>CM024605.1:4926327-5526327 GCA_014182555.1 Eucalyptus erythrocorys | reverse complement strand
GTAATGCCTATACAATAGATTTAATGAGAATTTCCTTACCTCCTTTTGATATTAATTTCTCTTTCCATCCCTCCAACTTGGCATTTACTCGTGCTATTATCCAAGAGAACATCTCCCTCTTTGATCGACCCCAGTCAAATGGTAATCCCAAACACTTGCCATATCTCGGCAACACAAGCATTCTAAGCTCCCACGACATGTTATCTTGCAAGCTAGAAGGGCAGTGTTTACTGAAAATCATGCCAGACTTATTGCGGTTCACTACTTGACCAGTCGCCATACAATACTGATGTAAGATATCAGCAAAATTCTGACATTCCTGAATAGTACCATCTAGGAAGAAGATTGCATCATCAGCAAAAAATAGATGGGACAGGGTTGGACACCACCTGTTAAACTTAATACCTTTAATGTGTCCCACACTGACAGCTTGATTTATTAGGCTTGATAAAACATATGCCAGCAAAATAAACAGATATGGAGATAAAGGATCACCCTGTCGGAGGCCCTGAGAAGGGTAAAAAGAAGGTAGATGCTCGCCATTAAATTTCACACTAAAAGATGTTGTCAAAATGCATTGTATAATCCACTGAACCCACCTAGGGTGGAATCCCAATTTAAGAAGGTCGTCATGAAGGAAATCTCACTCAACTCTGTCATATGCCTTTTGCATGTCTATCTTTAGGATTGCATTGAATTTTCTCATTCTCTTCCTGGTCTTAAATTGATGAAGAACCTCTTGAATGATTAAAATATTATCTTAAATTTGTCGGCCACTCACGAAAGCCAACTGTTCCTTAGAGATGAGATAATTCAGCCAAGGTCTGAGACGGTTGGCAAGTACCTTTGAGATAATTTTGTAGGCGAAGTTGCATAGGCTGATTGGGCGATATTACTCCAGTTTCTCTGGGTGAGGTGTCTTATGAATCAATGCAAGAAAGGTTTGATTGATACTTGGAGGCATCTCCCCTGACATAAAGAAAGGCTGCACTAGAAGAGTTAGATCATCTTTAATGATTTCCCGGTATTTCTGATAAAATAAGCCATTTAATCCATCAGGGCCAGGGGCTTTGGTAGTTCCCAACTGAAAGGTGGCCTGCTGAGCCTCCTCAATAGTGACCGTAGCTATCAACTGTTCATTCATTTCAAAGGTGATAACTTGTTGGCATTGGTCAAGTACGGGCCCGTAATCCCTAGACCCTTCAGATGTATATAAATTTGAAAAGAAATTGGTCATCATACCTTGTAGAGTTTGTGGCTCACGTACCCATTGATGATCGTCGTCCTGCAACGTAGTAATGCGATTTTTTTGTCATCTTTGAAGTGTGGAGGCATGAAAAAACCTCGTATTCTTGTCGCCCATTTCAACCATTGTATTATGGAGCGTAGGGCCCAGTATTGTTCTTCTTTTTGCCAAGTCCATGTAATTTCCTCTCTAATTTTCGATGCTTCCACTCTATTATAATTTAAGTGCTGCTAGTTCATTAGATCTTGTAACTGATGTTGTAAGGCAATCACTCTGGCATGTCCATTTGAGAACTTTTCTTGACTCCACTTAGACAGAGCTGCTGTGACAGTCTTTAACTTCGGAAGGAAAGCAGGATGTTAGGGATAGATTGAATTCCATGCGGTATGAAATGGGCTAGTGAATCAACCTAGAGGGGGGTGAATAGGTTGTTGCGGAAATCTTTTGGAATCTTTTACGATGCAATACATTGATATCAAAGATATATCAATAATAAACAGATTACGTATTCGCAAAGTAAATAGAGTAGGGTAAGAGAGAATTGACACAAGGATTATAGTGGTTCGGCTTAGACCAAGCCTACGTCCACTCTCCACGCTGGCAGCCAACTGGCTGTAATCACTATGTAGCAAAAGAGTGCCTTTACAAAGAGACGGATTAGACTTCTTCAATTGACAGTCTTTCCTACAGCCTTCTGCTTTTCGCACTATATCTCACTCTCTTTGATACACAATTTGAATATGAAAGACTTTAGAGAACAAGTGATTTTGGAGATTCTAACATCAAGATATTTTTACCAGTCTCTCCCCTTGTTTCCAAGCAACGTCGATCCACCTTAAATAGTCTCCGTGCCATCATACCCGTTGGCACTTACCAAAACATTCATTCAATCAACCCGTTGGACTGAATCAATTTAAGTGATCTCCTTGTCCCGAAAACGTAAGTAGACAGCAGCTCATCAATCCTATTCGCCCATACAATCAGGATCTTGAGTTCCCAAAATTAGATTCTTCCAAAAATAATCTTGATCTTCAACGGATAAAATCTGAAGAATCAAATCTTCCAAGCTCTTGATCACAGCCGAGATATTCCATGGTTAAGATTAGGAAATACGAAATCCAATATCTATCTTTCCGTAGTCATAGGAATAATCTGTCGCCACCCGTAAAAATCGCGAACCTGTCTTCGACTTAGATTTGGGTCTTGAGGGTCATCGACGAAACCGAGTCTTGAAGGTCTTCGACGGAAACCGAGTCTTGACCGACTTCGGACGGAAAACTCCGCACCGATATTCCGGGTCCGACTGTCTTTGAAAACCTTTAGACCTTGACAACTTCAGACGTAGCCGACTAAGTCTTGGAGTCCTTAGACCACACTGTTGAGGCTGTTTTGTCAACTTCAAAACTACAAGGGATTTTTCTTCAACAATCTCCCCCTTTTTGATGGTGACAAAACCCTCGACATTTGTGAATTAAAAACCCGCAAGGAAAAACTTATATATATTTTGAGGATTATATCTCGCAAAACAAAAGTGTTAGTCCAATAACAATTATCCTCACAAAATATAGTAATCCCGCAATCAAATTCACAAGTCTAAATCCAAATCATCACATCAGCATAAGGTCATAGAAGTTCAAACAACCCAATCGAAATCCGAAATAAAAACAGTCTAAATAAAATCAAACTTCAAAATAATAAAAAAATCTCCAAGCTTCCTCGGCTTAAAAAACTTAAATCAAATCTTCAAAACCCGCAATCAAATCTGCGCAACTCTCCCCCTTTTTGTCCCATCAAAGAGGTAGAGTGAATTGGAGATAAAGTTTTGAAAATTTTTTAGGGGCCTGCAGGGAAACGAACAAGCTAAAAGTTGCTAAGCTCCTGGACTGACTTGTCAAGTTTGGCAAGATTTTCCTTCACTGAAGCCAATTCTACATTGGTCTGATTTGACTCCACTTGTGCTCTCAGTGCATTGATCTGTTCTTGCATGTTCACTGAAGTACTTAGTAGTGCCTTCTTCAAGTCTCTCATTTCAAAGTCCATCCCAAAAACCTGCCTTTTTAAGTCCAACATAACATCCAACAGCTGTGAAAATGCTGTGGAATTGGCATTGCTTCCACTTGGACCAGCAGAATGGGTTTGAAAACTCGGAGCTTCCCTTTCAGCCCTTTCCTTCTCGGCGGTGAGGATTCTTCATGCTCGGGAAGTGTGATGCAAAGACCTCCTCGGGGTCGCACCAGACCTACTCACATTACTAAAATGTAGTGGCGATATTGTTCCTTGTTCTCGCAACAACTCCCCCGAATGAATGCCGGTGGGTGGAGTGGAAAATTCATTGCCAACATCCACATCAGCACGAGGATGTTTCTCGGTCTCTTCCCCATCAAAAGATGGCTCAAATGCAGCAGCCATATCCTCCTGCATTTTGCTTTCTTCCTCAGCCTTCCTTCTTTTTCCTTCTTCTTCAGCTTTCCTCTGTCTCTCTTCTTCTCTTCTTCTTTCTTTCTTCTTCTTTTTTCTCTCCTCTTCTCCTTTTCTTCTTCTTTCTTCTTCTCTTCTCTGCCTTTCTTCTTCCTTTCTTTTCCTTTCCTCTTCTTTTCTCTTTCTCTCCTCTTCTCTTCTCCTTTCTTTCTCTTCCTTCTCTTTCCTCTCGTTTCTCTCGCTTCCTTCTCCTCTTCTTCTTTTCTCGCTCTCTCTTCAGCCTCTCGTTCTCCTGGATTACATGGGCTCCTCATCCTAGAGAGAGTGGACAAAGTCATGGCATCTTCTTCATCCTCCTTGTCTTGCAGGATGATCTTTCTTTTTTTCTTTTCAGCCATGGGCTCTTTGCCCTTCCTTTTTGATGAAGCAAAGTGGGAATCTCTCTTGAAGGTGTTTCCCTCCTCAACCTTTCCAAAGTCTTTGCTTAGTTCTGAAATTTCATGTTCATCACCATCTTCTCACCAACGAGCATCGAATTCAACTTTGTTAGGCACAAAGATGCGGGGACTTGAATATCAAAATGCCTAAACAATTTGGTGATGATTGATGAATAAGGCAGCTGACCCTTATCCTTCACCACCGTCCCTATACATATGGAAAAGTATGACATGTGCAAGTGAGAAAGGTCTACCCCGGTTGATGGCAAACATCGCTTTGCCTCTGTTTTGGAAACATCGGTCTTCGAGGTCGTTTTCGCGGATGCGTTGATGACAACTTTATGCAACAAAACATTGGTGGCATTCATCCTAGTGTAGGATATCTTGCCTTCAACAGATCTGTCTCGTACAATATCCAATGTTGCATAGGCTATTGAGACTTCGATTGGTTGGAAACTCCTTCTTTCCACACCAATAATGTCAGCCAGCAAGTCAACATCAACAATATAATCTTTGTCCATGAAAGAAAAAGACAAATGATTTGCATCCAAAAAGGATAGATTCGAGTAAAAGTAAGCTGTCAATTCAGAGTGGGCCACAGTCATATCCATGCAGAAATTTTCCAATTGCAACCTAGCAAACTTCCCTCTCAAATTAATCCTTATTGAATCTAGGAAGTCAAAAATCCACACTCCTTGGATTTACCACTTCCCTTTTGAACAGCTTCGCATAAACTCGTTCATGTTCCTTTGACTGAAATAAACTCCTCGGAGGACAAACAGTATTGGCAACCACACCAAAACGAGGCTCAAAATGAGAGAAAAGTCTCTCATCATCATCTAAAGTTTCAGCAGGAGTATTCTCAAGTGGATCGCTCGGAATATTTTCCAGCGTCCTTTGTGCAAAGGCCTTCACCAACAATCTTTAGCTTTTCCATCTCCTTCAAAAATGCATACTCACTCCTAAATCCCCTCTCCTTCAAATACTCTTCAATCGTCTCAAGGCTAACCTTCCCTTCTTTGAGCCTTATATAGAGATCGTAAGCTACATTTGGCTTAAGAGTTCTTACCGGTTACGCTTCGGTAACAACTTCCTCGAATGTTGACTCTCCGCTTCTCGTTGAGGCGAATCTTCCTCCGTTAGGTCCACCCTTGTAGAACCCTCTTGCTGTCTCTGTGGTCCCCGCTTGCAATTCTGGAGGACTTGCGAGACGACATTCTTGTAGAGCAAGCAAAGTTTCAACTTGTACGTGAGGAAAAATGGAAACTTTGAGGCGAAAAAAAAGGACGAAATGGAAATGGCAAAAGGAGATTTTTAGGGTTTTGAGAGTGAAAGAGTATGAAGTTGAATCTCAATGGAGTAGCTGAGAGTAAAAGTGACGGTTCGAGAGTATAAATAGTGGGAGAAAAATCACCGGAATACGAATTATCGCCAAAAAGTGAAAGAAAAGAACTGCCAAAAATAAACCGTAAAAAGAAAACTGCCCTTTTTTGAAAATGTAAACTGCCTTTAATATATGTCAGAAAAAGAGCGAAAAGGGATTTTGAAATACTGAAAAGTAATTACCAAAAATTTTTTAAAGAGACAATACGAAAAGGAAATTCGTAAAAAGATAAAATAGTACAGAGTCTGACGGATGTTCAGACTTTACCTTTGAGTCTGAACCCTTTTCAGACCTTACCTTTGCGTTTGAGCACAATTAGACTTTACGTAGAGTCTGAAACGCTTTCAAACCTTGCTTTGAGTCTGAGCCGTCTTCAGACCTAGCGTTGAGTCTGAACCACTTCCAAACTTAGCGATGAGTCTGAACCACCTTCAGACTTTAGCGATGAGTCTCGAACCACCTTCGGACTTTAGCGATGAGTCTTTCGGACTTTAGCGAGTCTAAATATCTTCAAAATTCACAATTCCCAGTCTTGAACAAATTGATTCAAAGTGAGCCTTCTCTAGGGGTTTTGTGAATATATCTGTCAATTGATTCTTTGAATCTACATGCTGAATTACTACATCTCCACTTTGAACATGATCTCGAATGAAATGATGCTTGATTTCAATGTGCTTTGCTCTTGAATGAACTATTGGATTCTTTGTGAGGTTGATTGCACTGGTATTGTCACATTTGATCTCCGTATGTGTTTCATCAACTCCAAAGTCTCTCAATTGCTGTTACATCCATAGAATTTGAGAGCAGCAACTTGCAAGAGCAATGTACTCGCTTGGCGGTTGAAAGAGCCACGGTACTGTTTTCTTGAGAACCAAGACACCATCTTGTTTCCCAATAATTGACATGTACCTGTAGTGCTTTTTCTATCCACTCTACAACCAGCAAGGTCAATCGAATATCCAAGAAGAGTAAAATCTCCTCTCTTAGAATACCATAGTCCTAGCTTAGATGTAGTTGCAATATATTTAATGATACGCTTAACAAGACATATGAGATTCTTTAGGATCGATTGAAATCTACACAAATGCAGACACTAAACAAAATATTAGGTCTAGAAGTCAGTAAGGTAAAGAAGTGACCCGATTATACTTCGTATAGCTTTTGGTCTACACTCTTCCCTTGTTCGTCTTTATCCAGCTTTGATGAGCTTGACATAGGAGTTTCTGTTCTCTTGCAATTATCCGTTCAAAACTTCTTGATAAGGTCTTTTGCATACTTCTTTTGATGGATAAAAGTTCCTTCACTTGATTGATTGACTTGAAGTCCCAAAAAGAAGTTTAGTTCTCCCATCATGCTCATCTCAAATTCGTTCTGCATACACTTTGAAAAATTCTTGCAAAGTTTCTCATTAAATGAACCAAAGATGATGTCATCAACATAAATTTGAACAAGTATGAAATCCTTGCCTTCTCTCTTTATAAATAGGGTAGTATCTACTTTACCTTTAGAGAAGCCATTTTGGATTAAAAAATCGCTTAACATTTCATACCATGCTCAAGGTGCTTGTTTTAAACTATATAAGGCTTTCTTCAGCTTGAAAACAAGGTTTGGTCTTTTAGGATCTTCAAATCCTGGTGGTTGTTCCACATAGACTTCTTCTTGAATGACTCCATTTAGGAATGCGCTTTTCACGTCCATTTGGAATAACCTGAAATTTTTAAAGCAAGCAAAAGCAAGAAGTAATCTTATAGCTTCTAACCTTGCCACAGGAGCATAGGTTTTGTCATAGTCGATGCCTTCTTCTTGTGTGTAGCCTTTTGCTACAAGTCTTGCTTTATTCCTTACCACTTTTCCTTGTTGATCAAGCTTGTTCCTGAAAACCCATTTGGTACCAATGATTGATTTTCCTTTTGGTTTAGGAACTAGCTCCCAAACGTTGTTGATTTTGAATTGGTTTAGTTCTTCTTGCATTGCTTCGATCCAGCTTTCATCTTTCAATGCATCTTCTATATTTTTTGGTTCAATCTCAGAAATTAGTGCAAGAGCACTGGAAGCTTCTCGTCTTTTAGATCTAGTACGAATTCCTTCATCAATATTGCCAATGATGAGGTCTGGGGGATGACTTGACTTTTGCTTCCAATTTGTAGTTGATTTGTCAATTTAGTGAAGCTCTTCTTCAGTTGGAATTTCTGAATTTGTTTGAGGTTCTACGTCTGAGGCTTGATTTTCTTTATGAGAATTTGTAGACACTTGCCCGAACTCTAAATCTTCAGGTTGAGTCTGATTTTGTAAAGAATCTTCAAACTTCACATTCATGGATTCTTCCACGCTTTGAGTGCGTTTGTTGAAGACTCAAGGCTTTGCTTGTCATGGAGTAGCCAAGGAAAATTCCTTCATCTGATTTTTCTTCAAACTTACCAATTCGATCACTTGAATTCTTTAGGATAAAACATTTATAACCAAATACATAAAAGTATGAAACAATTGGTTTCTTACCTTTGAGTAGTTCATAAGGTGTCTTTTCTAATATAGATCTTAGGAAAATTCTATTTATAATATAACAAGCAGTAGAAGTGGCTTTAGCCCAAAAATGAGGTGATATATTACTTTCAATTAAGAGAGTTTATGCCATTTCTTGCAAAGAACGATTTTTCCTTTCTACAACTCCATTTTGTTGTGGAGTGTATGGAGATGAAAAATTATGTTGAATACCATTGTCATCACAATATTTGGCAAAATCATGATATTCAAATTCTCCACCATGGTCGGTTTTAATACTCGAAATTGCATATCCTTTTTCAATTTGAATCTTCTTTGCAAATTTAGTAAAATGAATCAATGCATCGATTTATTTGTAAGAAAGAAAACCCAAGTAAAACGAGAATAATCATCAACTATAACCAAGCAATATCTATTACCTCCAATACTTTGTACTCTTGTTGGCCCAAATAAATCCATGTGTAATAGCTGCAAAACACGATTAGTAGATACTTGATTTATAGATTTAAAGGAATTTCTAACCTGTTTACCAAGTACACAGGGAGTGCACAATTCATGTTTTTGATACTTGAGGTTAGGAAGTCCTCGAACAAGCTTTTTGGATGATACTTTTGCAATTTGCTTCAGATTGACATGTCCAAGCTTCCTATGCCAGATGATGACTTCATCTTGAATTGATATCAAGCATTTAGGACAATCAGACCTTATATCTAGCAAATAGATATTCCAATGTCTTCGACCGAAATGACTCGTGAAAGATCTTTGCTTGTTCCAAACATGTATCCTCTTGAAAATTGATTTTATATCCAGAATCGCTTAATTGACTAATACTCGTAGATTGTAGTTCAATCCTTCAACAAGAGAGACATTGTTGATTGTGAGATTTCCAATCATCACAGTTCCTTGACCAACAATCTTAGCCTTGTTGTTACCACCAAAAGACACATTTCCTCCTTTTATATGAAAGAATTTTGTAAAACAACTTGAGTCTCCTGTCATGTGTCTTGAACATCCACTGTCCAAATACCACTTGACTTTCTTCTTGAAGGTAACCTGCAATTAAAAGAAAGACTCATGTCTTCTTTGGTACCCAGATCTTCTTGGGTCCATCATTGTTAGTAGTATAAACAGTCTTTGCCCAGCTCTTCTCAACAGGTCTCCAAACTTTGGGACATTCATTTTCAAAATGATCTACACTTTTACATCTTGAACAAGTAAGGGCATGTCTACCAACAGGCTTTACAAAAACTTTTTGGAAATGATTTTTATAAAAAGTTTTTGATGGCCCATTTCTGATTCTTTCCTTTACTTTTGGGAAATCGATCAAAGGAACGGTTTCTTGTGTCATTCCTAAACCGGATTTATTAAAGTAAGGTCTTTGGATAGAAAGAATCTTATCCAACTTTTCAGAACCTATTGAAAATTTCTTTGAGACTTTCAATAAGTCTTCTTTCAAGCAAGCATTCTCTTTTGAAAGATCATTCTCATTTTCTTTCGAAACAAAGAAAGGGACTTGTCTAGACTTTCAACTTTTTCATGTAAGATTTTTTCTTGTTGTTTCAGTTTGGAATTCTCCTTTTCGCCCGTTCAAAATCCTTTTAAGAGAGCCTTTAAGACTGAGACAAAGTTCATCAATATATTTTGATACTTTGGAAGGAATTTTTAGATTTCTAACCTTGATACCATTGTTTGAGTTTGAGTCTGAATCTGAGTCTGAGTCTGAGTCTGCGTCTGAGTCAGAATCTGAGTCTGAGTCTACCATAAGACATATATTTGCATAGTCTTCATCACTCTCCTCACATTCGGTGTCACTCCACGTTTCAGCTTTGAGTGCTTTCTTGAACTTTTCAGGTTTTCCTTTCTTTTTCTTCAATAAGGGACAGTTAGGTCCGATGTGCCCCTTTTTCTTGCATTCAAAGCAAACAACTTCTTTGCTGGTATCTTCTTCTTCATTTGATCTCCTTTGAAATCTTTGATTGTTTTGTTTCTTACCATTGAATCTCGCTACCTTTTCTATTCAACCTTTTGAACTTTCTAATCGAAGTGCCAATTCTTCATCATCCAAGTCTTCTTCGAATCAGTAACATCGAATCATCATTAGATTTTAAAGCAATTGACTTCTTACCTTTTGTGTCAAATTCCTCATTGAATTGTTCGACTTCATAGGATTGAAGTGTGCCGACCAATTCATCCCTTGAAAGAGGCATGATCCTCTGTGTTTCTCTTATAGATGTTTTGACATGATTCCAATCTTTGGAAAGCCCTCTCAACAATTTATTGACCTTCATAGGTCTTGAGATTGGCTGTCCTTGGTATGCCAAGCCGTCTACAATTTCTGTAAATCGACTGAACATATCCGAGATGGTTTCTCCTAGCTTCATTTTGAAGGCTTCATATTGACCAAAAAGGATGTTGATCTTGGTTTCTTTGACTCGATCTGTTCCTTCATAAGTAACATGTAGTCTGTCCCAAACATCTTTGGCTGTATCACAAGATGAAATTCTATTATACTCAGTAGGAGATAATGCACAATAGAGAGAATAAATAGCCTTTGCGTCAAGAGCATGTCTCTTAGAGATTTCGCTTGTGGTAACCCCGCTCCATCGCTATTTCTTTTCCTGTGCTTGATGTAGCTTTAGGAATAATCCCGTTCTCCACTACATCCCATTCCATAGGATCTTTAGATCTTAGGAACGCCTTCATCTTGTTTTTCCATACGTTGTAATCCTTGCCATCGAAGTAGGGAGGTCTGGTATTGCTCTGACCTTCAATTAACCCTGGAGCCAAAACACTAGCCATAGATCTTTAACTTCAGAAGTAATAACACTTCTAATAAATAAGCAACCTGCTCTGATACCAATTGAAATGGGCTAGTGAATCAACCTAGAGGGGGGTGAATAGGTTGTTGCGGAAATCTTTTGGAATCTTTTGCGATGCAATACGTTGATATTAAAGATATATCAATAATAAACAGATTACGTATTCGCAAAGTAAATAGAGTAGGGTAAGAGAGAATTGACACAAGGATTATAGTGGTTCGGCTTAGACCAAGCCTACGTCCACTCTCCACGCCGGCAGCCAACCGGGCCGTAATCACTATGTAGCAAAAGAGTGCCTTTACGGTAGACGGATTAGACTTCTTCAATTGATAGTCTCTCCTACAGCCTTCTGCTTTGCTTTCGCACTATATCTCACTCTCTTTGATACACAATTTGAATATGAAAGACTTTAGAGAACAAGTGATTTTGGAGATTCTAACATCAAGATATTTCTACCAGTCTCTCCCCTTGTTTCCAAGCAACGTCGATCCACCTTAAATAGTCTCCGTGCCATCATACGCATTGGCACTTACCAAAACATTCATCCAATCAACCCGTTGGACTGAATCAATTTAAGTGATCTCCTTGTCCCGAAAACTTAAGTAGACAGCAGCTCGTCAATCCTGTTCGCCCATACAATCAGGATCTTGAGTTCCCAAAATTTGATTCTTCCAAAAATAATCTTGATCTTCAACGGATAAAATCCAAAGAATCAAATCTTCCAAGCTCTTGATCACAGCCATAGATATTCCATGGTTAAGATTGGGAAATACGAAATCTAATGTCTATCTTTTCGTAGTCATAGGAATAATCTGTCGCCAGCCTGTAAAAATCGCGAACTGTCTTCAGACTTAGATTTGGGTCTTGAGGGTCATCGATCGAAACGAGTCTTGAAGGTCTTCGACGGAAACTGAGTCTTAACTGACTTCAGATGGAAAAACTCTAGACCGAAATTCTGGGTCTGACTGTCTTTGAAAACCTTTAGACCTTGACAACTTCAGACGTAGCCGACTGAGTCTTGGAGTCCTTAGACCACACTGTTGAGGCTGTTTTGTCAACTTCAAAACTCCAAGGGATTTTTCTTCAACACGGTAGAGATAACCTCTCTACATTCTGCATCATCATTCCAATAAGCCTCATAAAAAAAAAAGGCTTCTTTTGTCATTTATAATGTGTTGAAGTATGTATGATCAATGGACTATGGTCGGATCCCACAGCAGGTAGCGCAAACACTTCGGCCCCTTGAAACATTAGGCGCCAATCCATCAAACATAATACTCGATCCAATCTTTCCTTCACAAGCTCTTCCCCTTCTCTATTATTCATCCAAGTGTATTTACAATCTTTACTTTTTATCTCCATAAGTGCACAATCGTTTAGGACAGCAAGAAAAGACAACATTCTAGTAAGGTCCACAGGTCGCTTTCCAATCTTTTCCCAAGGGTAAAGAATTTCATTAAAGTCCCCAGCACATATCCAAGGGAAGTTGTTCACACAATTGATCTCCCGAAGCTCATTCCACAAAAGCTGATGTTGGTGATAATCATAAGGAGTATGAATACATGTTAGGCACATGGTTCTATCTTCCTGCATAATCTTACAAGTCATATCAAACATGTTTTGTGAAGAGCGAAACACTCGTATAGATACCTAATCATTCCGTAACACTGTTAAGTCGCCGGCTATACCAACTGGGTTGATAATATATGAATTCAGAAAATGTAAGTAGCGTTGAATATGTTGAAGCTTTACTTTCAAATAGGCTAGTGAATCAACCTAGAGGGGGGGTGAATAGGTTGTTGCGGAATTCTTTTGGAATCTTTTGCGATGGAATACGTTGATATCAAAGATATATCAATAATAATTAAATTACGTATTCATAAACTAAATAGAGTAGAGTGAGAGAGAATTGACACAAGGATTATAGTGGTTCGGCTTAGACCAAGCCTACGTCCACTCTCCACGCTGGCAGCCAACTAGCTGTAATCACTATGTAGCAAATGAGAGCCATTACAGTAAACGGACTAGACTTCTTCAATAGATAGTCTCTCCTACAGCCTTCTGCTACTTTCGCACTATATCTCACTCTCTTTGATACACAATTTGAATATGAAAGATTTTAGAGAACAAGTGATTTTGGAGATTCTAACATCGAGATTTTTCTACCAGTCTCTCCTTGTTTCCAAGCAACATCGATCCACCTTAAATAGTCTCCGTGCCTTCATACCAGTTGGCACTTACCAAAACATTCATCCAATCAACCCGTTAGGCTGAATCAATTTAAGTGATCTCCTTGTCCCGAAAACGTAAGTAGACAGCAGCTCGTCAATCCTGTTCGCCCATACAATCAGGATCTTGAGTTCCCAAAATTGGATTCTTCCAAAAATAAACTTGATCTTCAACGGATAGAATCCGGAGAATCAAATCTTCCAAGGTCTTGATCACAGCCAGAGATATTCCATGGTTAGGATTAGGAAATACGAAATCCAATATTTTACTTTCCTTAGCCATAAGAATAACCTGTGGCCAGCCTGTAAAAATCGCGAACTGTCTTTAGACTTAGATTTGGGTCTTGAGGGTCATCAGACTGAAACTGAGTCTTGAAGATCTTCAGACGGAAACTGAGTCTTGATTGACTTCAGACGGAAAACTTCGGACCGAAATTCAGGTCCGACTGTCTTTGAAAACCTTGAGACCTTAACAACTTCGGACGTAGCCGACGAATCTTGGAGTCCTTAGACCGTATTGTTGAGGCTGTTTTGTCAACTTCAAAACTCCAAGGGATTTTTCTTCAACAATCTCCCCCTTTTTGATGGTGACAAAACCCTCGACAGATTTGCAAATTTAAAAACCTGCAAGGAAAAACTCATATATATTTTGAGGATTATATATGCAAAACAGAGTGTTAGTCTAATAACAATTATCCTCACAAAATATAATAATCCTGCAATCAAATTCACAAGTCTAGATCCAAATCATCAGCATAAGGTCATAGAAGTTCAAACAACCCAATCGAAATCCAAAATGAAAACAGTCTAAATAAAATAAAATTAAACTTCAAAATAGATCAAAATAAAAACTCTCAAAGCTTCCTCGGCTTCAAAAACTTCAAATCTTCAAAACCCGCAATCAAATCTGCGCAACTCTCCCCTTTTTGTCCCATCAAAGAGGTAGAGTAAAATGAGATAAAGTTTTGAAAATATTTAGGGGCCTGCAGGGAAACGAACAAGTTGAAACTTGCTAAGCTCATGGATTGACTTGTCAAGTTTGGAAAGATTTTCCTTCACTGAAGCTAATTCTGCACTAGTCTGATTCGACTCCATTTGTGCTCTGAGTGCATTGATCTGTTCTTGCATGTTCACTGAAGTACTCAGCAGCGCCTTTTTCAAGTCTCTCATTTCGAAGTCCATCCCAAAACCTGCTTTTTCAAGTCCAGCATAATATCCAACAGCTGTGTGAATGCTGTGGAATTGGCATTGCTTCCACTTGGACCAGCAGAATGGGTTTGAAAACTAGGAGCTTCCCTTTCAGCCCTTTCCTTCTCGGCGGGTAAGGATTCTTCATGCTCGGGAAGTGGGATGCATAGACCTCCTCGGGGTCAGCACCGCACCTACTCACATCACTAAAATGTAGTGGCGATATTGTTCCTTGTTCTACAGCAACTCCCCCTGAATGAATGCCAGTGGGTGGAGTAGAAAATTCATCGCCAACATCCATATCAGCACGAGGATGTTTCTCGGTCTCTTCCCCAGCAAAAGATGGCTCAAATGCAGCAGCCATATCCTCTTGCATTTTGCTTTCTTCCTCAGCCTTCCTTCTTCTTTCTTCTTCTTCAGCTTTCCTCTGTCTCTCTTCTTCTCTTCTCTGTTCTTCTGCTCTTCTTCTCTCCTCTTCTCTTCTTCTTTCTTCTTCTCTTTTTCTCTCCTCTTCTTCTCTTCTTCTTCTTTCCTCTTCTCTTCTCTTCCTTTCCTCTTCTCTTCTCTTCCTTTTTCTTCCTTCTCTTTCCTCTCGTTTCTCTCGCTTCCTTCTCCTCTCGCTTCTTTTCTCGCTCTCTCCTCAGCCTCGTTCTCGGGATTACAGCGCTCCTCAATCTAGAGAGAGTGGACAAAGTCATGGCATCTTCTTCATCCTCCTCGTCTTGCAGGATGATCTTTCTTCTTTTCTTTTCAGCCATGGGTTCTTTGCCATTCCTTTTCGATGAAGCAGTGGGGATCTCCCTTGAAGGTGTTTCCCTCCTCAACCTTTCCAAAGTCTGCGGTCGGTTGAAATTTCATCTTCATCACCATCTTCTCACCAACGAGCATCGAATTCAACTTTGTTAGGCATAAAGATGCAGGAACTTGAATATCAAAATGCCTAAACAATTTGGTGATGATTGATGAATAAGGCAGGTGACCCTTATCCTTTACCACGTTCTATACATATGAAAAAGAATGACATGTGGAAGTGAGAAAGGTCTGCCTTGGGTTGATGGCAAACATCGCTTTGCCTCTCGTTTTGGAAACATCGCCTTCGAGGTTGTTTTTGGCCAAATGCGCTTGATGACAACTTTATGCAACAAAACATTGGTGGCATTCATCCTAGTGTAGGATATCCCGCCTTCAACAGCTCTAATCTCGTACAATATCCAATGTTGCATAGGCTGTAGAGACTTTCATTGGCTGGAAACCCCTTCTTTCCACACCAATAATGTCAGCCAGCAAGTCAACGTCAACAACATAATCTTTATCCAAGAAAGAAAAGGACAAATGATTTGCATCCAAAAAGGATAGATTCGAGTAAAAGTAAGCCGCCAATTCAGAGTGGGCCACAGTCATATCCGTGCAGAAATTCTCCAATTGCAACCTAGCAAACTTCCCTGTTAAATTAATCCTTATCGAATCTAGGAAGTCAAAATCCACACTCCTTGGATTAACCACACCCCTCTTTAACAACCGCATAAATTCGTTCATGCTCCCTCGACCGAAATAAGCTCCCTGAGGACAAACAAGATTAGCAGCCACACCAAAATGAGATTCAAAGTGAGAGAAAAGTCTCTCATCATCATCTAAAGTCTCAAGGAGCATTCTCAAGTGGATCACTCGAGATATTTTCCAGCGTCCTACGTAAAGGTGCCTTTATCAACGACATTCAGCTTCTCCATCTCCATAAAAATGCATACTCACTCCTAAACCCTCTTTCCTTCAAATACTCCTCGATCGTCTTAAGGCTAACCTTCCCATCCTTAAGCCTTTTATAGAGATCGTAAGCAACATTTGGCTTAAGAGTTCTTACCAGTTCTGCTTCGGTAACCACTTCCTCAGAATGTTGACTCTCTGCTTCTCATTGAGGCGAATCTTCTTCCGTTAGGTCCACCCTTGTAGGACCCTCTTGCTGTCTCTGTGGTCCCCTGCTTGCGATTCTGGAGGACTTGTGAGACGACATTCTTGTAGAGCAAGCAAAGTTTCAACTTGAACATGAGGAAAAATGGAAACTTTGTGGCGAAAAAGGGATGAAATAGAAACGGCAAAAGGAAATTTTTAGGGTTTTGAGAGTGAAAGAGTATGAGGATGAATCGCAAATGAGTAGCTGAGAGTAAAAGTGACGGTTCGAGAGTATAAATAGTGAGAGAGAAATCACCGGAATACGAATCGTCGCCAAAAAGTAAAAGAAAAGAACTGCCAAAAATAAATCGTAAAAAGAAAACTGCCCTTTTTGAAAATTTAAACTGCTATTAATGCATGTCAGAAAAATAGCGAAAAGAGATTTTGAAATATTGAAAAGTAATTACCAAAAAGAGAGAATACAAAAAAGAAATTCGTAAAGAGATTAAATAAAAAGCAGTCGACGGATGTTCAGACTTTACCTTTGAGTCTGAACCCTTTTCAGACTTTACCTTTGCGTCTGAATACAATCAAACTTTACGTAAAGTCTGAAACACTTTCAGACCTTGCTTTGAGTCTGAGCCGCCTTCAGACTTTAGCAATAAGTCTGAACCACCTTCAGACTTTAGCGATGAGTCTGAATATCTTCAAAATTCACAATTCCTAGTCTTGAACAAATTGATTCAAAGTGAGCCTTCTCAAGAGGTTTTGTGAATATATCCGCCAATTGATTCTTTGAATCTACATGCTGAATCACAATATCTCCATTTTGAACATGATCTCGAATGAAATGATGCTTGATTTCAATGTGCTTTGCTCTTGAATGAAGTATTGGATTCTTTGTGAGGTTGATTGCGCTGGTGTTGTCACATTTGACTTCAGTATGTGTTTCATCAACTCCAAAGTCTCTTAGTTGCTGTTGCATCCATAGAATTTGAGAGCAGCAACTTCCAAGAGCAATGTACCCTGCTTCAGTGGTTGAAAGAGCCACGGTACCCTGTTTTCTTAAGAACCAAGACACCATCTTGTTCCCCAATAATTGACATGTACCCGTAGTGCTTTTTCTATCCACTCTACAACCAAAGCAAGGTCGGCATCGAGTATCCAAGGAGAGTGAAATCTCCTTTCTTAGAATACCATAGACCTAGCTTAGATGTAGTTGCAACATATTTAATGATACGCTTAACAGTTGACATATGAGATTCTTTAGGATCGATTGAAATCTAGCACAAATGTATACACTAAACAAGATATCGAGTCTAGAAGCTGTAAGGTAAAGAAGTGACCCGATTATACTTCTGTATAGCTTTTGGTCTACACTCTTTCCTTGTTCGTCTTTATCCACTTTGATGAGCTTGACATAGGAGTTTCGTTTTCTTGCAATTCTCCATTCCAAACTTCTTGATAAGGTCTTTTGCATACTTCTCTTGATAGATGAAAGTTCCTTCACTTGATTGTTTGACTTGAAGTCCCAAAAAGAAGTTTAGTTATCCCATCATGCTCATTTCAAATTCGTTCTGCATACACTTTGAAAAATTCTTGCAAAGTTTCTCATTAGAAGAACCAAAAATAATGTCATCAACATAAATTTGAACAAGTATGAAATCCTTGCCTTCTCTCTTTATGAATAAGGTAGTATCTACTTTACCTTTAGAGAAGCCATTTTGAGTTAAAAAATTGCTTAACCTTTCATACCATGCTTGGGGTGCTTGTTTTAAACCATATAAGGCTTTCTTCAGCTTGAAAACAAGGTTTGGTCTTTTAGGATCTTCAAATCCTGGTGGTTGTTCTACATAGACTTCTTCTTGGATGACTCCATTTAGGAATGCACTTTTCACGTTTATTTGGAATAACCTGAAATTTTTTAAGCAGGCAAAAGCAAGAAGTAATCTTATAGCTTCTAACCTTGCCACAGGAGCATAGGTTTCGTCATAGTCGATGCCTTCTTCTTGTGTGTAGCCTTTTGCTACAAGTCTTGCTTTATTCCTTACCACTTTTCCTTGTTGATCAAGCTTGTTCCCGAAAACCCATTTGGTGCCAATGATTGATTTTCCTTTTGGTTTAGGAACTAGCTCCCAAACGTTGTTGATTTTGAATTGGTTTAGTTCTTCTTGCATTGCTTCGATCCAGCTTTCATCTTTCAATGCATCTTCTATATTTTTTGGTTCGATCTCAAAAATTAGTGCAAGAGCACTAGAAGCTTCTCGTCTTTTAGACCTAGTACGAACTCCTTCATCAATATTGCCAATGATGAGGTCTGGGGGATGACTTGACTTTTGCTTCCAATTTGTAGTTGGTTTGTCGGTTTGGTGAAGCTCTTCTTCGCCTTGAAATTTCTGAATTTGTTTGAGGCTCGATGTCTCGAGGCTTGATTTTCTTCATGAGAATTTGTAGACACTTGGCCAGACTCTAAATCTTCAGGTTGAGTTTGATTTTGTAACGAATCTTCGAACTTCACATTCATGGATTCTTCCATAGTTTGAGTACGTTTGTTGAAGACTCTGAAAGCTTTGCTTGTCATGGAGTAGTCAAGGAAAATTCCTTCATCTGATTTTTCTTCAAACTTACCAATTCGATCACTGGAATTCTTTAGGATAAAACATTTGCAACCGAATATATGAAAGTATGAAGCAATTGGTTTCTTACCTTTGAGCAGTTCATAAGGTGTCTTTTCCAATATAGATCTTAGAAAAATTCTATTTATAATATAACAAGCAGTAGAAGTAGCTTTAGCCCAAAAATGAGGTGATACATTACTTTCGATTAAAAGAGTTCTTGCCATTTCTTGCAAAGAACGATTTTTCCTTGCTACAACTTCATTTTGTTGTAGAGTGTATGGGGATGAAAAATTATGTTGAATACCATTGTCATCACAATATTTGGCAAAATCATGATTTTCAAATTCTCCACCATGGTCGGTTTAATACTTGAAATTGCATATCATTTTTCAATTTGAATTTTCTTTGCAAACTTAGTAAAATGGATCAATGCATCATATTTATTTGCAAGAAAGAAAACCCAAGTAAAACGAGAATAATCATCAACTATAACCAAGCAATATCTTTACCTCCAATACTTTGTACTCTTGTTGGCCCAAATAAATCCATGTGTAATAGCTGCAAAACACGATTAGTGGATACTTGATTTATAGATTTAAAGGAATTTCTAACCTGTTTACCAAGTACACAGGGAGTGCATAATTCATGATTTTGATACTTGAGGTTAGGAAGTCCTCGAACAAGCTTTTTGGATGATACTTTTGCAATTTGCTTCAGATTGACATGTCCAAGCTTCCTATGCCAGAGGATGACTTCATCTTGAATTGATATCAAGCATTGAGAACTGTCAGACCTTATATCTAGCAAATAGATACTCCCATGTCTTTGACCAGTAAAGGACTGTGAAAGATCCTTACTTGATCCAGAACATTTATCTTCTTGAAAATTGATTTTGTATCCCGAATCGTATAATTGACTAATACTCAATAGATTGTAGTTCAATCCTTCAACAAGAGAGACATTGTTGATTGTGAGATTTCCAATCATCACAGTTCCTTGGCCAACAATCTTACCCTTGTTGTTACCACCAAAAGAGACATTTCCTCCTTTTATATGAGAGAATTTTGTAAAACAACTTGAGTCTCCTGTCATGTGTCTTGAACATCCATTGTCTAAATACCATTTGACTTTCTTCTTGAAGGTAACCTGCAATTAAAAGAAAGACTTATGTCTTCTTTGGTACTCAGATCTTCTTGGGTCCATCATGGTTAGTAGTATAAACAGTCTTTGCCCAGCTCTTCTTAATAGGTCTCCAAATTTTGGGACATTCCTTTTCAAAATAATCTACACTTTTACATTTTGAACAAGTAAGAGCATTTTTACTAACAGGCTTTACAAAAACCTTTTGGAAATGATTTTTATAAAAAGTTTTTGTTGGCCTTTTTCTAATTCTTTCCTTTACCTTTGGGAAATCGATCAAAGGAACAGTTTCCTGTGTCATTCCTAGACCGGATTTATTAAAGTAAGGTCTTTGGATAGAAAGAATCTTATCCAACTTTTCAGAACCTATTGAAAATTTCTTTGAGACTTTCAATAAGTCTTCTTTCAAGCAATCATTTTCTTTTGAAAGCTCATTCTCATTTTCTTTCGAAATAGCAAGAGACTTGTCTAGACTTTCAACTTTTTCAAGTAAAATTTTTTTCTCGTTGTTTCATTTTGGAATTCTCCCTTTTTAGTTTAGGAATCCTTTTAAGAGAGTCTTTAAGACTGAGACAAAGTTCATCAATGTATTTTGATACTTTGGTAGGAATTTTTAGATTTCTAACCTTGATACCATTGTTTGAGTATGAGTCTGAATCTTAGTCTGAGTTAGAGTCAGAGTCTGAGTCTGAGTTTGCCATAAGACATATATTTGCATATTCTTCATCACTCTCCTCACATTCAGTGGCACTCCACGTTTCAGCTTTGAGTGCTTTCTTGAACTTTTCAGGTTTTCCTTTCTTTTTCTTCAATAAGGGACAGTTGGATTCCGATGTGTCCCTTTTTCTTGCATTCAAAGCAAACAACTTCTTTGCTGGTATCTTCTTCTTCATTTGATCTCCTTTGAAATCTTTGATTGTTTTGTTTCTTTCCGTTGAATCTTCTGCCTCTTCTATTCAATCTTCTGAACTTTCTAATCAGAAGTGCCAATTCTTCATCATCCAAGTCTTCTTCTGAATCTGTAATATCAGAATCATCATTAGATTTTAAAGCAATTGACTTCTTACCTTTGGTGTCAAGTTCCTCATTGAATTGCTCGACTTCATAGGATTGAAATGTGTCAACCAATTCATCGACTGAAAGAGGCATGATCTTCTGTGTTTCTCTTATAGATGTTTTGACATGATTCCAATCTTTGGAGAGCCCTCTCAACATTTTATTGACCTTCATAGGTCCCGAGATTGGCTATCCTTGGTATGTCAAGCCGTTTACAATTTCTGTAATCGACCGAACATATCCGTGATGGTTTCTCCCGGCTTCATTTTGAAGGCTTCATATTGACCAAGAAGGATATTGATCTTGGTTTCTTTGACTCGATCTGTTCCTTCATAGGTGACGTGCAATATGTCCCAAACTTCTTTGGCTGTTTCACAAGATGAAATTCTATTATACTCAATAGGAGATAATGCACAATAGAGAGAGTAAATAGCCTTTGCATCAAGAGCATGTCTCTTAGAAATTTCTGCTTGTGGTAATCCTGCTCCATCAGCTATTTCTTTTCCTGTGCTTGATGTAGCTTTAGGAATAATTCCGTTCTCCACTACATCCCATTCCATACAATCTTTAGATCTTAGGAACATCTTCATCTTGTTTTTCCATACATTGTAATCCTTGCCATCGAAGTAGGGAGGTCTGGTATTGCTTTGCCCTTCAATTAACCCTGGAGCCAAAACACTAGCCATAGATCTTTAGCTTCGTAAGTAATAACACTTCTAACAAATAAGCAACCTGCTTCCGATACCAATTGAAATAGGCTAGTGAATCAACCTAGAGGGGGGGTGAATAGGTTGTTGCGGAATTCTTTTGGAATCTTTTGCGGTGGAATACGTTGATATCAAAGATATATCAATAATAATTAAATTACGTATTCATAAAGTAAATAGAGTAGAGTGAGAGAGAATTAACACAAGGATTATAGTGGTTCGGCTTAGACCAAACCTACGTCCACTCTCCACTGCCGGGCAGCCAACCGGGTCAGTAATCATTATGTAGCAAATGAGAGCCGTTACGAAACGGACTAGACTTCTTCAATAGACAGTCTCTCCTACAGCCTTTCTCACATTTGCTTTCGCACTATATCTCACTCTCTTTGATACACAATTTGAATATGAAAGATTTTAGAGAACAAGTGATTTTGGAGATTCTAACATCGAGATTTTTCTACCAGTCTCTCCTTATTTCCAAGCAACATCGATCCACCTTAAATAGTCTCCGTGCCTTCATACCCGTTGACACTTACCAAAACATTCATCCAATCAACCGGTTGGACTGAATCAATTTAAGTGATCTCCTTGTCCGAAAAACGTAAGTAGACAGCAGCTCGTCAATCCTGTTCGCCCATACAATCAGGATCTTGAGTTCCCAAAATTAGATTCTTCCAAAAATAAACTTGATCTTCAACGGATAGAATCCGGAGAATCAAATCTTCCAAGCTCTTGATCACAGCCAGAGATATTCCATGGTTAGGATTAGGAAATACGAAATCCAATATCTTACTTTCCTTAGCCATAAGAATAACTCCGTGGCCAGCCCGTAAAAATCGCAAACCTGTCTTCGAGACTTAGATTTGGGTCTTGAGGGTCATCGATCCGAAACCGAGTCTTGAAGGTCTTCGACGGAAACGAGTCTTGACCGACTTCGGACGGAAAACTTCGGATCGAAATTCAGGTCCGACTGTCTTTGAAAACCTTTAGACCTTAACAACTTCGGACGTAACCGATCAATCTTGGAGTCCTTAGACCGTACTGTTGAGGTTGTTTTGTCAACTTCAAAACTTCAAGGGATTTTTCTTCAACATACTTCAGAGTTCTTTGTTTCCATTAAGAAGACAGCATCGGGTTTTTCTTTGGCCGTCATGGCCTTTAGAACCTGAACTGTCAGGGGATTGCCCAAACCCTGACAGTTCCAGCAAATCATCTTCATTTGTTGGTGGGTGGCTGTTTAGGGCCAGCCACCAAAGCCCATGCTCCCACTTCCTCTGCTGCATAAATAGGTGTTTCCATGAGATTTGTCTCATCATGGTCCTCAATCAGCAAACTTTTGGCTCGTAGGGGTTGTATCTCTTCAACCTTTTTGGCCACCCCTAATTTCGGTGTTAGTCTCGCATTTTTTAGCTTCTTTTGCAACTTTGCTTCCATGGGTTAGGTTTGAATTCCTTTTAATTTGGCTAATGCAGGTATGATTGCTATGTGAAGAGGGGTTCCTTGCATAACTGTTTGTTGAAGGTGTTGCGTGTCAATGCCCACTCCAAGTGTTCTGATTGTGTCGATTGCATAGGACAGGTGCGCAGGATCAACATTTGCTGGTTGTGGCAATAAAGGGATGTGCTGGATCTATGAGGGCAAAGTTTCAAGTACAGATTCTTTAGGTTGGTCTAATTTTTCTTACGCCATATAAAAAGTGTGCCAATACGGGCTATGCTCTCTAACCTCAGCCCAAAGCCATTACCCATAGGCCAATTTTTCTCGGCCTTCTAATTTTGCTTCATCAAAGGGTTTATCCCTACAGTACATTGCATAATGTCCCAGCTTTCCACACGAGTAGCAGAAATGCGATAGGCGTTCATAGCAGAAATCTAGCCATAGGGTCATACCCTCAATTCGAATTAGCTTCCCTATCTTTAGAGATTCTTGTAAGTTTAGGTCTACCCTAGCTCGCCTAGCTCTAGATGATGTCCTTTCCTTTGTATCGATTCTGACTTCTAAAACTCGACCCAAATACACCATTCTAAAGGCAAGCCAAACACCTGAACCCAGAAGGCACAAGTAGAAAAGTCATAGTAATGTAATGGGGTGTTGGGGATTTATGGTTTAAATATGACCAAATGGCCGAAGAAGAGCCAAGGTCCCCCTTCAAGAACTTTCTGTTTTTCTGCTTGAGAATGGAATTTTGCTACATAAAGGCTCGCCTCTCATTGTGATATTTCCACTTGTTCAATGCGCCAGACTCGCTTTAATGTGCTTTGGAAAGCTAGGAAGTTTATGGAAGGATTTGAGAGGATGTATCCTATTAAAGTTAATCGACATTCTTCCAACTTTTCAGGTGAAGGCTTGTCATCCCAGTCTTCTATGATCTATTTCGTAGTAAGGCGGCCTAACCTGTTGCAAAGAGCAGCCAAATGCGAAGAGTCGGCATGGACTTCTAATGCCATTCAGTTGTCTAGAACAGAGCTCGATACAGAGACAAGCTCAATAAGAGTCAAAGCAGATAGAAAGTCTTTAAAGCCCCAATTAAGAAGAATCTCATTGCAGAATAATAGGTAAGGTCTGCCGTTTCCATCCAATTGTCCACAAGCAGTATTCTGTACCGAGATGTACCCTAATCTGAAATTCCCTATTCATATTAGAACTCAAAAGTAGATAATTGGCATCTCTTGGCCATCGATAGATTGTGAAACTACAATATAATTGCAAATGGAAAAAGTCAAGGACATGCAGAAAACAAGCCGAGTAGAAGCTGTAGAAAACCGGAGGTTTGGGCCGTCCACAGATGGCTGATTCTTGTGGAAGTTGATGAGCTGGAGGACCGAGCTCAATCAAACACACTTTGAGCAGTATAAGATGTGAATTACCGAAGGGCTGTACTAAACAGAGAGAAAGAGGGATTTTAGGGTGTGGGAAAGAAAACTACTCAAAGGTAGAAGATACTCTACATCTCGAGACAGATAAGAATAGCAATTGTCGAATAAAAGAAGAAAGGAAGCACCGGGATGAAAAAACAGGGGAAGATACAAAGATGGAACAACATAATAGATTTGAAGGACTCTTTTGGTTGGGTGTCATATCCATGGCAACCACGCTAAGGCCAGTCACCACCTCATGGCGAATGGCAGTCATTGCCTCACCGATGGCAGTCTATGATATGACGCATGTGACCTCCATGTCGACCTTGTGAATCTCTAAGATCTGAGAGTCAGAGAGGGAAAGATGGCCATGACTAAGGGGCCAGGGCTGTTATGAGTTTAGATGCAACAACCATGACTCATGACGCAATAGACACGACTCACTACCCAACGGCCATGGATCTAGATGCGACTGCAGCGACTTTCTAGAAGCAACGTCTAGAGAGGTTCCCATTTAAGTCTGAGAAGGGTGAGAGGGAAACTAAAAATTAAACGAGAGAGAAAGATTAGAAGGGTGTACAGGCCTCCATTGTTATGGTCAATGCTGGTTTGGAAGGAAAAAAATTTTCCAATTCGGCAAAATGTTTCTGTAACTAAGTCTCCATTAGAGAATGCTTGTAAAAGATTATATAAGCTACCTATGTTATCACCCTTTTTTAGGTTTTTTTACCATACATGATGTACTGTAGCATTTTGAACAAAGAGATTAAAATTGCCTTTTGTCACAGTATCCGTGATAGTTCCGATGATATTATTCCACGTAGTATGACCATGCAATAACTTTTGGCCTTCAACTTTTCTAACATGACCCCAACTTTTGGCCTTTAGCTTTTCTGATAATGCAATGAATGAGGATCTTTCCATAAGAGGAAGGAACACTGAACGATCTAAATCTAGATTTGGTGGCAAGAATAAATTTAGAGGAAGATCTAAAAGTAAAGATCTATAAACAAAAAAAAAAAAAAAAAAACGTGTTAGAAGTGTAAAAAACCTGGACACATGAAGAAGGATTGTAGAAGTAAAAGTGTGGGTCTAGAGTAGCCAGATGAGGCATCATGCTATAGTACAAAGAAGGATGATATCAACTTGGACATCTTTGAGTTTCAGTCCTACTTTCAATTGAATAAATCGGGCCTTTCATTGACGCACCAATAGTGCTATTCTCAAAGTTGATCACTTGTGAGATAACTAGAATATATGGGAAAGTCATTAAGAGATTTTAATGCAATAGACTTGAGGAATCGAAAAGGAATCGATTACTCGACCATGCTCATCTGCAGAGATCATTACGGCATAGTTAAAAATCAATTAGAGAATAGGGATAGGTCGGTTCGACTGAGATATGTGATTAAACATGGGTGATTCCATTAAATTGCAAAATTCTTGTTGATTGGTACTAGATTGATTTTTCTGTTGTTTTGATACCATGTGTTCATATTTGAAACCTCAAAATTTTCACAACCATCGAGAGTTGTCAATGTGTCGAAGAAGTTCATAGTGGCTCGAAAAAAATCGACCACGGGTCATTTGCACTAAAAATTCCTGAAAGCTACCTGATAGTCTAGGTCACGCCAAAATCGCGTCGAATTGAAATTAACAGCGAATTTGAGTCTGATTTCGGAAATTGGAAGTGTTGTCATGTCACAAGTCATTTTAGGAACGTCAACTCAGTCTGCGAAATTTTTTTCCTGCAAACTGAGATTTTTTTGGGAAAAAGTTGAGGTAAGGTCATTTTCGTCTAGAAAATTCCGAGAACCATTTTTGTTGGTGAAATTGGGAAGCAAGTGGGATCAATTGGCGAGGAAAAATGCCAATTGGATTGAGGACTCGATATTAGGATTTTTAGAAGTTGAATTGAGTGAATTCAAGAGGGATGGAAGTCCAATTGGGGGGAAACCAATGCAAATTCGTATGCCTCCCTTGGACCCAACCTTTGGACCAACTCAAGCCTTCTAGAAGGGGCATTGTGGTCTACATTTTGGTTGTGGAAGACAACTTGGTGGTGGGACACACCAAGGGGACCAAAGAGATGAGATAAAGGCCAAGTGGTCCCCCCCTTGTTACCGTCGGTCTCCTTTCTCTCCCTTAACCAGTCAACCTCCATTGTGAAATGGGCTAGAGAATCAACCTAGAGGGGGTGAATAGGTTGTTGCGGAATTCTTTTGGAATCTTTTGCGATGCAATACGTTGATATTAAAGATATATCAATAATAAACAGATTACGTATTCACAAAGTAAATAGAGTAGGGTAAGAGAGAATTGACATAAGGATTATAGTGGTTCGGCTTAGACCAAGCCTACGTCCACTCTCCACGCCGGCAGCCAAACGGGGCAGTAATCACTATGTAGCAAAAGAGTGCCTTTACGGTAGACGGATTAGACTTCTTCAATTGACAGTCTCTCCTACAGCCTTCGCTGTTTTTGCTCTATATCTCACTCTCTTTGTTACACAAAGTGTAAACATGAAAGATTTTAGAGAACAAGTGATTTTGGAGATTCTAACATCAAGATTTCTCTACCGGTCTCTCCTTGTTTCCAAGCAACGTCGATCCAACTTAAATAATCTCTCGTGCCATCATACCCGTTGGCACATTCCAAAAATTCATCCAAACAACCCGTTGGACTGAATCAATTTAAGTGATCTCCTTGTCCCGAAAACGTAAGTAGACAGAGCTCGTCAATCCCGTTCGCCCATACAATCGGGATCTTGAGTTCCCAAAATTAGATTCTTCCAAAAATAAACTTGATCTTCAATGAATAGAATCCGAAGAATCAAATCTTCCAAGCTCTTGATCACAAACGAGAGATATTCCATGGTTAGAATTAGGAAATACGAAATCCAATATCTCGTAGCCATAAGAATAACCTGTAGCCAGCTTGTAAAAAATCGCGGACTATCTTCGACTTAGATTTGGGTCTCGAGGGTCGTCGATCGAAACGAGTCTTGAAGGTCTTCGACGTAAACCGAGTCTTGACTAAATTCGAGACGGAAAAACTTCGGACCGAAATTCAGGTCCACTGTCTTTGAAAACCTTTAGACTTTGACAACTTCGGACGTAGCCGATTGAGTCTTGGAATCCTTAGACCACACTTTGTTGAGGCTGTTTTGTCAACTTCAAAACTCCAAGGGATTTTTCTTCAACAATCTCCCCCTTTTTGATGGTGACAAAACCTCGATGCATTTGTGAGTTAAAAACCTGCAAGGAAAACTCATATATATTTTGAGGATTTTATTTGCAAAACAGTGTTAGTCCAATAACAATTATCCTCACAAAATATAGTAATCCCGCAATCAAATTCACAAGTCTAAATCCAAATCATCACATCAGCATAAGGTCATAGAAGTTCAAACAACCTAATCGAAATCCGAAATAAAACAATCTAAATCAAAATCAAGTAAAATAAAAAAAAAAAAAATCTCCAAGCTTCCTCAGCTTCAAAAACTTCAAATCTTCAAAACCTGCAATCAAATCTGCGCAACTCTCCCCCTTTTTGTCCCATCAAAGAGGTAGAGTAAAATTGAGATAAAGTTTTGAAAATTTTTTAGGGGCCTGCGGGGAAACGAACAAGCTGAAGCTTGCTAAGCTCTGGACTGACTTGTCGAGTCCGGCAAGATTTTCCTTCACCGAAACCAATTCTCGCACCGGTTTGATTTGACTCCACTTGAGCTCGCAAAGCATTGATCTGTTCTTGCATGTTCACCGAAGTACTCGGCAATGCCTTCTTCGAGATCTCTCATCTCGAAGTCCATCCCAAAACCTGTTTCTTCGGGTCCAACATAACATCCAACAGGCTGTGAGAATGCTTTGTGGAATTAGAATTGCTTCCACTTGGACCAGCGGAATAGGTTTGAAAGCTAGGAGCTTCCCTCTCACCCCTTTCTTTCTCGGCGGTGAGGATTCTTCATGCTCGGGAAGTGTGATGCATAAACCTCCTCGGGGTCGCACTGAGACCTACTCACATCACTAAAATGTAGTGGCGAAATTGTTCCTTGTTCTCGCAGCAACTCCCCCCGAATGAATGCCGGTGGGTGGAGTGGAAAAATCATCGCCAACATCCACATCAGCACGAGGATGTTTCTCGGTCTCTTCCCCAGCAAAAGATGGCTCAAATGCAGCATCCATATCTTCCTGCATTTTGCTTTCTTCCTCAGCCATCCTTCTTCTTTCTTCTTCTTTAGCTTTCCTCTGTCTCTCTTCATCTCTTCTTCTTTCTTCTTCTCTTTTTCTCTCCTCTTCTTCTCTTCTCTGCCTTTCCTCTTCCTTTCTTTTCCTTTCCTCTTCTTTTCTCTTTCTCTCCTCTTCTCTTCTCATTTCTTTCTCTTCCTTCTCTTTCCTCTGTTTCTCGGCCTCCTTCTCCTCTACTTCTTTTCTCGCTCTCTCTTCAGCCTCTGTTCTCAGGATTACAGGGCTCGTCATCCTAGAGAGAGTGGACAAAGTCATGGCATCTTCTTCATCCTCCTCGTCTTGCAGGATGATCTTTCTTCTTTTCTTTTCAGCCATGGGCTCTTTGCCCTTCCTTTTGATGAAGCGGTGGGGATCTCTCTTGAAGGTGTTTCCCTTCTCAACCTTTCCAAAGATCTTTAGTCGAAATTTCATCTTCATCACCATCTTCTCTCCAACGAGCATCAAATTCAACTTTGTTAGGAACAAAGATGCGGGGACTTGAATATCAAAATGCCTAAACAATTTGGTGATGATTGATGAATAAGGCAGCTGACCCTTATCCTTCACCACTGTCCTATACATATGGAAAAGTATGACATGTGGAAGTGAGAAAGGTCTGCTCTGGTTGATGGCAAACATCAGCTTTGCCTCTGTTTTGGAAACATCGGTCTTCGAGGTCGTTTTTGGTCGGATGCAGTTGATGACAA
The DNA here is from genome assembly GCA_014182555.1 of Eucalyptus erythrocorys. Classification (NCBI taxonomy): domain Eukaryota; kingdom Viridiplantae; phylum Streptophyta; class Magnoliopsida; order Myrtales; family Myrtaceae; genus Eucalyptus; species Eucalyptus erythrocorys. The sequence continues at coordinate 5,496,909 of CM024605.1, read as the reverse complement.
CTTTATGCAACAAAACATTGGTGGCATTCATCCTAATGTAGGATATCTTGCCTTCAATAGATCTGTCTCGAACAATATCCAAAGTTGCATAGGCTGTTGAGACTTTGATTGGCTGGAAACTCCTTCTTTCCACACTAATGATGTCAGCCAGCAAGTCAACATTAACAACATAATCTTTGTCCATGAAAGAAAAGGACAAATGATTTGCATCCAAAAAGGATAGATTCGAGTAAAAGTAAGCTGTCAATTCGAGTGGGCCACAATCATATCCATGCAGAAATTTTCCAATTGCAACCTAGCAAACTTCCCTCTCAAATTAATCCTTATTGAATCTAGGAAGTCAAAATCCACACTCCTTGGATTGACCACTCCCCTTTTTAACAGCTTCGCATAAACTCGTTCATGTTCATTCGACTGAAATAGACTTCCAGGAGGACAAACAAAAGATTAGCAGCCACACCAAAACGAGGTTCAAAATGAGAGAAAAGTCTCTCATCATCATCTAAAGTTTCAGCGGGAGCATTCTCAAGTGGATCACTCGAGATATTTTCCAGCGTCCTCTCGTGGCAAAGGCCTTCACCAACAACCTTCGCTTTTTCCATCTCCATCAAAAATAAATATTCGCTTTTATATCCTCTCTCCCTCAAATACTCCTCGATCGTCTTAAGGCTGACCTTCCCTTCCTTCACCTTTTATAGAGATTGTAAGCGTATGTGGCTTAAGAGTTCTTACCGGTTCTGCTTCGGTAACAACTTCCTCAGAATGTTGACGCTCTGCTTCTCGTTGAGGCGAATCTTCCTCTGTTAGGTCCACCCTTGTAGGACCCTCTTGCTGTCGTTGTGGTCCCCTGCTTGCAATTCTGGAGGACATGCGAGACGACATTTTCGTAGAGCAAGCAAGATTTCAACTTGAACGAGAGGGAAAAATGAAAACTTTAAGGCGAAAAAGGGACGAAATGGAAATGGCAAAGGGAGATTTTTAGGATTTTGAGAGTGAAAGAGTATGAAAATGAATCGTAATGGAATAGCTGAGAGTAAAAGTGACGGTTCGAGAGTATAAATAGTGAGAGAAAAATCACCGGAATACGAAACGTCGCCAAAAAGTGAAAGAAAAGAACTGCCAACAACAAACCGTAAAAAAGAAAACTGCCTTTTTGAAAATATAAACTGCCATTAATGCATGTCGAAAAGAGCGAAAAGAGATTTTGAAATACTGAAAAGTAATTACCAAAAATATGTTAAAGAGAGAATACGAAAAGAAATTCGTAAAGAGATAAAATAGTACGAGTCCGACGGATGTTCGGACTTTACCTTTGAGTCTCGAACCCTTTTCAGGACCTTACCTTTGCGTCCGAGCACAATCGGACTTTACGTAGAGTCTCGAAACGCTTTCGAGACCTTGCTTTGAGTCCGAGCCGTATTCGGACCTAGCGTTGAGTCCGAACCACTTTCGAGACTTAGCGATGAGTCTCGAATATCTTCAAAAATCACAATTCCCGTTTTGAACAAATTGATTCAAAGTGAGCCTTCTCTAGGGGTTTTGTGAATATATCCGCCAATTGATTCTTTGAATCTACATGCTAAATTACAACATCTCCACTTTGAACATGATCTCAAATGAAATGATGTTTGATTTCAATGTGCTTTGCTCTTGAATGAAGTATTGGATTTTTTGTGAGGTTGATTGCGCTGGTATTGTCACATTTGATTTCCGTCTGTCTTTCATCAACTCCAAAGTCTCTCAATTGTTGTTGCATCCATAGAATTTGAGAGCAGCAACTTCCAAGAGCAATGTACTCGCTTCGGTGGTTGAAAGAGCCACGGTACCACTCGTTTTCTTGAGAACCAAGACACCATCCTATTTCCCAATAATTGACATGTACCGTAGTGCTTTTTCTATCCACTCTACAACCAGCGAGGTCGGCATCGAATATCTAAGAAGAGTAAAATCTCCTTTCTTAGAATACCATAGACCTAGCTTAGATGTAGTTGCAACATATTTAATGATACGCTTTACAGCGAGTCATATGAGATTCTTTAGGATCGATTGAAATCTAGCACAGATGCAAACACTAAACAAGATGTCAAGTCTAGAAGCTGTAAGGTAAAGAAGTGACCCGATTATACTTCTGTATAGCTTTTGGTCTACACTCTTCCCTTGTTCGTCTTTATCCAGCTTTGATGAGCTTGACATAGGAGTTTCTGTTTTCTTGCAATTCTCCATTCCAAACTTCTTGATAAGATCTTTTGCATACTTCTCTTGATGGAGGAATGTTCTTTCACTTGATTGATTGACTTGAAGTCCCAAAAAGAAGTTTAGTTCTCCCATCATGCTCATTTCAAATTCGTTCTCCATACACTTTGAAAAATTCTTGCAAAGTCTCTCATTAGAAGAACCAAAAATAATGTCATCAACATAAATCTGAACAAGTATGAAATCCTTGCCTTCTCTTTTTATAAATAGTGTAGTATCTACTTTACCTTTAGAGAAGCCATTTTGAATTAAAAAATTGCGTAATCTTTCATACCATGCTCGAGATGCTTGTTTTAAACCATATAAGGCTTTCTTCAGCTTGAAAACAAGATTTGGTCTTTTAGAATCTTCAAATCCTGGTGGTTGTTCCACATAGACTTCTTCTTGAATGACTCCATTTAGGAATGCGCTTTTCACGTCCATTTGGAATAACCTGAAATTTTTAAAGCAAGCAAAAGCAAGAAGTAATCTTATAGCTTCTAACCTTGCCACGGGAGCATAGGTTTCGTCATAGTCGATGCCTTCTTCTTGTGTGTAGCCTTTTGCTACAAGTCTTGCTTTATTCCTTACCACTTTTCCTTGTTGATCAAGCTTGTTCTTGAAAACCCATTTGGTACCAATGATTGATTTTCCTTTTAGTTTAGGAACTAGCTCCCAAACGTTGTTGATTTTGAATTGGTTTAGTTCTTCTTGCATTGCTTCGATCCAGCTTTCATCTTTCAATGCATCTTCTATATTTTTTGGTTGAATCTCAGAAATTAGTGCAAAAGCATTGGAAGCTTCTCGTCTTTTAGATCTAGTACGAACTCCTTCATCAATATTACCAATGATGAGGTCTGGGGATGACTTGACTTTTGCTTCCAATTTGTAGTTGATTTGTCAATTTGGTGAAGCTCTTCTTCAGTTGGAATTTCTGAATTTGTTTGAGGCTCAGCGTTTGAGGCTTGATTTTCTTCATGAGAATTTGTAGACACTTGCCCAGACTCTAAATCTTCAGGTTGAGTCTGATTTTGTAATGAATCTTCAAACTTCACATTCACGGATTCTTCCACAGTTTGAGTGCTTTTGTTGAAGACTCGTAAGCTTTGCTTGTCATGGAGTAGCCATGGAAAATTCCCTCATCTGATTTTTCTTCAAACTTACCAATTCGATCACTGGGAATTCTTTAGAATAAAACATTTGCAACCGAATACATGAAAATATGAAACAATTGGTTTCTTACCTTTGAGTAATTCATAAGGTGTCTTTTCCACTATAGGTCTTAGGAAAATTCTATTTATAATATAACAAGCAGGAGAAGTGGCTTCAGCCCAAAAATGAGGTGAAATATTGCTTTCGATTAAAAGAGTTCTTGCCATTTCTTGCAAAGAACGATTTTTCCTTTCTACAACTCAATTTTGTTGTGGAGTGTATGGAGATGAAAAATTATGTTGAATACCATTGTCATCACAATATTTGGCAAAATCATGATTTTCAAATTCTCCACCATGGTCAATTTTAATACTTGAAATTGCATATCCTTTTTCAATTTGAATTTTCTTTGCAAACTTAGTAAAATGAATCAATGCATCAGATTTATTTGTAAGAAAGAAAACCCAAGTAAAACGAGAACAATCATCAACTATAACCAAGCAATATCTTTTACCTCCAATGCTTTGAACTCTAATTGGTCCAAATAAATCCATGTGTAATAGCTGCAAAACACGATTAGTGGATACTTGATTTATAGATTTAAAAGAACTTCTAACCTGTTTACCAAGTACATAGGGAGTGCATAATTCATGCTTTTGATACTTGAGGTTAGGAAGTCCTCGAACAAGCTTTTGGATGATACTTTTGCAATTTGCTTCATTGACATGTCCAAGCTTCCTATGCCAAAGGATGACTTCATCTTGAATTGATATCAAGCATTGAGGACTGTCGACTTTATTTCTAGCAAATAGATATTCCCATGTCTTCGACCGGTGAAGGACTGTGAAAGATCCTTGCTTGTTCCCGAACATGTGTCTTCTTGGAAATTTATTTTGTATCCAGAATCGCATAATTGACTAATACTCAGTAGATTGTAGTTCAATCCCTCAACAAGAGAGACGTTGTTGATTGTGAGATTTCCAATCATCACATTTCCTTGTCCAACAATCTTACCTTTGTTGTTACCACCAAAGGAGACATTTCCTCCTTTTATATGAGAAAATTTTGTAAAACAACTTGAGTCTCCTGTCATGTGTCTTGAACATCCACTTTGTCCAAATACCACTTGATTTTCTTCTTGAGGGTAACCCGCAATTAAGAGAAAAACTCATGTCTTCTTTGGTACCCGGATCTTCTTGGGTCCATCATTGTTAGTAGTATAAACAGTCTTTGCCCAGCTCTTCTTAACAAGTCTCCAAACTTTGGGACATTCCTTTTCAAAATGATTTACACTTTTACATCTTGAACAAGTAAGAGCATGTCTACCAACAGCTTTACAAAAACCTTTTGGAAATGATTTTTATAAAAAGTTTTTGTTGGCCTATTCCTTATTCTTTCCTTTACTTTTGGGAAATCGATCAAAGGAACAGTTTCTTGTGTCATTCCTAGACCGGATTTATTAAAGTAAGGTTTCTGGATAGAAAGAATTTTGTCCAACATTTCAGAACCTATTGAAAATTTCTTTGAGACTTTCAATAAATCTTCTTTCAAGTAAGCATTCTCTTTTGAAAGTTCATTTCCATTTTCTTTTGAAGTAGCAAGAGACTTGTCTAAACTTTCAACTTTTTCAAGTAAAATCTTTTCTTGTTGTTTCATTTTGGAATTCTCCCTTTTAATTCAGTGATCCTTTTAAGAGAGCCTTTAAGACTAAGACAAAGTTCATCAATGTATTTTGATACTTTGACAGGAATTTTTAAATTTCTAACCTTGATACCATTGTTTGAGTCTCGAGTCCGAGTGCCGAGTGCCCGCGTCTCGAGTCGAATCGAGTCCGAGTCCGCCATAAGACATATATTTGCATATTCTTCATCAATCTCCTCACATTCAGTATCACTCCATGTTTCAGCTTTGAGTGCTTTCTTGAACTTTTCAAGTTTTCCTTTCTTTTTCTTCAATAAGGGACAGTTGGGTCTAATGTGCCCCTTTTTCTTGCATTCAAAGCAAACAACTTCTTTGCCGGTATCTTCTTCTTCATTTGATCTCCTTTGAAATCTTTGATTGTTTTGTTTCTTACCGTTGAATCTTCTACTTTTTCTATTCAACCTTCTAAACTTTCTAATCGAAGTGCCAATTCTTCATCATCCGGTCTTCTTAAGTCCGTAACATCGAATCATCATTAGATTTTAAAGCAATTGACTTCTTACCTTTTGTGTCAAATTCCTCATTGAATTGCTCGACTTCATAGGATTGATGTGTGCCGACCAATTCGTCAACTGAAAGAGGCATGATCCTCTGTGTTTCTCTGATAGATGTCTTGACATGATTTCAATCTTCGGAGAGCCCTCTCAACAATTTATTGACCTTCATAGGTCCTGAGATTGGCTGTCCTTGGTATGCCAAGCCGTTTACAATTTCGTAAATCGACGAACATATCCGAGATGGTTTCTCCCGGCTTCATTTTGAAGGCTTCATATTGACCAAGAAGGATGTTGATCTTGGTTTCTTTGACTCGATCTGTTCCTTCATAAGTAACATGTAATCTGTCCCAAACTTCTTTGGCTGTATCACAAGATGAAATTCTATTATACTCGGTAGGAGATAATGCACAATAGAGAGAGTAAATAGCCTTTGCATCAAGAGCATGTCTCTTAGAGATTTCTACTTGTGGTAACCCTGCTCCATCAGCTATTTCTTTTCCCGTGCTTGATGTAGCTTTAGGAATAATCCCGTTATCCACTACATCCCATTCCATAGGATCTTTAGATCTTCGGAACGCCTTCATCTTGTTTTTCCATACGTTGTAATCCTTGCCATCAAAGTAGGGAGGTCTGGTATTGCTCTGACCTTCAATTAACCCTGGAGCCAAAACACTAGCCATAGATCTTTAGCTTCGAAGTAATAACACTTCTAACAAATAAGCAACCTGCTCTGATACCAATTGAAATGGGCTAGTGAATCAACCTAGAGCGGGGTGAATAGGTTGTTGCGGAATTCTTTTGGAATCTTTTGCGATGCAATACGTTGATATCAAAGATATATCAATAATAAACAGATTACGTATTCACAAAGTAAATAGAGTAGGGTAAGAGAGAATTGACACAAGGATTATAGTGGTTCGGCTTAGACCAAGCCTACGTCCACTCTCCACGCCGGCAGCCAAACGGCCGTAATCACTATGTAGCAAAAGAGTGCCTTTACAGTAGACGGATTAGACTTCTTCAATTGACAGTCTCTCCTACAGCCTTCTGATGTCTTTGCTCTATATCTCACTCTCTTTGTTACACAGTGTAAACATGAAAGATTTTAGAGAACAAGTGATTTTGGAAATTCTAACATCAAGATTTCTGTACCGGTCTCTCCTTGTTTCCAAGCAACGTCGATCCAACTTAAATAATCTCCGTGCCATCATACCCATTGGCACATTCCAAAAATTCATCCAATCAACCCGTTGGACTGAATCAATTTAAGTGATCTCCTTGTCCCGAAAACGTAAGTAGACGGTAGCTCGTCAATCCCGTTCGCCCATACAATCGGGATCTTGAGTTCCCAAAATTAGATTCTTCCAAAAATAAACTTGATCTTCAACGAATAGAATCCGAAGAATCAAATCTTCCAAGCTCTTGATCACAGCCAGAGATATTTCATGGTTAGGATTAGGAAATACGAAATCCAATATCTGTAGCCATAGTAATAACCTGTAGCCAGCTTGTAAAAAAATCGCGGACTATCTTCAGAGTTAGATTTGGGTCTCGAGGGTCGTCAAACTAAAACTGAGTCTTGAAGGTCTTCGGATGGAAACGAGTCTTGGCCGACTTCGGACGGAAAAACTTCGGACCGAAATTGCAGGTCCGACTGTCTTTGAAAACCTTTAGACTTTGACAACTTCAAACGTAGCCGACTGAGTCTTAGAATCCTTAGACCACATTGTTGAGGCTGTTTTGTCAACTTCAAAACTCCAAGGGATTTTTCTTCAACACATTGCAGCATGAGAGAGAGAGCTTCAGCAACCCAGAAGAGACCGAACTGCAGCCCCTTCGCTGTCGTAGCCACCCATTGAAGCCAGAGCCGTCATCGCGCCCCCGCATACTTGCTTGCTTGTCGTGTGTCTTCGTCGTTTCAGCTACGCCGTCTCGTCCAGCTCACTTGTCCAGGAGGTCACTAGGATGCAGCCCGTCGCTGCTGTGACCGTTGAAGCCACCGCCTGCTTCCGCCTAGACCCGCGACCAGCCCCGCCACTCGTTCTAGTTCAACCGGGCTCTGGTTCAGCCCTCTTTCGGCCCAGATCAATGATCAAAGTTAGTGGGTCTTGCAGCCATTGTTTGGCCCACTTTGGCTCGCTTTCGGACCTCAAAAGGCGATCCCACTTTCGAGTTTCTTGACCCCCATCACATCCCCATCGTTTTGATTCAAGTGGATTGTCGAACAAGTAAGTTTAACTCACTAATCCTTGCTTAGTAAATTAATGATGCTTTAGGGTTGATTAGTTTAGGCTAAGTATGGATTAGGTGGATAGTTAGATTAGATTAGCAATTTAATTATTCGTTTTGCATGTTAGGTGGTTAGAGTAGTGTAGTTAGAGCCTAGACAAGCTATAGTTTTTATCTAGAGTAGTTCGGAAGTTTTCTAGGCTCGTTTCGGCTTCCAATTAGGCTTTACGGGCCTAAGTTGCTATTTATTGCATTTAATAATTAATTTCCATAATTAATTAATTATTTATTTATTTTTCGAAAATTAAACTAGGATAGCCAATGATCGGAATTTTATGCTGATTCCAATGGTGTGCTTTGTTTATTTAATTGAGTTCTAATTTGTGCTGATTGTGTGTGAATTGTGATTTTGAGATTTTATTCCTAAATTTATTTTATTCCAGTATTTAATTGGAAAATAACCGAGCATTGATTTAGAAAGCCAAAAATATTTTGGTGGACCATATAAAATGGTGGAATTTATGGAAATGAAATTATTGTATTTTGGCTAAGGCCGACCGTGTACTCACACGAGTATTTTTATCGGGAATGATAAAAGTTAAGAAATGTTTAGTTGATTAGAATGGTATACTGTATTAGCCTGCGGGCTTGATACCTTAGCTTAGAGTAGCAGTATACCTTAAGATTCACACAACTTCGACGAGCAATTAAGATTCACACAGCTTCAGTGAGCAATTAAGATTCGCACAGCTTCGATGAGCATAATTAGTATACTATATTAGCCCAATGGCTCGATATGTCAGCTTAGAGAGGGAGGAGTATACTATTTATTAGCCTTTGAGGCAAGCTACTTATTGCTCAAAATAGTATTAGCTAATGGATAAAAAATTACATTTGGTTTTCTCACACATGTAGATCTCCTCAGCACAAGTCCTTTAAGGTTTGTTAGTTTGCTTTGAATCACTACATTCCTCTTGAACTGCTTCCACACTTATAATAGGCTCATCCTGAACCTCTCTTTTAAGTGCACTTTGATTTCCTGGAATCATCTTCATAGGCATTATGTCTAGCTCAACATGTTCTGGTTCTATTATACATCTTTTTTTTTTTTTAAATGAAATACCACATTCTGACCATGGATGACTTTGTTATTTTCATAATCCCAAAGCCTATAGCTATACTCATTGCCACCATATTCGATAAAGATGCAATTCTAGGAGTTAGCATCAAGTTTCTTCCTATGCTCCCTATCAATCAAAGTATATGCAATACAACAAAATATTTTTAGATGTGAATAATTAATCTTTCTACCTGACTATTGCTCATGCATAATTTCTTCATCCAACACACTAGATGGATTGCCATTGATTAGATAAATTGATGTATCAATTGTAGCGGCCCTTAAATGTAGTGGGAGATTCGCTTGTAACATCATGCATCTCGCATATTCTAGAATGGTCCCATCTATACTCTCAACGATACCATTTTCTTGAGGAGTTTTAGGAATAGCTTTCAACCCATGTTTGCTTTCTTGGATCAAATATTCTGCAAATTCCTTACTCGTATATTCACCATCATTATCAAAATTTAGAGCTTTCATCTGATAACATGTCTCTTTTTCTACCATTGCCTTTCATGTGTCGAATGTCTTGAATACTTATGATTTTTCTCTAAGCGCATAGGCCCAAGTCTTCCTTGTTGCATCATCAATAAATGTAACAAAATATCTTTTATCACGAGAAAAGAACAATTCAAGTGCTAAAACTTAGCATAGGAGGACATCTAAGTACTAGGAAAGTGCCACTTAAGTGCCACTTTTTTTAAAAAATAGGACACTTCCCAAGTTTGCGAATCCCATGGAAAGTCATACATGGCAATTTTTTTTTTATTAATATTGCTCACCTACGTGGCTCGTCGGAGAGTTGACTTAGCAAAAAAACTCTAAAACTGTTAAAATATGTCTCGAGTTTGAGTCCAATGTGAAATTCGGAATATTCCGAATTGGACATGTTGCGGACGTACGAAATAGGAAAGTCCAACTTCGACTTGGATTTGGATTTTGTTTAAAATATATAGAGATATGTTTTGGATAAAATCGTTTAAAATAGGAAACATAATCCTATGAGAAATTGGCAGGTTTCACTTATATATAGACCTGTGGCCGTGGGTGGTAGATGTGGATCACAAATTGTCTTGAAGCGCCGCGTGAGTGCTTGGTGTTCCGCCGTTGATCATGAAGAATTGGTCTTGAAGCACCGTCTTGTCGTCGAGTGCTTGGGAGGGATTTTCTTTGTCATTCTTGTTCGTGAATTACATCCAAGAAGATTTAGTGTTCAAGCCAATTAAATCTTATGGTAAGATTTGCGTGTAATTCCTTCGTGAGATTGAGAGATTATTTCGTGAGGAATTTTGGGGCTAAACACTGCGTGCGTTTTTGGGTGTAATTGGGGCTTGGGAAACACCGAGAGAGTGTTTGAGTGACTTGAGTGTGTAATCTCCTTGTATCGCTTGATCTATAGTGAAATTTGCTGCTGCTCTCCCCATGGATGTAGGTCTTTACGACTGAACCACGTAAATCCATGTCCGATTTATTTTCTTCTTCTGCTATATTTTTTGTTCGATCGCTCGCCCTATCCCAACAAGTGATATCAAAGCCAGGCTTGGGTAAGTTGAAGCGAATCGATGGCGACAGAAGAAGTAAAAGTGAGAATCGAAAAATTTGATGGGAAGGATTTTAGTTTCTGGAAGATGCAGATTGAAGATTATCTTTACCAGATGAATTTGCACTTGCCTTTATCTGGGGAGAAACCAACAACGATGAAGCAAGCTGATTGGGATTTGCTGGATAGACGAGCTATGGGTGTTATTCGGCTAACGTTAGCTCGTAACGTCACGTTTAACATCCTGAAGGAGAAGACCACTGCTGATTTGATGCAAGCCCTATCGGATATGTACGAGAAGCCCTCTGCGATCAACAAGGTCTATTTGATGCAACGTCTGTTTAATTTGAAGATGAGCGAAGGTGCGTCAGTTGCTGATCATATCAATGAATTCAATGTGATTGTTAGTCAATTGAGCTCAGTTGAAATTGACTTTGAAGATGAGGTACGTGCTTTGATTCTCGTTATCCTCATTGCACGATAGTTGGAATACTACTGTTACTGCTGTTAGTAATTCCTCTGGGTCAACAATTTTGACGTTTGATGGAGTTCGAGATTTGATTCTGAGCAAGGACATTTGTAGAAGATAATCTGGCGAACATGTATCTGCTGCTTTAGTAGGTGAAAATAGAGGAAGATCTAGAACACGTGTGGGTAATAGTAGTACTAATATGAACAGGTGTAGTCAGTCTAGGACTGCTAATGTTGTCTGTTGGAGCTGTGGTAAGAGGGGGCATCTTAGAAGGGATTGCCTCAAGCTGAAGAATGAGAAGGGTAAGGGAATTATGGTTGATTCTACAGATAATGTTGCAGCTGTAGCAGATAAAGCCGATTATGTCTTGTCTGTCACTAATGATTCATCGCTTGATGGATGGGTTATGGATTCTGGTTGTTCTTTTCATGTTACACCAAATAGAAACTGGTTTGTCACTTATCAATGCATGGGTAGTGGTAAAGTTCAGTTAGGGAACAACGCTGAGTGCGATGTTGTGGGTGTTGGTGATGTTAAAATCAGAATGCATGATGGTATCGTGAGGACATTGATTGGAGTGAGGCATGTTCCAGAGTTAAAGAAGAACTTAATTTCCTTGGGTGCCCTAGATTCAGCTGGTTGCAGGTATTCTTCAAAAGGTGGAGTTTTGAAGGTTGTTCGAGGTGCCTTGGTGATAATGAAAGGAATCAAGCATGGAGACCTGTATAAACTTCAAGGTGAGACAATGACAGGTTTCGCTCCGGAGACGTCGGATGCATCTGTTCGAGGGTTTATGGACTGCTTGAAGAAGACCTGGGTGTTTGTGCCAAGGCACAAGTTTGATGCTAGTGTCAGGATCACGCAGTCAAGAGCTTTGATCGAGACGGAGACTGGTAAGTCGATCAAGCATGTGCAAACTGACAATAGCATGGAGTTCTACTCGGAGCTGACAAATAAATTCTGCATGAAAGAGAGCATAGTGAAACACCGCACTAGTGCTAGTAAATCACAACAATTTGCAGAATTGACGAGCAGAACATTACTAGAGATGGCCCGAAAAATTATCTCTAGTGCTGGTATGGCTAGGAGATTCCTAGTTGATGTGCCAAGTACGATGAGCTACCTGGTGAATAGATCTCCATCAACTGCTATTGAGAGGCGGACTCCTGAAGAAGTATGGTCAGGTAACGTTGCTGATTATTCTATTTTTAGAATGTTTGGTTGCCCTTGTTATTTTCGAGTGAGTGATGGTAAGCTCGATGGGAGGGCAAGTTGCATATTCCATGGCTATGCACAAGGTGAGCGGGGTGATCAGTTGTGGTGCCCGGATATAAATTCATCTGTTGACAGTAGAGAAATTACCCTTGACAAGTCTCCGATATTTCTAGCTAGAAGTGTATGTGGCAGTGTTAATATGGATCTGGACGATGTTCAACTTGAGGTGGAGTTGCGACCAGAAACTCCTGAGGTAGCGTATACAGGTACTGGCAAAATAATCGACACAGATGGTGCTCATAGCGAGGTGGAGCTTATAGAGCCAACGGTTGCTGTAACTGCTGATATTAATAAGGTATGTATTCGATCTTCTGACACATATGGATGCAATAATAGTTTTGCTTTATCTGCGGTTAAGGAGGTTGCGTAAGAAAATCCTTATGGAGCAGTTAAAAGTGCATGTGGAGTTGGTATTCTGATGAGGTCCTCGGTTATGGCGAAGTTCAAGTGAGGCTTGAACTTGGATAATATCTGTGGCGGTTGAGCCCATCGGGGGCAATGGGAAAGTAGTGGCAGAGTTTGAATTTTTGCAAAGCGATTGCGACTTGGCTCAAACGTCGAGCCAAGGTGGAGATTGTTAAAATATGTCTCGAGTTTGAGTCCAATGTGAAATTCGGAATATTCCGAATTGGATATGTTGCGGACGTCCGAAATAGGAAAGTCCAACTTCGACTTGGATTTGGATTTTGTTTAAAATATATAGAGATATGTTTTGGATAAAATCGTTTAAAATAGGAAACATAATCCTATGAGAAGTTGGCAGGTTTCACTTATATATAGACCTGTGGCCGTGGGTGGTAGATGTGGATCACAAATTGTCTTGAAGCGCCGCGTGAGTGCTTGGTGTTCCGCCGTTGATCATGAAGAATTGGTCTTGAAGCGCCGTCTTGTCGTCGAGTGCTTGGGAGGGATTTTCTTTGTCATTATTGTTCGTGAATTACATCCAAGAAGATTTAGTGTTCAAGCCAATTAAATCTTGTGGTAAGATTTGCGTGTAATTCCTTCGTGAGATTGAGAGATTATTTCATGAGGAATTTTGGGGCTAAACACTGTGTGCGTTTTTTGGTGTAATTGGGGCTTGGGAAACACCGAGAGAGTGTTTGAGTGACTTGAGTGTGTAATCTCCGTGTATCGCTTGATCTATAGTGAAATTTGCTGCTGCTCTCCCCGTGGATGTAGGTCTTTACGACTGAACCACGTAAATCCGTATCCGATTTATTTTCTTCTTCTGCTATATTTTTTGTTCGATCGCTCGCCCTATCCCAACAAAAACAACATTGTTTTGGTGTGGATTTCAATTTTACTATAAATATTAAATAAATTAAATTTAAAACATTTTTTTATAAAGAAAAAAAGGAAGAACATGGAGATTGCAGATGACAAGGGTCGAGCCCTCGATGTCGCCTCCCCATTGTCGCTGGGAAGGGCTAACAACCCAACCGATTAGCAAAGAGGGTCTGCAAGCCCTCACCTAGATTTAGGGCAAGGGTCGTTGGCCCTAACCGGGCCGGGTCAAGGGTCACCGATGGCTAAGGCCCCTCATCGGTTGGCCGGGGTTGCTGGCCCTTGGGCGAGAGGAGGCAACAAGGGCCCGGCCCTCACCGCTTGCAATCTCTATCTTCCTTTTAAAAAAAAAAAAAATTTAAGTTTTAAGTTTAATTTAATTAATATTCATATTAATTATCTACCCACATTGATGGCAAAACGACGTAGTTTTTGCACTTGTCTAGCTATGTCAACATGTAAAATGACACCGTTTTCTCACTTGCCTCATCAAAAAATCATCATGTTAGCATTTTGGTGAGATTTTCTCGCTGTTGACACTTAATTGATCATTTTTGCTCCAATTTTGATATTTAAGTGTCACTTTCTTAATTTTTGATATTTAATTGTCTTCCCTATGCCAAGTTTGGACACTCCAGGTGTCTGAGACTCCTTCTACCACCATAAGAGAGTTTTTGAGCTAGTCCCCACATATCAATAAGAACTAACTCTAGTTTTTGGCCTTTTATTCTGTTGTCCATTCATTTGAAAACTAATCACTTTTGGTTTTCTATAATGCAGCTCTTATAATCTAACTCAACTTTTTGCAATCTCGGAAGTAATTTATTTTTAGTGTAAATGCTTTACACCCTTTTCACTAAGATGTCCCAAACGATAATGTTAAAGAGTAGACAAATTATATGTTACCACTATAGTTACAATTATATCATTGATATTGTCTCATTAGAGAAGGTAACATGTACCCATATGCTTTCCCTTTGCTGCTACTCTTGCCCCTGAGATTATCTTCCACTTTTCGCATCCAAAAGATTGCTCCTAAGCCTTCTTGGTCAAGTTTATTAGTTGAGATAAGATTTTTCTTTAATTCTAGAATATGTTTAGTTTCATGCAAAACTAGATATCATTTACCTGAGATATTCAAAGTTACAGTTCCATTTCCAATAATCAGACACATGTGGCCATTTCCGATGACCACTTGCTCAAAATTTCCACGGGCATAATTAGTAAATATGTCTCTTTACAAGATACAATGGAAAGAAGCATCGGAATCAATAAACCACTTGTCTATCGTCAATTCAATCTCTACAAACAAATACAAGTTTTCTAGCGAAGTTCATCACTAACTTATTAGCTCTTTGTTTTTGTTGGCTTAACATTGAAACCTCTGATGTTCAGTCTGGTGACAAAACCAATACTCATCTTTTGCAACCTGTCTCTTTCTCCTTGATTGCGACCTGCCATACCCACTAAATTTTCCTCTGCTTTTACTTCTTCCATGGTTCTCCACTATTAGTGCCGTTGAAAATGTAGATGCCGAAAAATTATCACCACTTGAGACTTTCCTTCACATCTCTTCATCCATAGTCAAATCATCCTTCATGGTGTTTGAAATTTCCTACACTATGGTATTGTAACTTTCTGGAAAGGAACGTAAAAATAATAAATCTTAAAACTTCATATTCAGATTTATGCCTGCGAATTCCAACTGACCTATGACCTATATGGATTTATTAATATGCTTTGCCGCAGAACCTCAGTCAGATAACTTCATATAACCAGTTTCTTTAGCAAAAATACCTGATTTGATGTGAAGGACTTCTCATAAATATTCATTAGAATATCCATGGCTTCTTTTGCAGTTTTTGCTTTTGCGATGTGGTACCTATCTTTTCCGTTAGCCCCAAATGAATCACACGTAATGTCTTTCGATCAAGAATTCTCCATTCGGAGTTCGTTGTTAGATTCACCTTCACAATCTTGGGTTTCCAACCCTTAAGTGGTGCATAGAGATCTTTTTGATAAAGATAGTCCTCGATTTTAGGTTTCAACCATTTAAAGTCCTGCCCATCCAACTTATCAATTTTGATTTTATCTTCAGTCATATTGTGTGCTTCCAATCAAATGTCACAAAAAAATCATTGATGTTCTCGATTATCCACCCTAGGCTCTAATACCAGTTGTAACGAAGTTGCATGGTGATTCCAAAAAAGTAATGTTCTCAAACAATATACCCAAGTAGGATATAATATTAAAGAATAGAATTATGGCTAGTTTGGTAACATGTCAAACATTATCTGATTCTATTCTTTTATTCCTCAATACAAAAAAAGAACAAAAATCTGTCTGGTAATTTTTTTTCTGAAGAACAAATTTTTTACTAGAAATAGATTTAGAACAAAATTAAAAAGTGGAACAAAGTTGCTTCGTTGTTCTCAAGAATAACTCTAGAATCAAGTCAAATCATGTTTTCTTTTTTCTCTTTCCCTTTCTTTCATTTTCTTTTCTCTTGTTCTTTCTCTAGCCGGAAGCAAAAATATAATAAAATAATTTAAAATATATAATAAAATTATATGATGAAATTATTTAAAAAATTAAAATAAATTTTTGATAATATAATAAAATCACATAATAAAATTACAAAAAAATATAATAAATTTGTATAATAAAATTTAAAAATATATAATAAAATAATTTTAAAATTAAATTTCTATAATTAATTTATTAAAAAATTAAAGGAGAAAAATATAATAAAAATATCGAAAAATTAAAAGAATTCAAAGTCACAAAAAAGTTTAAGGGTTGTACTAAACAAATTTTTATTCCAGTAATAGAAATCTTGAGTAGTTACTAAATGTTTTCAAATATTTAGAAATCTGTTCATGAAACATAATAAAAAAGAATTATTTCTAAATAGAAATCATTCTCAAGAATAGAATGGTTACCAAATGTTCCCTTGAAAGAATATGCTAGAAAATTCGTTATCGAAACTCACCTAAAACTAGGCTACGTCTCCACGTTGAGGCACTCTGCAAATTTACTAGACTTTGAAGTGCAATATAGCGAAGATATTCTCTCAAAATTATGGCACAAAGAGATTGAGAATACTCACAAAGACAAAATTCACTTTTTTTTCTCTCTCTCTTTTTTTTTTCTCTCTATTTTCTTTGGCTAGCGTCTGAATACTGCTGATATAAAGGTGTAGCTTTTAACCTAAAAGCAAAATGAATGGAAAAAGAAAAAGAAAGCCCCTAAAAAAGATTTGACTTCATCTATCAACACATGTCATCATGAATACTAAGAATAGATTGGTAATCTATTTACAGAATTCATATATTATCAAAAGTTGCCATTATGGTGACAATAATAGAATTATATAGAATTGAACGTGGGCATGCTTCCACTATGTTCCTACTTTATTACCTTCCAATAAAGCTTAACGTGACTGATTAGCCTATTGTTGTGGTGAAAATGAGTACATTCATTGATAAAGAGTTCAATTATTTCTGTCAATGCTGAAGTCCATTTCCTGGGAGAGACATAAGCCCATGTCATGTTCAAAATCAAAGTTAGTTAGAAAAAAAATGAAACATTAGTCCCCCAATTTTTTTAAAATCAAAGTCACCAGTATGCTTTTTTGTGTGTATGTGCATGTGTGTGTGTGTGTTTATTTATTATTTTTTTTGTGTTAAAATGATCCTTATATTTTTTGGTTTAATACCATGAAAAACTTCAAACTAGTACATTTGTAACAAATTTACTAAAAACTAATTTTTTGATCATGAAAAATCCAAATTGGTATATTTGTAACAAATTCATCATAAATTACTACAAAAAAACATAAACTAGTACACTTATAACAAGTTTACTCCCAAACTGATTTTCAACCACTAAAAACCCTAAACTAGTACATTTGCGACAAATATACTCTCTATTAAGTTGGATTAATATATAAAAAAAAATCACAAAACCAGTACAACTGTGATACACGGAGAGTACACGGAGAGTAAAATCCCAAACTGGTGTATCAATCAACTGTCATGTGTCATTCAATTCAGCAATTTGATAGTAAAATTTAATAGAATTTTAATGGGGGCAAATTTATCACAAGTATACCAGTTTGAGATAAATTTATCAAAAGTGTACTAGTTTAGAGTTTTTGACTGTCAAAGAATTAGTTTGGGATAAATTTGTCATAAATGAATAATTTGGAGTTTTTGTGGTTTTAACCCTATATTTTTTAAGTGAAAGAACCTTGCAAAATGCTAATCCATCCCACTAGTAGTCAAGGTCCCCGACTTAAGATTTTTAGGTTTTGCATAATAATATGTCTTGAGTCCCCGACATAAATATAAAGTTTTCATACAACAGTTCCCTTTCCACATTTTTTTCATAGATTTCCGATTGACATAAGTTTTCCAATCGATTCGTGGTAACTCTAATTTGATATTTTAATTTTATGATTATTTTTTATATCGTAGATTATCCGAATCGGGTGCGTTTGTTTTGCGAAAAACACTTTCCGAAAAACGTTTTCCTCATTTTCCAGTATTTGGTTCATTTAAGAAAATGAGTCAACGGAAAATATTTTCCTTTCAAAGCTTAAATTCAGGAAAACGATTTCCCCTTTGAAAGAACCGGAAAACGTTTTCCAAAATGTTTTAAGGTCCTTGCTTAATGAAAAATTTATTATTAAAAAGAATATATAATTTTTTTGGTCAATAAAAAGAATTTCTAATTAAAAATTTTGAATATATTATTATTATATTTTTTTCTTTTCTTTCTTCTTTGTTTTTTTTTCTTCTTTTTTTCTTGTTTTCTCTTTTCTTTCTTTGCTTGTGAACATAAATCCTAACTCCTCCTCCTCTCCCTCCTTCGTCACCGCCGCCTCCACCAACCCTAGCCCCTTTCGTTAGCTTCGCTCCCTCCACTTCCTCTTCGTCGGCGTCTTTTATACCTTTAATCATTTTTCAAATGCAATCCAAACACCAGAAAATACTTTCAATCACATATCACCAAACAAAGGAAAACTAACCGTTTTCCTGGAAAATGATTTCCCGGAAAATATTTTCAAAAACGTTACGTTTTCCGTGAAACAAACACACCGTAAGATTTGGAAAAACCCTACGAATCAGGCGCTATTAGTTGGGGACCCCTAAGTTGCAACTTCTAGTTGTTACTGACTAGCGACGCCACAGGAGATGTTGGAAATAACATAACAGGTTCAAAGGCCTATTTTGATTAAGTCATCGTATCCATGGCAACCAAGCTGAGGTTGTTCACCACCTCATGGCGGTCGCCGCCTCAACGGTGGCAATCTATCGTATTACGCATGTGACCACCCCAGCAGAGTGACTACGACGACTTGCCAAAAGCAATGTCCTGTGAGGAACCCTTTTACATATGAGAAGGGCCAGCGGGAAGGTAAAAATTGAAACGAGAAAGAAAGAGTAGAAGGGATTATAGGTCTCCATTGTTACAGTCAACGTTGGTTTGGAAGAAAAATTTTCCAAGTGGACAAAACGTTTATCTAAGTCTCCATCGGAGAATCACTGTAAAAATGTATATAAACTACCTACGATATTATCCCTTTTTAGTTTTTTTCACCATGCACGGTGTGCTGTAGCTTTTTGGGCAAAGAGACTAAAATTGCCTTTTGTCATAGTGCCTGTGACAATTCAAATGATATTAATCCACGTCGTATGACCATGCCATAACTTTTGACCTTCAGCTTCCTAACATAATCCCAACTTTTGTTCTTTAGCTTTCTAATAGCGTCCATGCCCCGTACTAAACGATAATAACCACATAAGAATTGCCTAATATACCTTTTTCTAGATTCTAGAATCTATTTCTTCATTCAATATCCCTCTAACTCGAAACAAACCATTAATAAATCTGTTCCGTGCAAAATGGGAATGGGCTGGGGTTATAAACTTATAATTTATAATCTAATGATCTAGTCGATTCCTCAATGTCCCTGCTGTTCACATAATGTGAAAAAGGAGATGAAGAATCTCTTGCTTTTGGAAGAAATCAACAAATTTACTAGGAATCCTTCAAGATCCTTCTTTATTATTATTATTATTATTATTATTATTATTATTATTATTATTATTATTTTATTTTGTCCTAATGATTGTAGCTTTCTCTAGACCTCTAAAAAAGGATGAAAAAGACTTGAATGGTACGATTTCGCCATCACCCCACAATGAAAGGAGCACTTTCGTAGTTTTGGATCTTTAAAATAATAGGCTGTGGTACTACAAAATCTTTGAGATTCTTATTTGAGCTTGTTGGCCGTTAGCAAGGGTTGCAGCCCTCGCCTGTGGCTAGTGAGGGCTAGCAAGCCCCCGGAAAATGCCATTTTCCGAAAGTATCAAAATTTTAATCGCATGCCATAAATCCATTTCACACCTAATCCTAGCCAAAGAGCGGGCATGATGCCTCAGCTAGGATCGATGCACTCCACCACGTTCGGTGCACTTAGCCACGATCCTCGGCTAGCATTGACATGTCAAGAGCTCTCGATGCCTCTTCGTATGTCTTTCGAATGTGTCTGTCATCTCTCCTTTGAATAACTCTACCTGTTACTCATTTTTTAAAGACATAATAAGCTATCATTTCTCAATCTCACGTGCCACACAACAAATTTATGGATATACTTTGTATGCACTGCACACTGCGCGGCCCCTGATTTCAATGAAGGGAATTGATGCACACACCTATCTGTGTAATGACTCAATAGATAAAGTCCGTACGAGGCCATAACACAGGATGGGATTTCAAGCGAGCAATAACTACCTTTGAGCTTTGTTAGTGAGTTCTAACATGTGGTCGGAAAGCAGCATGAACATGCTTATGTAGAATACACAAGTACACACGATGGGCACATGAGAGCAGATCCATGTCATGACCGTCATGAGCTAAAATGTGTTTCACAGGGGAATGGACCCCGGCATGGGACTTCAATGGGGGCAACAAAGGAGGATTCGTGGAGATTTGCCATGGCTCAGCAAGATGTGTATGGGCGGGCCACTTTTGGATGGGCGTATTGGTCTTATAAGTGCCAGCATGATACCTGGAATCTCAAACAGATGATTCAGGGCGGTCTTATAAAAATCTAGCTTCGCTCCACTCTATAGGTCCTCACGTTCATCAAGCGGGTCATGTCATCATGAATACTAAGATAAAAAAGGTTTCAAGTGGGCTTACGGAATGTGTGTATCATCAAAAGTTGCAATTATGGTGACAATAATAGCATCAAATAAAGCATACTTCCACTACTTTCCTACTTTATTACCTTCCAAAAAAGATTAACGTGACTGATTAGCCTATTACATGGTGAAAGCTAGCACATTAACCTATTAGAAGTTCAATTTTCTGTGTCAATGCTGATGTCCCTTTCTTTGGGGAGAAATAAGGCCATGTCATGCTCAAAATCATAGTTAGTTAGAAAATTAGAAACATTAGTCCCCCCATCTAAAAAAAAAAAAAAATCAAAGTCACGAGTTTACTTTTTTTTTTTTTTTTTTTAAGATGATCCTTATATTTTTAAAGCGAAAGAACCTGGCGGAATGCTAATCCATCCATGGGTAGTTTAAGTCCCCACTTAAGATTTTTAGGTTTTGCATTCTAATCTATCCCACACAAAACTGAGTCCCTGACTTAAGACTTCTAAGTTTTCTTACACCAGTTTCCTTCCCACGTTTATTTAGATTTCCAACTGACATAAATTTTCCGAATCGATTGGTGGTAACACTAATTTGGTGTATTAATTTTATAATCATTTTTTATGTATTATCCGAACCTAAGATTTGGAAAGACCATAAAACCTGGGCGCTACTTGCTAGTGACCCCTAACTTGCAAAGTCTGAGGTATTGCTGACCAGCGACTCCACAAGAGTGGTTGGATGCGCAGCCGAACACTGTGTTGACCCTCCAGTTCTCTGGGATCTGAGAGCTAGAGAGCGAAAGCTGGCCATGATTGAGGGGCCGGGACAACCGTGAGTTCAGATGCGACAGCTGTGACTCACGACGCTATAGCCACAACTCGCTACGCAACGGCCATGACTCAAGATGCAATTGCGGCGACTGGCCAGAAGCAACGCCTCGTGGGGTAATCTCTTACATCTGAGAAGGGCGAGAGGGAAAGTAAAAATTGAACGAGTGAGAAAGATTAGAAGTTTTACAGGCCTCCAATGTTACGGTGAACGTTGGTTTGGAGGAAAAAATTTCCAAGTCAGCAAAATTTCCAAGTCTCCGTCGGAGAATGTTTGTAAAAGATATATAAACTACCTATTATATTATCCTTTTTTTGAATTGTTTTACCATATACAGTGTACTGTAGCTTTTTGAGCAAAGAGACTAAAGTCGGGAAAAGTGCCAAAAAAGTCCTAAATCTTTTGTTTTTGTGTCGATTTAGTCCTAAATCTTTTGTTTTTGTGTCGATTTAGTCCTAAACCTTTTTTGGTGCCGATTCAGTCCTAAACCTTTTCTACGTTGTGCCAATTCAGTCATTTCTGGCCAATTTTGACCAGATTTTGCTTACTGGACGCCGGCTGGCTGACATGGCCTTATCGACGCTGACGTTGACAACTTTTAATAATATTTTAATAATTTTTATTATTTATTTTTATTTTTATTTTTGTCTTTTTCCTCCAGCCGATCACTGGTCCGGCGACTGGCCAGAGGCGACGGCCAGCGAGGGCGAGGCCGACCTCGCCGGTCACCTCGTCGGATCTAGTGAGGCTCACCTCGCCAAATCCAACAAAGGTGAGCCTTGCCCATGGCCGTTCCTCGCCGAATCTGGCGAGGTCGAGCCCCGCCAGCCATGGGCGAGGCTCACCTCACTAGATCCGGCGAGGGCGAGCCTCACCCATGGCCGGTGGGACTCGACCTCACCAAATTTGGCGAGGGCGAGCCTCGCCCATGGCCATCCCTTGCCGAATCTAGCGAGGTCGAACCTCACCAACCATGGGCGAGGCTCGCCCATGGCCGGATCTGGCGAGGTCGAGCCTCGTCGGCCATGGGCGAGGCTCACCTTGCCAGATCCGGCGAGGTGGTCGGCGAGGTCGGCCTCGCCCTCGCTAGTTGTTGCCTGCGGCCGGTCGCCGGATCGGCGACCGGCTAGAGGAAAAAGACAAAAACAAAAATAAAAATAAATAAATATTAAAATATTATTAAATATTGTCCACATCAGCGCCGATAAGGCCACGTCGGTGGCCAACGTCCCGTTAGCAAAATCCGAGCAAAATTGGCCGGAAATAACTGAATTGACACAAAGTAAAAAGGTTTAGGATTGAATTAGCACAAAAAAAAAGTTTAAGACTAAATCGGTACAAAGACAAAAGATTTAGCATTTTTTTGGCACTTTTCTCGACTAAAGTCGCCTTTTGTCATAGTGTTTGTGACAATTCAAATGATATTAATCCACGTAGTATGATTAAGCAATAACTTTTGGGCTTTAGCTTTTTAAAAGTGTCCATGTCCCATACTAAACAACAATAACCACACAGCAATTGCTCGGGATGCTCTTTTTTAGCTTCTAGAATCTTTTTTTTTTTCTTTTTCTTCTTCAAGATCCATCTTACTAACTAGAATAAAAAAATTAGTAGATCTGTTCAAGATCCCTCTTACTAATTGGAATCAAATTAGACTTGAAGGGTTGGATGACTTCCAGCTAGAATAACTAAAGATCATTTATTTGAATCTCATCAACTCTATGCAAACTACTTCAAATCTAGGCCATTTGCATCGATAGAAGGTTTTGATTTAACTGATTGATGGATCTAGTGTCACGCCCCGAACCCCGAGACACGTGAACAACCCGCCATGGTCGTGATAATGCGACATTCCCAGGTAGTGTCGCTGACCCAATTTAATTTATTTAAGCGCATGCGGAACGTATTAAAAATCCCCTGACAAATTAAACACGGGATAGGATAGCAAGAGCAAAAATCAATTTAATACAAACCACATACAATCATAAAATCCAACAAGGTTTACATGCAGCCGAAATAGGTCGGAGTCTATCCACTAGGGATCGGCCCACTAAAAGAAAGAACAGTCCTATGACTACTAATCAGATTCAATCATCCATCTTCTTGGCTCGCACTCCTTGCCCAACTTCACCGGCAGTCCACGACCCCGCTGGAATCCTCATCTGCGGCCCTGAAATGTGTTTCCCACAACGAGGTGAGACATTGTCTCAGCAAGTTCACCCCTCCTAAGCCCCTATTAGAAAGGAAATACACCCCAGCATGACCCAACCACACATCAAGAAGACTTACCTCACAACAGTCCGCGCCTGCAGGTTAGTACAATCCAATCATTCAATTGTGTGCAATTATGACAATTAAATAAAGCACGGCACAATCACATCATCAATCAATCAATCACTTGGATCGTCTCAGCGATCAATCGGCTTGGCCGATTACATGTCATTCAAACAAATCAATCACTGCTCCCAACCACGACCCTAAGGGTCGACTCGACAATCGGTGGTATCGCGGCCCCACGTGACACGACCTTCAAAAAGGTGGTTCAACACTAGTGGCATCACGGCCCCACTCGGCACGGCCTCTCATAGGCGGTTAACGACTAGTGGCATCACGGCCCCACTCGGCACGGCCTCTCATAGGCGGTTCACAACTAGTGGCATCACGGCCCCACTCGGCACGGCCTTTCCTAGGCGGTTCACAACTAGTGGCATCACGGCCCCACTCGGCACGGCCTTTCCTAGGCGGTTCATCACGGCCTCAATAGGCACGGCCTCTAATAGACGGTCAATCGCGGCCAAATCCCCATCAATTTCTACAATTGGAATTACTACTCAAAGCCCCTAATTTACGCAATCACACTCAATTCGCCACAAATCAAGCATCAAATTAAAATTCTAACATCACAGCAGCGATCAGCACGAAATTCTGAGCAACCGAGGCTAAAAATAAATTTTTCCGTTTTTTTTAAATTATAAATAATGATATTTAATTAATTTCGGAATATTTTAATATTATTTTAATAATCCGAATTTCCAACCAATTAAATAATTCTAAATTGAAATCCAAATAAGTCACATCACCATTAACTTTAATTAACCTCTTTTAAACTTAATTAAACCCAATTAAGCTTAATCCGATTTCCTTAATCCAACTTACATTAAAATAATTTAATCTAACCACCTAAACATACTTAATTCAAACTAAACACACTTAGGGCATAATTAACCGGCTAATCAAGGATTAGTGAGGTAACTCACCCGATTAACGCGCCGGACGGACCAAAACGACGAGCGCGACGAGGGGATCGATAAACTCCAAAGCGGGCCTAGCACCCGGGGCCGGGAAGGCGGCCAAAACGGGCCCGAGAGGGGCTGCCATACCCATTTTCTGGGTTTGCTGAACTGGCTGGAAAGGGGGGCAAACGGCGGCGGTTTGGGGCGAGGGACGGCGAGGGACGGCGGCGGTGGCGCGGCGTGGCGACGGCGGGGGCTAGCGGGCGGTGGACGGCAGCCGAGGGCGGCTGCTGCGCGGGGACAGCGAGCTGTACGGAGGTGGGGGTGCGGGCGGGCGGGCGGACGGAGCGCGAGGTGGGGGGCGGACGGGCCGACGCGCGGCGGGCGGCACGGCGGAGACGGCGGTGGCGCGCGACGCGGCGGCGGACGGGGGCCGGCGGAGCTGCGTTCCCCCGGTCGAGCTCCTCTCCCCCTTTTCTCTCTCCTCTCAAGGTTGAAGACAACACTCTCTCTCCTCCTTTTCCTTTTTCTTTTCCCTTTTTCTTTCTTTCTTCTTTCTTTCTTTCTTTCTTTCTTCCTTTCTTTCCTTCTCACTTTCCTCTAGTGGCCCACCATGACCTCATGTGAGGTCATCCTCCACTAAGCCCCACAACCTTTTCAATAGGTGCACTTGATTTTCCGCCGGGGTCCAATTTTTGTACACCTTAATTTCTTCCATTTTCTTTTCAATTGAATCCAATTGAAGTCCACAAAAATTAATCCAATGTCCCCACACTTTAATTCACATCTTGGCTTGTCCATTGAACCAATTTAAATCCCAAAAGTACAACCATAGGCGAACCTTATAATTTCTCTTAATTCCATTCAAATTGACTCCCATAAAATCAATTGATGTCTCACTTATCAAATTGATTATTTTATTTATCCAGAAATTCCCTATATTCCTTAATTTCACAACCCCCGGCTTCAACTGAACGAACACGGCCCTATTTATCCAGTCGAAATTAGGGCCCAAAAATCGGGATGTCACAACTCTTCCCCTCTTATAAAAATTTCGTCCTCGAAATTTAAACCTTTACCAAATCCTTCTACAAAAGGTGAGGGTATTTTCATTTCACTGAGTCTCACCAATCCAAACTAATCTTTCGGTCTCGTGGTGTTGTCCGACCATTTCGATCCAGGATACCATCTTGGTATACCAAATCTGCTCTTTCTGAACCAACAACTGAACTGAACTTCTCCCACCTGACACCCTGTCTCTCACATCTGATCTCTTCTTCTCAACTCTCTAATGAACCCTTGAAGCTCAATGACTGAAATTTCCGATAGCTCTGTCTAGCCTTCACTCTGACATTGATCTGACCACTGAAACACTTATCTCTGAGCTGACTCTGGTCTGTGATCTCTCTTCACTTTCTCTTTTTACCACTGAATTCTGTATCCTCTGTTATGCACTGCTTAAGAAAGAGCCCCCTGAAAGAATCCCCCTGAAAACTCTGCCAAACCTGTAATCTCTTATCTGAATTCGAAATATAAATCACCCCCGGCATTCCATGCCGGTGAATTATCTGATGCCCACATACTTCGATATACCCACTTCATATCATAACAAAATCTTCAAATTTCTGAAATCGAACTTAGATTAGCGGTTAATTTCACTCTAACGCACTTTTGGTGTGACCTAGGCTACTAGGTAATTCTCAGAACTTTTTAGGACAAATGACCCGTGGTCGATTTCCTTCGAGCCACAATGAACCCACTCGACACAGTGTCGATTCTCGATTGTCGTGAAAATCCCGAGGATTCAAATACGGACACAGGGTACCAAAACGACGAAAAATCAAAGTAGTGCCGGTCGATGAGAGTTTTCCAATTCAGTGGGGTCACCCACGATTGGTCATTCATCTCAGTCGAACTGACCTATCTTTGATCTTAATTCGATTTTATACTGTGCCGCAATGATCTCTAAAGATAAACATGGTCGAGAAGTTGATCCCTGGTCGAATCGTCAAGTCAATTTGCCTTAAAGCCCTTAATAACTCACCCAGCTAGTCTAGTTATCTCATGAGTGGCCAACTCAGAGAAAAACACTAAAGTCATGCCGATGAAACGCCCAACTTATCCAATCAAAGTCAGAATCCATAAACCTGGATGTTGCACACCCAAAACAAGATTCATTCGTATCATACCAAAACGGACCAGCTCCTTCCATCAATCGGCCACTGTCCTCAAATGGTATCAGTAATCCCCCGAATCCTTAGTAAGCTCATCACATTGTTCCATTGTGATATATCTTCATTCCCACTCTGGACTTTCGAGTGAGGTTAAAATCCTCTGAGTCTGCATAACTGGACTTTCACTTACTGGCAACTCTGGCACTTGCAGCTTGCCTGGCAACATCCATCTTCACAACCGCCTACCAATTTAACTAACGCGATTCGACTTACGGCACCATCTAGGTCAAAACCGCATTACCATAGTGGACTTCGATAAAATTCTCTCCTTGAGTGCTACACTTTTCGGGCGTATTCAATCACTCTTGGAACCCGAACTTTCCATCCCCAGAAATTTCAAAGCCAATCTCTTTCTTACTAGCATCCTCTCATCAGACTTTTTGAACATCTCTGTCTGTCGATTAGGCGCCGATTAAGACTTAAACATCTGGTTCAAATTTCAAATTTCAAACTTCAATTTTTTTTTTTTAAAGGCGGCTATAAAATTCAAAGGGTAGCCTACCTCAATTTTGAAAACCAAATTTTGAACCCTTTTTAAATAAAATCAATACTTTAGCCAGTCTGTGCACAATTGAAGACTTCCAACTCGAAGCATCAGTGACTTCTTTCATCCTCCCGGGTGATACCAAATGTCACTATCCAAGTCCTTTAAAAGATGTGATTCACAACGCTATCTCATTCAATTCCTCTTAGGAGAATAATTATTTTGAGGCTTTGACGATCAATAAAGGTCTGGAGTCTTTCTTCACACCACTGATATCTCTAGATCTTCGAAACGGAAATTGTTGGTATGAATCCCAAGTCGTCTGTCAGGTAATTTGGTTCATAAGGTCTCAACTCACGGGACACACATGCAACAACCCCATCATGCTGCCTCATTAAGCAACCCAATTCTTTAAAAGATGCATTACTGAAGACCTCACACCCTCCAGGACCAGATGGAATGGTCCACACAGGTGCAGTTCTCAGCCTCTTCTTAGGCTCTTGGAAACTACACCCTCACTCATTTATCCACACGAACTTTTCTTCCTTCCTCGGTAGTCTTGTCAACAGTGGTGCTAACATTGAAAGAAAACCCATATACGTACTGTCTGTAACACTCTGCTAAACCGAGAAACCTCTGATCTCTGTCACTGTAGTCAATCTTGGTCAACTGATCACTGCTTTAATCTTGACAGAGTCCATGAAGATTTCTTCGCCTGAAATCTCGTGATTTACCAGCGATACACAAGTCATCCAAACTTACACTAACTAAACTCAACACGAAATTCGAGAGCTCTCAACGTCTGAAGTATCATCTTTAACTGTCGCTCGTGCCCCTTGGCACTCTTTGAACACACCAGAGTGACTTCACTGAACACGCTCACGACTGATTTAAGTACCCCTATACATTCTGCCCATAAGACCCAAACAAACAGCTAAGGTATCCGTCAGGCCACACAACGTTACAGTGAACTCATGACTGCTGTATTGAGTGCATGATGCCAACTTCGGTATGTCCTTCTTCCTGATCCTCAACTGATGACACTTTGACCTCCAGTCGGTCTTGAGATGTATCAATGTACAACCACAACAACCCAACTTTCTCCATCACGAATGGAACAGGTGCTTCCCAAGGTGATGCACTGGAATATGTGAATCCCCTATTCAAATTACTGCATCTGCACCTTCAGTCCTTTTTAACTCAGATACACCATCCGGTAAGGAGCCTTAGGGACCGACTTTGTCCCGGGTATTAACTCAATCACGATTCTATCTCTCTTCCCGACGACGGACCTGACAACAAACCTAACAATTCTCCATAACATACTTCTAGAAAATTTTATGTACCACGATCGTGTTCTCCATATTCGATCCCTCAACTGACGCGTCCCTTACAGTTGCCACGTAGATTCGATAACTGACGAACTGAACCAGGTCATTTTCCATGACGATTTACAAGGATTTAAGTCCCTCTTTGACTTTCAATGATTCCAAACTTCCGTACGTTAACTGAACAAATTGAATTATAATACTGTCACGATTCAAACTAACAGAGAGCTTCTTAAGCTATGTGTTCTTGTCAACATCAATTGGCAAAGGAGCTTGCAATGCTTCATAGTTGTTTTTGTCATCCTTTTGAGGAGATCGATGACAGGACACTTCATCCAACTTCCCATGAGAGAGTTCCATCAATTTCTCCTCTGACTTCAAAAAGAGGTCTCTCTCTCCTTTCGAAGATTCATTGAGATCCTTACTCAATTTATTCTCAGATGCACTTCCACTTTGTAGTGAAGCCTGATGCTCGACAGCATCAATTGACTTGCCTTCATCATTCTTGAGCTCATCCCCCACGAATATCTCTGAAGCATCCAAATTTTCATTTCTTCAATGGCCTATTGTGATCGTCCAATGGTTTAACTATTGCCTCACTTAGCAACGCATTATTGTGAGGGTCTTCATCCACTTTGTCGTGACAGATAACCTTTTCAACACCTTTTTTATTAAGGATGTCCTTAACTTCAATGCCAGCATCTTATCCATTACTTTGAGATGCGCGACATCAAATGTACGAGAAAAGACGAAGTCATCTTTTTGAAGATTTTCACGTGAAGGTTGCGGATTCCTTGTGTCCTTTGAAGTGCAGATGACGTGGCATTTTCCAGCAATTGCTTCCAGAGGATTATCATTTGCAAAACCTACACCTTTACCAGATGCCAGGAATAATTCATCCTCAATAACGGGGCAAACCTTGAACCTCAACTCAGATACGATGGCTTGATCCTCGATCAGATTTCCATATCAGGCCTCAACAGGCATGGTCACAACAACAGTCACAACCCTGACAGCAGTAGAAACAACAACAACAACGACGATCACGGCCCTGGCGGCACTGATGGCGACGGTAGCAACGCAACAGCGGCGGCGGCGGCCTACGACCATTCTGTCTCCCAACCTCTCAAGCATCCTCAAAAACCGAGCAAGCCTTGAACTTTCGGGGGCTACTACCCCAGCATTGACTAGAGACAATGCTTCACCACTCGCACTGGCCCCAACTTGCGCTATACCCGGGGCACAGCGGCGTCAACTTCCAACAGCGGCCTGGCCCGAAACACAGGGCCTACAACCCTCACTAAGCGGCCCACGACACTCGGTCACTCACGCAGCAGGCTCAACACAGACGCCCGCTTCTCAAACAAACACAGAACGACCACACAAACAAGCTACCAAACAACTATCAATCACATGCATTAGAATATTAAAAGCCTTTCCTACTAACTATCCCATGACTCATCGCACCTTATCACTCCATTCACGGACCACGCTCTGATACCACTTAAACGGGGTTGTCACGCCCCGAACCCCGAGACACGTGAACAACCCGCCATGGTCGTGATAATGCGACATTCCCAGGTAGTGTCGTCGACCCAATTTAATTTATTTAAGCGCATGCGGAACGTATTAAAAATCCCCTGACAAATTAAACACGGGATAGGATAGCAAGAACAAAAATCAATTTAATACAAACCACATACAATCATAAAATCCAACAAGGTTTACATACAGCCGAAATAGGTCGGAGTCTATACACTAGGGATCGGCCCACCAAAAGAAAGAACAGTCCTATGACTACTAATCAGATTCAATCATCCATCTTCTTGGCTCGCACTCCTTGCCCAACTTCACCGGCGAGTCCACCCGACCCCGCCGGAATCCTCATCTCGGCCCCGAAATGTGTTTCCCACAACGGGGTGAGACATTGTCTCAGCAAGTTCACCACTCCTAAGCCCCTATTAGAAAGGAAATACACCCCAGCATGACCCAGCCACACATCAAGAAGACTTACCTCGCAACAGTCCGCGCCTGCAGGTTAGTACAATCCAATCATTCAATTGCGTGCAATTATGACGATTACATAAAGCACGGCACAATCACATCATCAATCAATCAATCACTTGGATCGTCTCAGTGATCAATCGGCTTGGCCGATTACATGTCATTCAAACAAATCAATCACTGCTCCCAACCACGACCCTAAGGGTCGACTCGACAATCGGTGGTATCGCGGCCCCACGTGACACGACCTTCGAAAAGGTGGTTCAACACTAGTGGCATCACGACCCCACTCGACACGGCCTCTCATAGGCGGTTAACAACTAGTGGCATCACGGCCCCACTCGGCATGGCCTCTCATAGGCGGTTCACAACTAGTGGCATCACGGCCCCACTCGGCACGGCCTTTCCTAGGCGGTTCACAACTAGTGGCATCACGGCCCCACTTGGCACGGCCTTTCCCAGGTGGTTCATCACGGCCTCAATAGGCACGGCCTCTAATAGGCGGTCAATCGCGGCCAAATCCCCATCACTACAATTGGAATTACTACTCAAAGCCCCTAATTTACGCAATCACACTCAATTCGCCACAAATCAAGCATCAAATTAAAATTCTAACATCACAAAGAACGATCGGCACGAAATTCGAGCAACTGGGGCTAAAATAAATTTTTCCTTTTTTTAATTATAAATAATAATATTTAATTAATTTCGGAATATTTTAATATTATTTTAATAATCCGAATTTCCAACCAATTAAATAATTCTAAATTGAAATCCAAATAAGTCACATCACCATTAACTTTAATTAACCTCTTTTAAACTTAATTAAACCCAATTAAGCTTAATCCGATTTCCTTAATCCAACTTACATTAAAATAATTTAATCTAACCACCTAAACATACTTAATTCAAACTAAACACACTTAGGGCATAATTAACCGGCTAATCAAGGATTAGTGAGGTAACTCACCCGATTAACGCGCC
Organism: Eucalyptus erythrocorys; assembly: GCA_014182555.1. Classification (NCBI taxonomy): domain Eukaryota; kingdom Viridiplantae; phylum Streptophyta; class Magnoliopsida; order Myrtales; family Myrtaceae; genus Eucalyptus; species Eucalyptus erythrocorys. Next base: position 5,465,140 of record CM024605.1, on the reverse strand, counting down.
GGACGGACCAAAACGACGAGCGCGACGAGGGGATCGATAAACTCCAAAGCGGGCCTAGCACCCGGGGCCGGGAAGGCGGCCAAAACGGGCCCGAGAGGGGCTGCCATACCCATTTTCTAGGTTTGCTGAACTGGGCTGGAAAGGGGGCAAACGGCGGCGGTTTGGGGCGAGGGACGGCGGCGGTGGCGCGGCGTGGCGACGGCGGGGGCTGGCGGGCGGTGGACGGCGGCTGCTGCGCGGGGACAACGAGCTGGACGGAGGTGGGGGTGCGGGCGGGCGAGGCGGACGGAGCGCGAGGCGGGGCGGTCGGGGCCGACGGCGCGGCGGGGGCACGGCGGACGGCGGTGGCGCGCGGCGCGGCGGCGGACGGGGGCCGGCGGAGCTACGTTCCCCCCCGGTCGAGCTCCTCTCCCCCCCTTTTCTCTCTCCTCTCAAGGTTGAAGACAACACTCTCTCTCCTCCTTTTCCTTTTTCTTTTCCCTTTTTCTTTCTTTCTTCTTTCTTTCTTTCTTTCTTTCTTTCTTCCTTTCTTTCTTTCTCACTTTCCTCTAGTGGCCCACCATGACCTCATGTGAGGTCATCCTCCACTAAGCCCCACAACCTTTTCAATAGGTGCACTTGATTTTCCGCCGGGGTCCAATTTTTGTACACCTTAATTTCTTCCATTTTCTTTTCAATTGAATCCAATTGAAGTCCACAAAAATTAATCCAATGTCCCCACACTTTAATTCACATCTTGGCTTGTCCATTGAACCAATTTAAATCCCAAAAGTACAAACATAGGCGAACCTTATAATTTCTCTTAATTCCATTCAAATTGACTCCCATAAAATCAATTGATGTCTCACTTATCAAATTGATTATTTTATTTATCCAGAAATTCCCTATATTCCTTAATTTCACAACCCCCGGCTTCAACTGAACGAACGCAGCCCTATTTATCCAGTCGAAATTAGGGCCCAAAAATCGGGATGTCACATCTAGTAAGGTGTTTCATGAAGGTAGCCATTCTTACGCTCGTGTCGCTAGATAATATGACAAGAAAAAGAGAAGTTATTACATGATTTATAAATCATATGAACATACATCATCAGAATTATTAATCATATGAGTCCCATCTTGGAGCCTATGTGATTGACGGTCCATATAATTTGGTCTACACTGTCTATAGGCCCGAATATTCTTTATCCAACTTGGTGTTTCGAGTGCGTTTGGCATAAAGGCTATCCCCAACTGCACTACTCTCAAATGCGTCATGTCAACACAACACTAAAGCCTGGACTCCTCTCAAATGCGTCAAGTCAACATCCCACCGAAGCCTTCTTAGTCTTAAGACTTTTTCTCTGATGGTCTATAAATGTGCTGGCTCTCTCTCTATCTCTCTGTGTCTCATTTAATCTGACAGCAACGAAGAGAGCCAGAAATGGCACGCTGTCGTCACCATCCATTCGTGCTGCTTTGTTCTCTCTTTGTGTTCCTTCCCTCGATCCTCGCCCGGACCACCGAGTTCAACTTGCCTCTCAGGGCTGTGAACCTCGGAAATTGGCTCGTCACTGAGGGGTGGATGATGCCTTCTCGGTTCGATGGGCTCATTGGACAGCTCTTGGTAGGTACTTAATGATAAAAAGATAAAGTATCCACGATTTTCTGAACTGTTATTATGTCATGTACATAAAATTGTACATTTCACTTTCTCCAACACTCTTTTATTACAGTTTCACAATTACTAAAATTGGGTGATCGCAAAGTTTCTTCTCGGGTCCAAAATGACATATGAATGCACTGGGATTGTTGCTTAAATGTGTAGGATGTTTCAAAACCATTAGAGTACAAAACAACGGTGCAATTATGCATGCAGTTTCTATTTGGCATGTCTATGTGTGTTAGTAGATGATTCCAACATGAGACTAGTACAATTTAGTACATGATTCTAACACGAGACTAGTAGTACAATTTGCTCAGACTAAGATACCAAAATGTCCCAGAACTTAGTTTCTAATCGAACATTGCTTTTCATCATATCGCTAGATCTCTGACATACATAACTATGGACCTCATGTTGGTTTGACCTGTAAATATGAACTCTATTAACCCCCTCAAGATGAGGACATATACCGTTTTTAGTTTGGTCTATCAAAATACTACTTCACTCTTTCCCTGAGATCAACCAATTCGATGGTAGGATGGGGCTCAAGTGCAGTTCAAGTCGACGCAGCTGAAAAAATTCCTGTGCGCTGAAGGCGCCAACATAGTCATCAATCGCGACCGGGCCGCTAGCTGGGAAACTTTCAGGGTATGGCTTTCTATCTTCAATAATCAACTATCCAACTTACAAACTATTAGGGTGCATAGATACAACGAAATAGAAAGTAAAAGCGAGAAAGAGAAATCGAGATATAAGTATTTTAATTTATCCTTAAATTAGGGTTACATCATGACCTTTTACCTTTTCGTTACGATTCTCAATTATATATAAAAAAAAAAAAAAAAGATATTATGTATAAACAATAGCTATTAATGAGTGCAAACTTAAATTACCAACAAAATATAAGCTCAAACTATAAAAGCATTTTAAAGTTGTGGGCCGCTGCCCTCAATGTCCCCCTTTGGGACAGCCCTAGGACCTCCACCCACTCATCAGGGAGTGGGACTTCTTGCCTTCTTGTTGATGAGAAATATGAATCACACCCCCACATAGACAGGCTGAAAAGATTCACATGCCATCCTTAATTTTTTCCCTTTCTATGGTGCAGCTGTGGAGGATTTCGGACACTAAATTCAACATCAGAGCTTTCAACAAGAATTTCGTTGGATTGAAAGGCCAAAAATTAGTGATTGCAGAAGTTTCTGGTACTCCTAGTGCCTCGGAGACTTTTGAAATTATAAGGAACCCGAACCATGCCAGTCAAGTGCGACTCCGAGCATCTAATGGGTTGTTTCTCCAGGTAATCCCCGCTATTCCGGCTTCTATATGACTTCTACAGTCCCTATTGTATTATGGCGTTCATGGCTCATTCTTTGTTGCCGAGGGTTGCACAACCTTTGTGTCATGGCCCATACAACGATTAACAACGAGTGATTTTTAAGCGTAAATACATTGGATACGTCATAAATTTTTTATGTTGCTTATTTGATTGCCATAATTTTTTTTTTCCACTCACTTAAGTATGAAAAATTTGAAAAATCAATTGCTTGAGTGTCATGAGCAATTTTGCTTCACCAAAAAAGCCGACATGGCATTAATTTATAATATATCATTCAACATAGCATGTGGGAAAGCTGAAGTCAAAGTGCCATAGATTCATTAATTTTTTTAAAGTGATCCTTAATTGACAAGAAGAGAAAGTTTGAATGAAAAATTAAGAAACGATGACTTCTATTATACTCTTGCCATACTGGACAACAATTTCCATGTTGGACTTTAATTTACTTTAAAATTCCATGTCCGAATGGCAAATTAAGAACAAAATATACATAGGATGATTTGTTAGAAATAACATTCAAATAATCGATTTCACATCAACGTGGCACTAAAGTGAATAAAAGAAAATTTATGGGACCAAATGAGTGTTATACATAAATTATGTCATTTTTAGTATTGTACTTATCCCATGGTTTTCACTTTGACGGTTGATGGTGATTTCTCATCCCGTGGTTGATAATATCTTCACTCCGGCGGTACAAATTTCGCAGGACTACGTTGTTGTGCTGAACAGCACAAGACGTAGAAGTCCTCGCGTTCATCATAAGGTGCAGAAATTACATGAAGATATCTGTCGCTGATTTATTGCACCTATCACTCTAATGTTAGACAAAGACCCGAATAAACTTTGACAAACATGACCAACATAAGAAACAATGTCATATGAACATCAGTACATGGTGTTTCTACGAAACTATCACATGGCACTCGCCTTGGCATATACTATTCTAAGACTTTACACCATGTTATATGGGCACATTCTGTACTTTGTTGACGCTACGAGGACGTGATGGACACCCCTGGTTTGTTTGATAAACGTCAGCAGCACTTCATGCAATAGGACGAATATACTATCTTCTGCAGATAGTATATCCACCTTTTGCAATGAAAAGCCGTCACAGAAAAGCGAAGGAACAGTCATTTCAGCGACGACATTACTTTACTCTTTAATCAAGATGAACTTTTGGACTACAAAAGCATTTCCATTTGGTCATCCAAAATCCCCAACTAAATATAATAGAAGAAATCGCCATACTCCTCGATTGTTGAACATATACAGTCACATCGATTGATGTAAATTTTTTTTCTAACGTTGTATGGATGATCAGGCAAAAACACTGACATCAGTGACAGCTGATAATAATGGAGATACGAATTGGAACGATAATGACCCGTCCGTCTTCGATATGAACATTGTTGGTAACATACAAGGCGAATACCAGATAACAAATGGCTATGGCCCCAGTACTGCCCCACAACTCTTACGGGTAATTCTTAATTGATTAGTCGCACAGAAAGCATGTAATAAGGATACAGAGACTAAGTAGACCTATTCTCAAATGTGCTCTGCAGGATCATTGGAATAATTACATTACCGAGCAGGACTTCCGATTTATGGCGACCAATAATGTAAATGCCGTGAGGATTCCGGTAGGATGGTGGATTGCATATGATCCAACACCGCCAAAGCCTTTTGTGGGAGGCTCGCTGTATGCACTGGACAGGGCTTTTACATGGGCAGAGTAAGCAACTTTTCAATCCTTTACATCTTATGCAAATAACTCTGATAGAAAATTGGATCAGTAGTGATCGAAATTGAGAGAATCCTATGAGTCTAACCTTGAATAATTGAATATTTCTTTCGCAGGAATTATGGTATGAACGTAATAGTTGATCTCCATGCTGCTCCAGGATCACAAAACGGCGAATCTCATAGCGCGGCGAGGGATGGATTTGTGGAATGGGGTGACTCTTACATTCAGGAGACTGTGAAAGTTATAGAATTCCTAGCAGCAAGGTCTGGGAAATGAATTCTCACTTTGGACGTATCACTCATGACACATATCTCATTAGTGTTTCGATGAATTGGATTCAGTGCTGTTGATTTAAACATGCTAGATCTTATCTAATTTGGTTTTCTAAAGCATGCTCACTTGTGAATGTCAAGTAGATATTGCAACCATTCGGCATTGGTCGCAATTGAGCTGATGAACGAGCCTCGAGCCCCAGATGTCAAGTTGGCCGATCTTATTGATTACTACCGGCTAGGTTACGAGGCTGTGAGGAGGTACACTCCGGATGCTTATGTGATCCTGTCTAACCGGTTGGGAGCAGCCGACCCACTAGAGCTCTTTCAATTTGCAAGAGGCTTGACCCGAGTAGTTATCGATGTACATTACTACAACCTCTACGAGCCGAAGTTTAAGAAGTGGAATCTGCAGCAGAACATTGGCTACATCTATGTGGATAGAGAGAATGATCTGAGCAAAATAACCCAAAAAAGGGGCCCCTTGAGCTTTGTTGGTGAGTCCTAGCCTGTAGTCGGAAAGCAACAAGAGCACGTTTTTATAGAACGCACAGATAAACACGACGCGTGCACGGGAGAGCACGTCCATGTTATGATCTTTGTGAGCTAATATGGGTTTTGCAGGGGAATGGACCTCCACATTGGCCTTCGATGGGGCAACAAAGGAGGATTCGGGGAAATTCGCCAAGGCCCAGCAAAACGTGTACAGGCAGGCCACTTTCGGGTGGGCGTATTGGTCTTATAAGTGCCACTACGATACCTGGAGTCTCGAACAGATGATTGAAGACGGTCTCATAAAGATCGTAGCTTGATTCTGTTCTGTAGTTCGTCATGCTCATCAAGCGAGTCATGTCTTCAAGAGTACTAAGAATAAAAGGTTTCGGAGCTTGTCTGCGGAATGTATGTGTCATCAAAAGTTGCCATTATGGTGACAATAATAGAATTAAATATAATTGGACATGAGCATGCTTCCACTGCATTCCTTTTTATCACCTTCCAATAAAGATTGAAAGTGACCTACTAGCCCACTACTCTGGTGAAAAACGGGACACATTCACCGATAAAAAGTTCGGTTCTTTACTCGACGCTGAAGTCGGTTTCTAGGGGAAAGGTCATGTTATGTTCAAATGCCTCTTTACTTTTTCTTTTTTCTTTTTTTTTTTTTGAGTTAAAATTTTCCTTATTTTTTTTTAGTGGTGATCGAAAGAACGCTAGCACGAGTCTATGATCTATATTAGTCTAGTACCGATCGATGAGAATTTTACAATTTGGTGGAATCAAATACGTTTAGCCATACATATTAGTCGAACCGACTTATCATTAATCTTTAATCGATTTTTAACTATACTGTAATAATCTTTGCAGATGAGCACGGTCGAGTAGTCAATTCTTGATCAAATTCTCCAGTCCATTGCATTAAAATCTCTTAGTGAAGCTTAGAGAATAGTACTATAGGTGTGTCAATGAAAGGCCGATAATAGGACTGAAATTTCAGGATGTCACAGTTTATATTAAATGCTTTCGCTCGCGTCTAATCAAAGGATAAAAAGAATGGGTCAGTGACATGTTTTGGGACATCGAAATTAAATCAATCATTGAGGGATGTTTGGTGCATTCGGGATTCGAGGCGTGACATAATCACTCTGATTCTCAAAGTTAAAGTTTCTGAAAGATTGGAGTATGTCAAGTCTATTAGTCTATGCAATGTTTCCTTCAAAATAATCACCAAGATTATTGTCAACTGGCACAAGGAAGTTATGCCTCTTCTCACTTTACCCACCTGAGTGAGCTTTGTTCCAGGCCGATACATTCAAGATAATACCATCATTGCTCAGGAAATCATTCACTCAATGCGCAGGATAAGGGGAAAGAAGGGCTACATGCTAGTTAAGGGAAATTTAGAGAAGGCGTCCGATCGACTAAGTTGGAATTTCATTTGTGAGACTCTGTAATTGGCCGGCATCCCTGAATCACTGGTGGATCTTATCATGCGGTGTGTTACAGTAGTATGCAATTGCCTTGGAATGGAGAACTAACGTAAGTGTTTAAGTCTACAAGGGGTCTTGGGATCCATTCTGACCTTTCTTACTTGTCCTTGTTGGAAGATATGATGCAGGTACTACTGTGGATGAATTTTGATCACCCCAGTTTTGCAGCGACTGTGGATTGATCGACTGGAGTTGAGGTAATGTCTTGCGGGTTTGTCATGGTAAATAGAGAATTGATTCCTCTGGTAACTCCTTCTGCAGATGCGGTTCCTCAGTTAGGCAATCAAAAAGACAGTGATTCCTATGGCAACACTTCTCTGGAAATTGGAGTTCCTCTCCGAGGTAATCGGAGCGGAAGCAAAAGTCAGCTCAGAAGCACAGATGGCTCTGATACCATGTCAAAAACTAAGAAGATGAAGACAAGGAACTGTAAGAAGATGAAGACAAGGAACTGTAAGAAGAAGAAGACGTGGGAGAATTTTTTGTATATTCTTCTCTGTGTCATATGGGGTACAAAACTGATCTCTATATGATACAATTTGTCTAATAATAAAGAAAGAAAGATTATATTCCTTTAATCTATGTGTATCAAATCTAATCCTAAATTGACTAAAATAAATGATCCGCATTTCTTGAGATACACTCCAGATCAGCATCATATCTTCCAACAGTCCTTTGTATGGAATGACTTTCTCATTTAATCACGGAGCTGGTTGATAAGGGTGAATGGAAACCTTTTCGTTCCTGTAAAGGAAGTCCTGCAATCTTTCGCAAAATTGATTTGTTGCAGATAATATGCATTGATTTCATGAAATTTCCTAACATTGTAGGAAAAGTCTGATTCAGTTGCTAAATAATAGCGATCCGACTCCCTAACAAATAAAATTCCTTTTATTAATTTTAATTAGCATGACCATTTATACCCAGGTAATACCCGAGAACTTTCAGCAGTTCAGATTTGTGCATTGTGTCCGGCTTCAAGCATATCATGAAGAACTGCTTCGGCATGATTGTTTTCGGCCTCGTCCTGGCATATATTCTGGTAATGTCAAACTATGCTCGCTACGATAATCAATATGTCCAAAAGTGTTCACAATTATACGCTATCTCATCCTCAATATTCTTTTTTACGCATCGATGGCTTAGGCAAATGAGCATCGGATGGTCTCTGCGGAGATAGACGCAACGTGCAGTCTGGCCATAACCACTCCGAACTGCGACGACGGCCGTTGCGCAATCAAGTGCACTCAGTCTTACGAACAACCAGCTACCGGAAGCTGCACGGACTCGAACACCTGCACATGTTATTTCCAATGCACTGGATAATCTGTCGATGTTTATGTGAAAGACTAATTCATCCCAATAAAAAAATAAATAAATTGTTTAGCTCTTTTGTTAGCCTTTCCGTGGAGACGAACGGTTTTGTAAGTTATGTTAACCATGCGAGAAAATATTAGTTAGGCCAGTCTTGTCATGTAAGCGATATGACACTCTATTCAGCACTTGCCACGTACTCAACCAAGGCCCACCGGTAAATCTCTCTTTTGCACCTTCTGTTTATCTTCTTCACTTTTCCATTCTTTCCCTTTGGCCTGTGGCCGGTTTTCAGCCATGGCCAAGGACTAAACATTGGCAATGGCATCGCGGTCCTCATCAGCCACAAGCAAGGGTCACCCTCGCCGAATTTACTGAGGGCTCGACCCTTGTGGCCTGAGCGAGGGTTGCCCTGGCCGGATTTGGTGAGGACCGCCCTCACCTTCAACAAGGGAGAGGCAATCTGGGAAGTTGAAGGCATCGACGATGTGGGTGGGGGAGAGAATGCTAGTGAAGAAGTTGTGCATATGTTGCGAGTGTATTTGCCATGGAAGGAACAACAATGAAGAGAAATGCAAGTGCATAAGAGAGACAAAGAGATTGATCGGTGGATCTACCTAGACACGTGGCGAGCGCTGAATGGAGTGTCGTACTCCCTTCGTGGCAAGACTTACCTACTTAATATTTATTCTCATTGTTAAGGGTAATTTTGGGAGGAATAATTGTTAATTGTATTTTTGTCTTTTGAAGGATGATAACTTGAAAAGGAAAAAAAAAAACAATTGAGTAAATTGAAGCTCAAATCACGAACTTGGCGGAAGAATATGGTCCCCGAAGAAGCAAAAAGAGAAATGAATAAGTCCACCAATAATCTAGGCAAGACCTGCGAGATCACCTTGGTGACCTCATGAATATCCGCAGAAAACCTCTCTTTTGCAATTAAAAATCCAAAAGCAATTGCCAACCTCTCGCTATGCACCTTCATTGCGTTCTTCTCTTCCACTCCCATGTCATGCAAAACTGATGAAACGTCAGGTGCATACCCAGCAGCTTCTGTGGTTCGTGCTCCAATAATTTCAAGCATCTTGTAAATCTCTAATGAAAGGTCATGCTATCTATCCCAGCAATTACGGATGTGTAAAATAGAGCGCCTGAACTAGGCACCCAGAATAGACCGGACCGGACCGATAAGTTGGATCTAGTCCTCAGGAGTGTCGGTCCAGTTATCGGCTCCTCAAAGTGGAATCGGTGTCCGAGCAGTCCAATTTCCAATTTCAAGGGGAAACAGATCTGACCAACTGCATATACTCTTTTTTTCGTAATTTCTTCAAAAAAATAAATGTAGCCATTTTTTTTCATAACATATGACATCAAGTAATGGGAAAAAAAAAAAAGTGACCGATTCCATTGGACTGGACTGATCCAATCCCTAATTACCAAATTTCGACAAATAGGGAACCAATTACCCCACCTGCAATAAATCTATCTAGTCCCTGCGATTCAATCAAGGTCCAACCAGCAACTTCATTGGCATTTCGCTCCGCTATTAGTCTTCCGACTCTAATTTCATCTGCCCATTTGCTTGCCTAGGCATAATCAAATGGAGATATCCGCGCAATCTTATTAGATATAAAAAAAATAATAAAAATATTCTAATTATTTCTAATAATAGGAAAATATATCCTATATTATCTCTAACATTTTTAATTAAATCAACGGCTTCATAAATGTGAACTGCACGACCTAGGAGATCGTTTTGCATCTATAATGTTGCATCTCAAGTTCGATGCCATATTTTATCAAAAAAACTTTAGCAAGACAAACGCTAGAATATATTGATCGTAGGAATATATTACAGTTCACATAACTTTCACAATTAATTTGGAAAGGAAAATAATTTGGCTTTCCAGATTTATTAACATAATGAGTCCTAGAATACATAACGTAAAACAACGAATTTGTTATAATCGGAAAAATTCCAACAACTTTCCAAGGTTTATTAGAAACACTCGCACGGTGCACAGACCATTATCCCTTACATTCAAAATCAACTAGAATGCAAACGCACATGATGATAAACTAACAAAGTTAGAATAAGACAATTCAACTCACTTCTTGGTTAAGTATGGAGTGCTCGGGCATAATCTAAGATCCTTTCTCTACATTTTTGTTGTCATAAGAGGAGTTGTCTTTCACTTTGAAGTTGAAGTGTTTCTTGTGACCTACGACATTGTCATGGCCATCTTTAATGTCGGTGGATTTTGTTCCCTTCCAATATTTCGAACTCACCGTTCTTTTTACTCTACACTTCTTCTAAAGCTTGGTGAATCCATACAAGCTTTCTTTCTGGGTTCTTATGGAAGAATTTTTTTTGCCGTTAGTCACGACAATTTACAATATTATAGATATTCAACTTACTAATTGATTTTACCAACTTAGATTTAGACAATATCAATGAATGCAAAAATCTATTGTTGTCTCTAATAATAGATCATAGATTTATTAAATTTTTCTAATGTGTGAGTGAATAGTAAATTTTACTGCTTATACGTTATTTTTATGCTAACAAGAGTTTACATGTTTTCATGACAGGTCGACCAGTCTTTTGTTTTAGTAAAATAATGATGTTTATGATCCTAACGGATACGAATCCCACATAAACTAGTCAGCAAAATGCAAAATACCTAGTCAGCACCTATCCATATAATATATGCACTATTATTATTTTAATTATCATTATTGTTATTGTCGTCATCATCGTTACAATTATTATCATAATTTCTATTAGAAGGCTCAAATTTCATTAATGATGAGTTTCTATATGTATTTAAAAAGTTAGAAATGCATTCGGGAAAGCCCGAATTTAACTTAAAAATCATGAAATGGTTCGCACATGCTTATTAAAAGACAAATAAATAGAAAGAAAAAAAGAGATGAGGATGAAAAATTGGGGCCTTTGCCAGATCCTGCAAGGATGGCCCTCACCTGAGGCCGTGAGGTAGGGCAACCCTCACTCAAGCAAGAGTGGCCTCACTAGCTACAATAAAAAAAAAAATAATAATAAAAAAATTAAAAATATTTGAAAAATTGTAAAATTTGTCTACGCGATCGATCATGCTACAATCGATGTCCATATCAGTGATTTCTGGCCAAAATTAACAAAATAAACTATATTGACAAATTATCAAAAGATGTAGGACTTAAACAATACAATTGAAAAGTTATTACTGAATGACGCAAATGTAATAGATTTAAGATTTTTTATAGTACTTTTTCCAACATGAATTGACATCGTTTCATTACAAGTCAGCTATGCATCTATTTGTTTTGATGCCAAACAAATACGAATCACATTTACACCAAAGAGTTTTCATATATATAGGCAAGCACTGCCTTCTTTTTTTTTCTTATTTTTGTTGTGAGGAAGACTTAAAAAGATTCATTACAGATGTTGATTGAGTACACAAAACTTAGTGCTAATTAATTGGTAGGAACGTCTTTAACGAAAAAAAAAAAAAATCGGTATGATTGGTGGATTTTGTTGCCATATTTTATATATATATATGGCATACCCAACACATATTTGCAAAGGCCATGGGATTTCAAGCGAGCAATAACTACCTTTGAGCTTTGTTAGTGAGTTCTAACATGTGGTCGGAAAGCAGCATGAACATCCTTATGTAGAATACACAAGTACACACGATGGGCACATGAGAGCAGATCCATGTCATGACCGTCATGAGCTAAAATGGGTTTCGCAGGGGAATGGACCCCGGCATTGGACTTCAATGGGGGCAACAAAGGAGGATTCGTGGAGATTTGCCATGGCTCAGCAAGATGTGTATGGGCAGGCCACTTTTGGATGGGCGTATTGGTCTTATAAGTGCCAGCATGATACCTGGAATCTCAAACAGATGATTCAGGGCGGTCTTATAAAAATCTAGCTTCGCTCCACTCTATAGGTCCTCACGTTCATCAAGCGGGTCATGTCATCATGAATACTAAGATAAAAAAGGTTTCAAGTGGGCTTACGGAATGTGTGTATCATCAAAAGTTGCAATTATGGTGACAATAATAGCATCAAATAAAGCATACTTCCACTACTTTCCTACTTTATTACCTTCCAAAAAAGATTAACGTGACTGAGTAGCCTATTACATGGTGAAAGCTAGCACATTAACCTATTAGAAGTTCAATTTTCTGTGTCAATGCTGATGTCCCTTTCTTGGGGGAGAAATAAGGCCATGTCATGCTCAAAATCATAGTTAGTTAGAAAATTAGAAACATTAGTCCCCCCATCTAAAAAAAATCAAAGTCACGAGTTTACTTTTTTTTTTTTTTTTAAGATGATCCTTATATTTTTAAAGCGAAAGAACCTGGCGGAATGCTAATCCATCCATGGGTAGTTTAAGTCCCCACTTAAGATTTTTAGGTTTTGCATTCTAATCTATCCCACACAAAACTGAGTCCCTGACTTAAGACTTCTAAGTTTTCTTACACCAGTTTCCTTCCCACGTTTATTTAGATTTCCAACTGACATAAATTTTCCGAATCGATTGGTGGTAACACTAATTTGGTGTATTAATTTTATAATCATTTTTTATGTATTATCCGAACCTAAGATTTGGAAAGACCATAAAACCTGGGCGCTACTTGCTAGTGACCCCTAACTTGCAAAGTCTGAGGTATTGCTGACCAGCGACTCCACAAGAGTGGTTGGATGCGCAGCCGAACACTGTGTTGACCCTCCAGTTCTCTGGGATCTGAGAGCTAGAGAGCGAAAGCTGGCCATGATTGAGGGGCCGGGACAACCGTGAGTTCAGATGCGACAGCTGTGACTCACGATGCTATAGCCACAACTCGCTACGCAACGGCCATGACTCAAGATGCAATTGCGGCGACTGGCCAGAAGCAACGCCTCGTGGGGTAATCTCTTACATCTGAGAAGGGCGAGAGGGAAAGTAAAAATTGAACGAGTGAGAAAGATTAGAAGTTTTACAGGCCTCCAATGTTACGGTGAACGTTGGTTTGGAGGAAAAAATTTCCAAGTCAGCAAAATTTCCAAGTCTCCGTCGGAGAATGTTTGTAAAAGATATATAAACTACCTATTATATTATCCTTTTTTTGAATTGTTTTACCATATACAGTGTACTGTAGCTTTTTGAGCAAAGAGACTAAAGTCGGGAAAAGTGCCAAAAAAGTCCTAAATCTTTTGTTTTTGTGTCGATTTAGTCCTAAACCTTTTTTTGGTGCCGATTCAGTCCTAAACCTTTTCTACGTTGTGCCAATTCAGTCATTTCTAGCCAATTTTGACCAGATTTTGCTGACTGGACGCCGGCTGGCTGTCATGGCCTTATCGACGCCGACGTTGACAACTTTTAATAATATTTTAATAATTTTTATTATTTATTTTTATTTTTGTTTTTGTCTTTTCCTCCGCCGATCACCGGTCCGGCGATCGGTCGAGGCGACGGCCAGCGAGGGCGAGGCCGACCTCGCCGGTCACCTCGTCGGATCTAGTGAGGCTCACCTCGCCAAATCCAACAAGGTGAGCCTTGCCCATGGCCATTCCTCGCCGAATCGGCGAGGTCGAGCCCCGCCAGCCATGGGCGAGGCTCACCTCACTAGATCCGGCGAGGGCGAGCCTCACCCATGGCCGGCGGGACTCGACCTCACCAAATTTGGCGGGGCGAGCCTCGCCCATGGCCATCCCTCGCCGGATCTAGCGAGGTCGAACCTCACCAACCATGGGCGAGGCTCGCCCATGGCCGGATCTCGGCGAGGTCGAGCCTCGTCGGCCATGGGCGAGGCTCACCTTGCCGATCCGGCGAGGTGGCCGGCGAGTCGGCCTCACCCTCGCTAGTCGTTGCCTCGGCCGGTCGCCGGATCGGCGACCGGCTAGAGGAAAAGACAAAAACAAAAATAAAAATAAATAAATAAATATTAAAATATTATTAAATATTGTCCACGTCGGCGCCGATAAGGCCACATCAGCCGGCCGACGTCCCGTTAGCAAAATCCGGCCAAAATTGGCCGGAAATAACTGAATTGACATAAAGTAAAAAGGTTTAGGATTAAATCAGCACCAAAAAAAAGTTTAAGACTAAATCGGTACAAAGACAAAAGGTTTAGCATTTTTTTGGCACTTTTCTCGACTAAAGTCGCCTTTTGTCATAGTGTTTGTGACAATTCAAATGATATTAATCCACGTAGTATGATTAAGCAATAACTTTTGGGCTTTAGCTTTTTAAAAGTGTCCATGTCCCATACTAAACAACAATAACCACACAGCAATTGCTCAGGATGCTCTTTTTTAGCTTCTAGAATCTTTTTTTTCTTTTTCTTCTTCAAGATCCATCTTACTAACTAGAATAAAAAAATTAGTAGATCTGTTCAAGATCCCTCTTACTAATTGGAATCAAATTAGACTTGAAGGGTTGGATGACTTCCAGCTAGAATAACTAAAGATCATTTATTTGAATCTCATCAACTCTATGCAAACTACTTCAAATCTAGGCCATTTGCATAGATAGAAGGTTTTGATTTCTCGAAAACTCTCGCAAACCCGTAATCTCTCGATCCGACCAAATATAATCACCCCGGCATTCCATGCCGGTGAATTATCCGATGCCCACATACTTCGATATACCCACTTCATATCATAACAAAATCTTCAAATTTCTGAAATCGAACTTAGATTAGCGGTTAATTTCACTTTAACGCACTTTTGGTGTGACCTAGGCTACTAGGTAGTTCTCAGAACTTTTTAGGACAAATGACCCGTGGTCGATTTCCTTCGAGCCACAATGAACCCACTCGACACAATGTCGATTCTCGATTGTCGTGAAAATCCCGAGGATTCAAATACGGACACAGGGTACCAAAACGATTAAAATCAAAGTAGTGCCGCCGATGAGAGTTTTCCAATTCAAAGGGGGTCACCCACGATTGGTCATTCATCTCAATCGAACTAACCTATCTTTGATCTTAATTCGATTTTATACGTGCCGCAATGATCTCTAAAGATAAACATGGTCGAGAAGTCGATCCGGTCGAATCGTCAAGTCAATTTGCCTTTTAAAGCCCTTAATAACTCACCTGGGCCTAGTCTAGTTATCTCATGAGTGGCCAACTCAGAGAAAAACACTAAAGTCATGCCGATGAAACGCCCAACTTATCCAATCAAAGTCAGAATCCATAAACCTGGATGTTGCACACCCAAAACAAGATTCATTCGTATCATACCAAAACGGACCAGCTCCTTCCATCAATCGGCCACTGTCTTCAAATGGTATCAATAATCCCCCGAATCCTTAGTAAGCTCATCACACTGTTCCATTGTGATATATCTTCATTTCCACTCTGGACTTTCGAGCGAGGTTAAAATCCTCTGAGTCTGCATAATTGGACTTTCACTTACTGGCAACTCTGGCACTTGCAGCCTGCCTGGCAACATCCATCTTCAAAACCGCCTACCAATTTAACTGACGCTGATTCTGACTTACTGGCACCATCTAGTCAAACTGCATTACCATAGTGGACTTCGTAGATCTGTTCAAGATCCCTCTTACTAATTGGAATCAAATTAGACTTGAAGGGTTGGGACCGACTTTGATTCATGATTCTATCTCTCTTCCCGACTTC
The DNA here is from genome assembly GCA_014182555.1 of Eucalyptus erythrocorys. Classification (NCBI taxonomy): domain Eukaryota; kingdom Viridiplantae; phylum Streptophyta; class Magnoliopsida; order Myrtales; family Myrtaceae; genus Eucalyptus; species Eucalyptus erythrocorys. Next base: position 5,449,185 of record CM024605.1, on the reverse strand, counting down.
CAGCTTTCAATGATTCCAAACTTCCGTACGTTAACTGAACAAACTCTAGGATTCAAACTAACAGAGCTTCTTAAGCTATGTGTTCTTGTCAACATCAATTGGCAAAGGAGCTTGCAATGCTTCATAGTTGTTTTTGTCATCCTTTGAGGAGATCGATGACATTCATCCAACTTCCCATGAGAGAGTTCCATCAATTCTCCTCTCGACTTCAAAAAGAGGTCTCTCCTCCTTTCGGAGATTCATTGAGATCCTTACTCAATTTATTCTCGACTTCCACTTTGTAGTGAAGCCCGATGCTCGACAGCATCAATTGACTTGCCTTCATCATTCTTGAGCTCATCCCCCACGAATATCTCCTCGCATCCAAATTTTCGTTTCTTCAATGGCCTATTGTGATCGTCCAATGGTTTAACTATTGCCTCAAGCAACGCATTATTGTGAGGGTCTTCATCCACTTTGTCGTGACAGATAACCTTTTCAACACCTTTTATTAAGGATGTCCTTAAATGCCAGCATCTTATCCATTACTTTGAGATGCGCGACATCAAATGTACGAAAAAGACGAAGTCATCTTTTTGAAGATTTTCACGTGAAGGTGCAGATGACGTGGCATTTTCCAGCAATTGCTTCCCCGTAGGATTATCATTTGCAAACCTACACCTTTACCGATGCCGTGAATAATTCATCCTCAATAACGGGCAAACCTTGAACCTCGCCGATACGATGGCTTGATCCTCGATCGATTTCCATATCAGCCTAGATGGTCACAACAATGGGCCACAACCCCGACAGAAGAAACAACAACAACAACGACGATCACGGCCCCGGCGGCATTGACTAGCAACAAATGACCGAAGATCGACCATTCTGTCTCCCAACCTCTCAAGCATCCTCAAAAACCGAGCACTGATTGATGGATCTAGTAAGGTGTTTCATGAAGGTAGCCGTTCTTACGCTCGTGTCGCTAGATAATATGACAAGAAAAAGAGAAGTTATTACATGATTTATAAATCATATGAACATACATCATCAGAATTATTAATCATATGAGTCCCATCTTGGAGCCTATGTGATTGACGGTCCATATAATTTGGTCTACACAGTCTATAGGCCCGAATATTCTTTATCCAACTTGGTGTTTCGAGTGCGTTTGGCATAAAGGCTATCCCCAACTGCACTACTCTCAAATGCGTCATGTCAACACAACACTAAAGCCTGGACTCCTCTCAAATGCGTCAAGTCAACATCCCACCGAAGCCTTCTTAGTCTTAAGACTTTTTCTCTGATGGTCTATAAATGTGCTGGCTCTCTCTCTATCTCTCTGTGTCTCATTTAATCTGACAGCAACGAAGAGAGCCAGAAATGGCACGCTGTCGTCACCATCCATTCGTGCTGCTTTGTTCTCTCTTTGTGTTCCTTCCCTCGATCCTCGCCCGGACCACCGAGTTCAACTTGCCTCTCAGGGCTGTGAACCTCGGAAATTGGCTCGTCACTGAGGGGTGGATGATGCCTTCTCGGTTCGATGGGCTCATTGGACAGCTCTTGGTAGGTACTTAAAGATAAAAAGATAAAGTATCCGTGATTTTCTGAATTGTTATTATGTCATGTACATAAAATTGTACATTTCACTTTCTCTAACACACTCTTTTATTACAGTTTCAAAATTACTAAAATTGGGTGATCGCAAAGTTTCTTCTCGGGGCCAATATGACATATGAATGCACTGGGATTGTTGCTTAAATGTGTAGGATGTTTCAAAACCATTAGAGTACAAAACAACGGTGCAATTATGCATGCAGATTCTATTTGGCATGTCTATGTGTGCTAGTAGATGATTCCAACGTGAGACTAGTACAATTTAATACATGATTCTAACACGAGACTAGTAGTACAATTTGCTCAGACTAAGATACCCAAATGTCCCAGAACATAGTTTCTAATCGAACATTGCTTTTCATCATATCGCTAGATCTCTGACATACATAAATATGGACTTGATGTTGGTTTGACCTGTAAATATGAACTCTATTAACCCCCTCAAGATGAGGACATATACCGTTTTTAGTTTGGTCTATCAAAATACTACTTCACTCTTTCACTGAGATCAACCCATTCGATGGTAGGATGGGGCTCAAGTGCAGTTCAAGTCGACGCAGCTGAAAAAATTCCTGTGCGCTGAAGGCGGCAACATAGTCATCAACCGCGACCGGGCCGCTAGCTGGGAAACTTTCAGGGTATGGCTTTCTATCTTCAATAATCAACTATCCAATTTACAAACTATTAGGGTGCATAGATACAACGAAATAGAAAGTAAATGCGAGAAAGAGAAATCGAGATATAAGTATTTTAATTTATCCTTAAACTAGGGTTACATCATGACCTTTTACCTTTTCGTCACGATTCTCAATTATAAAAGAAAGATAATATGTATAAACAATAGCTATTAATGAGTGCAAATTCAAATTACCAACAAAATATAAGCTCAAACTATAAAAGCATTTTAAAGTTGCGGGCCGCTGCTCTCAATGTCCCCCTTTGGGACAGCCCTAGGACCTCCACCCGCTCACCAGGGAGTGGGACTTCTTGCCTTCTTGTCGATGAGAAATAAGAATCACACCCCAACATAGACAGGCTGAAAAGATTCACATGCCATCCTTAATTTCTGGCCTTTCTATGGTGCAGCTGTGGAGGATGTCCTGGAATAATATGAACATCAGAGCTTTCAACAAGAATTTCGTTGGATTGAAAGGCCAAAAATTAGTGATTGCAGAAGTTTCTGGTACTCCTAGTGCCTCGGAGACTTTTGAAATTATAAGGAACCCGAACCATCCCAGTCGAGTGCGACTCCGAGCATCTAATGGGTTGTTTCTCCAGGTAATCCCCGCTATTCCGGCTTCTATATGACTTCTATAGTCCCTATCGTATTATGGCGTTCATGGCTCATTCTTTGTTGCCGAGGGTTGCACAACCATTGTGTCATGGCCCATGCAACGATTAACAACGAGTGATTTTTAAGCATAAATACATTGGATATGTCATAAATTTTGTATGTTGCTTATTTGATTGCCATAACTTTTTTTTTCCACTCACTTAAATATGACAAATTTGAAAAATCAATTGCTTGAGCATCATGAGCAATTTTGCTTCACTGAAAAAGCCGACATGGCATTAATTTATAATATGTCATTCAACGTAGCATGTGGGAAAGCTGAAGTCAAAGTGCCATAATTTTTTTGAAGTGAACATTTAGATTCATTAATTTTTTAAAAGTGATCCTTAATTGACAAGAAGAGAAAGTTTGAATGAAAAATTAAGAAACGATGACTTCTATTATACTCTTGCCATACTGGACAACAATTTCCATATTGGACTTTAATTTATTTTAAAACTCCATGTCCGAATGGCAAATTAAGAACAAAATATGCATAGGATGATTTGTCAGAAATGACACTCAAATAATCGATTTCACATCAATGTGGCACTAAAGTGAGTAAAAGAAAAATTATGGGATCATATGAGTGTTATACATAAATTATGTCATTTTTAGTATTTTACGTATCCCATGGTTTTCAATTTGACGGTTGATGGTGATTTCTCATCCCGTGGTTGATAATATCTTCACTCCGACGGTACAAATTTCGCAGGACTACGTTGTTGTGCTGAACAGCACAAGACGTAGAAGTCCTTGCGTTCGTCATAAGGTGCAGAAATTACATGAAGATATCTGTCGCTGATTTATTGCACCTATCACTCTAATGTTAGACAAAGACCCGAATAAACTTTGACAAGCATGACAAACATAAGAAACAATGTCATATGAACATCAGTACATGGTGTTTCTACCAAACTATCACATGACACTCGCCTTAGCATATACTATTCTAAGACTTTCCAGCACGTTACATGGGCACATTCTGTACTTTGTTGACGCTACAAGGACGTGATGGACACCCCTGGTTTGTTTGATAAATGTCAGCAGCACTTCATGCAATCGGACGAATATACTATCTTCTGCAGATAATATATCCACCTTTTGCAATGAAAAGCCGTCATAGAAAGGCGAAGGAACAGTCATTTCAGCGACGACATTACTTTTACTCTTTAATCAAGATGAACTTTTGGACTACAAAAGCATTTCCATTTGGTCATCCAAAATCCCCAACTAAATATAATAGAAGAAATCGCCATACTCCTCGATTGTTGAACAGATACAGTCACATCGATTGATGTAAATTTTTTTTCTAACGTTGTATGGATGATCAGGCAAAAACACTGACATCAGTGACAGCTGATAATAATGGAGATACGAATTGGAACGATAATGACCCGTCCGTCTTCGATATGAACATTGTTGGTAACATACAAGGCGAATACCAGATAACAAATGGCTATGGCCCCAGTACTGCCCCACAACTCTTACGGGTAATTCTTAATTGATTAGTCGCACAGAAAGCATGTAATAAGGATACAGAGACTAACTAGACCTATTCTCAAATGTGCTCTGCAGGATCATTGGAATAATTACATTACCGAGCAGGACTTCCGATTTATGGCGACCAATAATGTAAATGCCGTGAGGATTCCGGTAGGATGGTGGATTGCATATGATCCAACACCGCCAAAGCCTTTTGTGGGAGGCTCGCTGTATGCACTGGACAGGGCTTTTACATGGGCAGAGTAAGCAACTTTTCAATCCTTTACATCTTATGCAAATAACTCTGATGGAAAATTGGATCAGTAGTGATCGAAATTGAGAGAATCCTATGAGTCTAACCTTGAATAATTGAATATTTCTTTCGCAGGGATCATGGTATGAAGGTAATAGTTGATCTCCATGCTGCTCCGGGATCACAAAACGGCAAATCTCATAGCGCGACGAGGGATGGATTTGTGGAATGGGGTGACTCTTACATTCAGGAGACTGTGAAAGTTATAGAATTCCTAGCAGCAAGGTCTGGGAAATGAATTCTCACTTTGGACATATCACTCATGACACATATCTCATTAGTATTTCGATGAATTGGATTCAGTGCTGTTGATGTAAACATGCTAGATCTTATCTAATTTGGTTTTCTAAAGCATGCTCACTTGTGAATGTCAAGTAGATATTGCAACCATCCGGCGTTGGTCGCAATTGAGCTGATGAACGAGCCTCAAGCCCCAGATGTCAAGTTGGACGATCTTATTGATTACTACCGGCTAGGTTACGAGGCTGTGAGGAGGTACACTCCGGATGCTTATGTGATCCTGTCTAACCGGTTGGGAGCAGCCGACCCACTAGAGCTCTTTCAATTTGCAAGAGACTTGACCCGAGTAGTTATCGATGTACATTACTACAACCTCTACGAGCCGAAGTTTAAGAAGTGGAATCTGCAGCAGAACATTGGCTACATCTATGTGGATAGAGATAATGATCTGAGCAAAATAACCCAAAAAAGGGGCCCCTTGAGCTTTGTTGGTGAGTCCTAGCCTGTAGTCGGAAAGCAACAAGAGCACGTTTATATAGAACGCACAGATAAACACGACGCGTGCACGGGAGAGCACGTACATGTTATGATCTTTGTGAGCTAATATGGGTTTTGCAGGGGAATGGACCTCCACATTGGCCTTCGATGGGGCAACAAAGGAGGATTCGGGGAAATTCGCCAGGGCCCAGCAAAAAGTGTACGGGCAGGCCACTTTCGGGTGGGCGTATTGGTCTTATAAGTGCCACTACGATACCTGGAGTCTCAAACAGATGATTGAAGACGGTCTCATAAAGATCGTAGCTTGATTCTGTTCTGTAGTTCGTCATGCTCATCAAGCGAGTCATGTCATCATGAGTACTAGGAATAAGAGGTTTCGGAGCTTGTCTGCGGAATGTATGTGTCATCAAAAGTTGCCATTATGGTGACAATAATAGAATTAAATAAAATTGGACTTGAGCATGCTTCCACTGCATTCCTTTTTATCACCTTCCAATAAAGATTGAAAGTGACCTACTAGCCCACTACTCTGGTGAAAAACGGGACACATTCACCGATAAAAAGTTCGGTTCTTTACTCGACGCTGAAGCCGGTTTCTAGGGGAAAGGTTATGTTATGTTCAAATGCCTCTTTACTTTTTCTTTTTTCTTTTTTTTTTTTTTTTTTTTGAGTTAAAATTTTCCTTATATTTTTTTTTAGTGGTGATCGAAAGAATGCTAGCACGAGTCTATGACCTATATCAATCTAGTACCGATCGACGAGAATTTTGCAATTTGATGGAATCACCCACATTTAATCACACATCTCAGTCGAACCAACCTATCTCTGATCTCTAATCGATTTTTAACTATACTGTAATAATCTTTGCAGATGAACACGGTCGAGTAGTCAATTCTTGATCAAATTCTCCAGTCCATTACATTAAAATCTCTTAGTGAAGCTCAGAGAATAGTACTATAGCGATCCGACTCCCTAACAAATAAAATTCATTTTATTAATTTTAATTAGCATGACCATTTATACCCAGGTAATACCGGAGAACTTTCAGCAGTTCAGATTTGTGTATTGTGTCCGGCTTCAAGCATATCATGAAGAACTGCTTCGGCATGATTGTTTTCGGCCTCGTCCTGTCATATATTCTGGTAATGTCAAACTATGCTCGCTACGATAATCAATATGTCCAAAAGTGTTCACAATTATACGCTATCTCATCCTCATTATTCTCTTTTACGCATCGATGGCTTAGGCAAATGAGCATCGGATGGTCTCTGCGGAGATAGACGCAACGTGCAGTCTGGCCATAACCACTCCGAACTGCGACGATGCCCGTTGCGCAATCAAGTGCAGTCAGTCTTACGAACAACCAGCAACCGGAAACTGCACGGACTCGAGCACCTGCACATGTTATTTCCAATGCACTGGATAATCTGTCGATGTTTATGTGAAAGACTAATTCATCCCAATAAAAATAAAATAAAATGTTTAGCTCTTTTGTTAGCCTTTCCGTGGAGACGAACGGTTTTGTAAGTTATGTTAACCATGCGAGAAAATATTAGTGAGGCCTGTCTTGTCATGTAAGCGATATGACTCTCTATTCAGCGCTTGCCACATGCTCAATTAAGGCCCACTGGTAAATCTCTCTTTTGCACCTTGTGTTTATCTTCTTCACTTTTTCTTTTTTCCATTTTTTCCCTTTGGCCTGTGGCCGGTTTTCAGCCATGGCCAAGGACTAAACATTGGCAATGGCATCGCGGTCCTCATCGGCCACGAGCAAGGGTCACCCTCGCCGAATCTAGTGAGGGCTCGACCCTTGTGGCTTGAGCGAGGGTTGCCCTGGCCGGATTTGGTGAGGACCGCCCTTACCTTCGACAAGGGAGAGGCAATCTAGGAAGTTGAAGGCATCGATGATGTGGGTGGGGGAGAGAATGCTAGCGAAGAAGTTGTGCATATGTTGCGAGTGTATTTGCCAATGGAAGGAACAATGATGAAGAGAAATGCAAGTGCATAAGAGAGACAGAGATTGATCGGTGAATCCTACCTAGACACGGGGTACTCCCTTCGTGGCAAGACTTACCTACTTAATATTTGTTCTCATTGTTAAGGGTAATTTTGGGAGGAATAATTGTTAATTGTTTTTTTGTCTTTTGAAGGATGATAACTTGAAAAGGAAAAAAAAAATGAGTAAATTGAAGCTCAAATCACGAACTTGGCGGAAGAATATGGTCTCTCAAGAAGCAAGAAGAGAAATTAATAAGTCCACCAATAATCTAGGCAAGACCAGCGAGATCACCTTGGTCACCTCATGAAAATCCGCAGAAAACCTCTCTTTTGAAATTAAAAATCCAAAAGCAATTGCCAACCTCTCGCTATGCACCTTCATTGCGTTCTTCTTCTCTTCCACTCCCATGTCATGCAAAACTGATGAAAGTCAGGTGCATACCCAGCAGCTTCTGTGGTTCGTGCTCCAATAGTTTCAAGCATCTTGTAAATCTCTAATGAAAGGTCATGCTATCTATCCCAGCAATTAGGGTTGTGTAAAATAGAACGCTTGAACTAGGCACCCAGATTAGACCAGACCGGACCGATAAGTTGGATCTGTTCCTCACGAGCGTTGGTCCTCACGAGCGTTGGTCCGATTCTCAGCTCCTCGAAGTGGAATCGGTGTCCAAGCAATCCAATTTCCAATTTCAAGGGGAAACAAATCTGACCAACTACATGTACTTTTTTTTTTCTTAATTTCTTCGAAAAAAATAAACGTAGCCATTTTTTTTCATAACATATGACATCAAGTAGTGGGGAAAAAAAAGTGACCAATTCCATTGGACTGGACTGATCCAATCCCTAATTACCAAATTTCAATAAATAGGGAACCAATCACCCCACCTGCAATAAATCTATCTAGTCCCTGCGATTCCATCAAGGTCCAACCAGCAACTTCATTGGCATTTCGCTCCGCTATTATTCTTCGGACTCTAATTTCATCTGCCCATTTGCTTGCCCTGGCGTATATGTTTGGAAGTTGCCCATAATGCCCCTTATGGGTGAGGTCCAAGTTCAAAAGTTTGCTCCCTGTCTTTTCACCTGGGTCTACTAAGCCATGGACATTACAGGCGCCGAGTAATGTCGTCCACGTAAGCCGGGATCTGCTGAAATTTTCATGTTTTCTATTAGAGATAGTTATGATGTTTTTCTATATTAGAAACAATTAAATATTTCTAATTAATTTTCTATATCTCTCAAAATATGCATAATTAAATGGAGATATCCACGCAATCTTATGCATAATTAAATGGAGATAATTAGATATAAAAAAATCAATAAAAATATTCTAATTATTTCTAATAATAGGAAAATATATCCTATATTATCTCTAACATTTTTAATTAAATCAACGGCTTCATAAATGTGAACTGCACGGCCTAGGAGATCGTTTTGCATCTATAATGTTGCATCTCAAGTTCGATGCCATATTTTATCCAAAAAAAACTTTAGCAAGACAAACGCTAGAATATATCAATCATAGGAATATATTACAGTTCACATAAATTTCAAAATTAATTTGGAAAGGAAAATAATTTCGCTTTCCAGATTTATTAACATAATGAGTTCTAGAATACATAACGTAAAACAACGAGTTTGTTATAATCGGAAAAATTCCAGCAACTTTCCAAGGTTCATTAGAAACACTCGCACTAGGGGTGTGCAAAATACCCGGGAACCGTCCGGACCGCCGGGAACCGGATCGGAACTGCCCGGAACTGGCGGTTCTTGAGAGAATCGGTCCGATTCCCAGTTCCATGGGCGGATCCGCCCACCCAGACCGGACCGGAACCTTTTTAATATTAAAAAAAAAATACTAAAAGAAACTCTGGATTAGAGCCCTTCTCCTCACTCCCTTCATCTTCGATTCTCTCTCTCTTTGTCTCTTCCTCGGTTCCTCCTAATCCTATCGCCATTTCAATTCCTTCCCGAGCGTTGACGCCATCGCCGCGGCTCCTCCGCTGCTACTATTTGCCCCCTTGCGTTGGCCGCCACCCGCCACAGCCACATAAAATTGTTTTTTTTTTTTTTTATACCCAGGGAATCCCTCCCCGTACCAACGCGGACGACCCGACAAGCTCGGGGTGACGTTGAAGGTAAACCCTGAAGCGACGCTAGCGGAGGACCCACCACCCCGACGTCGCGCTTAAAACCAAAATTGTTTCGCGTCAAGATCGGTTCCATGGATCCACCCGGGAACCGGACCGGACCGGACTGGCGATCCGGTTCTCATGTGAATCCATGCAACAAACGGGTGGATCTCGGTTCCAATTTTTTGGAACCGGTCCTTAGCGGGCGGTTCCCGGTTCTAGGTTGGGAACCGCCCACCCGGACCATGCACACCCCTAACTCGCACGGCGCACAGACCATTATCCATTACATTCAAAATTAACTAGAATACAGATGCACATGATGATAAACTAACAAAGTTAGAATAAGACAATTCAACTTACTTCTTGGTTAAGTATGGAGTACTCGGGCATAATCTAAGATCCTTTCTCGACAATTTTGTTGTCAGAAGAGGAGTCGTCTTTCACTTTAAAGTTGAAGTGTTTCTTGTGACCTGCGACATTGTCATGGCCATCTTTGATGTCAGTGGGTTTTGCTCCCTTCCAATATCCCGAACTCACCGTTCTTTTTACTCTACACTTCTTCTAAAGCTTGGTGAATCCATACAAGCTTTTTTTTTTCTGGGTTCTTATGGAAGAATTTTTTTTGCCGTTAGTCATGACAATTTACTGACATTATTCATGAAGATATTATAGATATTCAACTTACTAATTGATTTTACCAACTTAGATTTAGACAATATCAATGAATGCAAAAAATCTATTGTTGTCTCTAATAATAGATCATAGATTTATTAAATTTTTCTAATGTGTGAGTGAATAGTAAATTTTACTGCTTATACGTTATTCTTATGCTAACAAGAGTTTACATGTTTTCATGACAGGTCGACCAGTCTTTTGTTTTAGTAAAATAATGATGTTTATGATCCTAACGGATACGAATCCCATATAAACTAGTCAGCAAAATGCAAAATACCTAGTCAGCACCTATCCATATAATATATGCGCTATTATTATTTTAATTATCATTATTATTATTGATGTCATCATTGTTACAATTATTATCATAATTTCTATTAGAAGGCTCAAATTTCATTAATAATGAGTTTCTATATGTATTTAATAAGTGTATTTAATAAGTTAGAAATGCATTCGGGAAAGCCCTAATTTAACTTAAAAATCATGAAATGGTTCGCACATGCTTATTAAAAGACAAATAAATAAAAAGAAAAAAAGAGATGAGGATGGAAAATTGGGGACTTTGCCAGATCCCGCAAGGATGGCCCTCACCTGAGGCCGTGAGGTAGGGCAACCTTCACTCAAGCAAGAGTGCCCTCACTGGCTACAATAAAAAAATAAAAATTAAATTAAAAATATTAAAAAATTATAAATTTTGTCTACGTCAGCATCGATCATGCTACAATCAGTGTTCATATCAGTGATTTCCGGCCAAAATTAATAAAATAGACTATATTGATAAATTATCAAAAGATGTAGAACTTAAACGATACAATTGAAATGTTTATTACCGAATGGCACAAATGTAATAGATTTAAGACCTCTTATAGTACTTTTTCCAACATGAATTGACATCCTTTCATTACAAGTCAGCTATGCATCTATTTGTTTTGATGCCAAACAAATACGAATCATATTTACACCAAAGAGTTTTCATATAAATAGGCAAGCACTGCCTTCTTTTTTCTTTCTTCTTTTTCTTGTGAGGAAGACTTAAAAAGATTCATTACAGATTTTCATTGAGTACACAAAATTTAGAGCTAATTAATTGGTAGGAACGTCTTTAACAGAAAAAATAAATCAGTATAATTGGTGGATTTTGTTGCCATATTTTATATATATATATATATATATATATATATGTTGATGCCTAAATTTCCCTTTTTAATTAATTAGGTTTTTATTTTATTTTATTATTTTATCTTTTTTCGAATAATAAATAAACAAAACGAAACAGCAAAAAATAAAAAGAAGAAAAAAAGAAAAGCAGTGGCAGCAACTCCCCCTGTGGGCCTCCACAGCCCAAGCGCAAGGCCCAACCCCCTTCGGGTCATCCCCTTCCTCACGCCTCTGCAACTCATGCATAGAGGGCACGACGCCAGAAGGGTGGCCGAACAATGATGCACGTGAAGCAAAGGCAACAAGCAGCGATGGGACGTGCCGAGGACAACTGGCGTCGGATGGGACACCGGTTCGACCGACGAAGGCCGCAGAGACCGACGGTCCAAACTCCATCAACCGGCCACCCCTCGGCCTATAAAGAGGCCGCCCATCTCGATCAACGAAGCACAGATCAAGAGAGAGAGAAGGATCGAGGTTGCAGACCTCGGACAACCCACTGAGAGACTTCAGGGGGGTCCGAGGACTCACGGCCGGAGATCCGAGGCTCGCCGGAAGAGAGGAGAGAGAGAGAGAGAGAGCACGGGGAAGGCGAAGGGGCGTTGAGCATCGTGTGCTGTTGTCACCGTCTCTGTCGTCCACGGCTGCCGGTCTCAGACAAGTAGCATATCGCCGTCATCGTCATCGCCGTCGCCATCACAGCCCTCCCCGTCGTCTAGTTCTTGTCGCCGCCATCGCCATCCGCTGCCGCCGAGACGCCTCGTTCCCCCCCCCCTCGGCGCCGCGAATTGGGAACCTTAGGGTTCCCGATTTTCCAAGTCATGGCCTCAGGTTGACGGGTCGAACCCGGGGCCACGAGTCGGGTAGGGTTTCTCCGTGTTTTGGGGGGCGGCGGAAACCAAGTCGAGACTCAGGTCGGATCTGAGTAGGGTTTCACTAGGAACCCGGGTCGTCAGGTCGAGCCGGGTGTCCCCAAACGCCCGGTCACAGCGTCATTTCGATGTTTAAAAAAAAAAAATCTAGTCAGCATAGCGGGCCCGTCTGCATTTTGGGTTGACAACCCGAGTCGGACCCAATCCAACCCAAGTCGGTTTTTATTATTTTAATATAAAATAATATTTTAATAAATAAAAATAAATAATTTATTTTCAAAAAATCAAAAATCAAAAATAATTTATTTTCGAAAAAATAATAAAAAGTATTTTAAATTTCCAAAAAACTGAAAAATATTTAAAATGTTAAAAAAATATTTTATTTTCCAAAAATCAAAAATATTTCGTTGAAAATCGAATCGGATTTTCTGGTTATTTTGTTTCCATTTTTTAGATTTTCCGGATCTTTCGATTTTCTAGATTTTCTAGATTTTCCAGATTTTATTTTTCCAGATTTTGTTTGTTAGTTTTTAGGAATGTGTTTATTACGTTTTAGGGTGGTGTAGCAGCTATAAAAAGGTTAGATGCCTCATGTAAATATTCATTCCCCGGGAGAATAAAAATCTCGAGCAAATTCTCCTAATTTTCTTCATTGTATCGTAGCACGATCTGGACCATTCTCTTCTACCTTATTTCGAGAGTTTCCACCATGACAAAATACCCTAGAGCTGCCATGGCAAGCGAGGTTGAGAGTGAAACCTCATATCCTAGAGCTCGAACTCTCCTCACATTACCCAACCTATCAATATATCCAAAGGTGGAACTCTTCTCAGCACCGGTCATAAACTTACTGATCACAACTTCAATCAATGGTCCCATTCTGTCATGATTTTCATTTGCGGAAAAGGTAAAGAAGATTACCTAACTGGAGCTGTTGTACAACTTGAGGAGACGAGCCCAAATTATCGAACATGGAAGGCGGAAAATAACATGGTGATGTGCTGGCTGCTGAATTCAATGACAAATGAAACAAGGGAGAATTTCATGTACTACAAGACAGCAAAGGAGATTTGGGATGCTATTCATGAAACTTATTCAAACAAAGACAACACCTCAGCCATATTCAAGATCAAGGGCATTCTCCATGATCTAAGGCAAGGGGAATCTTCTGTCACTGATTATTTGAATCAACTCATATGTCATTGGCAACAACTTGACATGCTGGAAGATATGATGTGGAGTTGTCTTGAAGATAGCAAGCGGTACAAGCAGATTCAAGATCGAAAATGCATCTACAAATTTTTGTTAGGCCTGAATCAAGAGCTTGATGAGGTACGTGGACGAATTCTGAGCATAAAACCCCTACCTAGTGTACAAGAAGTTTTTGCTGAGGTCAGGAGAGAAGAGACTCGGTGAAAGGTGATGCTTGGTTTTTCAAACAACCATACCAATCCAGCAAATTCTGCTCTAATAGCTCGAGGATCTCAACCATCCTACAGTCGAGGCAATCAATCAAACAACAACAACCAGCACAGGGGTGGTCGTCCATGGTGTGATCATTGCAAACGAACAGGTTACACAAAAGACACATGCTGGAAAATTCATGGTCAGCTAGATGATTGGAAGCCATCAGCCTCACATCCTACTCAAAATCGAGAGAGCGGAAGCAACGTAGTACAAACCGAAACAATCGCTTCGGTAGATTCGAGTCCCTTCAACAAAGAGCAACTGGAGATGCTAAAAAAGCTGCTACAAGAATCGGTTCAGAAGGCAACCCATCCAGAAGGGTTAGTACAGCAACAATAGCACAACGAGGTGATTCTCTAATTGCCTTTAGTGCTAAACAGGAGAAGATCACCTCTTGGATTGTAGACTCAGGAGCATCTGACCACATGACCGGAGATATCACGGTGTTCAACGAGTACAATCCATGTCAAAATGACACTAGTGTTCGAATTGCTGATGGTTCTTGCTCAAAGGTGGCTAGTGTTGGATCGGTGGTTATTTCAAAAGATATAACACTAAATTCAGTATTATTTATTCCCAAACTCAGCTATGATCTTATCTCCATCAGCAAGTTAACCAAAGATTTAGGCTGCATTACTAAATTTTTCCCACACTTATGTGAATTTCAGGTTTTGAATTCGGGGATGAAGATTGGCAGTGCTGAGATGGATGTGGGTCTCTATCTTTTGCGAGTTAATGCCTCATAATGGAAAAACAAGAAGCTGTCATGATGACACACCTCACATTGAAATTTTATTGAATCTTTATTGAACAATGAAGGTAGCAACCTTTTTAGGTATGAGAAATTTGGATGACCTAACCTATAGTGCCACAATCTTACGTCACTCTCTTCTTTAGCATGAGATGCTACACAAGACAAAAGTAAAGAGGTAATTGTCTACTCTAGGTGGAAAACTCAAAAGGAGTTGGAGGACCGTATTACATCGAAGCCAGCTCAAGAGACAGACCTGAATTCAAGACCCACAATAGATGAAGGTAATGCTCCTATAAGCTCAGAAAATTTTGCTGTACTTGATGATCTTGATCAGCCCATTGCTCTTAGGAAAGTGAAGAGACAGTGCACTCAACATCCTATTAATAATTTTGTATCTTATGAAAAGTTATCTCCTAAATATAAGGCATTTGTTTCAACATTGAGCAACATTCAAATTCCCAAGAATATCCAGGAGGCACTTGCTCAATCCGAGTGGAAAAAAGCGGTTCTTGAGGAAATTCATGCACTTGAGAAGAATAATACTTGGGAATATACAAAATCGCCAGCTGGGAAGAAATTGGTGGGATGTAAGTGGGTCTTTACAATTAAGCACAATGCTGATGGTAGTGTTGATCGTTTCAAGGCAAGGCTGGTTACTAAGAGATTCACGCAATCATATGGTATAGACTACGAAGAAACCTTCGCTGCGGTGGCCAAACTAAACTCCATTCGGGTGTTGCTCTCCCTTGCAGCTAACTTGGACTGGTCTCTACATCAATTAGACATAAAGAATGCCTTCTTGAATGGGGAATTGGAGGAAGAAGTCTTCGTGGAGGTTCCACCGGGAATTGACACTAAAGAGAGCTTCAACAAGGTATGCAAACTCAAGAAATCCTTATACAGTCTAAAGCAATCACCCCGTGCTTGGTTCGAGAGGTTAACAAGGGTCGTTAAGAAGCTGAATTTCATTCAATGTCAAACAAACCATACCATGTTTGTCAAGAAGTCAGCTGAAGGTAAAAGAGCACTAATGATTGTATATGTCGATGATATAATCCTAACTGGTGATAACTGGAGGAGATTGGAAAACGAAGAATATCTTGGCAAAAGAATTTGAGGTTAAAGACCTAGGTCAACTCAAATACTTCCTAGGTATGGAGGTAGCTCGGTCACGAAAAGGAATTGCAATTTCCCAACGCAAATATAATCTTGATCTTTTGAAGGAAACTGGTATGCTTGGATGTAAACCAGCTGACACACCCATGGATTCTACAAATAAAACCAAGATGGAAGAAGAAGGATCATTAACGGACAAAGGGAGGTATCAAAGATTAGTTGGCAAACTAATCTATCTCTTGCACACTCGGCCAGACATTGGTTTCGCAGTTAGTATGGTTAGTAGATACATGAACCGACCAACAGAGAAACACATGCAGGCAGTTTTTCGAATCTTACAATACTTGAAGAAAAGTCCTGGAAGAGGGCTCTACTTTAAGAAAACGGATGAAAGAAACGTGGAGATATTCACGGATGCAGATTGGGCTAGATCTCTCATGGACCGAAGGTCGACAACGATATTGTACCTTCATGTGGGGCAACATGGTTACTTGAGAAGCAAGAAGCAACCTGTTGTTGCTAGGAGCAACGCTGAAGTGGAGTTTAGAGCAATTTGTCAAGGAATATGTGAAGGCATATGGCTGAGAAGAATCTTAAATGAACTAGGATTCACTAATACCGATCCTATGTCATTATTATGTGACAACAAAGCTGCTATTGAGATTGCCAAGAACCCGGTTCATCATGATAGAACAAAGCATGTGGAGATCGATCGACATTTCATCAAAGAAAACTCGAGGAAGGAATCTTGAAGCTCTCGTATGTTCCGACCAATCATCAAACAAAGGACATACTCACCAAGGTTTTATCTAGAAATAGTTTTGAGACTCTAAGGTGCAAGCTGGGTATGATAGACATTCATAACCCGCTTTGAGGGGGAGTGTTGAAAATCGAATTGGATTTTCTGGTTATTTTGTTTCCAGATTTTTTAGATTTTCTAGATCTTTCAGATTTTCTAGATTTTCTAGATTTTCCAGATTTTATTTTTCCAGATTTTGTTTGTTAGTTTTTAGAAATGTGTTTATTACGTTTTAGGGTGGTGTAGCAGTTATAAAAAGGTTAGATGCCTCATGTAAATATTCATTCCCCGGAGAATAAAAAATCTCAGAGCAAATTCTCCTAATTTTCTTCAATTTCAAAATGCCAAAAATAAAAAACATTTCATATTTTCCAAAAAAATGCCAAAAATCCAAAAAAAGCCAAAAATTCATGAAAAAGCCAAAAAAATTCATAAAAAGCCAAAAAAGACTTGTATTTTCTAAAAATACCAAAAAAACCCAAAAAAAAACCCCTTTTATGTCCAAAAAATAGAAAAAGACCTAAAAATGTTTTTCCTCCCCAAAATGCATGGGCTGCGTATGGGAAAGCTTTTGGGAAAAGCCTTTAAAGAAATGCAAAGGCCTTTGGTCTAAAGAGTTTTGATGAAATGCAAAAACTGTTTGGTAAAGTATAATTGAAAAGCGCCTTGAGATGCAACTTTGGGGAAATGCTGTTTGATAAACACATATATTTGGGAAGTCATTTAGCAAAACCAATTTAAGTTTTTAATTTTATTTTTTAAATTGAAAACAAAAATAATGACTTTTTTTTTTTTTATTTGCATTGAGATGTATATATAAAAGAGATATATTAACAAATTCATAAGTTAAAAAATACATTAAAGTGGACTTTTTCTCAATTAAAAAGAAAGAGTAATTCCATTATACATCGAAGAAAGAAATAGGTTTATATTAAAAATTACAAACATCCTTAAGTATTTACTAAACTCATTGCTATTTGATCATGTAAACGCGCCATATCATAAGATAAATTGTCATTTGAAGTACCGGCCCTCATTTGTATCATCAAGGTCAACTAAATATCCATAATTGGGATCCAAATCTGCTCTTGCAAAATGTCTATCATCGGCGGCGTTTTGTCGTATATAATTATGCAAAGTCATTGTTGCTATAACAATTTTTACTTGCTTCTCAAATGGAAAATTTGGCATATGCTTTAGAATTTTCCATTTCTTCTTCAAGACACCAAAAGCTCGCTCAATTTCCAATTGCAGCGAGGAATGAGCACGATTGAATACCTCTCGATAGCCTGTAAGGGCAGGACATTGTTGAAATTCTAGCAAATGATATCTAACTTCTTTGTACGGTCCCAAGTAACCCGTCGGATTTGGATATCCAACATCTACTAAATAATATTTACCTGCACAAATATAATATAAATTTAATCAACATAGACTACATTAATACATATTAATGTACAAAAACCATTAATTAACAAACCTCGGAGGAGGATGAGGAAATTGCACATCACGTCTCTCTAAAGCTTCATAGAAAATACGAGTATCATGGGCTTGGCCCTCCCAACCAGCCCAAACATAAGTGAATTCCATATTAAAATCGCACACCGCTAAGATATTTTGAGTCAATGTACCTTTTCGACCAATAAAACGAATCTGATCTTGTACAGGTATCATCGCTGGGATATGAGTGCCATCAATAGCTCCAATACAGCCCTAAAACAAAAATGCAAATATTATTTTATAATCAAAATTTGCTTTTAATTCATTCTTCATATTGTATAATAAAAACATACCTTAAAATATGGAAAAAAATTTCGATAATTTTTTATCTTCTCTGGAACATTCCTAAATTGCCAATCAGCTGGTTGGATCAAATCTTTTTCCATTTCACATACTTTATCTAATACTAAGCTAAAATATCTGCTTATAGTTTTCCCAGAACGCTAAAAACGCTCTTGTGTTAACCCATTACCTATACCATGTCCTAAAATTTGAAGAAATATTCCAAGCATTTCTGTAACATCAACATTCCTAGTTCCTTTAAGACCATAATGTGTTACTAAATCATGCATTAAATTATTAAATACAATCTTATCCATTCTAAACATTTCATAACACCTTATCGGATTAGCATCTTCATCCATCAACTCTCCTACCCATGCATTTCTTGTATATGATGATGTCCTACAAGGTTTTTTGTCATTGTATATTGCTTAATAAGTGATTGCGGCTTAAGTAATTTCCACAAGTTGCCAATATTCCTCGTCTTCTTTTTCATGAAATTCTCTTTCAGGAGAGTCGTCCATATCTGTTTAAAATAACAAAACAATAAGAAAAGTGATGGGTAATCATTAATCAATGAAACAATTATCATCCATAATATATATGCAAACTCCATCCAATCAAAAGAACACAAACTAAAAACACAAGACTAAAAAACATAATTAAAAAAAGAGTTCACAAGTAGCGCAAATCACCAATCCAAAATAAGTTTCACATTACTACATAGATTAATATGAAAAGCCCAAACAAGTTACTAGCATCCTAGCGATGACTATTATATTCCTCCAACTTATACTTCAGCCACTCGACTTTCTCTTCATCTCCATCCAAATTCATAAAAATTTGCCTATTGTCTTTCTTTTCAGAAAGATGAGAAAGTGCAAAGAAGAACAATTTTCCGTCTTCCTTAATCTCAGGAATGGCTTTCAACGTTTGCATAATTTCTTTGTAAGGGTCAAATTCCCTTGCAACCGATGTTGCATTGCTCCTACTTTCAACTGCTGAACAAAGTCTGTCGATTTGCGATGCTAATTTAGCAGGTCCGGTCAATTTTTTTGCTCTCTTTCCTCGAGCTTCCTTCGTGGAACTTTGTACCGTTCTTTTGTTGCTCTTACTTTGACTTGGTTGGGCATTTGTTTCACCTACATCACACCCTAAAGTATCATCAGTAGATCCTGCACAATCACCAAATCAGCTTGTGTTGCCTCAAGATTCTCAGTATTGCATAAACCTTGTGCAGGATTCCAGGTAACACTTCCAATGGCAACCGTATCCTGAAACATTTTGTCCAGCAAAACTTCCATATCCGGATGTATGCCTTTCGCTCGAAAGACTTTAAGCTTAGGATTGGCCTATTATAATAAAATATTTTCATGAGTTATATCACAAAAGATGAACTTACAAGAAAAAGTGTCAAAAAAAAAAAAAAAGATAAACACCTGAATCTTTCTCTCCCACCATTCATCACTCGCATCAATGATTTTCTTCCTTGGATCCCATCCTAGTCCTGTTTCCTTTTGAACCAATTGCTTCCATCTTTTCCATTCTTCCTTTAGATTATCCCACTTACTCTTCATTTGATTTTTATCGTAAATTTTGCCCCTTAGCTCCTCAAACTTGGTAATTATAGCTGTCCATCAGTCTCTTTTGTTGCTCGCAAGACGATTGCCTTTTTCAATTTGTTCAATGCACAATCGACAAAATGTTTCTACATCTTCTGGGCTCCAATATGCCTTTTCTTTTGATGAACTCGCTATCTTCCAATAAAATAAACATGAACACATTTGAAAAATGAAAACAAATGAGATTAACTATGACCCAATTCCCTATAGATGAATGAACACGTATGTATATAGATAGAACTATGCATAGCACAAAAAAATACAGAATTTGGCCATGATGTTTGTTGTGTCTCTCAGCATAAGCCTAGATATTTAATATGCATTTGTGCTTAAAGTACATTCTGAAGAGGCAGCTCTTCAAGCTTACACTATATTTCTGAGGTGCTTGGTCAACAGACCTCTTCTTTTAGTTCAATTGGCATCATCATTTATGTTTTCTTTGCAAATAATGATTTTCTGGCTTGTATTTGATGTAATCAATGAACGATATATCCATAGAAAATGCACCTTAAAAGAAAAAGAGAGGGAAGAGAAGGTAAATCTATTGCTGGTGTAATGGTTATTTGGTCTGCTAAATGAATTTGAAGAAAATGATTGCTGGAGTAACACAATAAAAGGTGAGTAGATTTAAAACGCCAAACACTGCTATCTTATTTGTCAAAGAAAAAGAGAGTATAAGATATCTATTGCCATCCATTGTTTGGGCTTTATATTCCAGTCAAAGTGGTGATATAGCAAAACAAAACCGGACATTGAGACACATGAATATTTTTGTTAAAAATAAATGATCAAGTAACTTGAAGAAACTGACCGTCTTTTTTCTTAAATTGTGTGAAATCTAAAGAAGACCGCATACTATTGTTCAGCTTGCAAAATGCTATTGTGATAGTGAGAGAACTATTAATGGCACATGCTAGACCATTTCAAGATTGGTCCCTGCATAAGCTTGGGGGACAACGCCTCTGATGTGTGTGTGTGTGTCCTTCAAACACCCTAGCGCAAAGAAGCCAAGGAGATAGAGAGAGGTAGTGATAGAGAGAGTGAGAACTGAGAATAGAGAGGAAAAGATGAGCTTATCTTTCTGTTTCTTGTTTCTTTTTCTTTAGGCTTTTGGGGGATTTTTCACTAGATGGTGAAAGGGGTTGAGAGCGAAAAGCTTAAAAGGGGATATAAAGATGAGCTTATCTTTCTGTTTCTTGTTTCTTTTTCTTTAGGCTTTTGGGGGATTTTTCACTAGATGGTGAAAGGGGTTGAGAGCGAAAATCTTAAAAGGGGATATTTACTTCATGTGCTCTGTTTCCATGTCTATGTGATCTCTCTCTCTCTCTCTCTCTCTCTCTCTCTCTCTCTCTCTCTCTCTCTCTCTCTCTCTCGTAGTCAACCCCATATTTGATATTAGGA
This sequence comes from Eucalyptus erythrocorys, assembly GCA_014182555.1. Classification (NCBI taxonomy): domain Eukaryota; kingdom Viridiplantae; phylum Streptophyta; class Magnoliopsida; order Myrtales; family Myrtaceae; genus Eucalyptus; species Eucalyptus erythrocorys. Next base: position 5,427,941 of record CM024605.1, on the reverse strand, counting down.
TGAAGCCTTGACTTGAGCATTGTGCAAGTACTTCTTTTGAGCCATGGCCAGAACTGAACTTGGCACAACTCCACAAATTGAATCACTTGTTTTTGGTCCAAAGATCAAATTCTTACCACTAATGTTTCAAGTTTGTCTGTTATAATTTCAAATCATGGATTTTGGAAGAAACTGGAGCAAAACATCCATTATAATTGAAGCAAAACGTTGTTATTTTAGCTGAGTTGATGTATCTATCACATACACATGATATCTATGATATACACATGTTCTGGGGTAGTTTGAAAAGGAAGTTATTTTTATAATGCTGATAACCAATTTCATGTTTTTTTTTTTTTTTCAAGATCATCCAAGAAAGTGGGCTGGGGTTATTTTCTTGTGTTATAAGTTCTTATTTTTTCTTTTCGTTTTCTTTTTGTTTGCACTTGCTACAAAGCGTGGGTTCTAATTATAAAGAGAGATCTAATTCCTCAAACAAAAAAAAAAAAAAAAAAACACTCAACTTTAGGTCTAATTCTAATTTTACCTTGTACTTCATTACTAAAATTGCGATTCAATAATCCGTAAGATAAACGATCATGAGATTTAAAATAACTATATTACTAAGTTTGATTTTGAGATAGACTTGTGCATAACAGCTACTCATAATAGCTACTCACAACAAACAACAAACAGCTATAAAGATAAAGAGACCTTGTCAAGTCATGCTTAGCTCAGTTGTGTACAGTCAGTCATGTTCCTTTTGTTTGGTGCTGTTAGTGAGATGATTTGCCACAGAACTATTTGCCTACAATGATCCAAGAGTCGAACAATCACAAGCACAAGAAAAAAGAAAAAGAAAAAAACCAGACAGCAAGGATTCTTCCAAATCAGCTGGATATCCGCACAATTGCCCTATGTTTACAGTTAATCAATGTCAAAGCTGCCAGGGGACCGCACTTCTTAACTCTCTTTAAGTTAACAATAGATGATATGCACGCTATTCTACGCGCATCTGAGGTGCTTGGCCATATAGCCAGCACTATCCAACTAGTTTTGATTAAACTCTTCCGCTATATATACTCATCAAGCATGGCATCAAAAGTATCATTCACGAAATCACCACACACTTAACAATCACAACTAAAAAAGCATAATAAGAAGGAATCGAATCAAAAGAACCTGGATTTAGGGTGAGACAAGCAAGTACGTCGACTTGATGCAGCGAAGAAAGTAGACACCTAGAGAGAGGCGAGCACTGGGAACTGATGAGCGAAGATGGAAGATGACCAAGTGATGACCAAATAGCCAAGCAATAAAAGCAGCAACATTAAAGGTGCGGTGCAATGAAACCAGAAGCGTATTCCACAGAGCAGCGACACCAAAGGCGCAACAGCGCAACGAAACCAGAGGTGTATTCCACAGAGCAATGACACCAAAGGCGTGGCGCAGCGAAATCAGAGACGTATTCCATAGAGCAGAGGCACCAAAGGCACGGTGCAGCAAAACCATAAGCGTATTCCACAGAGCAGCGACACCAAAGGCCCGGCACAGCAAAATCAGAGGCGTATTCCACAGAGCAGCGACACTGAAGGCATGGCGCAGCGAAACTAGAAGAGTATCGACACCAAAGGTGCAACGAAACCAGAGGTGCAGCGAAACTAGAGGCGTATTCCACGGGATTAACGAGAAGATGGCTTTCGGGTTGTATGGGGGAGCTCGGTTTGATGACGATTCTTGGTGCGTGCTCGTGGATTTGAGAGAGAAGAAGAAGATGAGAATTGTGGGTGGGTCAGGCTCATGGATTTGAGAGAGAAGAAGAAAACGATAACTTGCAGCTACATGAGGAAGGGAAGAGGAAAGCGTGATTAGATCTAGGGTTTTTTGCTCAAGGGTTAAACTTGGAATTTCGTTAAGTTATAAGGGCAACAATGGCAATCGAACAAAATTCATTAATTCTCTGAGCCAGCTTACCGAGAATGCTGAAATGCCCAAGGCAGGGGGGGACCCTGCCTTGGGCTTTCAGCCTTCAAAAGGCTGACTTTTAGCCAAGGATCCTTACAAAACAAATTGCCAAACACCAATTTTTAGCCCAAAGGGCTTTGGAGGCCTAAAGGCACTTGGAAATGCCAAATCCAAACGCACCCAAACATCCAAAAAACCTCAGGTTTTAAACAAGATTAGGTATCGAAAGGGCATTAGTGATTAACTAGTGTAATCAAATCCCCGATCCTAATTTTTCTTGTTGCGTAGAAGCGAGTATTTCTCTTAATATTTTGCATGGGTTTCTAATCAACCCACCCAAATTAATTAGTGGCGACTCCATTTTGAAAATTAACTTACAAATTAAAAACCTAGACTATTAAAGTCGTGAATTTGTGGACTTGGGAGAGTCCGGGCATAATAAATTCAGTCAAATCATTAGCCTCCACAGGCACCCGTACCCGATTCCGGGCACCAAAAAAAGAGGTCACGACAATATATATATATATATATATATATATATATATATTTATATTTATATATATGGTGTACCCAACACATATTTGCAAAAGACGGATGGACCGCGGATCTCTCTGGAACTCTCCCAGAATCTCTGGGTCTCTCTCTACCGTATGGTAGCTCCTCTCTATCCTGTAGCACCGCAAGCCTCCTTGAAAAAGTCTCCTTGAAAAGCTTCCTTTGATTCTCACTATAATAATCCACCTTCCCCTTCTCTTGTCCTGTCGCTGATCGTGTTTGCTTGTATCTTCTTCGTTGATGGCTTCACCCACCACAGTAACATCGAAATCTTCCTCTCTTTAAATTCAATGTTAGTCCAATATAAATCGCCTAATTTCTACCCTAATCACATCGCTGTATGACATTTTTGTTTCTTCTCGGTCACTATCTCTCTCTACCGCCCCACCTGGTTGCAATGGTTTTACCTGCAGGAGATTAAATCACCTTAGTACTCTGTTTTTCCCCTGCCCCAGCATCAATCTACCCAGCAAGCTCCTCTGGTCTGCCTATTTGTTAAACAGCAACCTGTTCGTGGGGTTTTTTTGCATCTCTATCTCCTCGAAAGGTCGCAAATCATATTCCAACCACCTACCAACTTGTGCAAAGGATACGCTATCTTCATGGGAGAAATCAGTGCCTCTCTACTTTTTCATTACTAAGGTAGATCTCTTACAACTTCTATGAGTCTGTGAGTAAAACAGAAATGATGAATGATCAGATATCTGATGAAAACAGCGTAGAGGCATTATGCAGAAGCCTAGGCAAATTATGGTCCGAGGATGATGTGATAGAGGTTACGCAAGAAATATCTGAAGAAAAACTAACAAAATGCCGATTAACATTATTTGGAAAACTCTATTCTTGACCTAATGTGAACTTCCAGGCCTTTCTCAATACCATGAAACGAGCATGGAAGACGGAAAAGGTGTCTTGCACTATGCTTGAACCAGGTTTTTTCTCATTTTCTTTTAAGTTTGAAGATGAAAAACAGAAAGTACTAGACTCCGGGCCATGGTCCTTTGCAAGCAACCTCCTAGTGCTGCAACAGTGTGATCCTGACATTCCAGAAATGTGTTATGATTTTGATCACTATCCATTTTGGGTTAATTTATATGGACTTCCATTTGGCAGAGTGACGAAAGAAGTTGTCAAAGATATACCTTCCAAAATCGGCGAGGTAATAAATGTGAAGTTGGAAGCAAAAGGAACTAGTATGTATAAAGTCGGCAAAGCCCGAGTTAATCTTCACTTGGGCTCCCCTCTTAAAACAGGTGTAGTTCTCAATTTGGGTAGCAAGAAATTATGGATAGAATTCAAATATGAGCGGCTCCCAAACTTTTGTTTTTCTTGTGGAAGAATTGGGCATAATGCCACAGCATGTAAAGAAATTCCATGTGAAACTACCAGGATGGAAGAGGATCTACCAGATAATTTCGAAAGCTGGTTACGTGTCGACGTTAGAGATCTCAGCCCTTATGGCAAAATATTTTATGGTAAACATGTCGAACTCCTTCAAGATCCTGAAGTGGTACCGAAATCTTCCCTTGCGGCTGAAAATCAAGATAATCAGCAAGCAATCAGAACAATAGAGCAGCCTAATCCACTTCTCAGAAGTCAACTTTTTTCCAAGGAGGATATGAAACGACAGGTAAATCCTCTCCACCATTCTCTTGCTATTACTATAAGGGAGGAAAAAGGCACACAGAAAAGAGGAAGCGACTATTTAGATGATGAATCAATGATGCTTCTTTACATTGAACAGCTTAAAGAAAAAGAGTTTGAGGAAGAGTACCAGCCAACAAATGAAAAAAGCCGAAACAAGGTCAAAACTAAAAGTACTAAATTTCCTACTTCGAAAAAAAGGGAAGAGATTTTGCCCTTATGGTCCTCAATCGTCAAAGGCACAATCCACTAATAAATTGCAGCTTGTGGATATTCCTATCACGGAAGAGGAGAAATCAATATAGTGGGCTTTGGTGGCTAGCCTCAATAAGCCACTGGGTCAGCCATGAAAACAATTAGTTGGAATTGTCAGGGGTTGGGCTCACCCCTGACAATTCGAGCTTTAAGAGCTCTTGTGTCTCAGGAACTGCCCAATATTATTTTTTTAATGGAAACCAAGAATAAAGAGCTGCTGGTGCAAAAATGGTGTCGTAGATTGAAGTTTCAAAATAGTTTTTGGTGAATCCAGATGGTATTTCAGGGGGTTTGGCAATCTTTTGGGATGAAACGGTTACCATAGTTGTGGATTCGTCTTCCGGAAACTTTATCAATGTGCAATGTCGGCTTCATGAAAACAGGCAGCTAATGAGAATCACTTTCATGCATGCTCCAGCTTCTTTTAATGCTAGAATACTCTTATGGGAAGAAATACAACGAGAAAGCCTCTTCAATCATCTACATTGGCTGTGTATTGGGGACTTTAATGAAATTATGTATCATTGGGAAAAGGTCGGAAAGAGGTTGGCAGAAAACTATCGTCTTACAGCCTTTAGAGACTTCCTACATACATGTTCTTTAATGGATCTGGAAAGTAAAGGATGCGCATTCACATGGAATAATCGAAGGGGTGGTGGGGAAAATGTCAAGAAAAGGTTGGATAGAGCCTTATGTACCCTGGACTGGAGAATAGCTTATCCAGCCGCGGAGGTCTTTGCCCTACCAGCAATAGGTTCTGATCACAATCCTCTTTTGTTGTCCCTGTACCATAAAATAGATTGTAAAAGACGAGATTTTAGGTATGAAGCGTGCTGGGCTGAAGATGAGGAATGCAGGAGACTTGTGAAATGAACTTGGGAAGAATCCCAAGGAAAAAACATGATTGAGAAACTAAAGTTAGTAGCTGTAAAAATTGATGCGTGGAGTAAAAGAAGATATCCTAATGCATATAAAAGAATAAAAGGTTTGAAACAGGAATTTCAGACATTGATGAACAGCCAAGATGGTGACTTTGATCAGCAAAAAATTCAACAAATTATTCAAGAAATCGATTCCCTCTGGCGACAAGAGGAGATGTTATAGGGCATGAGATCAAGAATTAAGTGGCTGCAATGGGGAGATAAAAATACTAAATTTTTCCATGCAACAACTATTCAACGCAAAAACCGGAACCAAATATCCATGTTATTGAATGAGCAAGGGAAGTGGGTTCGGAATCAGGAAGCACTTCAGGACATGACGGTTAACTTTTTCAAAAACCTATATACGTCAGGGGGACAGCGAAACTTTCAGCCTATACTTGATTATATTCCTAACTTGGTGGATGCAGCTATGAATCAATACCTTATTGCTCCTGTCACTATCGAAGAAATTAAAGATGCTACCTACCAATTGGGCCCTAATAAAGCTCCTGGGCCGGATGGGTTAAATGGTATATTTTTTCAGCACCACTGGCCATACATTGGTGATGATATTTGTCGAGAGGTTCAACACTTTTTTGAGTAGATCCCTAAACCCAACCCTTAACCAAACACAAATCACTCTCATTCCTAAAATCCAAAACCTAGAAAAAATAGAACAATTTAGACCTATAAGCCTGTGCAAATTTGCCTACAAAATAATTTCCAAAATCCTCACGAACAGATTGAAACCTTTATTGCCAGCCCTAGTTGAACCAGAATAGAGCGCCTTTGTGGGAGGTCGGCAAATACAGGATAATGTTCTAATTGTCCAGGATGTCCTTCACAAACTAAGAACTCGCGATTGCCGAAGACACTTCCAAGCTGTACTTAAACTTGATATGCAAAAAGCGTATGATCGGCTAGAGTGAGATTTTCTTCAAGAATGCCTGCGGAAGATGGGGTTTTGTGCGAAATAGATTAAAAGGGTCATGCAATGTGTGACAACCGTTTCCTACAACATCAAGCTTAATGGTGTGTCCTTGCCTTATTTTCAGCCAACTCGAGGCATTCGCCAGGGCGATCCTTTATCCCCTTATTTATTCATCATTATGGCTAATGTCCTATCCCACATGTTAAAGCAAGCCATACAAGCAGGTACAATTCGTGGTATCAAGTTGAACAGAAACTGTCCCTCTCTGTCACACCTATTATTTGCAGATGACTCTATATTTTTCCTACATGGTACAATTTTGGAATGTCAAAACTTAGCGTCTATCCTTCATCAGTATTGTTATGCATCAGGTCAAGCTGTCAACCTCAACAAATCAGGGATATTCTTTAGTAAAGGATGTCCAGAACAACTACAAACAAATATGGCGTCTGAGCTAAGAGTTTCAGTTATTAGGAAAACAGGGAAATACCTAGGACTCCCTTCGGATTGGGGTGCTTCCAAAAAAGAAGTGTTCGCGTGGATTCTAGCTAGAATAAATATGAAGCTAGAAAGTTGGAGGGAAAACCTGCTATCAAGAGCGGGCAAGGAGACACTTCTCAAATCAGTTATGCAAGCTATACCCAAGTATGCTATGTCCATCTTTAAAATCCCAATATCTATTATCAGAGATATAGAAAAGAAGATTGCTAACTTTTGGTGGAGAAGCAACTATAAAGCGAAGGGTCTTCATTGGAGAAAATGGGAACTTCTCAAGCTCACAAAAAAAGGAGGACTCGGTTTTAAGGACCTCTTCATCTTCAATGTTGCTATGTTAGGAAAACAAGCCTGGCGCCTTGCTCAAAACCCAGACAATCTAGGAAGCCAAATTTTGAAGGGTTTATACTTTCCAAATTGTACCTTCTGGCAAGCAAGAAAGGGATCGCGCCCTTCTTTGGGGTAGCAAAGTATGTTAGCTGGGAGAGAAGCGATTGCCCCTCAAGTAATGTGGGCCGTAGGAAATGGTCAGAAAATCTCGATTAGAACAGATAAATGGTTGAAAATGGGTATAATCGGAGGACCCGCGGTAAGAAATGAACCTTCCAAGGTTGCAAAGTTAATAGACTTTGAAAATGTTGTGTGGAAAGAAGACCTATTGCGATCTATGTTTGATCATAATATAGTGACGGAAATTCTAGCTACCCCTTTCAGCCTTCCTACTACGGAGGATAAACTGATATGGGTGAGTAATAAATCAAGAAGGTATACAGTGAAGAGTGGATATTTGTCGCATAGAAAGAACACAATGAATATTCAAGATCAACAGCCAACAACATCCTACCAGATTAACCTCGATTTATGGAAACAAATATGGAATGCAGCTATACAACCCAAGATAAAATTCTTCCTTTGGAGTGCCTGTCAAAATGCTTTGCCTACGATGGAGAACCTGTATAGAAGAAAAATTGTACCTGCACCGATATGTCCTTTATGTGGATTGGAACCGGAGGCGATAGAACATACATTTCTTCTCTGCCCTTGGATCACGCAACTATGGACTGAGCCAACCCTGCAGGTTGAGGTAAATCGCATAGGCTTAACTCGTTTTGATGAATGGTTATGTAAAGTGCATATAAGCTCTAGAACATCACAAAAATTTGAACTACTTGCGAATGTATTATGGTGCATTTGGAAGGATCGGAACAATCATATCTTCAGGAAAGGTCCCCTCAATTTTCAGTACTCTCTTTAGAGCCATCAGTTCACAAGACAGCTATGCCACATGGAATCCCAAATCTAAGAAGCGGAAGAAAGAAGCCGACTTACAAAACAAATGGCAACCCCCGAAGCCCGGCATTCTCAAAATCAATATTGACGCATCTTTCAGCCCTGGCTACACAGAAAAATCACAGTTAAACTCAAATCAAGAGGTCTCAACACACAGAATTGAAGGCCTTTCAACATCAACCCTAGACCTACAATCAACAAGGGAAGAGTTTCAAGACTCGAATATCAACTCCTATGCCTTAATCTCCTCAAGACATAATGTATATGTTGAAAAATAGATCACTATTATTTTCAGTATATTTCTTTTTTCTTTACAAGGCTATATATATATATATATATATATATATATATATATATATACATACTACTAGGGTAACAATCTAAAATATTCACTTTCTATGTGAATTACCCCCACAAATCAACTCGCCCAAATATAAATATTTTCTTTCTATACATATCACTCCTACAAATCAGCTCACGCCAACACTCCCCCTCAAGTTGGTGCATAAATGTCGCTAATGCCCAACTTGTCAAGTGAGCCGTGAAAGGCTCGCTCGAGACCGCCTTCGTCAATATATCTGCTAGTTGATCTTCGACCTCACAAACGGGAATTGAACTATCTTTGCATCCAAATTCTGCTTAAAAAATGACAATCAACCTCAATGTGTTTGGTTCGATCATGCTGCACAGATTATGTGATATGTCAATAGCTGCCTTGTTATCACAAAAGAGCTTCATCTCGAATCTTGGAGGAAATCCCAATTCGGACATCAGCTTTTTAAGCCACAAAAGCTCACATAGCCCTTTGGTCATCCCTCCGAACTCGCCTCCGCACTCGACAAAGCCACCACTTTTTGTTTCTTACTTCGCCAAGTGACTAGATTCCCCCCCACAAATGTAAAATACCCTGAAGTTGACCTTCTTTCGTACACACTCCCCGCCTAGTCTGCGTCCGTGTAACCTTCAATTCCAAGATGACCATTCCTCAGGAATTTTAACCCTCTCCCTGGAGATGCTTTCAAATACCGAATTATTCTCACCACAGCATTCATATGGTCTTCACTAGGAGCATGCATGAATTGACTTACAATACTTACTGCATATGCAATGGCTGGACGTGTATGCGATAAGTAGATTAACTTTCCCACTAACCTTTGGTATCTCTCCTTGTTTGTTGGTACTTGATTGGGGTACTCTCCAAGTTTATGATTCTCCACGATTGGGGTATCCGCTAGCTTACAATCTAGCATCCCCACTTCTACCAACAAATCTAGTACATACTTCCTTTGAGATAGGAATATTCCCCCTTTTGATCTTGATACCTCTATTCCCAAAAAATACCTTAGTTCTCCTAGGTTTTTCATCTCGAACTCTCCAAAAAGCCTCCTTTGGAGTGAGGTGATTTCTTTCACATCATCCCCTGTAATGATTATATCGTCAACATAGATAATCAATGCAATTATCTTCCCTTCTTGTCGTCGAAGAAACAAGGTATGATCTGACTCACTCTGTTTGTATCCATACTTCTTCATTGCCACACTGAACCGACCAAACCAAGCCCTTGGTGATTGCTTCAAACCATACAAGGACCTTTTCAATTTGCAGACCACACTTGGATGTGAGGAAGACTTGTATCCTAGTGGTACATCCATATAAATCTCCCCCTCCAAGTCACCATGGAGGAATGCGCTCTTTACATCAAACTGATATAGTGGCTAGTCTAAATTAACTGCAAGAGACACCAAAACTCGAATAGTATTAAGTTTTGCAACAGGAGAGAAAGTCTCTTGGTAGTCAATTCCATACGTCTGCGTGTAACCCTTTGCTACCAATCTTGCCTTGTATCTTTCGATGGACCCATCCGCCTTATATTTGACAAAAAAACCCATTTGCATCCCACTTTGTTTTCTTTCCTTCGGGTAAGTTCATCAATTCCCACGTTCTATTTTTTTTTTCAATGCCTTCATCTCTTCTTCCATAGCCTCGAACCCACTGCGGATCCTCCAAAGCTTCCCTTACTCCATTCGGAATTTGAACCGAAGATACAGCCAACACGAACTGCTTCAATGGTTTAGATAACCTTCCCGTTGAGACATAATTTGCGATGGAATATTTCGATCTCTTTTCTCCAAAGATCGATGAGTATCGATTTGGGGGCTTTCCCGATTATGCCTAACAAGTAATTTATATTCCATTGACATATTAGATTCATCAAACAAACTAGAAGTAGTAGAGGAGATTACCTCCGGAAGATCCTCACGAACTTGGTCGGGTACTGGAGGGGAAGGGGGCTGTTCAACTTGTTCACATGTGGGTATTTCACCCTCTGTCACTTGCTCAACAGTTCCACCATTAACATCAGTCGTGCCAGCACCACCCACGGTTGCTCCAACATCGCCGAGCTTGCCTAACCCCGTTAACACCGGTGTTGGAGCTATCATCACACTACCACCACCCCCAACAATCACGTCTCTTCCTTCGGGTGTAACCCCAGCAATAATCTCCCACCAATTCTCCCTTTCTAGCCAATTCTCCCCCTGAAAGGTAGAATTGGTACTCGGGTAAAAGAACTCTCCTTCGACAAATGTGACATCCATAGTCACATAAATTTTTTTAGTAGATGGGTTGTAGCATCGATAGCCCTTTTGATGAGTACCATACCCCAAGAACATACACTGTAAAGCACATGGATCAAGTTTGGTACGTTGGTTCTTCGAAATGTGAACAAACGTAACACATCCAAACACACGAGGAGGAATTGTCAAGACTGATGGCAATGGGATAAATGCATAGAGTGCTTGTAGAGGCGTATGGAAATCTAACACTTTCGAGGCATTTGATTGAGGAGATGCGCCGCCATGGCAACAACATTATCCCAAAAACATGAAGGAACATGTCCCTCAATTAAGAGAGTTCGAGCGGTCTCAAGAATATGGCGATTCTTCCTTTCGGCCACTCCATTCTGTTGTGGAGTTTGTGTACATGAGGTCTCATGAATGAGACCATGTTGCTGAAAGTATTCCTTGAGATGTCGATTCACATACTCTCCTCCATTATCACTTCGAAGAACTTGTAGCATAGCATCAAACTGTGTTTGAACCATCTTGTGAAATACTTTAAACACATTAACCACTTCATCCTTAGTTTTCATCAAGTAAAGCCAAGTCATACGCGTGCAATCATCAATGAATATAACAAACCACCGACAACCCGAGATAGCAAAAGAATAGGAGAAGCACCCCACACATCGAGTGAACTAATGAAAAAGGCACGTTATTCTTACTCAAACTTATGGGAAAGGAAACACGGTGGCTCTTAGCCAAAATGCAATTCTGACAATGGAAATCCAACTCTTTTAGATCCAAAAATAATTCAGGAAATAGCTTTTTCATATAGCCAAATGAAGGATGTCCCAATCGTCGATGCCAAAGCCAAATCTGTTTTTCTTTATTGCTAGGTGAACCCCGGACTTGATGCACACTTCCAAACCTGAGATCATCCAGGTAATACAGCCCCCCCCCCCCGGTTTAGTACCACGTCCAATGATCTCCTTCGTGAGGATATCTGGAAAAGACAGAATTGAGGATACATAAGAACAATACAATTCAAATCTTCAGCGAGTTGTCCAACAGAAATTAATTTTGTGGTCAATGACGGGACAAGTAAGGTGTTAGGCAACGACAACTGAGGGGAAACCGCAACCACTCCAGCCCGTCACTGGATATGTATTCCCATTTGCATTTGAGATACTGCATCGTCTTGATTCTGTAATGCTCACAAAATCATCTGGGCTAAAGGTCATATGCTCTGTAGCCCCCGAATCGATAACCCATCCATCACAACTACTGTGATTAGGGAGAACCAGCGCACAACCACAATTACCTTGGATATTATCTGAATTGGACGTAGTCGGTTGGTCTTGAATTTCAACTTTGGGCACCAAAGACAGCTGAGGTTCCATCTTAGCAAAAAAAACTTTCCCTTTTCCACTCCTAGTACCCCCGTCGGCTTGTTTTCGCGACTTCAATTCCTTCCACCACTCTGGATAGACATGGAGCTTAAAGCATGTATCTCAAGTATGCTTAGCATTCCCACAATGTGAGCATCCTCCAGATGAAATTGTAGTTCGCGAACCGTTATTTGTCCGCCCACCCCCTTGCGTAGCTCCTGATTTATTTATTTGTAAAGTTGGCATTACTGGTGATTCTCGGACACCTGTCTTGCTTCCCCGTGCCACCGTGGCAGCAGACTCAAATGTGGAATCAGTATGGGTGAGCATCACTGACTGTCTCGTATCCTCCCTGCGAACCCGTGCATATGCTTGCTCAACAGTTGGGAATGGTTGCATTTGGAGAACATCTACTCTCACTTTGTCTAGACGATCGTCCAACCCATCAAGGAAGACATACACCCGATCTTCCTGAATGGCAAGATTGTACCGCTCAATATCAATTGGGCATGTCATTGGGTTTGGACGACGGAAGTCGATCTCCCTCCACAAACCTTGAAGATTATTGTAATAAGCCTCAATTGTCTCTCCACCTTGTCTCATCCGAGTCACCCGCCTCTTCAAGTCATAAACTTGGGAGGCATCACTTCCATCAAAGAAGGTTGTTGCAACAAAGTCCCATACCATCTTCGCATTTGGGAAGCGGATAAAATTTCCTATTAATGCAGGATCCATCAAGTTGATTAGCCACCCCTTCACAATCGCATCCTCAGTCTTCCACTTCCGAAATTGAGGATCGGTAGGTGAGGGCTGAGGGAGATCACCATTAATATAACCCAACTTGTCTTTACCGGAGATGAACATCTCCACCACTTGAGACCACAATCCATAATTTGATCCATCCAATTTGACCGAGATTTGTGCAAAGGATGGCTCCCGGGATTGTGTTGATACCGAGTCAAACTCGAGTCAAAATCGTGTCGCCTTCATCGTAAGATTCTCTAGAAGAGAAGCGGTTGTTGAGTTCTCCCCTTGGTCTTGATCGGGTACCTCCTCGCTTAGCTTTGTCATGGTTGCCAATCACAATTCCTTCGTAAAGGAATTTCTGGTCAGTCGATTAGTGCAACAACAGCACAAGTCAATGCTTTGCGGCAAGCAATCGATTTGGTCGGTGCGGTGGCAGCACAAGGAAAAACCTAAAGCTGCAGCGACGATCTGATCCAATGGAGAAAACTAGGGTTCCTGCTCTGATACCATGTTGAAAAATAGATCGCTATTATTTTCAGTATATTTCTTTTTTCTTTACAAGGCTATATATATACATACAGGTACTACTAGGGTAACAATCTAAAATATTCACTTTCTATGTGAATTACCCCCACAAATCAACTCGCCCAAATATAAATATTTTCTTTCTATACATATCACTCCTACAAATCAGCTCACGCCAACAGTATCATGGAAGGAAGTTGAAGAAAACCAGCTTCACCTGCACGAAAATAGAAAATCAGCTAGTTCTACCCAAAACCCAGAGGGTTCAGCCATTTCGCAAATAAAGACCAACTCCGAGGTGGGTAACCGGGCGATGATAGATCTGCCCCACGAGCTGCCCAAACAAGAAACAACGATCAAGACCCAAACAACGTCCCCTTTGATATAGAACTAAGTTCACATAGCAACTACAACTCAGAGCAAAGAGTGAGGCCAAATCTGAAATTTAAAGAAGGTGGAGGAGCGACAAAACAGCAAAGCAAACCAGATTTGAACCGAGAAGAGATTGGGATCTCAGACATCTTGCAGCGACACCTCCCTCCAAACGAAGCCGCACTGCACACCAGCAGAGATGCCGACACAATTGTTTCCTCCAAATATAAAGAAAAGGACAAAAATATTGAAGATATAAAACAAAGCAGTAAACAAAAAGTTCAAGCTGAAGCAGAAACAGGACAAGTCAAAGCAAGCTCAATCAAGAAGAGCAAAATAGAAGTAGCAATACAACTCGAAGAACTTATAATCAGCATTCAACTACAAGAAGTCAAGATTAAAGAATTCAAACCTGGAAAGAAGAAGCAAACCCTTGCGCGTGGAAGAAGCAAAACCCCTGCACGTGTAGCAAGCTCAAGTGTCCTGCAGCCAAGAGTTTGTTTGGAGTTGTTGATTTTGTTAAATGAAGAAACTTAGTTTGTTAGTAGGTGTAGTATATAAAGGAACACTTGAAATAGAAACAAAGTATGCTGAACTGAAAATCTCTTCATCAAGTTTCTCTCTCTCTCTCTCTGTGAAGACTTTTATCAAACACCTTCTTTACATCATTGTATCTGTTCAAGAGAACTCATATTGTACAGATTGATTCAGCATCAATAAAAGAAATTTCAGAGATGATGTTACCTGGTTTGGATTCTTCTCAGATGCTATTTGATTTTCAATTCTTCTCATGGTATCAGAGCTTCTGTTGATTCTGGATTGATCAACTTCTTGAGGTATACAGGAATTATTACTTCTGTATTTTGTTGAATCTGGAAGTAGTTGATCTTCAAGGATACAAAACTATCACTTCTGTTCTGTTGATTCTAGATTGATCGATTTGCTCGAGGTATACAGGAATTGTTACCTCTGTATTTTGTTGATTCTGGAGCAGTTGACCTTCAAGGATATAGAACTGTCACTTCTGTTCTGTTGATTCTGTGTCTTCGAAGATATCTGATCATATAAGTATGACAAATCGATTACAGAAATATCCATTTCCTATTCATGTGAATATAGCTAATTTCGTCACAATAAAGTTGAATGATGAGAATTTTCTATTGTGGCAAGCTCAGTTCAGTAGGTTTCTAAAGAGTCAAGACCTGATTGGTTTTATTGATGATAAGACTCTACCTCCTGATAAACTGATAAGAACTGAGATGGGGGAAGAAATAAATCCTGACCATCTAGAATGGATAAAGACTGATCAGTTGATCTCTTCCCCGGATAAGTGGTGCGTCTCCGAAAACATCCTCGCCTAATAATTGGGCTGGAAACTTCATTCAAAGTATGGCAGGCTCTGATAAACAAGTTTACTCAGAGGTCTGTTGCTAAAGAATTTGAGCTGAGGGGTAAATTGCAAGCCTGCAGAAAAAGAGATAGATCGTTAAATGACTATCTTCGAGAATTTAAAGGCATTTGTGACCAACTAAATGCCATTGGGAAGCCAGTTGATGATATAACTAGGATGTTTGGCATACTTGAAGGATTAGGTCCTGAATATGAAACTTTCAGGACAACAATGTACTGTCTCAAGCCACAGCCAGAGTATGATGAAGTCGTATCCCAACTTGAAAGGTTTGAGGCAAGGTTGCAAACATACTCAAATCGCATAATCCTCACATGGCATACTATGGACAAAGGAAGACTAGAATAGGAGTGCAGAAACTCAATTACAGAAATCAAGGAGAAAATATTCGAGGGGGATACAACTCTGGTAGAGGACAGTCCACCAACAGAAGAGATAATGGAAATCTATTTACTAAAACAGGGAGGAATCAAATGAATAGAATGACTCTCCCTAACATGATAAAGCAAGATCAAAATAACAAAACCAGTTGGAACAACTACGGAGAGGGCTTCAGACCTTATGCCAACCAGAGGTATCAAGGTGTGAGGTCATATCCACCACAGAACTCTAGTGTTACCAGTCATGGACAGGACACAAAACCAATGAACGATTATCCCCTGGAGTGTCAAATATGTAAGAAACCAGGTCATACTGCACTCAGATGTTGGTACAGATTTGATAATTCATATCAAGTGGATGACATACCAGCAGCCTTGACAGCAGTGCATGTTGAAAGCTCGTCTGGATCAGAATGGTATCCTGACACAGGGGCCACATCACACATGATTGCTGAACCTGGTATGATCCAAAACCATGTTAAATACAATGGTTATGATGCTGTAATGATAAGGGATGGATCTTGCTTATCGATTTCATGCATTGGTAATGGATCACTACACATAGCAGCAAGCACATTACCACTAAAAGATGTGTTAATAGTTCCTAAAATCAAAAAGAATTTGTTGTCTGTATCAAAGTTGACAGATGATTATCCCTGTGCTTTTATATTTGACAAGTATGGGGTATATGTGAAGGACAACCACAATCATACAACAGTGAAGTTGGGAAGCAAGGTCAAGGGACTATACCAAGTGGAAGCTAGAAGAGCCGAAGCTTACTTCACACAAATCCAACCTGAAGTGGGAAAGGATGTGTGGCACCGAGACTTGCTCATGCGAGCTTAAAAACAATCAATGTTCTACGAAACAACATCTAATTCATGATGCTCAAAGAATTCAAACCCGTGCAAAAGAGCTGTAAAGTTGCAAAAAGTTCAGCTCTGCCATTTCCATTTTCATACCATGTTTCTAAAGCTTCCTTAGAAAAGATACATTGTGATGTTTGGGGGCCATCACCTATTACTTCTACTCAGAAATTTCAATACTATGTTGTCTTTGTGGATGACTCTTCTCGATATAGTTGGATATATCCAATGAGAAAGAAATCAGAAGTATATGAAGTGTTTTTGTTGTTTCAAAGAATGGAGGAAAATCAACTTGATTGTAAGATCAAAATATTCCAAAGCGATGGAGGTGGAGAATTCACCAGCATCAAATTTCAGCAACATCTATAGCAATGTGGCATTAAACAGCACCTCTCCTGTCCTTATACACCAGAACAAAATGGTGTATCTGAAAGAAAACACATACACATTGCTGAACTAGGTATTGCAATGCTATATCATGCAAGAGTGCCCTTAACCTACTGGGTAGATGCTTTTATCACAGCAGTGTATATCATTAACTCCGCTTCCCACAAAGAAGATTACATATGAAATCTCCACATTACAGGCTCTATAAACAGGAGCCAAGATATGATCATCTACGAGTGTTTGGATCAGCTTGTTATCCAAACCTTAGACCTTATGCACAGCATAAACTCGATCCAAGATCTCTCACATGTGTCTTTCTCGGCTACAATGAGAAACATAAAGGCTACAGGTGTCTTTTGCCAACAAATGGCCATGTCTATATTAGCAGACATGTTACTTTTGATGAAAAAGAATTTCCTTTCTCTCCAAGGCTTTCTACTGAGTATCAACAGGGATCTGTTCTATACAAACAGTGGATACAAGGCCTAATGTATTCAAAACCCAGTATTTCACAACAAACTTAGTCACAGATTTACAAGTCAGCTTGTTCCACTGAACTAAATCAGTTTTGTCCAGAAATACAGGACAATGATTCCAGAACAATGTCTAATTCAGGCATACAACAAATAAGTGTAGTACCTGAAGCTGAATTGCAAAACATCTCTGAAGTTACATCGAGCAATGTTGATCCATCTGGAATATCAATCACTACTGCAGAACCAATATCTGCAAATCAAGAGCAGGATTCAGCACATCCAATTAATATAGAACAAGATCAAACCAATTTCTCCAGAGACACAAATCAAGAACAAGAATCAGCATGTCTACTCAATACAGAAGAATAGCAAAACAGTTTATTCACAGAGGCACAAGGTACATCTTCTGTTCACCATATGCAAACTAGACTAAGGTCTGGAATTTCTAAACCAAATCCCAAATATGCCTGCCTAGCTGAATATCATATACCACCTGAACCAAAATCTATGAAGTCTGCCCTAGCACACAAAGGGTGGTATCAAGTTATGCTAGAAGAAATGAGTGCATTATATCAAAACAAAACCTGGGAGCTAATTCCTAGAACTGAACAAATGAATGTAGTAGGCAGTAAATGGGTATTCAGAACTAAACTTGCACCAGATGGGAGCCTGGATAGATTAAAAGCTAGACTTGTAGCTAAAGGATTTCATCAGGAAGAGGGCTTAGATTTCACAGAAACATTCAGCCCCGTAGTAAAGCACGTACAATAAGAATAATTCTCTCGCTGCAAAGATGAAGCAAAGGCCTATTCACCAACTAGATGTCAAAAATGCATTTTTGCATGATGACTTAACTGAAACTGTGTTCATGGAACAGCCACCAGGTTTTAAAGACACACAGCAGCCACACCATGTCTGCCTACTAAGAAAATCACTCTATGGGCTTCGACAAGCTCCTAGAGCTTGGTTTGACAAATTCAGCAGCTTTCTACTTGAGTGTGGGTTCTTTTGTAGCTCCACTGATCCATCTTTATTCATCCTTCACACTGATACAAATACAATTCTACTTCTTCTCTATGTTGATGATATAATTCTTACTGGAAGTTCAACCTGTATGCTTACTGCTTTCATTAACTCTCTCAGTAATAAGTTCTGTATGAAGGATCTTGGTACATTACACTATTTCTTGGGTATAGAAGTCAAGCATACACCTGATCACTTGTTTCTTTCTCAAGCAAAATATGCTTTTGATCTACTTACCCGAGCAAACATGCTGCAATCCAAACCAGTCTCAATTTTGAATAATCCTGCTGAATATCGAAGTTTGGTGGGAGGACTACAGTATCTCACAATCACTCGACCAGACATAGCTTATGCTACAAACCAATTATGTCAGAAATTGCAAAGACCTACAACTGCAGACCTTCATAAATTGAAGAGAGTTCTGCGGTATATCAAAGGTACTATTACACATGGGTTATTCATTCATTCACAGAGTACTCTTCATCTATATGGGTACTCAGATGCAGACTGGGCAGGCTGCACAGAAACCAGAAGATCCACTACTGGGTTTTGTACCTTTCTCGGTTCTAATCTTGTTTCTTGGACAGCAAAGAAACAACCCACAGTAAGTCGATCTTCTACAGAAGCTGAATACCGAGCTTTGGCATCAGCTACAGCTGATCTCACCTGGATCAGCTTTGTCCTAAGAGATATTGGCTGTTTCCTCACTCCTCCTATACACCTCTACTGTGATAACAAGTCAGCTATATCTCTTACAGCAAATCTTGTTCTACATGCCAGAACTAAACATATAGAAATTGACTTTCACTTTGTACGAGAGAAGGTTTCTTCTGGTTCATTACAGGTCAGCTATGTGCCTAGTCAATATCAAATAGCTGATATCTTTACAAAACCCTTGACACGCCTCATACATTCTCAACTAAGAACCAAATTGGGAATTTCATCTTACTTCATTCCCAATTTGAGGGGGGCTATTGAAGATATAAAACAAAGCAGTAAACAAAAAGTTCAAGCTGAAGCAGAAACAGGACAAGTCGAAGCAAGCTCAATCTGAAGAAGAGCAAAACAGAAGTAGCAATACAACCTGAAGAACTGATAATCAGCATTCAACTACAAGAAGTCAAGATTAAAGAATTCAAACCTGGAAAGAAGAAGCAAACCCTTGCGCGTGGAAGAAGCAAAACCCCGCACATGTAGCAAGCTCAAGTGTCCTCGCAGCCAAGAGTTTGTTTGGAGTTGTTGATTTTGTTAAATGAAGAAACTTAGTTTGTTAGTAGGTGTAGTATATAAAGGAACACTTGAAATAGAAACAAAGTATGCTGAACTGAAAATCTCTTCATCAAGTTTCTCTCTCTCTCTGTGAAGACTTTTATCAAACACCTTCTTTACATCATTGTATCTGTTCAAGAGAACTCATATTGTACAGATTGATTCAGCATCAATAAAAGAAATTTCAGAGATGATGTTACCTGGTTTGGATTCTTCTCAGATGCTATTTGATTTTCAATTCTTCTCAAAAAATCTGCCGGATCTGTCCAGCATTCTTGAAATAGCCGTGGATGCCGTGGATGCCGTAGATAAGGAACAAACCGAAATCGCCTATGTGCCTTGCACACCTGACGATGACAACAGGGGGAAGTTTATTCAGCAAAAAAGAAATTTTGCAGGAAGCCAAGAACAAAGAGCGAGCTCAGAGCAGCACTAGGAGGAGCACGCCTCTTTCACCAATTTCAGAACAGACTACCCCCCTTCACAGCAGCTGTAGCTTGCATTTGTAGGGACGATATGGGAAGAATTATTGATGGCTTTACTAAATCTGTGGAGGTGAGATCGGCTGAGCAAGCGGAGGTAATGGCTTTGATTGAAACCCTAGACTTTATTTCCTCGAAGCTGGCCCTGAATAGAACTAAAAAAGAGATACTTATACATTTTGACTATAGCACTTTGGTAAATGGGGTACTCTCTTCAGAGACTATTAGTTGGGAAATACAACTACTTTTAGACCGGGCAAAGCGGAAATTGGAATAGGTGTCGGGTCTTATGATAGCCCATTGTAGTCGAACCACAAACAAGGTAGTTGATTGGTTAGCTAAAACCCATCGACTGGGTTGTCTTACTGAGAATTGGGTTAATAACCCTCCATCAGCTCTTTTGGATCTTTTATGTGTAGATGCTAGTGTTGTACTTGCTAAAAACGTTTCTTAGTAATGCATTTTCGTTTGTTTTGGAAAAAAAAAAAAAAAACACATATTTGCAAAGGCCTATGAAACAATATCATACTAGAAAAACACCGCATTGTTTCAAAGAAAAAAAATCAATTAGGGTAGGCCTATTTCCATCCTTTAAATGACTACGTTCACCTAATTTTTACTGGATAGACAAAATGGCTCTCCATGGTTTCTTATTCCATTACTCTAATCGCAACTTATTCTTTCTTTGCCCTTTCTACCTGCAAGGCGAACTTTGTAGTAATAATAAATACGAGAAATGATAGTGAGTCATGCTAGTTTAGAAGGGTAATATCTAAAAGAAGTTGATAAATGTAAAGAATTACTGACCAATACATATGAAAGTTGCAATTCAATAAAAAAAAAAAAAAAAAAACGTTGGTAGAATATAAAAAACAAAAAAAAATGATTAACCGTTGGTACATAACACAAATGAAAGCTCATAACCCACAATAATTGGTAACTTAATTTGATAAAAGTTCACTAGGTCACTTTAATTCAAGTTAGTGATATCATATAGGAGGTGATAAATTTGAACAATTTGTGCCGTACTGCCGCCCACTACGGCATATCTTGGGTACAAAAAAAAATTAACTGCTAACATCTCAATGGTGCTATGATAATGATCTCGTCAACCTTGTACCTTCTAGTTGTAGGTGATACCAAGTAATCTTGGATCAACTCGAATATTCTGTACTGAGGTATGTTAACTTAGGATGTGCGTATGGTAATATTTCTATTACCGGGAACAGTTTCTTTTGAGAAATACATTTTTCTATTTCTGTTCCTGAGAACAGTTTCTAAGCAAAAAAACACATTTGGTAACTACACAATATTTCTATTTTAGAAACAGAAAAAGAACATAAACGCATTTGGTACAACTAAAACAAATTTTATTCCCAAAAGAAAAAATCTTTTCAGCTTATGATCAATCAAGAACTCATTCAGAACTTACAAGTGCTGCGCTGGACAAGTTGACTGCCAGAATCATAGAAGAGGGATATGTGCCAGACATGAGCCCAGTTCTCCAAGACGTTGAGGAGTCAAAGAAACTGAAGATGCTAAATCGCCATAGTGAAAGGCTTGCAATTACTCATACGCCGACCGATTCTAACCTC
Source organism: Eucalyptus erythrocorys (assembly GCA_014182555.1). Lineage (NCBI taxonomy): Eukaryota > Viridiplantae > Streptophyta > Magnoliopsida > Myrtales > Myrtaceae > Eucalyptus > Eucalyptus erythrocorys. The sequence continues at coordinate 5,406,425 of CM024605.1, read as the reverse complement.
ATGCGCAAAGAATAGACCCATTCTGGGATAAAGAAAACGCACCTTTAGCAGACGCTTTGGGGATACCGCTCAGGAGCCTCAAAATAGGAAGCTTCCTTGAGGAAGCGAGCGTGGGGGAGAGCCGGGGACTGAGAGGAGGTGAAGGCGGAAGCGAAGGTGGCGGGGGAAGAAGCAAGAGCACCTCCAAAAACAACGTAAAACGAGCTACAACGGGAATAAATCGAAGGAACAGCAAAAGGCAAACGATCTATGACTTGCTCTCTCAAATCAGAAGTAGCAAAAACACAAGACAAAAAGGGAAAAAGAACAAGACAGAGAGGACACAAGGGAAGAAGCAATCGATTCTCTCTTCAATCGCCGATGGAGAAGCACGATCTTTCGCGGTGGTAGGCTACAAGTGTAATCAAATTTGCTCGGAACCCCTCGTTTTATATAAAGCAGAGGCAGACAAGGGGCCGGTAGAAACCTTAGATGTAGAACGACTGCTCGAGCTTGGAAAGAAAGAATAATGACTAAGAGCTTCGCTCAATTGAGCAAAAAATCAAACCCAACCATAAAGGTAGAGGGGAGCAACGAAAAACAAAGCAAGAATCACGAAAGAGAGAAACGCCTACCGTTTATCGGGACTGGTTGCAGCAATAGAGGAGGAAAGGTGTTGGCAACTCCGTTGTCTTTGGTGACCGTCGATCTTATTTTTATTCCTGAAAAAAAAAAAAAAAAAAAAAATTTTGGTTTCTTATCTCTTTCTATTCCAAATCTGTTTCCGGGAATAAATTATTCTCGAGAACAAAAAAAATTACCAAACGCGTTTATGTTTCATTTCTATTTCGAGAAACAAAAAGAAAATATAAATGGGTATTCTCCGGAACGTTACGAAACAACACCTTAGTGACTCTTAAAGGAGACTTCTACCGCTAGCGGCATGTCTTTGCCATTTTAGTCATATAAAAGAAGATCAAACAATGTAATGAAATTTTTTGTAAATTCGTGTTATGATCCCACATTGCTCATCTACTCTTGTGGACATGAGATTATATGATGTTGTATGATGGGTTGAATTATTATAGTTTTGGGGTAAGAAAAATACCAAAAACCTACCAAGGCTGATTTACTAAAATTAATTTATTGAAGTATACACTAGAATGTTATTAAATGGAACACATCGTTTATAGATCTACAAGCCTAATGCTATTCTTTGGTCCATCGATGGTAAAAAAGGGTGAAAATCAAAACAAAAACCAAAAAAAAAAAAATGAAAATGGAAAATAAAAGGAAGTGATGGGGAAGTTGGTGGGATCCACATCATGCCATTGCCACTCAGGCTTTGATATGAACTGATGGTAGGTCGCTTGGATTCAAACACTATTATGTAGGAGAAGAACATCAAGAGTGTTAAAACTTTTGTACGGCGCTCACTTGAATGCCAAAATTTTTTCATTCATTTGAATATCATATCGGAGTAAATCGATCACTTAAGTGTTATTTTTAGCCAAACACCCTATATGGATTTTTTTTTATTAATTTCTCATTCTGATGTGGAAATTTTTAAAATTTTTGAATTTATTATTAATTGTCCATGTCAGTGCCAACAATGCCACGTAGGACAACTAATGTCCGTGTCAAATTTTCCTGTAAGGCAAATCAAAATTGACGCTCAAGTGAGCATCATACGAAAGTTAAGATGCTTTTAGTTTACTTATCCCGAAAATGCTTATACATGTGTCCATTGAATGAGTGATTATTTAAATATTTGGGGAAATTATCAATTTAGTCTTATATCTATAGTATGGATGTCAATTCAATTTTAACTTTCCAATTTTGTCAATACAATCATATACATTTGCGCAAATTTACATGTAATATATCCCTCAAATGTGGAAACCAACAAGTTGCCCGTGTGAGCACGCTACTTAGGACAATCGGTATTGACTAGACACCACATTAACAATTTTAGGTGGCAATTGGCGGGAAAGACTACACTAAAATATGACCCAAAAGTTAAGGACTACATAAACAAAACTGAAAAATATGGTTGATTAAGTGGAATAATTAGTTGTTGATAAGATAATTATGGCAATTGTATTATAAGACAATCCGATCAAACCTTTGGCAAATACATATTTTTTTTTTTCAATTTTAAATGTATCAGAATTTCCAAAGAAAGAGAAGGAAAAAAAAGGCAAGAAATAATTTTAAATATGGGACCTGTGAGAGATATTATGGTCAATTTAAGGTGAAAGGAGGCGCCGGAAGTCAAAAAATGAAAGGAATAAACGTAACTCTTTATTCATGTATCCTTCTTACGCTCATTTAAATATTAAAACTAACCTACTTATTTATATTTGAGTTGATGCAATAGTATGATGAATTTCTAGAGTTAAGGGTTACAAAGTCGTTGGGGAAAAAAAAAAAGTGGTTGGGAAAAAGGAGAGATGAAGGAGGTAATTTATAATAAAGTTTACTTATGTACTAATACATAATAATTGTTTTGCTAAAATTTTAATCTTGATCTTTGTTGAAAATTAAATTCAAAATATTTTGAATTTTATATGCAATGGACTTCATTCATGAGAAGTACCTAGCTTTATATAAATGGTACTGCCCTTTGTTAATTTGTCTTATAAAGAATTAATTAATGTGAGGCATTTGTTTACATGTGACCCTTATGGTAAAATTGATAAGGATAGTCGCATCGGTCCTCCCCAACCTTTTTACTTATAAATAAAAATAATGGGATAAAGACAGTAAGAGTATCATAATATTTTTATATAACTCACTTAAATACCATGACTTTTTTTTTTTTTTTTTTTGGTGAAGCAAATACCATGACATTTCTTTTTCGCTCACTTAAATGTCATATCGTAGGAAACTCGATCATTTAAGTGTCATTTCAAGCAAATCGTCCTACGTGGATTTTTTTAATAATTCCCCTTGCTTGCGTGAATTTTTTTTTGAATATTTTATTAATTATCTACATCAACGCTAGCAAAGCCATGTAGAACAATCGACGTCTATTTCGGATTTTCCAATAAGACAAATCGAAATTGGTACTCAAGTAATTGATTTTTCAAATTTATGACACTCAAGTGAGTGAAAAAAATGTTTTGACATTCAAGTGAAAGCTGTATGAAAGTTTTGGCACTCATAATGTTCTTCTCCCTTATTATGTCATATTCAATATAGTAAAATAAACTTTTGGACATTTTGTGCACTAAACTTTATGGAACGATACCCACCCATGCATGTCTACGCTGGTTGAGATGTACCCCTTAATTTGGCCACCAAGTTAGGGGTTTGACTCCTTGAGTCGGTCACGACTCTTAGAGTAGTTCTATGATTTAAGCGGGGGGCCCTGGCGGTGAGTTGTTAGGTCAGTTTCCTCCGAAGTATAGTCGGTATTGTACTCCCGTAAGGTGAGTTAGGCCGATCCTTGTCATAAAAAATAAAAAATAAAAAACTTTATGGAACAGTTTTTTTAATATAAATTAAAATTTAAGAGCTTTGCTGAGAAAGTAAGAATTAAAGATATCCAATGCACATTCCCATATTCAATTATATTATTATTATTTATATGTCGTGAGATTGCTTATGTATCATCTATGAATTAGAGAGAAATATTTTAAATTGTTAAACTATGTCATTATTTGTAAGTACACAATAAGGTGATTCAGTTACTCACGATATATGTAATATATCTAGAGGGAATGGTTAGAAAATGTCTGACTATTTCATGGGTAGGAAGCAATTGAATTTTTTTTTTTTGGACGAAAGGAAGCAATTGAATTTATTCTATGGAGAGAACTATTTGTTAATACCTTTAAACTACATTTGGTCATCCGAATTTCTAAATATAATGAAATTTGATAGAATAAGATAGAGAGAATAAACTAAGAAATTCTTGGATTTCTTCATATCTTATCTACTGTTTGGTGAATTACGAATTTAAAATTAGATATATTCACATTGTATTATGTACATTATTTGATAGAATGGTACAATAGTATAAATGAATATAAAAGTTCATAAATAGAAACGGTAAAATCTCTTGCAGCACTCACACCTGCTTTATTTTCATTTGTCTTTTTTATTTTTTATTTTTGGTTAGTATTTGTCTTTTTTATTTATCCTTCTTTTCTTTAATTATTTTTATTTTTATTTCTTTTTTCCCCTTCCATCATTCTCTGAGAGTTTATTATATAGTAAATTATACTAATATACCTTAAATACCTAAAATATCTAACATATTTATATATTATTTTATATTATAAGATAGAATTAAATTCGAAATTATAAATAAAAATAAGATTAAATTAAAAAATAATTTTTTAGTTTTATTTTGAATTTCTTATACTAGAATTCAAATATTATTTATATTGGAATATATAATTTTAATTTTATTAATTTAAGAAGTTTGTTATTTGAGAAAAATAACTTTCCTATTATGGATAGTAAAAATTCTATCTACCTTTATTTCATCTGTCTCATGAGATAATTTTATCTTGTCTAGTTTTTATTTTATCTCCTATATTCGACTTTATGTTGTCTTGAGTGAGCACTAAATACAAGATATGATAAGTTTTTAAGAGAAAATTTACTCAAAAACTAATTTTTTTTTTTAAAGCCTTTTTCTGGATTCTGAAAGAAAATCATAAATATTTTTTGGAATTTTTAATTAATATAGTTTTTAAAATGTTACAATAATATAATATAAAACCGGCCCTGGTCTGATCTGCACATCCGACCTGGTCAGAACCGTCTTGGACCACAATTGGACTGGGCTCATCAATTCAGCCCAAAAATAAACAAAAGAATAAAGAGAAGTAACGAAGCCCAGCCCAAAGCTCCGATTAACGCAACCCGGTCCGAGAAAGACCGAATAAGTAAGGCCGAAGTTCCTCTGACCGAAACCTTCATCCCTTCATTTTCTGGAATTTTTTTTTTTTTTTTTTTTTTTAACCATCTTTTTCTATTTTCTCTTATTATTATATTTTTATTTAATTCTCTTCCCAGCACGCGAACACCACCTTTTCTACGTTCTCTTCTTTGCCGTGAACACCACCTTTGCCGAGATCCCTCTCAAAGAAGCGCGCCACCACAGAACCTCGCCGACCACTACCCATGATCACGGTCACCGTTCAAGCCGGCTCCAGGTTATCGAAGAACGGCGGCCACAAGCCGATCGTCAGGCGAGCAACTTCACGAGAATACTTCACCGGCATAGCGTTCGCCCCTTTTCTCCTCGCTCAATGCTCGCTCGGTCCTCTCTCTCTCTCTCTCTGTTCTCCGAACCAGCTCGAGAACCAGCTACATTCGGAGCATCCCGGAGACAACAGATCCAGAACAACACCGAACCTTCCTCGTTCAAAAGTGAGGTCAGAGCGCACTTGACCAGCCCCACCTCCTGTCCTACACCTCCACGATGTCACCTCCTCTGCCACCGGAATGCTACCACCGCCCAAGATCTCGAGAAACACAGTCGCTTCTCTCCCTCTCTTTTCCGGTTTCTCGTCCAAGCTCCTCTCCTCGGTCGCACTACCTTAGTCAAGCAAGCAACCGGCGCGCATGGGATGTGGCATGCCGGCTGCCTATGGCCAGCCTGCCCCCGACCGAGCGTTTCGGGCACTCGCTCGCCCTATTCTCCCTGTCCTTCGTCGCATACATCGTCCATTCTGTCGTCAAGCCACGGTTTCGAGCGAACAGATGGGAAGGAGAAGAAGAGCCACGCGCGGGCCGGGCCGAAACAAAAGGAGATGGGCCGCATTGGGGAAATGAGGAGGCTGGGCCTGGACCCAAGATAAAAGAAATGACGGGGAGAAGAGGAAAGAAAAGGGCCGGGCCAGACCAGCCCTGGCCCGGTCCGCTTTTTCTAATTCCCCTTTTTAATAACAATTTTTCGATTTTTTTGAAATTTTTAATAATTAATGCTAGCAATGCAAATATATCTAATATGTATATGTGATGCATTTTAATGAAAATTATTTACTTTACTCTTTTCCATTTAATTAATTTTAAAAAAATCAAATTTTTGAATAATTAATACTAGTGATGGTAATGTTCCTATTGTCTATATGTGATGCAATTTAATGAAATTAATTAGGAGTTAAAAATTATTCCCTAATTTTTTACGCGATAAAGCCTTTAATAAAATTGCAAAATTATAGGTGTCAACAAGGTTTAGGGTCAATTAATCAATTAATCAATTTTACTCGTGGAATAATCGAGTTGACTAGATATTGTTTCCTAATTTGAACTATGGATGATATCTTAGGCAATTTGATAATATTTCGTGATTGCATGTAGATAAATTAGGTCATGCATGTATAAGTAGATTCTATAATATTTAAGATAAAATTCTCATTTAAATTATGAATTGGCATAGTTTAAAACCTAAATTGAATTATATATTATCTTTGTTCTAGCTGGTTAATTTTTTTTTTCTTTTAATTACGAAGTTTCATGGAATTAAAAAAAAAAAAAAAAAACATATGCATGTTATATAGATTTACTAGACCACATTCGTGTCATTTGCCATGTCATACAGCCTAGTTCATGTAATTAATGCATGTCATAGATGCTTGTCAGTTAATAATTACATGATAGGTTTGTTTAAATGGATTGCATGTCATGTAGAGTAGTGCATATAAATTATTGTCTGTCATTAAAATTAAGTCATTTAGTTAAATTGCATGACATATTACTTAGTATCCATTTAAATAAGAGAAAACCCAAAAAGAGATTTGAGTAGAAATGTGTAATAATTAGAAACCATGTTTATGTTAAATATGTGTTTCTAATTAATATTTGTTGCAAATGCTTGCGTTGCATGGAGGTAAATGTTCCTTTCCTATGCTAGCAATTTATTTATTGTTTTGCTTTATTTAGTGTTTAATAATGGTTACATACCCGCATGATCATTGTGCATGTTAGTAATTCAAGTTAAATCTAGGCTACTTGCCAAAATTTTTGTTGAAAGGGCATTAAAGTGGTCTAGTGTAATCACATCCCCGAATACTTAATTTTCTGTTCATATGGGTAAAGTATAACTCCTGATTCCTAATTGACCAGATTAGTGACAACTCCAATATGAAAATTATTTGCATGTTAAAAACTGAAATCCTAAGTCACAAATTGATATAGATTTGAGAGAGCCTAAGCTAAGTTTAGCCATCGAACCCTTAGGTGGTTTTCGACCTAATCGCAACAAAAACATACTATCATTTGAAATTGAAATAAATTTAGATACAATATAATCCAAATCAATTTATTATTAATGATCTTCTCCTATTCAAAATCTAATGATCTATTCGTCATCTTGTAATGTCTTGATTGATTTCATGTGATCATTGGTAGTCTTGTTTGCGATGAACATATATGTATCTTACTTTGATCCTTTTTCAATATCTTCAAAAAGTCATTCCATTATAAATCTTGTTATTCATCACAAGCAATTTTAATTGCATCCTCACTTATGTGCTCTTTTGGGGTTAATTTGTAACCGCTTCAAATCCAATTATCCCTCGGTCAATGGTTCCTCTTTTCTAGCAGAAAAACAATTCCTCTTTGACTCAGTCTTCGACTTTTGTTTCAACTCAATCGTTTATCGCCGTGTGTCATGAACTTTACTCAAACTCCGCCCATCAGAATCTCATGATTGATGAGCTCATCAAATATGACCTTGATATGCTTTGTTTGTCAATCATATTGTTATGATCTTATGTGTGTGTGTGTCTATATATATATATATATATATATATATATATATATATATATATATATATGTATATCTATGTATATGTATATGTATATGTATATGTATATGTATGTATATATATATATATATATATATATATGTATATATTCGAGCTCAATTTTGGGGGCAGGTGTTAACAATTGCATTTTTCTTAATCATACTATGGAATGAAATACTAACTACTAGAATATTTTTCTTAATTTGCAGAGACTAAATTTCATTCGGAGGATGTAAGCTTATTATATATGTTCATTAACATACAGATAGATGATTGAATTATTTTTTTAATAGATTAAGGTTAGCATTAGTGGACTGATGAATATTTATTGAAATTATTGCTCGCAATTTTGGTAATTTTGTGAACAACATATACAACAATAGAAGGTCAAAATAATTTGAATATAGAATTTAAAATTAGATAAAATCTAATCCCAATCATTCTGTTACGAAGAGTTATCCAAAAGACTCACCAGGGCCTTACTTTAGAGAGGATAGATTGTAAAAGGGAAGTTCTAAATGGGGTCTTCTCTGCACTAACCATCGCTCCAGACTGTCGTCACTACTTCAACGTCCAACAATCACACAAGAGGAGTAAAGCGGTAAGGTCTGGAATATTATTCAACTTTTATTTCCGCAGCAAGCCGACCCCTCATGGTAAGACCTTTGTCAACTATTGTTTCGAGCCCTGTTTTGATCATGTTCAATAGATTGACGAATGCATTCTTTTTTCTTTTTTCTGATAGATTAAGGCTAGTTTTTGTTAAAATTATTGCTTGCACTTTTGGTAGTTCTGTAAAAAACATATACAACGATGTAATTGTTTGATATGCATAGTTTATCAATCAAGTGGCTAGACAAGTAATAGGCATGGTTTCGTGGTGTGAGGACAAGTAGCATGTATGGTTTGTTGATACATACATAGTTTCTCTACAATGAAATAATGTTGATCCTATATTTTGTGACTTTGTAATTAATATTTCATTCCTTTTTCTTCTTTGTTCTTTTTCTCAATTAATGGCGGGGGGAGATAGATTTTTTATTAAGTCGAACAGAAGTGGGGAGTATCTTATAAATTGGTGCGTTAGGCTAAAAATTCTGGCCCCTAGTCAATCTACTTTGCAAATCTAAGATGTGCTGTAATATTCTTTGCCCCCACCAAATTTGTGGTAGGAAACTAATATACTTTCTTCACTAATTAATGTATGTGATCCTATTGTTGAATATCAGTAATTTAGCAACCAAAACGATGCTGTATACAAATATATATTTTTTGAAAAAGTATATGTACTCATAAATCTAACACTCGCAGGATCAAAGCTCAAGTATCCTAGGAGATTATCGAGAGCTAATTCTATGCACCCAATATTGTGTATTCATTATTTCGACATTAATCGATTAAGCTTGTGATGACATTAAAGACTAAATTTTCAGCAGCATAGAACAAAACACAAGGAAAATGCGGGGGTCAAATCTAAGTACAGCGAGATGTGACTGGAATGGGATTTAAATTATTAACAAATCAATTGAAAACAAGTAATCCATATCGACATGCTTTCGGATATGAAAATTTCATGGATCTCTGTTCAGTCGTGCCTCTGAAACATTTCAACAAACACCTCACATGCATATGATTGAGGAGCATAACAAAGGCATATTGAGTTTCCAAATATCTGCAATCACTAATGAAAGCTTGAATAGGACTGATTTGATTTTAATCTAGAACATGCTGTTTTATTTACCTTTCTTTATCAAAACAAGATGTAACAAAGCATGTTCAGTCGACAAACAAATAGACGTGAAGATCCATATGACTCTCCTCGACCATGGCAAAACTTATTTCATCAATGGTTCAGTTTTAGACATGAATCAATTGCATCTAATGATCAACAGTCAAAAACACACTCGAGAGCCAACTCTGATCTAACTTGAGCATTTCATCGAGCAGAAGGTAGGCATCTTGGCCCTGAGTCCAAAATGCAACAGCCAAATAGGAAAGCACAACCAAACTATCACAATGACAATTTTACAGGTTCATATTACCCAGTGAACTTCAATAGTAGGTAAGTTTCTCACAAATAGAAATTAGAATCCTCGGTCACTGTTCAACACAATGAACATCCGGAGATGGAAGATGAATTTATGTTCAACGTACCTTGAGCTTTATAGCTTTGAAGGACGAGCAGATTGAAGAATAGATTTCCTTGATGCTTCAATGGTGAAGATCGTCTCCGAAGGAGAGCAGATCAAGCCAGGACAAGGCTCTTCGAGGTCTTGGATCAGCACATGGGGTACAACAAAGATGTGTTCGGCGAAATATATTGGCCAGATGAACTACGAATTGTGAAAAAGGTGTAGAATTCAATTGATATCATTGAAAAGTTTATAATTAAATTATTATAAATAAAGTAAGTTCATGATTTATTTATTTATTTTGTATTTTTCCCCCAATTAATAGTGCAAAATAGGTTCTAGGCTATAGAATCAAGAACTGGAGGGTCTAAGTCGGTTCCAGGTTTTGGACCCGATGCTTAACTGTACTTTGGATGAGTTATGATAAACTTTGGCAAATTCATCACACTTGGATTTATTGGCTCTGCAGTACTTGATGCAAATTGCTATGTTCCTCCAAAATAATCTTATAGATAGATCAAATCTGTGATTTCTCTTCTTTACAAATGTAAAGACCAGCTTATTGAGTGAATTTTTCGCTTCAAAATAAACCTTCATTACTAGATTTTTGCCTTGAGAATATTCAGAGTGCATCTCCCAATCAAAGCCTTATAGTTGAGATATTTTCGACTGATGTTCGGATGTAAATAATCATGACAAATTCTCATGCTAAATTTCAATAAGTATTGGTAAGTGTTAAAAACTAACTAGGTTATTAACTTATGTCAATTTTCTTTTTTCTAATCGTATGCAAATTACCATTACCTTTAGAACTACATACCAACGATTCGGATTTATTAATTACTAGTGCAATTGTACGCAGTTGTTTCCTGTACGATAAAATTGCCATTCAAGAAATTTCAAAAAATTATCTGATTGCAATTTTTTTTACTTATTAAATAGTGGAAAGAAATGGACACAACGCGAAATAATTGTAGACGCACAGAGGAAGGAGAATAACAATCCAAGATTACGCTATCCCGTATGTTTGTTCATAGAATATAGAAGCTTCAAATTTTAAATGACAGACAAAATAAATTATTGATTTAAGCAATTGTCTAATTGATAGGATATTTATAAAACGACTTATTGATGATAATTTGGGAAAAGAAGAAGTATCGGGATCCCTTACAAACGTGTGGATTGTATAAATACCAACCATATTTAGAGGGATTTATTAACTTTTGTCTGATTAAGGGTGTGTTTGTTTTATGAAAAAATTAATATTTAAAAAAATTCCAAAAAATGATCAGATATATCATATAAAAAATTATTTAATGGAAAATGTTTTCAATATCAACAACAATTTATGTCTAATTATTTTCTTAGGTAATAAAAATTATTTTCCGATCATTTACTGGAAAATATTTTTCAAATCTTGAGCTTTTCATGAAACAAACATACCCAAAATTACAAATGGGTTTTGATTTTACCAGTTCACATTTCATTATTTTTTTTTTTTAATTTACCAACTTTACTATTACGACTTTTTTTGTAATCCGACCGATATGCAGAGTGGATCAGAAAATTTTTCCCCGCAAAGCAAGGAATTTCTGAGAACTTTTTCATGCGGAGCCCAAGCCCGCACGACCGCTTCGTAACCCGGCCCATCTCTCTTCATTCGAATGGCACGGAATCCTGCCGCGCACTTGATGCGATTCCTTGCCATCTCGAGCTTATATGCCGAGCAAGGCAAAGATGAGAAGACATCTCAGCTATCCAGGAAGGAATGCTGCCGCGTTTGAGAGAGAAAGAAAGATGGGAAGTGGCGGACAGCAAAAGAGGGAGAGAAACACAGAGAGGGAGCGAGGTCTGATGCAAGGACGAGCGGAAGATTGGACCAAGATTTGCAGAGGAGCCTCACCCGAATGAAGAGAGACCAGTGAATTCCATGAGATGCTCCTCTTGTTTTTGCATGATGCGGGGGAGATTATGTACATGTGTAGACATGCACAGCCATTGGAAAAGGGTACGTATATGCGAACGCGTACTAGAGAGCAAAAAGAAAAACAAAGAGAAAAAAAGCAGGATGCAAATTGGTGGGATTGGTGAATGGAGCACAAGCAGCAAATGAAAAGACAAAGAAAGGAAACGATGAATTTGCAGAGAGCCAGAGACAGGACACTCGGGTCACTGTGTTTGGCGTCTTCGTCTGATACCTCAACACCAGGAAACAAGGTGAGGAGAGGATTCGGGCTTTCCTTAGGCGACAGCAAGTCAAGTCCGAATCAGCCTGAGGGATAGATGAAGGAAAAAAGCAATGAAAATCTGGGCTATTCAGGCTGTTAACTACATCTGGGTCTGTCCAGGCGCTTTCAAATCCTCTTTGGCGATCTCATTGCTGCCTAAATTGAGTACTTGAAGTCTCACGCAATGCTCAAGGCCCTTCACATCCATTATTTTGCAAAGATGGGAGCAAGGTAGAGATCCTAGATGGATTTAATGGCTTCTGATTACACTCTAAAGATTTCCTCCTTCGTTTCATTTGTTTGCCATCAAGCATATATCATTGCGTGCATGGCTATATAGTACGTAGCCCACGATGAAGAACAAGTCTTGGTCAAGTGGTTTTTGAAATGTTTATACAGCGGTAGACTATTGTTGAAATCTTGGTCTAAGCCCATTCTGGGTATCTGGAGCCAATGCTCAACCTTACTTTTGGATTACTGAGTTATTCTTCAGTAAATTCAATCCGCTCAGATCGTTTTGGCTTTGCAGAATTGCTCACAATTCACAAGACCCTTTTTTTAGGATGATTGTACATGTCACTGATTGATTCCGCAGCACTAGCCATGCAATTTGGAAGCCACTATTCAAAAGAATCGATGGATAATGCAACTATAAGGATGATCTCATGCCATTGTATGCTGCACTGTTGTGATTATTTTCCAGATGGAAAAAGGGGCACAAATTCTATACAGAAAGCAATCTTAATTTGAAATGACAAGTTATGCTGCCATCTTCAGCAACCTGCTCCATCAATCAAGCCACATAGTTCTGTCTTCTCGCCTCTCTGATATCAAAGAGGCAGTGTGAATTGCTGTAGAACTTAACTTGTTACACTGCTATCTGAGTAAAGAGTGCTTGAGTAAGTGGTTGAGAGGTTGATTTCCCTGGAAGAGACTTTTCATTTTCTCTGTCATCTGTTGAAACATCCAAAGACACGATTTTAATCAAATCTTGCTATCCAGTATCCACGTTCAAAAGATTCTCTCCACGCTGCATAGTCTTGCATTTTTAGTCTTCTTATATATTTCAGTAATTTTGTTACCCCAGTAAAACGCAAGCTAATCAAAGCCCTGGTGGACAGCCTGAACATGAGATTGAACTGCATTTCCATGATGCAGAAATGCAACCTGTATTGAGCACTAATCTCTGAGCAAGAAGATGAAATTTGGAAAATAGGAACTTAAACGATTATCAAACCTTTCCAAGGCTTGCCTTGCCGTTAGGAACAGCTCTTTGATATCCGAGAGAAGTTGGAGATTTACGGCTAATAACGTTGTTGCCCTCGCCTCTGCAGGTCATCTTATGTTGGTTGTTACTTCTGCTTCTTGTAATAATGCTTGGAGATGGTTGCCATTTCCCCCTCAGTAAGCTAGGCAGGGTCGATTCCTTTTTTCAGCAATGATAGAACGTGTCGATATAAAAACATAAACATAAATACACCGTCAAATATAAAGAGTTTAGCATGCAATTCTTTTTATTTTTTTTTTGCAGATTAAAAGAAGTAGCAACAATGTCTTTTCTCCACTTTTGGACTAACGATTTCAAAAATGTCTCCAAGAATGTTGCGTGCAGCATTTGGTAACAAGCAATAATGTTTTAGTAAACCTAGCACTCATCAATTAACCGATTTTATCAACTAAACGTGGCATGTGGACTTGAAATTGAAGCATTTGATGAGATCAAAAGAAATGCCAGTACCAGAAATAGCATGGTCGCACAATGCTTGACGACCTCCAAATTCATGCGAACGTCATCGAGACTCCTGATCAAGGAAAGATGTCTTGGATTTGGTTAGGGTTTGACATCATAACTTGAATGGACTTGGATTGATTGTAAATTTTATTTTAAATGTGCTGGTTTTTAATTTTGATTACCTGTGCTTTTGTTGTCCTAGCCCAAAATAAGAAGCCAAGGTCTCCATCTGATACAAATAAGAACAGAAAGCGCGCTGGTCAGGAGCAAGCTTATAGTCAGGTATCTGTATTGACTTGACAAAGACCAATGGACCTACCTTCATATTACCAGCTCGGCGCCCGAACTTTTCAGTCAAGACTCCTAGAGAATCGATCATCCCAACGGGAACCGGCGCATCCCTACCGATCTCAGCGAATACCTCCTTGATCCGGACGCAATCAAAGCGCTGGATGTTGTGGCCTGCCCAGATCCTGCCGTTCAAAATGGCAAATATCTTATCGGCTACTTCTTCGAACGCAGGTGCCCTCGAGACCGCATCCCGGGTGATCCCTCCCTGGCGACTTGATTTCATCCCGACAGCTGTGATGTCCCGGGGCCTGATGAGAGTGCAGAAACTCTCAAGCTCAACGAGCTTCCGTGGGCAGACAACGATGGCACCAAACTCCAACACAGAGAAACCTTGTCCAGATTTCTTAGGCACTGTCGTCTCGAAGGTCGAAGAAGACGATCTCTGTCGTGGCATAATCGATGCATGGGCTGGAAGTAGAGGCCTCCATGTGAATATATTTCTATAAACCTTGTGATTTGCATGCTACGCTCATATCATTTCAGCTTAAATAGCTGTTGCTAATGACCATTGTGTATGGGTCATGTTGCGAGAAGAAGAGAGAGAGGTAATGTACGAGTAGAAGAAGAGAATTCTTCAGATGGTAGATTGATTTTCTTGGAGTTCAAGTCTATACATCCTTGAGCGATGTTTGGAATATCGCAGAGAGAGAGAGAGAGAGAGAATATTTTCCCCGCTGTCATGAAAAAACATGCAGCAAATCAATGATTGATTATTGGAAGAAATGAACATTGTGAAGGAAAGACATGCCAAGTAATAAAAGATAAGGTCTCGACCCTTGGCTTGGATGGCGAATTGATTCCAATCTTCATGGGGAAGAAAAGGGTAATGCTCGGACCTGACCAACGATGATCCCAATGAAGAGGAAGGGGATATCCTTCTCAGAGGGATTACCACCTTTTTGGAAAGGGTTAAGGCTGTTGTCTAGGGTTTTCGCCAACACGCTTATGGAGAAACATCATTTATTTTTTCTTTTGGGGAGTGTGAAGAGAAACATTACTTTGAATTGAAGAAAATCTACAGAAAAGTAAAATGACTACTGATTGGAAATTGTATAAGCGGTTGAAAGTTGGACGTGGTTCCGTTTGCCAAAAGGCAGAACTGAGTTCGGTGATAATAAATTTCAAGAAGCGCTAACAAATGTTTAATGGTGTTTTTTTTTTTTTTTTTTGGTCGAATGTTTAATGTTGTTTAATAAGTAACATTTGGTAGGCGATTTCTTTTTCTTTTTCTTTTTTTTTTCCGGTTGACTATTAGTAACTTGCAAAAGATTCAAGGGATTTCTTATTCTTATATAGAGTTTCCGGCGGTAGATTACCAAGCGTTTTTAATATTTAATGACTAGAGCCCGTCAATTAGTTTTTAACGTACCGAAAAGATGATGAATTCTTTGCACTCACTTCTAGCAGTCAATTGCCAAGTGCTTCAACTTTAATAAGTGGATCCATTAGTTAATTAGTAACTTATCAACATAGTCATAGTTTCACCATCCTCAAATCTAGTATCCAATTAAGATTACAGAGTGCCATTAAAGTTTACAATTACTTTTTCGACCAAAAAAAAGTAGTTCGATAACTTACCGATGAGATAGTGATTTCATCACCCTCACACCAGTTGTAGATCACCAAGCATCTTAAAATTTTGTACAGGCCCAGTCAATTAATTAGAAAATTATTTCATAAAATAACGAATTCACCATCTCCAAAATCTAGCATACGTTAATAAATTTCGAACTTTAATATTTCACTTGGAGGCCCGCTTGCCGGTGATATGATGAATCCACAACCCCTTTCTTGTACTAGAATGTCGACTGCTTTAGTTTTTACCAAGTGGAATGTAAATTAATCAGTAAATTACCAATGAAATAATAATTTTATCATCCTCAACTATAGCATTTAGTTGATTGCCATGTGCTTTAAAATTTTGTAAGTACATCCATCAAGTAAATTGTAACTTATAAAAATGAGGTAATGATGCTATTGTTGGGAAAACTTCCTATGATATTTTGAAGTTGGTAAAACCATCTATTTCTCATTATTATTTGGTAAATGGATATGTTAATGGATATGTTATCTTGTTTCAAGTAATATTGATATAAAGGATGTTCTATCACTATTGATGGAACCCAAAGCACAAAGTGAGAAGATTAATTAATGTTGGATGGACTTTGGTACAAAGTGAGCAAGTCGAGAAGAATGAGAAATTCGTGAAGATTTGGAGGAACCATGACAAGGTGAATAGATGAATATGGTCTTGATCACCAATGTACTAAGGAAGATAAAATAAGTAGCAGATCATAAAGTTAGCTACTAACGGGAAGCTTGATAGATATACGAAAAGTTGATAGAAGTAACTCACTAAATCAGATGCGGAAGATTTTTTTTTTTTTTACTAGATTTATGCAATCTAAATAAGAAGACACGAATCTTCCTTTGACTAGTATATAAGGAATAATTGAAGCAAAATCTACTTGATATTTATTTGGTAAAACGGACTATTACCAAGTATAACTAACTGTATTTGGGAAAACCTCACCATTACTAAAAAGATTTGAATGTATGGTTGTCCCTACTAATTGTCTCGATTCTCTTCAAGATTGTCCAAAAGGCTAATTTGAAGATCAAAGACCATATGAGAGAACCAGTGTTGAAGGAGAGCGCTGATGGAAAATTGAGGAACCTGCCAACTTTGAGATAGTCACATTCACTTTGTGTTGCAAGCGTGATTTTATTGACTTGTGTCCTACCTTGTTGAGAGTTATTATTACTCATTGTAAGCCTTGTTTCAACAATTGAACAAATGTGTGAGCAGTGTTGAGTTATTGATGTTGGAAATTATCTATAATATGGGCTTACATTAATTAATTGATTTCTTATTTTAAATAATCGGGTTAATGGATATTCCAATATTTGTTGAACCCTACAGTGACTTGATTAAATTGGATATTGGCATCTGTTGATAACGGACCTAGTTGAGTAGCAAAGTGCGGGCAATTGTGTTTAACTGAGCCCCTAATGGGAATGGCGCAGTTGACACGCTATTGATAAGCGTTTACTAGATCCCCTCTCTAGTCTATAAAATGATAAGTTATACCTATCCGTTGTTTTAATCCCATTGAAAGCTGCTATACTAAAATAGGTCATAAAGAAGAAGATTTTGAAAGCCGCTATACTGAAATAGATCATAGAGAAGAAGATTTGACATTCCAATAGATCCCTGATTATCAGAGTGATATACTTTTCTTCAAGTAAAACAATAGCTCAAACATGTATGTTTTAATTCCGCTATGTTTATTGGTATCGGTGTTTTACAATCATATATGGATCAATTTCTTCTTAATTGATTAGTTGTTTATGTGAATAATTTTATACATGTGGTATCAGAGCAGATCATATATAATTGTATAACCCAAATTTTTATTTTTTATGGACAAATTTGAAACTTTCTTTTTTGAGCCGACTATTGTAGTTATTTTTCATGTGGATTTTTTTTGTTCGATTGATTTGAAAACCATAGGGCTTTTGTTCTACATGTCGAGATCTTTCCAACCATATATAATTTGCATAATTTCGTTGAGAATTGAGAGAGAATTTTAAATTTGAAATTCTAGGGTTTATGCATGAAAAAGTTATAGAATTTTCAAATTACTTGCAATTGATTATTGTTCGTTGCAAATAATTGTATGGGTATTGTTATATATTTATTTTAGTATCTTTTTGTCGTATTAAATTGATCTTTAGGGTTTAAATTTAAGTAAACCGAATTTTCAGCCATGGAAGTTTAGATTCGAAACTTTGAAGCTTGTTTGTGGTGGATTTAGTTGGTTTTTTCTTCGTTTAATTCATTTTAGTTAATTACATTGATGTTATAAGCAAAACCCATGAGAAAATTTCATAAAAAGTCATGTCACTTTGTGCCTTTAAAGGTTCGGGTCGAAACTGGGTTGTGCGACCCAGTTTTGCCGCAAATTCGTGACCCGGCTGGAGGTTGAAGAAGACCTCCAGTTGGGCCTGGGCCTAAATATGGGCAAAGCCCATATTTTTTTTAATTTCGTAGGCTAATTCAGTAGCCCATTTCATGGGCCAATTTTCAAGTTAAAAGGGAGATGGGCTTCTACAATCTTGGGCCATTCATTTAAAATAGCCCAGATCCTTGTTTTAAAGTTGGTATGGGCTCATGCCCACAAAGTTTCTTTTCTTAATTGATGGGCGTGAGCCCAACCAAAATAAGAACAACTTGGGCCGTGTTCACATTAGGCCTTGCGGTCCAATTCGGGCTGCTCGTGGGTCCTTGGCCCGCGGAAGTCCAAAATATTTAAATAATATTAAAATAATAAAAAATTAAAAAATTTTAAAAAAATTGTGGCAAAAATTGTTGTTTGAAAAGTGCAATATGATCATTGGAAACACTTGTTGTGAAGTGTTTCATATTGTTTGACGAATGTTTGGGCATTGATTAAATGGAACATTATTTAAAAATTGTCAAAGTTTGTAAATTGTTGAAATTCCTTATTGATAAAAATTAGTATATACAATCACCTACCCAAAGGGGGTTATTGTATATATTAATTTGAAAATTGCATGAAGATAAATTCCAAATTAAAAGATGAGGATGTATGACTCAAAAAGATTTATCTACCCAAAGGCGATAAATTTTTGAAAGTTATATGTAATTCCCCTCTATATTGATATAGTAGAGATGAATAATGGGAATGTGTGACTCAAAAAGTTTATCTACCTAAAGGGGAAAATTTTTTTAGAGTTATGTGTAATTCCCCTCTATATTGAGATAATGGAGATATATAATTTAAAGGATTTGTCTACCCAAAATAGATTGATCCTTGAAGATTATATGTAATTCTCCTTTATTGTCTCCATATATTGATATCATTGAGATGTATAATTTAAATGATTTGTCTGCCCAGAGGAGATGGATCCTTGACAATTATATATAATTCTCCTTATTGTTATAAACTTCATGCTGTAAAATAATAATAATAATAATGGTGCATTATATACTCTGCCCAAAGGGGAGTTTATAATGTACTAATTATTTTTGTTGAAATACCCATTGCCCATAATTGATCTTATTGCATTATGTATGACAAACAGTTACTTTTACTGTAAATAACAACAATGCCACAATTGAAATGTTAACCAAATCTATTATTATACTATTAAGGACTTGGTAAAAAAGGGAGATATTGTGATTGAAAAAATCAGAACTGAGTCCAGGTTGGCCGATCCTCTAACAAAAGGCTTACGACTTGTTTTATTTAAAGAACATGTAAAGAATATGGGTGTCTTAGATCCTTTTGATTTCTTTTGTTAGTGGGAGTTATATAATTTGTATTTATGGATATTATAGTTATATACAGACTGATAATGCTTTTATGATGTCTATTAAAGCATTTAATTTCAATGATTGTTATTATTGATTCTATTGTTATCATTTCTCCTGTTGACTTCTCTGGTTCTAAGTCTAGGTCCCCTCAGTGGTATCAGAGCCATGGATTTGTTTGTAGCAGTATTCGTTCCATGCACTTGGTAGGTAAATCCAGTGCTGAGAAGATCTTTCTTACACCATGTCTGCAGAACCAGAAATTTAAGCACCCATTTCTCTTGCCCCTTCATCATCCACCCCTCCAGAATTCCGTGTCTCTAATGCCTCTAAGATAGATTATCTCTATGAAGTCTCTCTTAGTGAGGACGTCAAAATCTCTGAAACTCAACTACCTCTCATGAACCCATACTCCGCTCTTGCTAAACCCAACTCATCATTTTCACCCATCCGCTCCATTCGTCAACTCATCCATCAAACCCCAAAGCAAGTAAAGGAGTACGTACAGTCCTGCAAATTCGACCAGCACCCCATTCCAGCTACCGAAAAGGAGTACTTCGTCACTCTCCAAATTCCTCCAGAGTTCCCCAGACAGTGGACCCAACAGGATTACACTCATGTTCACTGTGGCGCTATTCGTCTTGCTCTCACCTTTCATGGCCGCAAAGGTTTACCTGTTGTTGCCAGGATAACATTATTGGATACTCGCTTCCTGGAGTACTAACATGCTTGTATTGGCACAGTCCAAACTACTTTGAATGCTAGCACAGTGTTTATCACCTTATATCCCAACTTTAATATTGCTCTTTCCGACCCACAATTACTTTCTTTTATGAAAGTACAGGTTCAGCTTACTGGAGCCCCTCAAACTGCCGATTCTGTTGCTGCAACGCTTCACTACCAGATGGTTTATCGAGTGCAGAACCATGCTCTTGATCTAAACTTCAACAATGGAAATGAAGATGCTCTGTTCATCTCCATGCAAAATGATCAAGCTTCTTGCATCCATGTTCCCAGACAGATTCCGAAGGAGAAGTTAGTTACTCTCCTCCCAGACACATGGATCACAAATTATGAAAAGCTGCACCAGAATAGCAAGCCACTCCAGTCTTCGGATTCTGAATTCATCCGAAAGAAAGATGGAACTGTTTCCGTCAAGTTTGGCAAAGAAAAGGAAGAGAGCCCATCTATCTTCCAAACCCTCTTTATGATTGAACCATGTGTTCCTAAAGCCATCTCTGAGCCAGACCCAAAAAAGCTCGTCCGACGCTTCAAAAGTGATGGACGGTCAGTCCATTACTATAAAGATCCATACGGTAATTGTTTTTGGGATCCTTTTTGTCAATGCTCCTCTTGCACAAAATCTCCTGATGAGATTGATCCATTTGAAAAATCTCCACCTCGGAGGAAAAAACGAAGAGATCTCTTGTTCCAACAGTATTTAAACAGAGATCCCTCCGTGGATACTCTCGGTGAATGTGACAAATACCAGTACGTAGTCTCCTACGCACCTCCTCCACCACAAGAGTATGTTGTCTCATCTTCAAACTCACCAACTCCGCCACCATCACCTTCACCCTCTCCTCCTCAGAAAAAACCAACTCTCTCCCCATTCTATAAGCCAATTCTAAAGTGGGCCAAGAAACACTCCTACCCACTTGAAACCCCAGCAGAGATACAACCTGTCTCTTCCATTACCATGTTCCAAGAAAAAGACTTTCCCCCTCTTGTCTGTGAAAGTTCTAAACTCATGTTCCCTGCTCCAGAAGAATTTACTAATCCACACGGTAGGTATCGTCATACTCCCAAAGTACCTACACCCACTGATGTGGATGAACATGGAAGACAAAAAAGGACTACTGCTGCTGAAGCCGTCATAAATTGGCAATCAGAAACTTTGTTGGCACAAAACAATGCTTTCAAAGTCATTGATTACAAGATCGGAAATGTGCAACAAGATCTTCAAAAGCATGATGAGTCCACCAAAAAATTGCTTTTCGAATTCCAGAAAAGGCTTGATGCCTTGGAATCGGGACAACGCCTCGAGTATCATCACCTGGAAAGTCCAAAGCCAGAGATAGAAAAGCTCAAAAGGCAAATTCAAATCCTTGAAGAAGGACGGTTTAGACCCTTCGACCCATTGGCACCTACTGTTAGAACTGGGTATTTATCAGAACTGGGTATGTACCTCCTCAACCTCAGACATCTATCTTTGCTGCTATTCCAGAAGATCTTTACAGAAAGGAACCAGATATGACGAGTATGAGAGATCGTCTTAAAGATCTTACTCGATAACAAAAGGAGAAAGGAAAAGAAAAAGAAAGGCCAACTTCTTCTGTTGTTATCAGAGAAAGGCTAGATCAGATGATGCTTTCAAATCCACTAGAATCCTTTTTAAAGGATTTGGGTACTCGAACCAATCGATCCCGATTCTCGTCAACCAACAGCCTGATCCTACCATTCAAAAGGATCAGACTCTTTTCTCGACATAACAAACTTTTCCTAATATCTTTGATTCCGAATCAGATTCGGTATCCCTTGCATCCTCCTCATCCTTTTCAATTCCTGCTATTGATTCCTCTCCTATTGTACCAATCACTTCATCCATATTTATGGCCAATCCTCCAGCTCCAGATATTGATATGGAATCAAATTATTCTGAACCAAAAATTATTCAGAATAATACTGGACAACATGTGTCCATGGCATCAAAACAGTTTTTCACCATTGATGATATTCCTTATCACAAATGGCTAGAAAGACTTGAAGAATTTCATACTTGGTTAAACACCCAATCCATTACCAACCATAATATGAATGATGTCCTTTACAACTTTGTCACGAGATTTACAGGAAGCCTCAAAGCCTGGTGGAAATCAGTGTTAGAACAAGATCAGATTCATTTTCTGATGTCACCAGACTTTAGCCATGCCATCACCATTTTATATCATTTTTTCGTGGGGAAACCCACTGACCTTGTTGAAATAAAAAGAAGAGAATTCTTTGAGAGAAAATGCTGCTCTCTCCAAAAGAAACATCTTGATAAGCATTATTGAGAAATGCTTAAGCTTTTTTATCAGGTTGGAGCTGATCTAAACCTAAAGCATGTCTTCCTGACTTCCATCCTAAAGAATTGTCCCAAATGGTTGAAAGATCATTTTTTGGAAAATAGAAAAGGGTACAAGACATTCCCTTGGGAGAAATACAGCAAGAAATCCATCTGTGTCTTGAAGAACTCTGTCTAAAGCGCCAGATGGTCCACACATACATCATGGAAGACAAAGGTCTTGAAGCAGCCTGCTCTCGCCAGAAGCTGAAAATTAAATGTTCCAAACATGATTGCGATGGCGATTGTGGAAAGTACTCTTGGAAGAAGAAACACTTCAAGAAATTCAATATCAAGAAGTACAAACATGGCCCCAAACACTTCCGAAGAAAGAAGAAATGGCGATATCTACGTAAAAGGAAAGATCACACAGGCCATAAGAAATCAAACCGATGCTTCATTTGCAACTAGAAAGGACATTTTGCCAAAAATTGTCCTCAGGCAAAAAAAGGTCAGAATCGTTTAATTCATCATATTGAGAATGAAACTGGCATTTCTCTTGAAAATGATGATATTGAATATTTATTTTCCGCTGATGAAGAACCATCGGAACAAACTCTTTGTGTCATTCCTTCTTATCAAACTTCCAGTGAAACTGAATCTGACCCAGAATCTAAAGATATTTTTCATATATCTCTTACATCTTCAAAAAAGACTCTTGACATATTCTCAAGTCAAACACAGTGTCCCCATTTCCCCGTAAAAATCCTCACTTCCAAATTTGCAAAACCAATCAATGTCATTGCTCTTATTGACACTCGGAGCAAGTTGTTCCATTCTGGACACCAAAGTTTTGCCAGAAGAATATTGGACCTCTCATGTCCGATATTTCAACTCTGCTTCTGGAGATACTTTCTCCACAAATGTCAGAATTACTCCAGTAACTGTCCAGTTTTTCCCTCAGTGTTCTATCACTACCAAAATCTTTGGATCCAGTCTCCCCAATAAAGATTTGATAATTGGGTGGGACATTATGACTCAGATTGCTCAACTTCGCATCATCCCTGGAAAAGGTCTTAGATATAAGGACCAATTCTCTGAGTTTGTCAATATTCAGAGACTTTTTTCCATCCACATGAGTCTACTTGATCCAATCATGCAAAAGTTACTTGAATCATGCTCAGAATCCCATTCTGAATTCGCCCAAAAGTGCTCTCATCCTTTGTGGGTAAATCCAGAATTCTTTGTTCGCCTTCCTTTCAAGAAAAATGAGGATATAAATCCAACTAAGGCGAGTCACTCGAGAATGAACCCAGAACACTTAGTTTTGGCTCAAAGGGAATGCTCAGAACTTCTCCAGCAAGGACTTATTGAACTCTCCAACTCCCAGTGGGCTTGCAAAGCCTTTTATGTCAATAAGCGTGCTGAGCAAACCAGAGAAAAAATGAGATTGGTAATCAACTATCAACCTCTCAACCTTTTTCTTCAAGATGATAAATTCCCTTTACCCTCAAGAGATTCTCTCTTTGCTGGCCTAATCAAGGCCCACATCTATTCCAAATTTGACCTCAAAGCCGGATTTTGGCAATTGGGTATTCATCCTGATGACAGACCCAAAACAGGGTTTTGTATCCCAAACCAGCACTTCCAGTGGAAAGTTATTCCTTTTGGCTTAAAAGTTGCACCATCCCTCTTCCAAAAAAGCCATGTGTTGAATTTTCCAGCCAATCCTATCAAGTGCTGCAATCTACATCGATGATATTCTGCTCTACAGTCCTGATGAACAGTCGCACTGCCAACTTCTTGAACAGTTTGTAGAAATTGTAAAGAAGCATGGCATCATGCTTTCCCAGAGAAAGATGAATATTGCCCAGACGGAAATTGAATTTCCTAGTATGCACCTAAACAAAGGTACATACTATCCAGGACCACATATTGCACAAGAATTACTGAAATTTCCTGAAGAAAACTTCACCACAAAGCAAGTTCAGCAATTTCTTGAAATAATTAATTATCTCAGGGATTTTGTTCCAAACATTGCAAAACCACTGATTCCACTCCAGTCAATGTTGAAGAAGAATCCCCCATCTTGGGAAAAAAACCCAGACTAAAGCAGTTGCTGAGCTTAAGGAGATTATGCAGAATCTCCCGCCATTACAAATACCATCAATAGGAAAAAGAATTCTTCAGACTGACGCTAGTGATGAATACTGGGCAGCAATCCTGTTTGAAGAAATTGATGGTAAGAGACATCTTTGTGCTCACAAAAGTGGAAAATTCTCTCAAGCCGAAATGCATTACCATTTCACTTTTAAAGAAATCCTAACAGTAAAAAATGGGATTAAAAAGTTTGAGTTTCTTCTCATCGATCATCATTTCCTAGTGGAACTAGATATGGCATCTTTTCCACAGATGACAAAATTCAAACAAAAGCAGATCCCAAATTCTCAACTGCTTCATTGGGCTAAATGGTTTTCAAAATACTCCTTTGAAACCAAACACATTCCTGAAAAGAAAAATGTGCTTGCTGACTTCTTGTCAAGACCGAAAGCACCAACAGAGATCAACATGTACATCAAGAGACCTGCTTTCCATATGCTCAATCATGGAGAAAAATATAAGATTGAGAAGATCAAAGATTTGCCCAACTGGAAATACCCCCAGGAGATCATTGAACAAATCCAGCAAGACAGCCTCAGTGAAAATATGAATAGTCTCATGTGGCAATGCCATACTGAACTATTTCGATCCAATGGAGGTTCCATTCTCTATCCTTTTGGGTTAAATGCTGATTATCCATTCATCCATCCTCTCATCTGGGAGGAAGATGATTTCCCTGATCAGCTCAAGAAGTTATTATGATACTTAACCAACAAGTACTTGATAGCTATGGAAATCCAAACCAAAAGATTCATTGCCAACCTCACAAGAATTTTCTTACTCGGCAAAGGTAATGTTGAAAAAGAAAGCGATAAAAATCTTTTAAACTTTCTCAACTGGTTTTATCCTCCGACTCATTGGAAACATCTTTTGGAAAAGGAACTAAGAACCATAACACCAAACCTTGAAGTCCATACCATTTTGTTTTTTAAGCGTCCATGGCATTTTTTCAGAAATAATGGTAGCATAATTAATGAACCACAGATTATAGGAACCACATCCTATAAACCTCACTTGGATAGCAGAAAAGCTCGAATTCACAAATCTTATCCAGGACCTGTTGGATGTTGTGAACACCAGTATCGAGAACTACAGCGAATTCTTTGCCAATAAAACAAAACCATCCCTCCGGATGTCTGGAATTATAATGTACCTACTTCGTGGGATCATTATGAACTAGCTCCAGAGGCCAAAGAAGCACTCAATGACTTCAGACAAGCCGCGTCATCCCAGGAACAAGAAATGACAGATGCTGATGACATTGTCCAATCCACTTAGGACCCCTATGCTAGATGGGGAGTTCCTTTCTCCCATGACCCCTATGATCAAGGACTCTCGTCCTTATCTCAAAGCATGAATGCACCCTTCTACAAAGATCCAGCCAACTAGCCTCAACCAAACATTCCTGCCGATAATACAAAGTGGGCACAGGAAGAAGCATCACATTGGGCACATGAAGAGGCATCCTCATCATATCACCCAAGGCAGATTCTCTCACCAGAAGACCTCGAAGCCCTTGAACAAAAGTATGAAGAACATCTTTTTGCAACAAGACATAGCTCTGATGACTCAGACTATGACTACAATGCTCGTGACGGACGAGACCGCTGAAATGCCGTTGTCCATACAAAGTCACTATAGCAAGTTACTGTTCACTAGGCTGGGGAAAGTACTATTCACAGTACGGGTACTGTTCATAGTGTGCGAATAATTCCCTCTCGAAAATTTCATTCCAGTGCCTTTGTTCTGTTTGTTGGTCCTTGTCTGTTTGTGTCCCCCTTTTGCCTATATAAGGCAAGGAGTCTGTATTGTGTTGGGCGGAGTCCCTTGAATGAAGTGAGTGTTTTTGTGAAAAACCTCTCATGGTTTTCTAAACTCCTTTCTTCTTCTCTAGCCTGGTAGGATCCTCCAAGAAATGCAGCTCGAATATGTTAGAAATGTTTCCATCCTGGCATCTCTGAGTGTCTCTAGGCTCTGAACTAAAGGACTAAGTGGTTTTCTACTAAAAGGCTGTCCCTGAAGGGCTTGAACGGGAATGTTCGCCCACTGTGGGATGCATACCTGCAGAAAATTGACTTCGTCTTCCCTGGTTCTAAGTCTTAAAGATGACTAGATGTCATTGATTATGAGATCTTATGTTGGATTGTGACATAGTTGTGCAATTTCATGTTGTTTAGAAATTGTGTTAATGTAGTTTCATATCGTTAAGAAATTGCATTGAGGACCGATTAGAAATAGTGAATATTTTGATTACATGTTGGCACTATACTACTAGGCCCATGATCCATGAAAATATAATACTTATTATATGTAATTATGCAAGATCATGTGTTGTGGTATTTTCTTAACACATTGATCTCCATAATCCTATACTGAGGTTATATATGATTGGATTGGTTTTGAGATGCCATTATTGTAATATTATTTTTTAAAGTTGTGGCCACATAAAACAAAATTTTTAGTTATTAACCCGATAATGTCGTTTTCAATATAAAATCTTTTTCAAAATAAAATAAGTTAATTAATGTAGCCCAAGTGGGAGAATGTTGGAAATTTCTTATAATATGGGCTTACAATAATTAATCGATTTCTTATTTTAAATAATTAGGTTAATAGATATTCCAATATTTGTTGAACCCTAAAGTAACTTGATCAAATTGGATATTGGCATCTATTGATAACGAACCTAGTTGAGTAGCAAAGTGTAGGCAATTGTGTTTAATTGAAGTTCGTAATGGGAATGGCCCAGTTGCTTTAATCCCATTGAAAATTGTTATACTGAAATATGTTATAGAGAGGAAGATTTGGCATTCCATTAGATAATCCATATTATGCAAGGAGACATTGCTTTTGCTAATTCGAATTGAAGAGTGATCTACTTTTCTTCAAGTAAAACAATGGCTCAAACGGGTACGCTTTAATTCCACTATATTTATTGATATTGATGTTTTACAATCATATATGGATTCGTTTCTTCTTGATTGATTAGTTGTTTATGTGAATAATATTCTACAGTTGATAGTATCATCTATCAACTTCTAATGAAAGTGACATGTGCCAAGTTGTAGCCACTCAAGGTATTAGAAGTGTATATCAACTTATTGGCGTGATTAGTCTGATAAAGTAGACGTGAACTTGATCAAATTAAACCATCATAAGTTTTGCGTACACTATCCTCTATCTCTTTATTTATCTTATTTTATAATTGATTGAAGCATCGGGCACTTGATATGATATTTCATGTGCATCTCAAACTTAACTTCTTTTAATCTGCAAACCGTTAGGATTTTATAAATTGACCTATTCACTACTCTCTAAGTTCCATTATTAAATACAACAGTTGTCATCTCACATTCAAAAGTAGACTGCAAAGTGCTTTAAAATTTTACAAGTGGGTCCATCAGCTAAATGGTAAATTCCTCATTTTGTTGGTAACTTACTAAATTAATAGTGAATCTATGTTGGGAATTTACTAAATTGCTAGGAAGTTCTAATTCCTCAATTTTTTTTTTTTTTTTTTTATGTTGATTTAGGAAATGGATTGAAATGAAAAAGACTTCTAAAATTTGGACATAGTGCAATTATGAAAATTTGTGAATAATACTAAAGGATGAATTTGACTTTCAAATGAAAAGTCAAGGGACTAAAACGAACATATTGAAAGGTTAATGACTAATTGAACATTTAGGAATATTTCAAGGACCACACTAAATGAATTAAAAATCCAATGACGACATTACATAGTAGGCCGAAATTTAGAAACTTTTTGTGTCATTCTCCGAATCTTCAATATCATTAAATAAGTAGAATTTCATTGGCAATTTCATTCTTCTCATCAACTTTTAATAAAGTAACGAAACAACAATTAGTTATTGTTATTGTTATTGTTGTTGTTATATATATAGTTTCCAATAGCAGATTAGATAGTGTTTTTAGATTTGACAACTTGTCTCGTCAAACATTTTATAACTTACAAACAAGATAATGAATTCATCACTCACATCTAACAGTTGATTACCTAGGTGCTTTATATTTAATAAGTGGACCCATCAATTAAGCCGTAACTTTATCAACAAAGTCGAGATTTTACCATCTTCAAATCTAATAATGAGAAGAAGATTACATATTTCCATAATATTTGACAACTAGACCGACAAGCAGTTTATAACTTATCGATAAAATATTTACCATCCCCGCATCTAGTTGTAGATCCCAAAGTATTTTAAGATCTAATCAGTGAACCTAGTCACTTCATTAGAAACTTAATAACAAATCAAAGATTTGACCATCCGCCTCTCCGCCTCTCCGCCTTCTCCGCGGCGTCTCTTCTCACGTTCCCTCAGACCACCATAACCCAGCTTTGCAACCACAAAGCCAGTCCCGACCTTGAGGATGGAAGGCACCTAATCTATGAATATGACATCACAAGCATCATATTGGTGTGAAAGTTTCATGCCGATTCAGAATGGACTAGAGTTGATGACGAACCGAAGTCGTTGATCTGGTTTGGGCTGAAAGTAACTCCAAACTCAATTATGATTTCATATCACAAGATGAGTTGTGCAACATTCAAATGTTTGGGCTAAAAGTAACTTCAAACTCAACTATGATTTCATATCACAACATGAGTTGTGCAGCATTAAAATGTTTCCTTAACATGAAATTGCAAGGATGAGTTTGTCATCGTCTTCTTTTCATTTGACTCTTTCTGTCCTGTCTTTTTCGTCTGTTGATGTGCAAATACAATTCTATAGAATATGAAATTGCAAAGATCTTTCTACCAGTTCTGACTCAAGAATAGAATTCAGAAATGGGAAAGCACACATGTGCAATTGAAACTTACAACCGGGATCTTAACTTTAATTTCTTTGGCACAACAGAATTCAAGATCATGTATACATTGCTTAACACCTCAAAAGAAACGAATTCAATGGTATATCCCATGAAAAGAAACAGCAAGCAGCCTTTCTCTCCAGTTTTGCACCATAACAGAGACTCTGAAATTGAGAACTGAAGGTTTCTATTTCTTTAGTTTTATTCTCTAGAAGCAAAAACTCGAGATTGGTTGCTTCAGGTCAGGAATCAGGTCTTCTCATCGTGAGCCGATCGCTGCAGTCTGAGAACTTGAAGCAGAGCCCCCAAATCAGACCAAGATGACCCACCTTCTTCCACAGCCCCTCTTGCCATCTCCGCAAGTGCTTTCGCCCTCCTTCTCATTTCCTCTGCTTCCTCACCCACCAGGATTCTCTTCACTGCCTCCTCCACTCTATCGCTCTTCACGCTGTCGCCAAACCACCTCACCCACTTCTTCACCCCGATATCAACCCCGATCTTGAGCACTTGGATCACAAACTTCTCATTGTAGAATTGCTCCGCCGCAACCAGCCATGTCACCATTGGTACACCAGCTGTGACCGCCTCCAAGGTCGAGTTCCACCCGCAGTGTGTCATGAATCCCCCAACTGCCTTATGATCGAGAATCAACACCTGAGGAGCCCAGCCTCTGATGATGAGGCCCTTGTTTTGGATTCTTGATTCATACCCGTCAGGCAGCCACTCTTCTTTGCCTTCTTCCACATTTGGGTCCTTCTTTACCACCCAGATATATTGTTGCCCTGATGCTTCTAGTCCGATTGCGATCTCATGAAGCTGAGCAGCGTTGAAATTTGCCATGCTTCCAAAGCAAATATAGATCACTGAGTTGGTTTGCCTCGAGTCAAGCCACTTAAGGCACTCGAGCTGGTCAATGGATGCTTGCTCGCCCGTGTGCTTTGTCCTCAATCTCCTTATTGCACACCGAGAGTGGGCCGATTAACCAGGATCGTCTCCCTAGGAATGTCCTGTAATGGTCTGCGTAAGCCGGCTCAAGCTCATAGAAGCTGTTCATGACAACTCCAAAGCTCCTCTACTCCGATTCCTTCATCTCGTCCATGAGTTTGGTGAACTTTGTCTCTTCCTTAACAAAGTCCTGCAACTGCATCCTGGACAGTGTGATTTCTCCAGGGAAGTTGGGGATGACGAAGGGCTCCAAATCACTCGACACCTTCTTGTGAGGCTCGTAGAGCCTCACACATTCTGTGCCTGCTATGGAGAAGGCACTTGTCCCATGGAAAACGAGCCTAGGAATGCCACACTTGGCCGTGACCTCAATTGTCCAGGGAAGGAACATGTCCGAGATTAAACAATCAGGGGTGAGTTTCTCTATCAGCAGCTCAAGCTGCTGGTCCAGCATCGCCGTGCCTCTTCTAAATTGCCGGCGCATTTCCATTGAGGCGACCCTGTTCAGATTGTCGCAGTCTTCTGGCAAGCCGACCTCTTTCAGGGGCAACGTCACCGTGACGACATCGATGTCGAAGCCCAAATCCTTAAATTTCGCGATGGATTTCATGAAACTGGGCTTATCGTAGGGGGTGGCAATGAGGGTGGACTTGCAGCCTCTCATGGCAAACAGTTTGGCCATGTCGATCATCGGGATCATGTGGCCCGGAGCTATGAAAGGGAAGAAGAAAAGGTGAAGCTGATGGCTTGCACTACCCATTTGACTCTTAGGGGAATTACTGACTGCTATAGGAATGTATTTAGGGATGATGGTGGTGAAAGGGCGAGAAAGGTTCGGTATTTGAAGAAGTGAGTGATGCGAGAAGGACAAGTTTGATTCCTTCTACGCGTCGGATGTCCTATAAAAATTCCGGTTCATATGGTGTCCAAATTCATGTTCGCCAAAAATTTTTGGACTGCAAAAGAGAAAAAAAAATAGGTCTAGATTTGAATTGATTATCCATGCAGAGAAGACTTTGAGAAGATACCTAGACGGTATCCATGCACACCATCGTCTTCAAAACTGTGGCAAGTTATATGCACCCTGCAATACTACGAGAGATCCTCTGTTCATCGACAACCTTAAAAGCTAAAGAAAGATGCGTCATGCACGAGATGGCGCCCCCCTCAGAATTGACTAGGAACATTTAATTCGGAAATCTTAAACTGTTTATGGTGCAGAAGAGTCGCTTTGGATAATTAAAGGAAACTGATTATCTAACCGTCTCGTTACTTCACAAAATTGACGATACATAGAAAATCCAATGATCTTGTCATCATGAAAGCCCAAAGTTTTCTAAATAGAATGGTAAATCGATCTAATGTTTTTCAAATTCTCTCTTGATCGAAAGAATGTAAACATAAGAACCCAAACCAATTTCTATACTTGTGATCAACTTGATAATCTTAGGATTTGTTTGCTTAGGTTTAAATTTCAGTAGAAATTACTTATTTGCTTTCCTATCAAAACTTAAAATAATATCCAATTTATTACAAATATGCAAAAAAAATTGTGAAAGTTTAAGGTATTTGGGATCACAAAAGGTCAAAGTATATCTCTTTACCAAAAAAAAAAAAAAAAAGTATATCTGCTGCAAAATCTAAATAAGGAAATGGTTTAAATAGTTTATAAATTTTGGCCAAATGTGTAATATGATTCTTGAACTTTTAAATTATTAAAAATACTAATTGAATTTTAGCCTAAATGTGCAATGCAATTCCTAAACTTTTAAGGTGTTTAATATAATTTCCGATTTTTTTGTACATATTCAGTTTAGTTCTTGTCAGCCACTAATCTTAAAGTTGGGAACTGGGCACTGGCTGGTCTAGTTTTATGTCTTTGTGACTTTTTTTTTTTGGTCGAAAAACTGGAAGCTTCGTTAACTTAAAACAAGTTCGTTAACATTAGAAATTAAAAAATCCTACATTATCTGCAGAGGAAAAGACAGCCAATTGGTGGGAAGTTCTTTTTTCCTTTGTGCCTGAGCCACCCAATCCGCTAGCTTGTTCGCCTCCCTTGGACAAAGGGTAATTTGCACAAAACTGAGTCGAGCCAAAATTGTCTTTGACTGGGTGGGAATTCAACATTTGGAAGGTGTATTTTTTTTTTTTTGCTGGAAAATTAATGATAAAAAATATTTTTCGGAAAACGTTTTTTAAGAAATCATTTTCTACAAAATGCTTTGATTTTCGCTTTTCAATTTAGAGATTTTATTTCCTTAACTTTAAGAATGTACATTATCTTTGACCATAAATACTTTTTCGTTGATTGATAATTTTTGGCAAACGGAACATGTGAAAGTCCGAAAAACTCATTCGCTTCTTTCTTCCGAACAGACACACACCAAAACTCACCCCACAATTTTCATCCTTACACAACCAACAACAGTTTTCATCGTTGTTCAAATGTAGGGGCAAAGAACAAACTCATGGACCTGAGTAGGTCCTCAAACTGCTCATGGGAGTAAAGACGGGAGAACCGCCCTAGGGTGGGTGACCCTATACTTGCTCCCCCAGCTTCCACCTCGTCTAGTAAAACAACGAGTGGAATTTGGGGGCTCGTTTGGAGGTGGATTTACACCTCGCCCAGGAAACTAGGTCAAAAAACGGGTTACTAACCGCATTAAGTCACGAGGTGCCCGAGATGGAACGAGGTGAGAGAAATACCCACTGCTGCTTAGGCTACCTTTAATGGTAAAGTCTAGTAACCGACTTCCTAAGTTGAAAGTCCGAAAAACTCATTCACTTATTTCTTTCGAACAGACACACACCAAAACTCAGCCGACAATTTTCACCCTCACACAACCAACAACAGTTTTCATCGTTGTTCAAACGTAGGGGCAAAGAACAAACTCAACACATCCGCACACATTCACTCTCACTTTGTACTTGTGACTGCTTGGGGAGGAACAGTATTCCGCACAACATATCCATGCCCTTGATTTTCAGAGAAACCGTTCGAGGCATCGCCAATTCGGCGGTGGGGATAGCAGCGCCGTTGACTCTGGCGTTTCGAGATTGAAATCTTTCTTAGTGAAGAATCTGCCCGAGTCGCTAAGGCGAGCCATCCCCGATTGCCTCTCCTCCACTTCTGCCTTCGTAGCTTGTAGAACTCATTGGCCTGCTCTTGAATTTCGGTCGCCTCTCCTCCACTGTTGCCTTCGTAGCTTGCAGAACTCTATAGGCTGCTCTTGAATTTCGGTTCTTTCTTATTTTTTATTGGTCTTGCCGACTTGGTTAGATCTTGCCGAGTTTAATTTCGGTGCCTGAGGAGGCGTTTGGAATTCTAAAGAAACGATGGAAACTCAAAGAATCTGAAGCCAGTCAAAGCAATCTCCCGTTCTCCTCCATTCAAAATTGTGGCTGACATTAGACGGTCAGTAATTCAATGTAAGGGCACCGTTATCCTAGCCATTCCCAATAATTAATACATGTTCAATGAAGCTTGAAGCATGCATAAGCCGTCCTAGACTTAATAAAATTGTTTGCGCTTTTGCATTCATTCGCGCAGATAGCCGAGAACGCTGACTTTTATCTCCCAAGTAGCATCGAATCTTTTATCGGTGAAGGCATTGCCTCACGCATCAAGGATGTTAGGCAATAATGCAGGAACTGAACATTACAGCAGTAGCTCCTCATCGATGCAACAAAAGGATGGAGAAGACATTTAGGAATAGAAGATGATGGTACAGTAGACTAGGCTTCATTTCGATTCACGAGCAGCTTCGTGCTGCCCGAGTTCTTCCATTAATGAAGTCGAACTTAGTTGGAAGATCCACCTTCCCCAACAGCCTTTCTGGTGATTTCGTCACTCGCTTTTATTTCCTCTCCCTTGTGGCCCCCCATGACTTATCTCACCACCTTCTCGACTATTGGTTGTTTGATATTAACGTAGTCCTAATATAAGAAGTTAGTATTGTTTATTACGTTCTATAAGCTAAACTGAACTCTTAATGAAGGATAGTATAAATTTGTGACGTGTTAATAGTAATAAAAACACATGGAAGATAGTTCACTTATATAAGCATATAAGTGGTGCCACTTCTTAAGAAAGTTAGGGTCGCTTTATAGAGAGGTCATAAAATAAAATTAAGCACAAGGCCATAATAGTGTAGAGTAATACAAAACTTCTTGCCGAAACAATATGTTAGTATATGTATAGCATGTCCGATTCTATTATTTAAAAGTACAAATTTAAAGCCAAGCTACCCATCACTTTGATAGAGTTTGATGATACTTGCATCAAGCAATGGTTTAACTCAAAAAGAGACCTTCGTGTATGTATATTAATCTCATTGAAATTTTGACTATGTTTTTAAAAATTTTATTTTTGAAATCTTTGTTTTACAAACAAAGTGGTGGATTGTTGGTTGTTTGTTTGTAAAACAAACGAAATGTGCTCTTCCTTGTCTCACATAAGAAAGTTAGAAGGAGATGTGTCAATTTATAAGTGTGAGCATCTTCTAATACGTTCAAAGAAAGAGTTGAGGTGTGGGCTAATCCCTACAATATCCGTATGCGGGTGTGTGACTAATCGGCGCACTAACCCCTTTATTTTATTTTGTTTAGTACGGTTATGTTTGTTGAAAGATTGTTTTTTGTTCATTAAGTATTTTTTAATATTTTGAAATTCGGAATTTTATTTTAAAAATATATTTTTATTTTTTTTTATTATTCTGAATTTTGTATGCATTTTCAAGATAACCTTTGAAATTATGCTTGTTCAGTTTATAACCTTTCTTGAAGGATTGCATTTGTTCATTTTGTAATATTTCCTAAATGGTTATCTTTGTTCACCTTACAACTTTTTCTAAAGGGATACATTTCTTCACTTTACAATATTTTGCGAAGAGTTGCTTATGTTCTATAAGGGCCTATTTGGTAAAATCTGTTTATGTTCCCCGAAACGAAAATTTATGTTCTTTTGTTCCGGAAAACAAAAAAAGAAGAGAAGTCTGTTTGGTAAAAATGTTGTTTCTAAGAACAAAAAATCTATTCTTTTTTTTCAGGAATAGATTTGGAACAGTAACAAGAAGTATAAAAAATTAGTGGGTGCATGACAATCAATAATTTCTGTTCCGGAAACAATTTTTTTATTCCAAAACTGTTTTTGGAAAAGAAATCCATTTGATAAAATTATTCTATTTTTCTATTTCCGAAATAGATTTTTGTTCCAAAAATAGATTTGGAATAGAAATCAAAAGTAAAAATTTTCTACTTCTCTATTTTTAAAATAGAAATGAGAAATAAAAATTCTTCTTATCGTATCCTTCATCTATCACTTGCCAACCACCATCCGCCGCCGCCGCTATTGGTCGCCGCCCACCGGCCGTTGTCCCCTGCGGTCACTCGCCAGCCCTCGCCGCCGCTCGCTGACCACCGCTCACCCGTCATTGGCCGCTGGCCGCTGTCCGTCACCGCCGATCGCCAGTCCACCGTTGTCCAGAAGGAAGAAATTTTTCGTCGTTATCAAACGAATTTCTATTTTTGGAGTAAAAATTTTATATCGTTATCAAACAATTATTTTTGCTTAGAAATTCATCTAGAAATAGAAATAGAAAAATCTATTTCTCTTCCATAAATCAATTTCTGGTCAAAATGGTTATCATTTGTGCCCTTAGCTTCTTGTTCTTGGGAACAATTTCTAGAATCTATTTTTCTCTCTTTTATTTTTTCTTCTTTTTTCTTCTTCTTCTTCTTTTCTTCGGCCTTGCCTTGGCTAGGCCAGGTCGGCCTCGCCCAAATTTGGTGAGGCCGACCTTGCCAAGCCACCTATAGGACGGCATCGCCTAGGGGTGGCCGAGTGAGGCCAAGCCTCATCGGTGGCTAGGCGAGGTCTGGCGAGGCCAACCTCCCCCAGCCAAGGTGACGTCGAGCCTCATGTGGCCATGGCAAGGCACAGCCTCCCCAAGCGGCGCCCAGCCAATCGCCAACCACAACGGTGGCCGGTGACCGACCGAAGAGAAAAAGAAAAAGGAAAAAGAAAAAGGAAAAAAAGAAGAAAAATAATAAAAGAATTAAAAAAATTAAAGAAAAAAATTAAGAATCTTACCAAACGTATTTCTATCCCAGGAATAGAAATTTTAGGAAGTTACCAAACGCGTTCTTTTACTCAGAAATTATTCCCGATAACAAAACTATAAAAAAATCATTTCTCATCAAAAATTGTTTTCCAGAACAAAATCGTTACCAAACGCACTCTAAAATTGATATTTATATATATGTGAATTTTTTACATAAATGAGAATAAAGCCTTTTCAAGTCTTTTTTCCAAAATTACAGCCATCAATTCAATTGTTTCCTAGAGAAATCTTAGAGAAATACTAGAATTGCTATCTAGTATTCTCAATTGAGACTTTGTATCTTAGAGGATATTTACCGATGAGTCGATGACTATTAGTAACATTGTGAGACAAATCAATTTTAAATGAAGTAATATCATGCCTTAAAATCCGACTTAATTGCTCTATCAAATTTGAAGACATATTTGCCAAAATCAACATCATCTCTACTTAGGACATCTGCACCAACTCCAAACTCAAAGCACCCTTTAAATGTCAATCCCAATCCCTAGTACTCGAGTGACCAACTTTTCATTATAGAAGGCAGTTCACTATCGGCATACCGACGCATACTCCTTCTAGTGCTAAGTTCCATCCGTAGTGAGTAATAAATCCACCGACCAACATGTAATCGAGAATCGACACTTCAGGCACCTCATTGCTGGGAAGGGAAGTTGACCTTGTTGCAACTTTTTGGCTCGAAAGAGCTCTTGCAACTGCATGGCGGGTGATCTGAAAGTGATAGGACCTTTGGAGCACCGTATTCTATAGGTGTACCGGTGGTATATGAAATTTGATGGACGAATAAATCTTATTTTTGGCAATAATCGTAGATTAGATTTAACCATTCACACAGTCAAAAATAAGAAAATTTTGAAGTTGAAATATTAAGTATGGAGCATTAAAATCGAAAGATCTCATTGCATTTTCTAAATTTATGTTGCTGCCGTAATATTTGAGGACATACACATACCTTTATAATTAAATTGTTTTATCACAAAAAACCGACATCTTCCAACTTTTGAATATAATAAAACATTAGCTCAATTTTAAACCATAAAATACATTTGAAACTTGAATACTCGAGTATTCTCTTTTATTTAGAAAATAAACTTTCACAAAAATCCAAAGAAAATAAAATAGGATTTAATGACGACAATTTGATACAAATTCATAACGGAAGATTAGTGTTTACCAGCCAAATATGAATTAATTGTTCATGTAAGCCATTACCTTTGTGTGGGCACTTGGCAATGAAGGAACACAAAATAAGCATAATCGCCGATGTATCTAGCGCTAGTAGAAAATTTTGAAAATGAAAAAACAAAACAAAAACTGCTACGCTTTCAAATTCATAAAAAGATTGATATCACTATGATTAATAAATTAATGCAAGTGATCAAAAAAAGAGACCCAAATGATTTTTGTGCAGTGAAATGTGGGAAAATCAACAAAAAAAAAAATCATAAACTTATTACAATTATGCTGTTGACCGGTGTCCACATTTATATGATCGGCCAATTCAGTTCTAAATCTTTTGTAATTGTACCAATTTTAGTATATATCCAGCCAATTTTGGCCGATCAATGTAGATGTGGACACCGGTCAGCGTCGCTTGTCTAATTAAGATAAATAATTTATAATGACATTTTTATTTTTTTTCAATTTTTTTATTTTTCTTTTTCCTTTTATTTTTTCTCTTAGTCCTTCTTTTGCTCTTTTGCCCCCACGGTAGCTAACGAGGCTTCGACACGGCTTGTCGATCATTGGGTGAGGCTAGCCTCTCCATGACCTTGCTAGCCACAGGCAATCTTGCCTATAGCCCCTAAGCCTTGCCTAGTGGCCAGTGAGCTGTGGGGAAAGAAGCAAAATAAGGAAGAATGGAAAAAATTAAAAGAAAAATAATAAAATAATCGAAAAAATCACATATTACTAAAAATTCCACATTAGTGCCGGCCGGCTATTATTGACTAGATAAACTGAATTGATACAATTGCAAAAATTTTAGGATTCAATTAGTAAAAAATTAAAAAAAAAAAAAGTGTTCAAAATTGAATTGACACAATTATAATGGGTTAATGACCTTTTTGGTTATTCTCTCGTAAAATGTTATCAATCCCCCATGGTCCACCTTTTTGGAGCTATGCTTCTAGCAAAAAGAAGAATTCAAGATCATGCATACTTTGCCTTCAACTCGGAAGAAATGAAGTCACGACATTCCTAGGTTTCATGAAAAGAAACACCAAGTAGCGTTTCTCTCCAGTTTTGCACCACAACAGAGACTCTGAAAGTGAGAATGGAAGGCTTCTATTTCTTTAATTTTATTCTCCACAAGCCAAAAACTCAAGATTGGTTGCTTCAGGTCAAGAATCAGATCTCCTCGTTGTGAGCTGATCGCTACCTTTGAGCTCTTGCAGCAAAGCACCAAATCAGACCAAGAAGACCCACCTTCTTCCACAGCACCCCTTGCCATCTCGGCAAGTGCTTTCGCTCTCCTTCTCATTTCCTCTGCTTCCTCACCCACTAGGACTCTCTTCACTGCCTCCTCCACTCTCTCGCTCTTCACGCTGTCGCCGAGCGACCTCACCCACTTCTTCACCCCAAAGTTGACCCTGCTCCTGAGCACTCGGTTCACAAACTTCTCGTTGTAGGATTGCTCTGCCACGACCGGCCACGTCATCATTGGCACGCCGGCTGTGACTGCCTCCAAAGTCAAGTTCCACCCACGGTGCGTCATGAAGCCCCCGACCGTCTCATGATCGAGAATCAGCACCTGAGGAGCCCAGCCTCTGATGATGAGGCCCCTTTTTTCGGATTCTTGATTCGTACCCGTCAGGCAACCAATCTTCTTTGCCTTCATCCACATTTGGGTCTTTCTTTACCACCCAGATGAATTGTTGCTTTGATGCTTCTAGTCCGACTGTGATCTCGTGGAGCTGAGCAGCATTGAAATTCGCCATGCTCTGAGTTGGTTTGCCTCGAGTCAAGCCACTGGAGGCACTCGAGCTGGTCAATGGATGCTTGCTTGTCCTTGTGTGCTTTGTCCTCAATCTCCTTATTGCACAGCGAGAGGGGGCCGATTAACTAGGATCGTCTCCCTAGGAATGTCCTGTAATGGTACGCCTAAGCCGGCTCGAGATCATAGAAGCTGTTCATGACGACTCCAAAGCTCCTCTTCTCCGATTCCTTCACCTCGTCCATGAACTTGGTAAACGAACTTGGTAAACTATGTCTCTCCCTTGACAAAGCGTGCAACTGCATCCTGGACGGTGTTATTTCTCCCGGGAAGTTGGGGATGACGAAGGGCTCTGAATCGCTCGACACCTTCTTGTGAGGCTCATAGAGCCTTACACAATCCATGCCCGCTATATAGGCACTTGTCTCGTTGTAAACGAGCCTAGGAAAATTGAGGAACCTACCAAATTTGGTGTAGTCACTTTCACTTTGTGTCGCAAGCGTGATTTTATTCACCTGTGTCCTGCCCTGTTGAGAGTTATTACTACTCATTGTAGTCTTTGTTTCAACAATCGTACAAATGTATGAGCAATGTTGAGTTGTTGATAGTATCATCTATCAACTTTTGATAGAAGCAACATGTGCCAAGTTGTAGCCACTCACGGGATTACTAGTAGATTTCAGCTCATTGATGGAGGCTAGTATGAGAGAGTGGACATGGACTTAATTAAACCAAACAACTATAAGTTTTGCGTACTTTATTTATCTTAGGGATAAGTGCAATAAAAATCTTAAAACTTGTTACGAAAATGCAATTAAGTCATAAAACGTATAAAAAATGCAATCAAGTCTTAAAATTTGCCAAATTGGTTCAATTGAATCTTAAAATTAACGCGGTCAAACTTACTAACAGAAAATGCTGACGTAGCGTAAACGTGACATTTTAAAAGATTTTTTTATTTTCCACATGGCTTTTTAAAATTATTTTTTATTCAAAATTAGATTTAAAAACTAAAAAAAATAAAATTTATTAAAAATCTGTTTTTTTTTTTTTTTTTTTTTTTAAAAGGCAGCTCCTTCGTCGCCGCTGTCAACCCCTCTGGGAATGGGTGGCAGCGGTGGCAGTAGAGGAGCCGTCATTTTCTTTTTTTTTTTTTTAACATTTTTTAAAAATAAATTTTAGTTTTTAAATATAATCTTTTAAAAATTAATAAAAAATAACTTTAAAAAGTCATGTGGAAAATTAAAAATCATTTAAAATGTCATGTCCACGCCACGTTAGCATTTTCCATTAATAAGTCTGACGGTGTTAACTTTAGGACTCAATTGAACCAATTTGACAAATTTTAGGACTTGATTGCACTTTTTGCAAGTTTTAGGACTCAATTGTATTTTCATAACAAGTTTTAGGACTACTATTGCACTTATCCATTTATCTTATTTTATAATTGATAGAAGCGGTCAGGCACTTAACATTTCATGCATATATCAAACTTAACTTCTTTTAATTTGCAAAACTGTTAGTTTTTAATAAATCAACCTATTCATTGCCCTCTAAGTTCCATTGTTAGTTACAACAGTTATCATGACACATTCAATAGTAGATTGCAAAGTGCTTTAAAATTTTACAAGTGGGTCCGTATGCTAAATGGTAAATTCAAAGAGATCGATAACTTACTATTCTGCTTGAAGTTGATAAATTCCTCATTTGTTGGTAACTTACTAAATTAATAGCGGATCTACATTGGTAATTTACTAAATCACTAGGAAGTTCTAATTACTCATTCATTATGTTGATTTAGGAAATGGATTCAACTGAAAAGAGTTCTAAAATATTGGACATAGTGTAATTATGAAAATTTGTGAATAATACTGAAGGACGGATTTGACTTTCAAATTAAAATTTGAGAGACTAAAGGAACATATTGAAAGTTTAGGGATTAAATTGAACATTTAAAAATATTTCAAGGACCACACTAAACGAATCCAAGGATAGTATTGCACATTGAGTTGAAGTTTAGAGATTTTTTGTGCAATTCTCCCAATCTTCAATATCATTAAATAAATAGAATTTCACTAGCAGTTTTCTCTTTCCGATCAATTATTAGTAACAAATCAGCAATATATCATCATCATCATCATCATATATAGTTTTCAATCATCATCATCATATGTAGTTTTCAATGGTAGATTACAAAGTGTTTTTAGATTTGACAAACTTGACTCGTCCAACATTTTATAACTTACTAACAAGATAATGAATTCATCACCCACATCTACCAGTCGATCACCTAAGTGCTTTAGATTTAACGTGGACCCATCAATTAAGCCGCGACTTTATCAACAAAGTCGCTATTTTACCATCTTCAAATCTAATATTGAGAAGTAGATAACATAGTTCCATAATATTTGACAATTAGACCGCCAAGTGGTTCATTACTTACCGATTATATATTTATCATCCCCGCATGTAGTTGTAGATGCCAAAATATTTTAAGATCTAATCAGTGAACCAAGTCAATTAATTAGAAACTTACTAATAAATCAAAGATTTGACCATCCGCCTCTCCGCCCTTCTCGGCAGCGTCTCTTCTCACGCTATCTCCAACCACCATAACCCAGCTTTGAAACCACAATGCCAGTCCAGACCTTGAGGATTGAAGTTCCCTAATCTATGATTATGACGTCTTGAGCTTCACATTGGTGTCAAAGTTTCATGCCGAAAATTTGGAATTGACTCGAGTTGATGACGAACCGAAGTTGTCGATCCGGTTTAGGCTGAAAGTACCTTCAAACTCGACTATGATTACATATCACATGCTGAGTTGCGCAACATCCAAATGCTTCCTTAACACGTGACCAGTCACGAGGTTGAGTTTGTCATCCTCTTCTTTTCATTTGACTCTTTCTGTCCTGTTCTTTTCGTCTGTTAGTGTGTAAGTACAATTATATGGAATATGAAGTCGCATAGATCTCTCCGCCGGTTCTGTCTCAAGAATAGAGTTCAGAAATGGGGAAGTACACAGGTGCAATCGAAACTAGCAACCAGGAAACGAACTTTAATTTGTTTTTTTTTTTTTTTTTTTTTAAGGTTTAAAAAAAAAAAAAAAAAATTGGTAAGGTCGAACTTTAATCTGTTTGGCACAACAGAATTCAAGATCATGTATACTATGCCTTCAACTCAAAATAAATGAAGTCACAACACCCGCAGGGTATATCCCATGAAAAGAAACAGCAAGCAGCGTTTCTCTCCAGTTTTGCACCACAAACAGACTCTGTTTTGCACCACAAACAGACTCTGAAAGTGAGAATGGAAGGTTTCTATTTCTTTAGTTTTATTCTCCAGAAGCAAAAACTCAAGATTGGTTGCTTCAGGTCACGAATCAGATCTCCTCGTTGTGAGCTGATCTCTGCATTTTGAGCTCTCGAAGCAGAGCGCCCAAGTCAGACCAGGAAGACCCACCTTCTTCCGCAGCCCCTCTTGCCATCTCCGCAAGTGCTTTTGCCCTCCTTCTCATTTCCTCTGCTTCCTCACCCACCAGGACCCTCTTCACTGCCTCCTCCACTCTCTCGCTCTTCACGCTGTCGCCGAACGACCTCGCCCACGTCTTCACCCCGATGTCGAACCCGATCTTGAGCACTTGGGTCACGAACTTCTCGTTGTAGAATTGCTCTGCCGCAACCGGCCACGTCACAACTGGCACGCCAGCCGTGACCGCCTCCAAGGTCGAGTTCCACCCACAGTGTGTCACGAACGCCCCAACTGCCTCATGATCGAGAATCAGCACCTGAGGAGCCCAGCCTCTGATGATGAGGCCCTTGTTTCGGATTCTTGGTTCGTACCCATCAGGCAACCACTCTTCTTTGTCTTCTTCCACATGCGGGTCTTTCTTCACCACCCAGATGAATTGTTGCCCTGATGCTTCTAGTCCGACTGCGATCTCGTGGAGTTGAGCAGCATTGCAATTCGCCATGCTACCGAAGCATATGTAGATCACTGAGTTGGTTTGCCTCGAGTCAAGCCACTGGAGACACTCAAGTTGGTCAATGGATGCTTGCTTGCCCCTCTGTGCTTTGTCCTCAATATCCTTATTGCACAGTGAGAGCGGGCCGATTAACCAGGATCGTCTCCCTAGGAATGTCCTGTAATGGTCCGCGTAAGCCGGCTCGAGCTCATAGAAGCTGTTCATGACGACTCCAAAGCTCCTCTTCTCCGATTCCTTCACCTCGTCCATGAACTTGGTAAACTCTGTCTCTTCCTTGACAAAGTCCTGCAACTGCATCCTGGACAGTGTTATTTCTCCTGGGAAGTTGGGGATGACGAAGGGCTCCGAATCGCTCGACACCTTCTTGTGAGGCTCATAGAGCCTTACACATTCTGTGCCCGCTACAGAGAAGGCACTTGTCCCGTGGAAAACGAGCCTAGGAATGCCGCACTTGGCCGCGACCTCAATTGTCCAGGGGAGGAACATGTCGGAGATTAAACAATCGGGGGCGAGTTTCTCCATCAGCAGCTCGAGCTGTTCGTCCAGCATCGTGATGGCTCTTATAAATTGCTTGCGCATTTCCATCGAAGTGACCCTGTTCATATTGTCACAGTCTTCTGGCAAGCCGACCTCTTTTAGGGGCAACGTCACCGTGACGACATCGATGTTGAAGCCCAAATCCTTGAATTTCACGATGGATTTCATGAAAGTGAGCTTGTCATAGGGGGTGGCAATGAGGGTAGACTTGCAGCCTCTCATGGCAAACAGTTTGGCCATGTTGATCATCGGGATCATGTGGCCCGGAGCCATGAAAGGGAAGAAGAAAAGGTGAAGCTGATGGCTTGCACTACCCATTTGGCTCTCAGAGGAATTACTGCTACAGGAATGTATTCAGGGAGGTGTTTTGGTATATAAAGAAAAGGGTGATGCGAGAAAGATAAGTTTGATTTTTTCTATGCTTTGGATGTCTTATAAAATTCGGGTTAATATGCCGTGTTCGCAAGAATTTTTGGATTGCAAAAGAGAAAAAAAAATGGGTCTAGATTTGAATTGATTATCCATGTAGAGAAGACTTTGAGGTAACACCTAGACTGAATCCAATCCCGCCATTATATTGAAAACTGGG
Source organism: Eucalyptus erythrocorys (assembly GCA_014182555.1). NCBI lineage: Eukaryota > Viridiplantae > Streptophyta > Magnoliopsida > Myrtales > Myrtaceae > Eucalyptus > Eucalyptus erythrocorys. The sequence goes on along the minus strand of CM024605.1, from coordinate 5,361,744 downwards.
GCAAGTTATAGGTTAATCATTGAAAGAGTAAACGGTTTACCTGCCGCACCCTGCAATGCTCCGAGAGATACCTCAGTTTATGGACAAATTTAAAAGCTAAAGATAGATGCGTGGTGCACGAGATGGTGCCCCCCTCAGAATTGACTAGGAAAATTTAATTCGGAAGTCTTGAACTCTTTCTGGTATAGAAGAGTCACTTTGGATAATTAATACTTGGCCAATGAAGTTGAAACTTGAAGCATACCTAAGCCGCTCCAGACCTAATAAATTTGTTTGTGCTTTTACATGCATTCTCACGGACGGCAGAAAATGTTAGGCAATAATCCAGGAACTGGATGTCACGACCCGACCCCATCCCAATATCGTGGCCGTCAGGGGTTATCATTGTGACGTTCCAAATACGTCACCGACCCATTTTTTTAATTATTTTATATTTTTATATGCACATGCAGAAACGCATTCATAAAACTCCCTAGACAAAACAATAACCGGAAGATAGGGATATACACATACAAACATACTACTTTATATGACATAATTTTACAAGCCCTTTCTCTACCGCCTTTTCATTTCACATCATCCTTGTATTTTTATGTAGGCGAAAGGGATTCATATCTTTTCTAATGTGACTATAGCTCCCAAAACAGATGTGAGACATCCATACCTACAAGTCTAAAAGATAAAAGGGTGAGTCGGGAACTTAGTAAGTAAAATAACTAATCCTTATCTAGGAGGTCGATTCATCATCAAATCAAGCATGTTAGCATCTCACGCACTACAATATCAACAGTAAATTAATAGCAAACCATTACTTTTCCTTGACTATATGTATATGTTCTTGCTAGCTTATCTTCAATGCATGACCCACTTCAATTTACCGAACAAATTACCCCTAACTTACGAAATAAGCTACCTACAACTTACTCAACGAGCTACCTTACTAAACAAGCCACCCTCAATTTACAGACAAGCTACCTTACCAAGTAAGCTTGTCAATCAACAAATGACAATATGTATAAAAGGTTCATTAACCATCTCAAATGATTCTTCCCGGCTCAATCGAGGCATCTCTTACTTTCAAGGGTTTCCTAGTATCAACTAGGGCATTCAACCTCAAGCCCAGCATCATACGCATGTGAGCTATTTGAACTTGCCGTCAATGCATACTCTATCTCAAACTTATTAAACAAACTCATTAAACAATACACATAGAAGCATGCACAAACTAGTTCATTCATCAATCCATCGATTATCTAGAATCCATCAAACATCCGAAATCCATCACGCATTTGAAATCCATCGAACACCTAGAATCCACTGAACATCCAAAATCCATTGGACATTCGAAATCCATCAGGCATCCCCTTTTTATGAATGAGGCATCGTTGTCAACGCTATGTAATGATGAGTCTTATTTTTAATTAAGTAATCACACATTGTACAACACACAAACTGATTTAATCATTTTTTCCTCTTAGCCCACACATATAAGGCCCGAGGGCATGCTCATACAGGTGTGTGCGTGTCATGTTCTATAATACCATAACTACATAATATGTTGGCAAGTCACAAGGTTCATGGCTCGAACCAACCTGTTTAAGTGCCGACCCACCATCAAGCGAGGCTCAAATTGACACGCCTCACTATCGATACAAGGCCCAGCAAGGTTTGGTCCTTCACATCTCAATGTCAACCTAAAACCAAGCGAGACTTGTCCTTAGCCTAAGGTGTGCTTCCACTTGCAAATCCATAATCATGAGCAAACCATAGAAAATGTTGCAACAACAAGTCATAGAACAACCAAAACGCATGAGCACAATTAAGAATACAACTATCATAGAACAACCAAAACACACGAGCACTATTAAGAATACAACTAACTCAAACAACGTATGACAACACCTTAGTCAAAGGTTAGGGGATCCACTTACTCATGCAAAGACATGACTAACATGTTCATAGTCAAACCCAACAACGTAGTACATTGCCCTAACCAAATATTAGAGATTCCACTTACCTTGATGAACCTCAAGAGCTATAGAGGCAGTTCAATGAGGGTAGGCGTGCATGAAGCTGAGAGAGGCAGAGGGGAAACATGCAAGGCAAGAGAGAAGGAAGGTTCCATGGATGAGAAATGAATGGGTGGTAAATGAAAGGGTGGTGCCTCTATTAATAAACAAAGCCCTCAGCATTGCTTATCCAAATGGCCCAATTATCTTTTTTAAAGTGGCACGACTACTTAGTTGAGATGGCATGCTTATTTTCATGGTGTGGCATTCTAGTGGCCTATGGGAAATTGGAGGCTTATTTGTTTCTCTTCTATTGTTCCACTTAAGCATGAATCACTAACTTTTTCTCCAAGGAAAATATTTTTCCATCGTTACCAAATCTTCCTATGGCCATCTAAGGGGGTGAATCATCCCTTTGCATTTAATGACCAAGCATTTTGGAACCTTCTCTTATGTCATCTTTTAAGGAACATAGCCAACATGGAAATGAGGCCATTGGATAATTCACTAACTTCTTCTCAAAGCAAATCTTAAGTTATCATTACACAATTTTAGAGTGGACATCTAAAAGGGGTAACTCATCTTTGCATTTAATGAGGTATTCTAAAACCTTCTTTCGATCGGTACACTTAGGCCATGAGTACTTTACTTCTTTCCAAAGGCAAATCTTTAATCATCATTATCAAATCTTTAAGTGGACACGTAAGAGGGGTGATTCATCTCATGCATTTAATGAGGTATTATAGAATTTTCTATTATGTCTTCTTTTCAAGAACATAGCAAACATGAGAATTAGGTCATTTGAGGTGCTAATGGGGTCGAATGAGGACTCCTCACATTCATCCACGATCAACCATCTCGACTCATCCAAGGTTCGTAGCTGAACCACCATCATCGTGGGTAGTCATAGGCAAAAATTGCCTATCTCCACTAAGTCAAAGGCCTAGTCCATTGGCACGGTGTAAGGCGCGATGCCTCCATTTATGGACACGAGACAAGGCATGGTGCCTTTGTCCCAAGCCAATTCCCATTATTTGCGCATTCATTCCATAGCCCTTTTCTCATAGCTCGAAACCGTGGATGTTACACTAGACATTTCAATAATAACTCCTAAATATGAAAGCATGGCGCAAAATTTTCTTGGTCGATCTTCAATGCAACGAAAGGATGAAGAAGACATTCAGGAATAGAACATGATGGTACACTAGACTAGGCTTCATTTCAATTCACAAGCATATCTGTGCCGCCCAAGTTCTTTGATCAATGCCGTCGAACTTAGTTGGAAGATCTACCTTCCCCAACAGCCTTCCTAGCGATTTTGTCATACATTGTTGCCCGTCCTTCTTCTCGTTTCCTATCCCTTGTCGCCTCCCATAACTCGTCTCTCCACTTTCTTGATATCTTAGGAGGCATTGATACACTTTTTATAAGCTTTCATGTTGTGTCCAACACGCAATCAACATATGTCAAAAAATCTGACGTATGGTCAACTCTCCCAAAACACAAGTCCAAAATTTTGAAACCCGATTACGACACATACATGGTCAATTTTAAAAATTTTCAATAAATGAGTGGTCAAAATGTAAATATGTAAAAAAATAAAAATAAAAAAGGGGGAAAGAAGAAAAACCTAATATTTTTTCTTTTAACTCTCGCTTCCCATGAGGCTATGACTCAAGATTTTTATTGTAAATTAATTCTAGGTTCCTTTTCTATTATTGTTAACTTGCGAACTTGAATCAAATTAATTTAATTGAACTAATCATAAATATAATAATCTATAATAATATATAAAAATATACATTTAATATATAACATGTCCCCACAAATCGGAATCGTCTATTTTTTAAGAAATGACATGTTGATGTTAATGCTTTTTAATTGACATCTTCTCTACTTAGGACATCTGCACCAACTCCAAACTCAATGCACTCTTTAGATCCAACGTCAATCCCAATCCCTAGCACTTAAGTGACCAACTTTTCGTTATAGAACGCCGGTTACTATCGGCACACCGGCGCATACTCCTCACAGTGCTGAATTCCATCCGTAGTGAGTAACAAATCCACCAACCGACGTATGATCGAGAATCGACACCTCGGGCACCTCATTTCTGGGAAGGGAAGTTGACCTTGTTGCAAATTTTTTTGGTCCGAAAGAGATCTCGCAACTGATTGGCAGGCGATCTGAAAGTGGTAGGACCTTTGGAGCACTGCATTCTATAGGTGTACCGGTGGTATATGAAAATTGATGGACGAACAAACCTTATTTTTGGTATTCGTAGATGAGATTTAACCATTCACAAAGTCGAAAATAGGAAAATTTTGAAGTCGAAATATTAAGTATTGAGCATTAACTATCGAAAGATCTTATTGCACTTTCTAAATTTTTGTTGCAGCCATAATATTATGCACGTACCTTTATAATTAAATTGTTTTATCACAAAAAATCGACATCTTTTAATTTTTATTTATTGAAAAATAAATCCTGAAGTCTTCTTGCACAATAGCTCAATTTTAAACCACAAAATACATTTGAAACTTAATAAAATTGAAAGTTGAATTCTTAAGTATTCTCTTTTATTTAGAAAATAAACTTTCACAAAATTTAAAGAAAACAAAATAGGATTTAATGACAATAATTTGGTAGAAATTCATAGCGGAAGATTAGTTGCGTACCGACCAAATATGAAGGAATTGTTCATACAGGCCATTACCTTTGTGTCGGCACTTGGCAATGAAAGGACACAAAATTAGCATAATCCCCAGTGTATCTAGTGCGGTAGAAGATATTAATAAAAAAAAGAACTTTTATGCTTTCAAATTCATTGAAAGATTGATTTAATTATATTAGATTGATACATGTGATCATAAAAGTAGATTCGAATGATTTTCGGGCAATGAAATGTGAAAAAATTACCAAAAAAATTATAAACTTATTATAATTGTATTAATCCAATCCTAAATATTTTTTGTTAACCAATTCAGTCATGAATCATTTGTAATTGTGCTAATTTAGTCTATTTAGTCAATTTTGGCCAACCGACGTTGACGTGAACATCAATTGACACTAGCCGTCCGCTTGACACCAATGTAAATAATTTTTAATAATATTTAATTTTTTCTATTTTAATTTTTTTTGTTTTTCCTATTCTTTTTTCTCTTCTTCCTTCTTTTGCTCCTTTTGTCCATAGTAGTCGGCAAGACTCTAGTGGGCTATGGCCTCGCCCAATGGCCAACAAGCCTTGCTAAAGGCTTGCCGGCCACTACGGGGAAATAAGCAAAAAAAAGAAGAAGAAAGAAAAAGAATTAATAAAAAAATCCCAAAAATAATATATCATTAAAAATTATATACATAGTGTCAGCTAGCCATATCGGCTGAATAGACTAACTTTAGGATGGAAATAACAAAAAAAAATTATTATAACTGAATTGCTATAATTATAATAATTTTTCTGTGAAATGTTAACAATCTCCCATGGCCCACCTTTTTTAAGAAGCAATTAGTTTTTCAAGGGAATTTTTTAATTAATGTGCTGAAAAATAATTGTAATTAATAAAAAGGGGTTAGGACGTGAGGTTAGGTGGGCCTGCTTATGGATGGGTCGTACATTGTCGGGGAATAGAAGATCGTCTCTTTCTGATGATGTCCTATACGGCGAAAAGCTGAAAAAATGTTGTGGTGTCTGATGTTTCCTGTTCTGTACGTTTCAGACCAGCAAAACCGATGATGGATGGTTTTCTCTCTGCTCAGTCGCAGAAAATGATCCTTCTCAACCACTCGATCCTCCTCCAATGGTGATTACTCGCCCCGGAAAAATTGATACGATGACAAGAACAGAAAAGGCTGACCCCAAAACCTTTGCTGCATAACCGTCATGGAAAAACTTAACCGTCGTCCTCTTTCGTGGCAGAACTTTCAATCATTCACTCAGGTCACTTTCATGGGGTCTGAATTGAGAACTCAGAGAAGAAGAAGGCATCGCTCGTGTTAAGTGAGTGGTTTCGTTCTGATTGCGAGGCTTCTTTTCAATGTTAACGTGATGGTGACCCTGGACATTTTGAAATAATTTAGACACCAGTTTAACTTAGGGTTAATACCCTGAAAAACCCCAAACTGATACGCTTGTGACAAATTTATCCTAAACTATTTTTTTGACCATCAAAAATCCCAAACTGGTATACCTTTGACAAATTTACCCCAAACTGATATACTTGTGACAAATTTACCCTATGTTAATTTTCGTTAAATTTTATTATCAAATTATTAAGTTAAATAACACGTGACAATTGACTAGTATATCAATTTGGGATTTTACGATCCGTTTGTCAAAATTTACAATTTTTATGATTTTTTTTTGGTATTAATCTAATTTAGCGAAGGGTATATTTGTCACAAATTTATCGGTTTGTGGTTTTCTGCGGTCGAATAAATTAGTTTGGGATAAATTTGTCATAAATATATCAATTTAAGATTTTTTTTTTTTTTGGTTAGTCGGGGTAAATTTGTCATAGGTGTACCAGTTTGGGGTTTTTCATGGTCAAAAAAATAATTTGAGGTAAATTTGTCACACGTGTACCAGTTTGGGGTTTTTCAGGGTATTAACCCTTTAACTTAATTGAAAAATTCCTCCGTTCTTGCAGTTTTCAGATGTAGAAGACTACCATGAGTAGAAATTCATGTTGGAGCTCACCAGCCACTCATGGAGAAACCAAACCACATGCAATGTCTTTCTGGCACTGCAAGAACGCGAGAGAACTAACATGATAACTTTCGATCTACTGAATTCAGATCCAGGGAGTGCGAAACTAATATGCATCAGGTTTTCAGTAGCCTATCTAACAAATTCCACTTAGAGAACAGAGATATTCTCCTCGATGCATCTAATTAGTTCCGCGACAAAAGTTGCTCCAAGAAAAGTACAAAAGCACATGTTTATGGAACCACTTTTCCGAAATATCCAGAGCACAGGAAGCAGAGATTACCATAGAAAAGGATCGCTCCTTCAACGAAATCTTTCTAATTAATGACAACGAAAGGAAATAGACGCTTCCCCTTCTTCCCTATTTTCTTTAGCAAGCTCCAAAACATAATTGTTTTCTTTCTTTCTTTTATTTTTTTGGTACCATCCTTTCATTCTTCAGTTTCTGTTCGCCTTGATAGCTTGACAAGACAAAGCCGATTCAATCATCTGGTCAAGCAAGTTAACCATATTCACGACATACGTGCTTTGCTCATAAGTTCAAGTTCACGACATACGTGATCGCAGGGAGCAACTAACAAAAAAAAAAAAAAAAAAAAAAAAAAAAAAAAAAAGAAAAATCCTACCAATAGCCAACTTATGTTACCATGGAAAAGACCTCCGCACAATGGCCACTTGGCACAACCTTAGTTTCCGTTATTATGGAAACACGGGCCAAGCCATGTATTATCTGATCACACTTGCCAAATTCAAAACTTTAGATCAAATACGACCTGGAAGTAAGATTAACCTGTCTCAGTTTTTGGACCTGAAATGCCTCAGAAGCCTACTCCAGAAGCCGACGTCTTCATTAGGCACCAGCTGCAGCTCTGGATCCCTGAAGTTTGCCTTCTCACTAAGCTCTTTGAATTCATCCACGAGATTTTGAAGCCTCGCAACAAACTCAATAAGAAGTGAGGCGAATGTCGCTAGAGATAAGGAGCTAGCACTCTCATATACATTTGACTCCAGTTCGTTGGGCGAAGGATTTGCTTTAAATGAGAGACGCGGCCACGACTCCCTCTTAATTGTACTGTCTGAGGAAACAAATTCAGGAAGTGGTGAATTGACAGCCACATTCGAGACCTGTGGTTCCCAACAAATATCACTCAGTGAATGTATCACTGTCTGTCTATTTTCAGCATCTTTAGAATCTTGGATGTTCTCCAAATCTTCGAGTTCCTTGGGCCGTGCTGCGGATTCCCAGCTCCCTGGATTAACTAGGAGGTACGACTTCTCATCTATCTTCATCTGCAGTTTTTCAGCTGCTTCATGCACTGGTAAGAGTATGTCTGCAGGGCTTAATTTCTCCATCCGTTCAACCTTGCTTCCAAGCTCTCGTAATACCTTAGCTCCTTCAGTGCCAACCCTTTGAAGCTCATCACTGAAAACCTTTCTCTTTTCTGCCGGAGCCTTCAAAAATCAAGGACCCAAAAGAATTTTTTCCTAATGATTATCAACTTGCCAAAGAGATGGCATTAGAATACACTGAAAATGCAGATATGCTTAAGCAGCAACTGGAAATCATCCCTCCAGAGTCATAGACCCCATCAGAATTAAGCTGCTCATTTGACATCACAGCACAAAATGGGAGACACAGAGCAACTCAAAGGAGAAAGATGCCACACAAACACGGACTAAAGAATTCATGCGGTTAACCACGTCAGACGCAATCAACCATTGAGGCAGCATCATTATTAAAATATCAGAAGAGGTCGAGCAAGAATGCACAATATTACCTGTATTTCAGAGAGAATGCAGCCATGCATCGCCATCACCATGAAAGCGCAATGCCTCAAAGCTCCACTTACTTCCACATAGTTTCTCCAAGGGTATTTAAATGACTTGTACGGGCCATGAGGTGGCTCCCATCTCGCAAAATCTAACTGCCATTACAAAAAGGTTGGTTATGATTCCCAACTGATAAAAAGAAGCGGGCAAGAGCATACCAGTGATTCCTCTTGACTGACAGATTGTACAGCTGTTCGGTAACCATTGTAAAGGGGGTCATCAGAAGCTTGGTATGTCAGTATTTTCGAAGGAACTCTCGTATATTCCACAGATTCCAAATATCCAGTAACACACCCTGAATAAATTAGCCATACAAATTAGCACACAGAACTCTCTTGTTTTAGTAATCATACAAAATCAGGAGCAAATATCCACATTGATCATTGAATCTTTTAGCGCTATTTCCATTTTTTCCACTGAACTTTGATTTCCATCACTGCCACCAATCATATATTCAGACGAAAAAACTGAAGCAATGTCAAAAGTTTAGTGCTAGCAATCACACTCTTAAAGCATATCTTCGTCTGGCTTTTGAATGTAATGGTAATTTGACAGAGTGGTAAACTTTAAACAACATCAAAAGTTGAATGGCTGTGTGATGCAAATCAATCCTCATTGATAAGAATGAAAATCGCCTGTAATTGAATAAGAAAAAGAAAATATTGACCCATCATAGTAGAAACAGGGAAATTGATCAAACCTTCCAAGGAAGTAGCCACACCCTTGAAATTCTTGACAACCAATTTGTGCAGGTCCTCCCCAGCCCAGATTGGGTAGATGCACGTATTAACAACCAAACATATGAGAGCTCCAACAGCAATGAGCATTAGCCGGTAAAAAGCTGTTTGGAAAAATGTTGAAGAAGTCCCAGATACCATGACAATGCAGTAAGTCAACAAGAACACCCGAAACCCATATTCGTATGACTTCATGGTCGGGTGAAGCTTAGCATAACTGGCACAAAATCCTGAATACCATATGGCAAATAACATCATAAGATCAGAATAAGACACATCGCAAAGGCATCAACTGCGGAAAAAGAATCTAAAATCAGCTATTCAGTAACTTGAATCCAACTATGCTAACCTGCTATAAAGATACTGAAAACAAGGATAAACTCCTGCAAATCACCAGTCTTGGTCGATAACTCTGCAATGCCCAGAGAAATACTTCCAGCTGATAATGTCCCAATAGCCCGATTAAATCCCTTGTTCAGAGTTGCACCTGAGGATTGAAATCAAAACAACAACCTTCACCATCTTCCCTTGTTCTTCAACAGCAAAACATGAGCACAACACACTTGGAGAATGAAACAGCGTGATTAATTCATAAGAACAATAAACTATATTATTCAAAAACTGGGCAAAAGGAAAAAGGGAAAATGCTGAAACAAACAAAGATAATACCAACGCTGAACTCAAAAACCACAACGACAGTAAGAATCGCCCAGATGGAGTACTGGCTAACATCCGCGAGCGGCTCTTTAAAGAAGATCACCAGCGAAACGAGGGCCAAAGACAAGCCCATCTTTACGGCGAAGACGAACTTCCGAGGATCGGAACGGCCCATCTCATACAGCTTAACCACGACATCCTGCAACCCATTCCAGCAATTCACAACCCAATCCGAAATCGACCTAAAGCACCTGCATTTGACGCCGTAATCGCTCCCATCCGCGTCGGTCAGGCCGAAGTCAGAGTTGTACCCTTTTCTGGAGAGGAGCCTCTCTTTGCTCTTCTCCAAGAAGCTGTGCCTGAAGGACCCAACCTTCGCAGCCATTGGAAACGACGAAGAACGAGGTCAAAAGGGATTCCCAGAGCTGAGAGACGAGCCGCCGCGGGTGCCCAGAAGAATGGGAAGATGGTGGCGACTCTGCTCTCGGGAATGGCCTGTGGAACTGCAAAATGGGACGGAGAAATAGAGAGAGTGGATGGAGACGTGGAGAGATGATTGGAGCGATGTGAGAAGGAGATTCGGAGGTGGAGACGCATCCGTGGGGTCAAAGGAGAGTTGATGAGACTATCGGAACAATTGGAAGAGAATGTAACTGAGCGTGGAATGGTAGGAGACGAGTGGTCCTACCGCTTCGTGTATGTACGAGAATTTCCGTGCCCCTTTGGCTTCAGCCTTTCAAACATCTTCGGGAAAACGATTGCGAGTGTTTGGTTTATTCTTTTCAGTCATTTTGGGAAATGTTGGCTTTTTCTTTTTACGTTGCCCCCCATCGTTTTTATTTTTTTCAAAAATTCGATCTTATCTTTACTCGGTCCATGTTTATCTTCTCGATTGTTCTGGCTCACTATGCCTAGTTCTTCATCAAGGGTCCCCGCCCTCAGCTGCCTCCTTGTCTTCCCTTCCTCGATTGATCACACTCCTATGACTAGTGCTAATGGTGAGAAGGGAGCATTGGGTGAGCTCGAGCTGGACAAACAATAGGTCTGATGTATTGCCCAATCCCGCTCATAAGACAGAAATGTTTAAGTCAAATCAAGTCTAAGCTAAGGTTTGGTAGGCCAACTTTCTAGTGTAATGACGTTGCCTGATCCCGTCGATTTGCCTCTCAAGCTAAGCATTCGCCCTCTTATTGACCACCTCTTTTATTTTTGTAGAAATTGGTCACCTCTTGTTTTAACCATATTAATATTGGTCTTTTTTTTTTTTTTTTTTTTTTTGTGCAAGAAGAACCGGCTTACGCCGATAGCGCACCGTAAACCCCTGGTGACACGTAAGCAAGAGGACCCATCACCCTCAACGTTACACTTAAGAGCACTAACGACCACGTTGATATTTGAACTTATCTCATTCGTAAGAGGGATTGAAGCCCAAGCCAAGGCGGCTACCAACTGAGGGTGGAATAGTAAATTCTGGTGGTGGAGGAGGTGCGTAGGAGACTACGAATTGGATAAGTTTGAGTTTAACCCAAAATGTATATTAATAATATTGGTCTTCATAATTAGTATATCAACTAATAAGATAGATTGAAAATAGTTGTTTAAGCAATAGTCTATCAATTGATTTGGTATACAAACTTTCCAATAATGATGATAAATGCTTCGAGTGTTAATACATTGATTACACTAACCACACACACGGAGAGAATGTATTGACATTGACAAACTCTTTCTATTTGCCTGAGTTAACAAAGCCCTTTTGTCACAGTCTGAGACGGTGGCTCAATTCATGTGTGCAGTGTACTAGCCTTGACCACGAGCAGTACACTAGCCGACTTAAGCGCATAATGTCCTGATTATGAAGCGCGCAAGCCCTTTTTGCGTTATTGTTTGTAAGGAAGGAAGAAAGCTGGTCATGATAAAAGTGTTCTACTGATGTGTATCGATCAACAATGATACAAACAGCAAACATCAAAGGACTATCGAGACGGAAGGGTCTGGGCAGTGGAACCTCGCTAAAGAACTTTGTCAGTTATCTAGTTAGGCAGTAGCAGACAATACAGGTAGTTGAGATGACATTGTCTAGAAATCATCCCTAGACAAGCCCGGATCAAAGGACTTGTGACACTTTCCCCCACTCGACAAACGAAGAGGAACCGTTAAGGATTCAACTTGAATTACTTCAATTCTTGATCAAGAAGTCAAGGGTGATTTTTGCTTTCGAGGAGAATTTACTGAGAAGGCGATGGCTTAGGTGATCGCATGGAAACTATTACTATTAAACACCATTAACCAATCACCAATAGCAGCATACTTTGTCACCATCAAATCCATTGAGCTGTCCTCCAAAGGAGATATCACCAATGATTCTCGATTGAGATTCAGACCTAGTTATGCTAAGGTAATACACTGTGTTATAGAGTAAAGAACACCTGGAGTACCATAACTTGACACGGGGGGACACTTAAGTGCCATAACTTTTTTTCGGTACACTTAAGTGCTACTTTTTTTTTTTCAAATGGAACACTTAAGTGCCAATATTGGAGTAAAATGGAACACTTAAGTGCCACTCCGGCGAAAATCCGGCCAAACGGCTGACGTGGCAATTTTCCGGCAATGGAGGTCCAAAACGGCGTCGTTTTTGCATGCCGACGTGGCAAAAAAATGCAAAAACGATGCCGTTTCGCGTCGACGTGTAAAAATAATAAAAAATTAATTAAATTAAATTAAAACTTAATTTTAATTAAAAATACTCTAAAATTTTAAAAAAAAAAAAGGGGGGACGAAGGGGCGGGCGGGCGAGGGCGAGCCCTCGCCGCCGCCGCCTCCCCGCCGTCGCCGGAAGGGCCGGTGACGGAGGGGGAGGGTCGGCCGGGGTCGTCGGCCCCGGCCGACCGGCGGCGAGGGCCACGAGCCCTCGTTGGATCCCGGTGAGGGCCCGCGAGCCCTTGCCCCGGATCCGCGAGGGCCGCGAGCCCTCGCCGCCTCCCCGCCGTCGGGAAGGGCCGGCGACGGCGGGGGCGGCGGCGGCGAGGGCTCGGCCCTCGGCCGCCCCCCCTTCGTCCCCCCCTTTTTTTTTTTTTAAATTTTAGAGTATCTTTAATTAAATTAAGTTTTAATTTAATTAATTTTTTATTATGTAAACGGCGTCGTTTCGCCGAATCGGCGCCGACTCAGCTCTCTGGCGAGCCACGCAAGCATTAAAAAATGATAAACACGTGCCACGTAAGATTTCCGGCAAGGTCGCCGGAGGTGGCACTTAAGTGTCTCATTTGAAAAAAAAAATGGCACTTAAGTGTACCGAAAAAAAGTTATGGCACTTAAGTGTCCCCCCGTGCCAAGTTATGGCACTTCAGGTGTCCCAAACTCCTATGTTATATGCTATATTGCCCTCTCACAATCCAAAAATTCCCACATTCCAGACTCTTCCAATTCATCTCAGGCTCAAGTCTTCACCTGGTCCTATATACAAATAATTTATTATTGCGGATACTAGATAATTCTACCGGCAACCTTATGCTACCCTATAGTTAAAAGCATTTGGTTAGGTTTTCTTCTTCTTATATGAAGGGAGACCAAGAAGTCCAAGAATGCTCGGTATAAGGTTTGAAGCTTAGCATAATACTGATCAAATTAAGCTTCAAAACCTCTTGATGGCTAATTCTGTCATCACATTTTTGATTGAGCTACACAACCAAAATATTGAAATTTTGGGCTATATGATCATGATAGTGAAATGACCCATTTGCCGACCAACATGCAAAAGTTGTGACCCTCTCTTGGGTCTAGGGAAGGGCAAGATGGCCTCACCTGTGGCCAACAAGGGCACTTAGGCTCTCTCTTGTGGCCGACAAGGGGCGGAGGCCTTCACCCAAACCTTGCTAGCCCACAATTGAGAAGGAAAAAAAATAATTTAGAAAAGTGCAAAAATTGTTCACATTTGTACCAGCTATGCCATATAAGACGATTGAGGTTCATGTGAGTGATTTTTTATCAAAATTGATCAGATGCATTATATTGGCAAATTGTCGAAAGGATTAAGACTTAATTTACACAATTAAAAAGTTTATGATTGAATTAACATAAATGCAACAAGTTTATAATTTTTTTTTGGTAATTTTGCCAAAGATAAGGAATTTCAGCCATGCAATGTATGATGACAGGAAAAAAAGTTGCACACCTCAAATACCAATCCATTTCCATAATGTTGGTAACGAACCGTTAGGCAAGCACGTAATTGTAAGACGTAGTTTCTGAAAACACTCTCTTGGTTGTGTTGGGACCGGAAATAGCTCGAGTAACACGGCCTGCCTATGAGCTCAAGAAGGTTCCTTGCTGTAGGATCATTCTCAAGATGCATGTGAATTTGTTCACGCATTGCGGATGCCCCTCAGCTGCTGCCATGTTGTCCATTCTCAACAGAGCTACGAGGTCGGCATAGTCCCTGTCGAATTCAGGCCAAAATTGCTTGTTTCTTTGTTTACTTAACAATAAGATTGTTCACTAGATGGAAATGGAGTTCACCGGGCATTGCGCCCTTAAAAACACTCGGGAACCAGTCACGGTGCTTGAAAACCGATCGGAGACCACTTAACCATCAAATCAAAACGCTCATATTATTCATTTCAATTTTTTTTTTTTATGCGCCACCATTACTTTATTTTATTTTGGTCGGGTATGTGCCGCCATTACTTTGTTTAGTTTAATAGCACATCAATATTCAAGCATGTGTAGTCGAATGCTTAAGTGATGGGAAGAACGTGAGAAAGAAAATGGATATATGCTAAAAAAAACCCTTTTTTTCTCTTTTCATTTATATGGCAATTTCAAGGGTCCTTTCGAAAAATGAAAACTTCCTTTTAATTTAATAATGTAGATGTAATAGATAGAGATTAAGCTATCCATTAGGTAAACTTTCGCTCCTTTCATTCAAGAGAGAAAGGAGAGCCACAAAAATGAAAACCCGATCAATACCTCCGTTGGGATACCTGCATGAATGATTTGGGTGCTTGTAGTCAAAATAAGTACAGTTAGTATCACGAAAAATTCTAAATTAATACATTTATTATTATCCTAAATTAATTTTTCGACCACCAAAAATCCAAAACTAATACATTTTTAACAAATTTATCTTCTATTAGTTTCCATTAAAATGAATTAATATATAAAAACTCACAAGCTAATATACCTAGGGTAAAACCCAAATTTGTACACTTGTTAACTGTTACATGTCATCTAACTCAACAATTTGAATATAAACTAAATAAAAATTAAAAGATGATAAATTTGTCACAGTTATATCAATTTGGAGGTTTTAGTGGTCATTTTCTGTTTTGGTCGGAGGTCCTCCTGGGTACGCGTAGCTGAAGCCCTAAAGGTGCTAGTTTGAATTTTTGGAAGCTTTTCTAGTGCAGTTGGCAAGCTGTCATAACATTCCTACATTTGTATTCACCCTGCACTTGTGTAATGGTTGGAATTCGGTATTTTTTTGCAATCGCTGTGTAGGTTTTTGCTTTACCACTGTTTGGCTTTCCTATGCTCCTGTGCAATTGGTTTTCTTTTACCTTGGCACCCTTCCACTCTAACTATTATCTTTGTGAGTGCAAGTTTTTTGTGCCGAGTTTTTGCTGTATAACGTTGTTGTTACTTTTAGCTTAAATCAATATATATCTCTTACCTTTATCCAAAAAAAAGAAAAAAAAAGGTTTTAGTAGTATTATTGTGGAAGCTGGCATAAGTATTCTAATAATTTCGGTTTCACCTCCAATAATTATAAATTAAAACATTGTCAAGCCATTTTATTAAAGAGTAACCTTCACGAATAACCATATAGAATGGAGAGGAGACCTATTAAAAATAAATATAAAATGGAGGGGAGAAAGAGTCAAATCAGAGCGGGGCCACCCGGGAAGATTGGGTCAGGATTTTTTCGGATTTTACTAAACTTATGGGTTCTTCAGGATATGGACATCTGTCAGCTGTGAACAGGACCACTTTTTTGTATTACATCATACATGGCGAGGTGCTATTCCATATCTCTCCGTGTTTGTACAATGTACAGATGCACCTATCAGTCCCGTCATCATCACAAAATTAAAATTGGATTCGTATGAGTGATCCAGATTTGTCGTGCTTAGCAGATGAAGGGTCGTGGGACCGCAACTTCGGCATTTCCTTGTAAAATGCAATGTTGTCATTCTGCATCTCATTTGACTTTTTTAATTAAGTTTGCTTTTCATACAATCAAGCCACTCCATTATGAGTTTGGTAAGTAAAATGACAAATAATGGGGCCATCGCGTAGCAAAATTTGGATGTTAGTATTTTATCCTAAAAAGGAAACTACTTGAAAAAGGAATTCTAGCTAATTATAAGATTAGCCGTTTTACATTAGAATTATGATCCTTTCCATAGTTCCTAAAAGCTTATCCTTTCCTTTTCTAGGCATGGCCATCAATTTGCAATGACAAACCTAAGTTAGATGTGTGGCCAGAAATATGTGGGATAGATTGATATGTGAGAGATAAATATGGAAATGTCGGTTTGATGGATGAATTTGCACGAGAGATTCATTTTCGGTTAATGGGGATGGAAAGCTCCTTCAAGCCTCCTTTGGACCCTTTCTACACAAAGGGTTGATTTTACTAAAAACTCACAAAGCCGTATTACATTAACACATTTAATCCAAATTAGTGTGCATTTCTCAAAAATATCTCAAATGGGTACCCATGACCTATCTATCCTAAATTACTTTTCATCTCAATAAAAATCTCAAATTGATATATTTGACCCAAATCAACCTTCTTTTGAGCATTTTGTAATATCTCATCAAAATGCATACATGTCAATACACGTGACAAATGATTGCTTTTTCAAGTTGGATTTGTCATCCTCCACATTAGATCCGCATTACAATCATCTATCAACTTGTATGCATTTTAACAGAATATTGAATGGAATGTCATTAACATCCATTAATTTTCCACTTTGAATTCATCATTCCTCACATTAGATCTGTCGTTTTTCACGTGTATTGACACGTATGCATTTCAATAGAATATTGGATAGAATGCTACTAGCACACATGGATCTTCTACGTCGGATTTGTTATTCTCCACATCAAATTTGTCTTACACTTGTCTCCCACATGTTTTGACACATACATAATTTGATGGAATACTATTAACACGTGGATTTTTCTTGTTAGATTCACCATTCTCCGTGTCAAATTCATTTTGCAATCGTTTGCCACATGTATTGACACATATATATTTTAACACGATATTGAAAGGACCACTAATCGATAGTAAATTTGAGTCACGGTTATCAATTTAAAGTTTTTAATGAAACATAATTAATTTCGGATAAATATATCATGAGAATATCCATTTGATTTTTTTTTTTTGGTGGTATAAATCTTAGGTAAATAATCGTTCAGTTCGCCTTTTTAAGGGGTACAAAGTTTGATTCTCACGCGAAGGGGGACAGTGTTTTATAAGCTAGCACAACTCGTGCTCTTTAAAAGTTGATTCTGCGTTCTATGGATGTGACCCCCAAAACAAAGTTCAGCCCATAAAAATAAGGGTTAATACCCTAAAAAACCCTAAACTGGTACACCTGTGACAAATCTACCCCAAACTATTTTTTTTGACCACCAAAAACCCCTAACTTGTATACCTTTGACAAATTTACTATAAACTGGTACACTTGTAATAAATTTACTCTCTGTTAGTTTTAGTTAAATTTTCTTGTTAAATTATAAAGTTAAATGACACGTGACAATTGACCGATATACCAATTTGGGATTTTACACTCTATTTGTCACAGTTTACAATTTTTGTGATTTTTTTATGGTATTAATCTAATTTAGCGAGGGGATATATTTGTCACAAATTTACCAATTTGGGGTTTTTTTGGTCGAATAAATTAGTTTGGGGTAAATTTGTCATAAATGTACAAGTTTAGGGTTTTTTTATAGTTAGTCAGGATAAATTTGTCACACGTGTATCGGTTTGGGGTTTTTCATGGTCAAAAAAATAATTTGAGGTAAATTTGTTACAAATGTACCAATTTAGGATTTTTCAAGGTATCAACCCTAAAAATAAAGGGTTAATACCTTGAAAAATCCTAAACTGGTACATCTGTGACAAATTTACCCAAAACTATTTTTTTGACCACAAAAAACCCTAAACTGGTATACTTTTGATAAATTTACCCCAAACTGGTACACTTGTGACAAATTTACCCTCTGTTAGTTTTTATTAAATTTTTTCGTTAAATTATTAAGTTAAATGACACGTGACAGTTGATTAATATACCAATTTAGGATTTTACATTCCGTTTGTTACAGTTTACAATTTTTGTGATTTTTTTTTTTGTATTAATCCAATTTAGCGAAGGGTATATTTGTCACAAATTTACTAGTTTGGAATTTTTTTGCGGTCAAATAAATTAGTTTAGGGTAAATTTGTCATAAATGTACCAGTTTAGGGTTTTTTTTTGTTAGTCGGGGTAAATTTATCACGGTATACCAGTTTGGGGTTTTTAATGGTCAAAAAATTAGTTTGGGATAAATTTGTCACAGGTGTACCAGTTTGAGGTTTTTTAAGGTATTAACCCAAAAATAAAAGGTTATCCTATTTGGTCTGCCGTTGAAATTTGAATCACCTTTTGCTTGGGGCTTCAACAGACGCAAGCATTGCTCGATGCATAGCAGATTCTTTCTGTGTACTTTAGACCCAAAAAAGTAGGTCAAGCGGTAGGCTTTTAAGGAGGGTGGGACCGGTGTTTATCAGACGGTGATAGAAAGTGAGGATTTGGTGCCTTTCCATTGAGAAAAATTATCGCCTCTTCGGAGACATCCGATAAAAAAAAAAAATTGAGAAAATTTACCTATAAAGTCATTAATTTATTATACTTTTATCATTTTAATCATAAATATTTAATTTATCAATTAAATTCTAAACATTTTCAAGTCTATCAATTTATTTTATCGATCAATTTTTGTTGGAAATTATTGATGTGGACACCGATTATCTTATATAGTATAGTAAGAGTGTTAACATAGATAAATTTTAAATTTTTTTATATTATTTCAAGTTATTTATTTATTAATTTTTCATTTCCTTTTTTCTTATTTTTTTTTTCCTTCCTTCTTCTTCCTCTAGTTGGTTGTTAGGTTTAGGCAATGACAACCTAGGAAGCACGGACACGTTGTCCGTGCTTCCGTGTCGTGTCCGACACGTGTCGGAGCGTGTTGGACACATCGACACGCTCGGACATGGTCGAACACGCGTTGACCGCGTGTCCGATTTTTCGACACGCGGTCAACTTTTCTCGACACGCGTGTCGACGCGTGTCCGGAAGACTCCGGATGGAGGCGAGGAAGGGGGAGGGAGCAGAGGCCGCGAGCGACGGCGAGAGACGGTCGAGAGAGAGGAAGAGAAGAGGAAGGGATCGGGGCCCAAGGGGGCGGCGGCGGCGGCGACGGCATCTCCTCCTCCTCGGCGTCACGTCCCTCCTCCTCGGCGTTGCGTTCGCTCCATCGACGGAAGCTGAGAAACGATACGAGGTGCAAAAGAGGGGAGCGAGGTCTGCTGTCTGCGTGTTTTTCTTGGTCCCGTGTTTTTTGTGCGAGCGGTAGAAGGGGGGAAACAGAGGGTCGCTAGGGTTTGTGATAAGGGAATAAAAAATAATAAAAAGAGGGGGACGGATGGCGTGTCTTTTGAGTTTTGGGGGAGGGGAAGTGAGGCTGACAGCCTGTCAATGGTTTTGGGAGGGAAAAAAAGTAAAATAAGTTTGGGATGGAGGGAAATGGACAAATGAAAAAAGAGTGGATTTGAGGATTTATTGTTATAGGAAAATTAAATAAATGAAATTGAAAAATAATTTTGAAAAGTAAAAGTATTGAATTTTGAATAATGATAAATTTTGATTATTCTAAAAATATGAATTTATTTAAATAAATTGATTCTAATTTCTTATTAATTATTAGTTTTATCAATAACTTTTGTTAAAATTAAAAATATGTTTCGCATTAATTATGAATATATCTTTCGAATTTCAAATGAATTGATTTATTAATATTATTAGTGTAAATGTATTATAGGCTTTTTTAATTAATTATTTATTTATAAATTTGAATTAAATTAATTAAAAATAAAAATATTCATTTAATATTCAACGTGTCGCAACGTGTTGGAATTCTCTATTTTTTTAGAAATGATGTGTCGACGTGTCGTGTCGTGTCATGTCGGACACTCGTGTCGTGTCGCGTGTCGGTGCTACCTAGATGACAACGCTCGCCTATTGTTTCCCTTGGCTAGTGGCCAACCATCACCCAAGCTCCACGGCTAGTTAGAGGAAGAAGAATGGAGTAAAAAAAAAAAAAAAGGAAAGAAAAATTTTAAAAATTGAATAAAAATTTTAAAAAATATTGAATTATTATTAAAAATCATCAACGTTAGAGTTGACCATATCATATAGAATAATCAACATTTACATCGGTAAATTTCGGCAAGAATTGGTCGGATAAACTTAGTTGGTAACACGTAAAAATGTTTTAAACTCAATTAGTAAAATTAAAATATTCGGCACTAAAATAGTAAAAATAAAATAAATTTAAAACTTTGTGAGTAATTTCTCATTCCCATTCTTAGTAGACGCCAACATTTAGCGAACAATTGACAAATAAATTAGGTGCTTTGCAAATGAGTGGGGAGGATAAGATAGGGCTGCTTGAGGGTCTTTCAAATTCAAAGTCTCCACGTGCATCCGATGGGGAGGAGGATTTTATTCATCGGTATGAGGACGACGTTTGTCGTTATCTCTTGGACTTCCAGGATTTCTCCTAGGAAGACTACAATGGCGGTCAAGAAATATGGTTTCAGCAGCCTCCACGTGCTGCTATTAATTTTCAGGCTCCAGGAGTTTTTGATCGTTGTCCTAACATTGTTAAATGATTATTCTCGTACGAAACCATCTAATTTCTTCAACTTCTGGCCTAAGCAACTTGACTTTCCTTAAAGACTGTTGAAGGCGCTTAGCACTGTGAGAATGAAAGCTCTCCTTTGTTTTTGTCCTTTATGAGAAGCTGAAAAATGTTAAGAATGCTTTGAGTTAACCTAATAGAGAGCAGGATGGGCGGATTTCTGCTCAAGTTGAGTTTGCCACTTTCAAGCATGAAAAACAGCATTACAAGGAGATCAAGATCATCAATTACTGGAAGAAAAATTTGATTGCTAGTATCGAGTTATGGAAGCAAGAGTCTAAGGGGATCGCATATCAACCTTGAGCGTCGACAAAAAACATGCATGTAATGTTGATCCTATAGACATGAGAGCTACATTTATTTGGGAGGAGCATGCTCTCCCAAGTATTTAATAAAGAGAACGCATATCAACCCTCTAGCTTTGGCTTAGTTAATTGGATTGTTGGAGGATTTTTAGCTCAGTGACATTTCTAAATTAACTCATTCAAGATATTATTCACTTCGTCCATTTCTTATTAGGCCTCACGGTTTTATCCTTTTGGCATATAGGCAGATACTTTTCCAAGAGACCACCTATTCAAATAATGCTCTAGATTGGGCTTGCTTAATTTTGGAGTTCCAAAGCAAAACTTATGATTACATTAAAAAGTGTTTCTACGAGTTAATTCGATTTTTCACATATATATTCTAGAATTATTCTCTTCCTATTTGGTGCATGGTTTAGTTTATTCCTCTTCCCTTCAACATGTTAAAAAACTTGCTAAAAGTTGCTCCTTGTCAAAATTCTTTGACCTTGACAACCACTCCCTGCCCTTATCGGATTGGGTTATTACAGCTTACACGATGTTTCATAGGCCTTCATATAATTGGATCACCATCCTTGTGCCTATGGATTATGAAGATAAAAATTAGAGAGGGGAGGACGCACATCATTGTCGATTAATGAAAAAGACGGAGGAGCTACTAATACAGTTTTGAAAGAGTGGCGCATCTTAATTTCCATGTATGCATAAAAGATTTAAAAGGTTTCGATGAGAATTGCGTCTGCGCTACGGCACTAGTCAAGCAATTCAAACGAAAAAAACACTCTATCTTTAGATTATTGAGTTTCCAATGCAATCATTGTTTGAAAATTGAATTCCCTCTCCCTCAAGTAATTTATACAATTAGCTTGTGCTCTTGAGACAATGTTGACATGACGCGAAAGACTTCAACCATAACATTGTTGAGATAAAGAAACCAAGTGAGGCAACACATTGTCTGCCATCAATTAATCGAATTACCTTTTGCAATGGATAATATACTGGATAACACTCCAAAAAATGGATATCGCAGTTATTTTTTACAGAAGGATGATCGGTAGCCTTTGGCAGCCCTTATTTATGTACTTCCTAGAGAGGAACATGTTTCAAGTTTGCCTGAGAGTACAGACGTAGCTATAGCCTATAGTTATTTTTTGCTTCATTTCCGCTATTCTAAAGATCAAGTAGACTTTCCAAATTGATGAGCTCACCAACTGATGATGTGCAAAACGAACTGGCTTGGAATGGCTCAAACTGAGGTGATGAACCAAATCAACTGGCCTGGCCTTTGGGAGCACAAAGTTGATCTGCTCAATATAAGCAGAGAATCTTCCTAGGTAGGGAAGACCCTTCCCCACTTAAGTTGATCTGCTCAATACAAATAGAAATTAGAGAAGCCTCCTGTCCTTTAAGGACAATAGAGGTGATCAACAAGCGGGGGCCAGTTTTACTTGCCAAGGCCTTAGATGTAAATATGCTGATCAGGACAAACATCGTTACACCTGCCAAACCTTGGCCTTATCCAACATGAATTTCTTTTTTTTTTTTTAATCGGTCGTACTCTACTTCTACTCTTAACTCTCACTCTCAGCCTCTTTGCAAGGCGTGATAGTCAAAGTTCACATTTGAAACTAAATCGTTCCCACCACAACTCTCGAGAAGATGCGGATTTGAACTCCCTATCTCCCCTTCCTATAGGTGGGCTTGGAAAACATATTAGAACTGACCGTCGGTCCCGCGGGGGTCCGAACCTGTCCGACAATAAAATACCTACTATGGGCTCTTGGGCCTCTTGGCTTCTTGGGGCCTTGGAAGGTTAGTTGATAACACAATATACACAGCAAGGTTGGGATCAACCGGGCCTAGTCTAAGCCCCTCTTGCGAGTGCGTGCGAGGAAAAGTTTCAACAAATTTTCAGGATGGAAGCCGTGAAGATTTCACTGTTTCATCCAAATAAAATGCACACCCAACTTGAAGGTTCATCAAAGTAAAGCATCTGGTACATACATGGCTTCTACTTTCATTTGTTTCAATCGGAAAACCAAAAGACAACCATATTCTGCCAGCATCTCCATAACTAATATCTAATGGTCCGGGAGGAAAGAGAGACCGGGATGTTACCAAAATGTTCCCTCCTCAGCGGCACGCATATTCGCCACCTCGTGCCTAACTGGTGTGTTTGAAAATCGAGACTTTGAAGACCATTGGAGTCTTCTTGATCATTTCGAACACGCAAACATCTCCTGCACTCAAGGAATTATCAGACGCAAACATAACCCATCCAGCTGAGAACTTTCCGCAGTAATGATTTGGATAGTTGAAGAGCTTCACGGTCCATGACCTGCCCTGAAACTCGAGCGTTGAGTCTTCAACTACCAAGCTTTCCTCTATGTGGTTCTTCATAAATCCACCAGGTACATGCTGATCAAGTACATGTTTGTAAAAACCACTTTGATCACAATGAAACTAGTCTTAGGCACATGATAAAGGAGCACTGTTTTTCCCTCTCTCCTCTGACAAAATACTTGGGCAACAAGAAGAATCAAGATAAGGATTAAAGTTTCATGGGAAACACCAAAGACGTGTTGCTGTAAATGTGTGTCTTAAGTTAGTGAGCAACGTCCCAACTAGAAAATCCTATGCATATCACCAATTGTAAAACACCATCTTATCCCAGTGTTGCTCCTTTGCCCAGAAGACCGGTGGACGCATGCCCGCACTTTCACATTCAAAACTATACCAGATACTAACACCAAATTCTTATAATGTCGTTAGATAATCTTGCTGCGAGGTCAATTTGAAATGTCGTGAAATCTCTGTGTCAATTAATAAATTCTTACCACGTTAGAGTGCTCGAGATGGTAGCGCCGCAGGAGGATAAGGAAAGAAGGATGTTCCGATTTGAATTTCCTGGCGTTTTTCAGAGCATCAGGTGGGTTTGGACATCTAGATCTAAGAAGAATCTGCTCAAAAGGGGTTGCTCTTTTTCCAGATTCTTTGGTTATGGCTGCAGAAAAGTGAAACAAGAGACCTACTCTGTCATTTGAACAATTGAGAGAAAGGAAGAAGTTATATTTAAGGGAAATAAATCATACTAGCATAGTCTCGTGACGAACAATGCGCACGCACGTTCTTCTTCAGCTTCAACGTCCTTCTATCTCCTGAATGAGAGCCTTTACCTTCAGGTGAAGCCGACCACAATGGCGGCTTCAACTCCCCCAATTCTGTGGAGACATCATCGATTTCAACCACCTCAGGGTCTACTAACTTTTCAGGAGCTACGGGCTTCTGGGGATACTCTATTTCAGTCGCACTTTTATCGAATATTAGAACACGAAAAAAAGAGGCCCCTTCAAGTCTAAAGACTATCAAATGTCCGTGATCTATGGAGTAATAATCCATGAAATTCCTCCATCCTTTGCAGATCCATACCCTGCCATCGCACTTCTCTAGTTCCACTGGCCAATTTCCATCCCCTGCAACCTTGAGAAGCAACTGGTTTGGCAGGCGGTTTCCATATTTTGCTACGAAATTCTTTGGTATTACCTGCGATGAAATTTGAAACCAATGCGTCACCACTGGATCCTCAGAAATGCACTACATCCAAAACCATTAGACCACACTGGTCCTTGCTTATAAAAAAAATTGCACTGATGGAATTTGCCATTTACGGGAGAGTATCGAAGATAACTGAGATAGGAGTGCAGAATACATACAAGCTTTCCACTTTGGAGAGTGTCGGAGAGTATGATCTTGAAGAAATGAGGACTCTGCGGGGGCTCATAACGCTTCCAGCGATACGAGACGTTCGTCATGCTTCAACGGGTTGGTTAGATATCAGGCATTCACATATGCACCAGCTTGCCCTGGTTCCTTTTATTTCTTCGGCCGGCAGCTTTTGCCACAGCTGAACTTACTCAACTGTAGTAGTAAATAAGTGGTCAGGGGACTTTAATGGAGGATTATAGAGGTCATGATGATCTCGGGAAAGAAGGAACAAACATTCAAACGCTCATTGAACATTCCTTCGGAGCTTATCCTCGAAAGATGAAATTAGGTGAAGCGAAAAGTGAAGAGAATGAATGGAAGTAAGTTAAACAATTTAATCCTTAAAAGGCATGTTCCGATTATTTTGCGAAGCATTATTTTGCAAAAAAATAAATTATTTGAAATATATCTTTTAAAAAATGATCATTTATATCACTTATAAAAATGAATAATCAAAAAATATTTTCATGAAAATATTCAGACATAAAATATATTTCATTGACTAATTATTTTAAGTAATACAAACAATTATTTTTAAGAAAATATTTTTAAAATCATTTATGTTCTGAAAAACAAACGGAACTAAGTAAACTTTAATCATTCATGTGTTGCGTAAAATTATTACTTTGAAAATGCTCCAATTAATGCACAAACATTTTTTTTTTTTTTAATAAACATGTTTGAGATAATGAAATATATGCATCTTTCGTTCATGATATACATGCTTCAATTTCATGAAGAGTTTCGTTCCAAAACTGCTTGGGGAAAAAGTTCTCACTTTTACTATGTTTGTATCTTATCTTTGTAGATTAACAGAAAGGTTTAATAGAAGGCAAAAAGATTTGTGTGTGGTCTTTGTAAATTTGGTTTTTATGGTAAACAAGCGTCCAAATAAATATCATTTGGAGGCCTCAACCAGAAAAAAGAACACATGGTACATAGATCTAATAAAATATCATTAAGACAAGCCAAATGTTCTTTTACCTTTCTGTTAATGCAGGGAGAGAGGCTGGACTGAGGCAGGCTTGATGCGGCGTAGGTGGTGATTTGGTCTGGGCAACCTGCAAACAGAAGAACAGCGTAGCAGAAGAAACAGGACTGCAAGCGGCGGCGTTGGGAGGAGCTGGGATGCTGCCACCGGAGCTTTGGCAAAGTTGATGACAACGCGGCTGAGCTCGTCAAGAAACCGGCGTGGACTGACTTGGTCACGAGGGGATCTGGAGAGCGGCACGGGGCTGAGGCTACCGGAGCTCAATGTGTCGCCGTTGAGAGCCGGCTGCGGGTTCGTGCTCGCAGGAAAACACCGAAAAGCCTGCAAGAAAACTGACGTCGCGACCGGTAAGAGCGCGGCCAGATCGGGGCAGCGGTGCCCTGAAGAAGCTGCAGCGACGGTTCACGCGCGAGGGCGCGGGGAAGGGTTTCGGCAGCTGCACAAGTGGCCGCACACGAAGCGCACGCCCGAGGAAGAAGACGGGCTTCTCTTTCTCTCTCTCATCTCACTTCTTTGGCTCTTTCTTTTGGTGCTTTTATTTTTCTAGCTTTCTTTTGGCCTTTTTCCTTCTGACCCTCCTTTTGTACTCCCTCTGTTTTCTCTTACGTTTTCTTGTTTCTAGTTTTCAATGCGTGCTGTACGTCCCTCTGTTTTCTCTTACGTTTTCTTGTTTCTAGTTTTCAATGCATGCTTCTCTTTCTCTCTCTCATCTCACTTCTTTGACTCTTTCTTTTGGTGCTTTTCCTTTTCAATGTATGCCGTACCTCCCCCTTTCTCGGTACACATGGTCCCAGAACTTCATCCTAACGTGTATCGGGCAATATACCCCTTGAGATTTTGGTTTGTTCAGTGTACCTTTAACTTAATATTTAACATAATCTTTAAACTTTTAACTCATTTTTCTATGTGATCTTAAATTTTTAGCAAATGTTTAATATAGACCCTGAATTATGCACTTCCTCTTCATAGGATCCTTTGAAAATATAGCTTTATTAAGTTACAGAAGTTACTATCTTGACATCTTCGAACGTCTTTATGCTTTTATCCAAATTTCCGAGTAGTTCACAGCTAAAAGACGGACTCTTAAAGGCTTGAGCAGGGTTTTATCTAATGTGGGATAGCATACCTGCTATAACTAACTTGGTCTTCCCTAGTTCTAAGCATAAATCCTCTTGTTGGTAAATTAGTCTTTTCATTAATATAAGATTAGAGATAACATTAAATATTTTCATATAATTTATGGACTCAATTTAATATGTACCAAAATTTTAGAGATTATATTGAACAAATTAAAAGTTCAAGAATCACATGACACATAGAGTTAAAGTTTATGGATTATATTGAACCAATTAAAAGTTCAAGGACTACATTGTACATTGAGCCAAAATTTAAGGATTATTTGTTTTTTTTGATGAAACATGTCTATATAATCCATATTTAGGGCACCTCTTGCAAGATGAGGTGATGTCCTTATTTCCTATTATTGATTATATGATTATTCTCATTAGGAAATTGGGTTATTCTCTTCTTATATTTTCCCATAATTGCAATTTTCAAAGATGATACCTTTATTTTCTTCAAACATAATTTTATAATGCAATATGTCTTATTTCAGCTTCCCATGTGGCAACCTTGTGTGATATTTTTAGGGCGCGTTTGGTAACGATTCTCATTTCCGAAAATCGATTCGATAAGAATTGATTTTTTTTTTTTAATTCTGTTCCCAGAATTGATTATGAACAAAAGAACGCGTTTGGTAACAAATAAAATTTCTGATTCTGAAATAGAAAAAGAACAAAAATGCGTTTGATAACAAATAACTGATTCTGTTCCAATTCTTTTTTAATTACATTTTTAGATGAATGTAAATTTGATATATTAACCAAAAAAAATGTGATATTAAATGTTCATAAACCATTCACTGATTAATTATATTTTTATACTAAGTAATAAAAATATTAACTAATCAATTTTTATTAAAATTGTAAATAATAAACCATAGTATAAATTATACTAATATCCCTAAAATATGTAATAAATATAAATAATAAATTATAATATAAAATTAAATATGCATTCTATATATAGCAAATATATATTTCAGAATAGGAAGAAATTAAAATAAAATATAAAAATATAAACAGATAAAAATAAAAACAAAAAATGTTGTTATTTTAAATTTGGTTTTCTTATTATAATTTCAATATTATTTATATTTAAATAATATTTTTTTTATCATGGTGATTTCTCATTTTCAATTAATATTTACTTTTATATGATTAAATATCTAATCCATTTTGAATTTAATATGGATGGATGTTAATTTTAATTTAGCCAAGACACTTGTCTCTCTCTCTCTCTTATATATATAATCCCTTCCCCAAAACCGAACACCCAACGTTTAAGAAGATATAAGTCTTCACACCAATAGGACTCTTTGAAACAAAGAAAATGCTTTAACGAGAAACTCATTACTACAAGTTATCCATAAATAAGTAACGTAGTCCATTGTTCAACTTCAAATATTGGCTTTGATAAGTCAATAATTAAAAACAATATTACAAAGGTCAGAAACATAAAGTTATTGAATCTCCGGCATATTATAATCCCTTGCCATTTGATTTGCAATACTTGTCCGAATCATGTTTATCTCCATTGCCTCCTCATTTGATGTATCATCTACAACCTCCACTTCTCTAGTTCAAAATGAGTACTCTGGATCTCCATATCGAGAGAAGTTTTTGTCCATCCTGTCTTGATCACGAATATAATTATGAAGAGCACAACAAGCAATTACAATGAGTGCTTGCTTTTTCATTGTAAATGGAGGCATGTGTCTCAAAACGGTGAAGCAATTATTTAATGCCCCAAATGACCTCTCAATGACATTTCTTAAAGAAGAATGTCTATAGTTGAATAATTCTTTTGCTGTCCTTGGCCGTCTTCCACTCCCTCTATAATTGTTCAGATGATACCGTTCACTTTTAAACGGAGTTAAAAATCCCGGGAGTACTGCATAACCAGAATCTACCACGTAGTATTTGCCTATAATTTATATATATACATATAAAAATTAGTTATGATATGCAACGATGAAACAATCATAAAATTAATTTCTCCTTATAAACAAATCAAATACCTGGTGGTGGTTGAGGAAATTGCAATTGAGGAGTCGCAAGTGCTGTTGCAAGCACTCGACAATCGTTGGCAAATCCTTCCCATCCAGAATATACAAAAGTAAATTTTATATCAAACGAACAAACACATAACACATTCTGTGTGGTACTTCCTTTTCTGCCTCTATATGGGATTTGCTGAGACCTGGGGACGGTAACATTTATATGGGTGCCATCAATAATACCTACGCAACCCTGTAAATTTATTTCGAAAAAAAAAATCATGTGAATTTACGCATATTCAAAAATTATCAACTACGTGTATTTAATGATGCACAATTCATATGAAAACTATACCTTGAAATAGCGTTCATGCTTAGGATCCATAAGAATTTCTGGTGGAACAACATCAAATGATGGTGCTTTGATAATCTCCTTTGCAAGCTTGAGAATTGCTTTCAACACTAAATTAAAATACGTGCTGATTGTATGTCCAGAACATTGAAACCTCTCATATAAATCTCTAGTTGAGTTATTATGACCAACCAAAGATAGGAAGATTCCAACTTGTTCATCTATCCTAACATACCGATTATCTTTCAACCAACCTCTTATCCTCATCAAATCACATAGGTTCAGAAAAACATGCCTTTCCATCCTAAAGGCTTCATATATCCTATCTGAATGTCCACAAATAATTTATCTCATCCATTCCGGTCCTGATAGTTTGCTGTCCCTAATAGGTTCTTTTGTATGCACGGACATGTCTATTGTGACCATACATAACCATGCTATCAATACGTCAAGATTATCGTCATCCAAGAATTGGCCAACTGATTCTACCTGCTCATTAGACATACTATCGAATCCCTCTTCCATAGTACCTATATCATCATGCAAATATAATAACGTTAATAAAGAAATTTAAAAATAATCCAATAACAATCAACAACATAAGTTCTAAAGTAGAAGCAAATCAAATATAAAATCTCACACAATCCATATTATCCATATTACAACATAAAAGAGTTTGAATGATTAAAACACACAATCTAGGGAAACCACATGCAATCCATAGAACTGCTCTCAACATCTACTAAAGAAATTGCAGAAGTCCATGTCTCCTCTCAGCCGGTGTTAAGACGAAAGCCTCTCTCCATACGGCACTAGCACATGCTCGTTCCACTGCTTTGTTGTAAAGATCTTGGTCCAAGCCATTCATATTAATCAAAATATCAATCATAACTGCTATAGAGAAGCGGTCTTCAGGTGGTGGTGCTGATGGTGTGACGTGTGAGTTAACAGATCCACTCCCAGATCCAGATTGACCTGACCTAGCTCTGAGCATGTCTTGGATAGCTTTGCATGTATCTGCAATATCAAATGAGGAAGTATTTCTTCTCCTCTTGACATTTGGAGTCCTATCCAACTTGTGCTGGTTATGACTGGGAGTGAGAGTGGGAGTATACTGAGATGCAAAAATATCCTCATCAAAGTGGTGATCACCTAAGTCCTTTGGATCACCAGTTGCATTGCCACCACCATTGTCACCATCCTCTAACAATGTTAGATCTTCGGCATTTCCCACAGCATGCTCTCCAGTAGCATATGTATCACCAAATACAATGCACAGTTCAGGATATTGAAGAAATCCATCATTCTTGAATTTTGCCCAGTCATTATTTTCTTGCAATTTTCACAATAATGACATATGTTAATAACATAATCAAAGCTTCTAAAACTTACATCTATCATAATATCAAAATGATCAAAACTTAAAACATACCCCGATGTGAGAGTTCCAAATACTTGGATCGTCAACAACAACTGTGTGATTCACACTATCCCAACCAAAGCCAGTTTGTGAAAGGAGCTTCTTAAAACTACCATATTGTCTTCTCAGTTTGTTCACCTTATTCTTCAGCTGCAATAGGTGATATTGGTGTCCTTACTGTTTAATGAATTCAACCCGTATGTTGTTCCACCCTACTTTTTAAAAGTAGAAGTCGTGCGATTTCCCTTTTGAACCTCCTTTACCAACAATCTTACAAACAAGGTGGTTAAAGGCTCGGTCCATTTTGCATTGAACATTTCTTTCTGGGATGCCATCTAACCTTAATTGAGCATCATCATATAAATTAATTGAGATGACACTTAAAACTATCATGAAAGATGAAGTGTAACCGAGTAAGTAGGGAAAAGAGAAAAAGATGCTCCAATGAAACTCACTTGAGGTGGCTTCTTGTTCAAATGCAAATTCGCTTGAGGTGGCTTCTTGAGGAGCAGCAGTAGTTATAATAAAGCATATCAAGACAATTAACACTTCTTTTCAGAACACTCAAGAATGATTTACAGAATAGCAATGGCAATTCTTTTAATGCATTAGAAATGGAAGGCCACAAAGATGCTAGAGCTGCTTAAAAAGCAACACTCTAAGTCTCAACAATGTTCCTTTTGACAGATTTATATCCTTGTAAATACATGCAGACAGATGATAAAATCCAGGCACTAGTAAATGAATTGATCAACCCCACCCCCTCTCTCTCTTCCACCACACACGACTGGGAAACATAAAGGATGCAAGATTTCCATATCAATTATACCGAGTTGGAAGATAAACCCAGGTGCTGAACCGGTCTTTCCGCATGCTGGCGACAGTCGGATGGAGAGATATGTTTCTTTAATCCCCCACTCTTGATCTCGTAATCACTGTGCTAATTCCTCTCACTGTAGTCCGAGCAAGGAAGAAAACAAGAACAGAGTCAAGAATAGAGCACTCAATGAAAGGGAAATTAGCATTTTATAATCCGAGAAAATGAGACCATACAGAGATTTCAAGGACTTGACCAAACAACGATAATCAACAATAAAAGCCCCAAAAAGCCAACCCCAGATTGAACTTCCACGTTCTAGTTTCTGCCTATACAAAAATCTGCAATTGCATTGCGAATATTTTAAGAATGCTTATTGAAACTTCATTTACAAAGAGAGGGAACCAGAAAGTCATCGGACCACAATAATGGAAATGAACACGAGATATATTCACACATCCGAGTCAGAGATTAATCAACAGGCCACCCGATTGCTGAACACCACCCATCAGCCCCAAAAAATCACTTCTTTCGACCCAAACAAAATTTGAGCTCTGAGTCGACTCGGGGAGGACTCGAAGCTTGCTTTTTCAGCCTTCACATGACCAGCTCAGAGACCCACCCCACGTTGGGACCGGAACCGGACCTGAGAAGGTCGGCGCCATTGAGGGAGTTCTCCTTGCTGAGCTTGGCGTACATCTTGGCCCTCAAATCTCTCCCAGACTCGACCCTCTCCATCAGGGGCTCCTCCTTGCAGCGATGGTGAGACTCCCACAGATCAAAGAGTCCGCCTCCGCCGCCGAGTTGCCCATACCGCGGCGACAACTTGGCCCTTGGAGTCACTGACGCCGCGAGGTGGCACCCGGGTCGGAGCGGGGACCCGAAGAGGGACCACCCCCTAGGTCGCCGAGCGACCCCTCGGCAAGCTCGGCGAGTTGAGCTCACCAAGGGATCGCTCACCCTCGGCTAGCTCGGCGAGGGCACCCGCCGAGAGGGGTCGCTCGGCGAGCGACCCCTAGGCCCGAATCGGCAGGCGCCCGCGCGTCGAGCGACCCCTCCGTCAGATCGGCGTGGGTGACTGCCGAGTCGAGCCCAGGGGTTGCTCGCCGAGTGACCCCTCGGCCAGATTAGTGCGGGCGGGGCTCCGATCCGGTCGATTGCCCGGTGGCGCTCCCGCTAGAGACGAAGAAGACGACACAGCCAACAACCAAGAACTCACCTTGAAGAAGCAGCAGTCACCGTCGACGTCGCCGTGCAGCAGTCACCTTCGCCGTCGCTATTCTTGAGGAGGGAAAGGATGAGCAGCAGATGGTTGAGCAGAGGAGATGGGTTGAGGAGATGAGAGGACTGTGAGAGAAGAACCACCGGTTGAGGAGATGAGAGGAGAAGAGGAGAAGACTTTCGGTTGGGAGCAAAGGACGTGCAAGAACGTGCTCCGCCACTATTCTCTTGATTCTTTTTCTGATTCTGGGATGAGAATCAGATTTTTTCTGATTCTTGAAACCTGTCCAAAACCGTTCCCGGGAACAAAAATTTTACCAAACACGATTCTTGTCCCAAACTGATTCTAGGAACAAAAAATCAGAATCTGGTACTGTTGGGATGGTTACCAAACAGACCCTTAGCCACCAAAGCTCTCAATGGGCTTGGCTTAATCTTTACTATAATGCGCATTTCCGTATAATTAAATTTAGGCCTTCATGCTTGAGTCCATTAGCTCTAATCCAATTAAAATGCAATATATGGGGTTAATTAAAATCCTTATAGTGTGTGTACATATATATATATATATATATAAATGCAATTTCACTAATATTTCTATGTAGGGATTGGGATAAGTCTCTAATATTCCTTTGTAGTAAATGACTAAGAAAGTCATCAAAATATTGGTGTCAACACATTTTAATGAGATATTAAATGAAATGCTGCTAACACACGTGAATTTTCCACGATAGATTTGCCATTTTTCAAGCCACATCGGTCTTGCACTCGTTTGACATGTCTCTTGACTTGTATGCATTATAATAGGATATAAAAAAAAAATGCTAATGAATATTAGATTTTGGTCGGGGTTACTAGTTTGGGATTTTTGGTGATACAAAAATTAATTTAGGATAAATATGCTAGTTTTAGATTTTTTGTAGAACAACATTAGTTTAGAGTAAATGTACAATGGATACTAGTTTGACTTATTCTGTAGTATTAACATTTTGTAAATGATCATTCGATCACATTTTTTTTAAGGGCTTGACCCTTCAAAGTTTAATTCCTTTAGCAAAGGAGAGAGTTTTTGTGAGCTATCACCACTTGTGCTCTTTACAATTTGATTGTTTTTTTAGATAGATATGATCCCAAAAAATTAAGAAAGTGATGATAATAAATTGAGGTTGAACCCCTAAACATAAAGATTATACTATTTAGTCTACCATTATGTTTAAATCACATATCCCTTGGGGCTTTAGGAAATGCAAGCATTGCTCATAATTTAGGCAAAGTGTTCCTTTTTGTCATAATTTGAAGCACGGAAAGGAAGTTAAGAAGTAGATTCCTATAAGGGGTACAACCTGTGTTGACTAGACTGTGATGGATAGCGAGGGTTTGTTGCCTTCCCATTCTTAGGCCGTGTTTGGTTTAGTTTTGGAAATGGGCTTTGGGGAAATGCAAATACTTTTTCCCTAAAAGGTTTTGGGGAAATACAAATTCCTTTTGGTAAACAATTCTTTGTAAAGCTATTTTGGCTTAAAGAGTGTTTGTCAAACCTTTTTTTTATAAAGGGTTTTTGAATTACATTTTTCTTTTTTATTAAATATTATTAAACTCTTTGTCGACTCTAGTGAAGGTAAGGATAATTTTGGAACAATGAAAGATAAAATCGAAAAACTAAAAAATTCATGACAGTAGTTTTAAAAAAAAAAAAATTTCAGCATTTGATCAAATGCTGAAAGCTCAATAAATGTTGAAGGCCTAAAGCTAGTCCCTATCGGCATTGAGCTTTCAGCTTTCTCCAAGGTTAGTATTTGATTGAAAGCTCATTGGATAGGCTTGTCAAACACCCCAACATTTCCCCAATGAGCTTTGGAGGCTGAAATCCCTTGGGAAAGCTGAACCAAATGCATTATCAATCGACATCGGCAAGCAACATTGGTGGTTTGGAAATGAATGAGGTAGGGTTCCTAGATTCAAAGTCTCGGATGTATCCGATGAGGACAATTCCATTCTTCCCCGTGAGGATGACGTGGTGGTTGCCTCGTGGACTTCCAAGATCTCTCCTAGGGAAACTACATGGCAGCCAAGAATTCAATTGAAGTTAGAAAATTGTGCAGGAGTAGAGGGGAATGAAGAAGGTTGAAACTACAATGCTGAAAAGGTTGACTGGTAAAACCTAAATCATCCATTCTTTCTGATGAACATGCAACACTGAATACTAGGAGTGCTAATAACAGTCTATTTGGTAATGTGTCAAACAATATCTTATTCTATTTTGTTCCTCAGGAAAAAGGAGGAATATAAATCTGTTTGGTAACTTTTTTTATTTCTGGGAATTGATTGAAAAAATATCAAGAAGTTAAAAAAAAATTACTTTATTCCCAAATCATTTTTTTTTTCTCTTTTCTTTTCTTTCTTTTTCTCTTCCTCTTCTTCTTCCTTTCACTGGTCGCCGACCCTCACTGAGCCTCATCATGGTTGGGCAAGGCTTCGCCTGGCCAGATTTGGCGAGGCTGAGCCTCACCTAGCCACGCCAAGGCTCGACCTTGTCGAGGGTTGACAAGGCTCCCCCGAGGCCGGCAATCTCACTAACTCTCATCTTGCTGGCAATCGGCTAGAGGAAGAAAAAGAGAAGGAAAAAGAAAGGAAAAAAGAAAAGAAAACTGTCATAGAAATATAACAATAAATTAAAAGAATTTATAAGTAAAAAAAATAAAAAATTAAGGGTCGTATTGAATTCATTTTTATCATGAGAGTAGGAATTTTGAATAGTTATTTAATGTCTTCAAATGTTTGGAAACTCGTTTGGGGAACATAATTAGAAAAACTATTTCAGAGTAGAAATTATTCTTAAGAACAGAATGGTTACCAAATGCACTCTAAGCCTCATAAGCATCAAGAAGTTAAAAAGAAAAATAGTGGCTTAGAATGACGTTTCAATTGTTTTGTCTTCTAGAACTATAGTTAAGGACTCAACTATTGCAAATTTTCAACTTTCTAAGAAGCATTGGCTTCATAGTTAGAGTGATAAACCCTGCCGGTAGAATTTGGATTTTCTTGAAGCTCAGTTGAGCCTACAAGCTGTTTTGCATTGTTTGAACCAATGTAACTATGTATCTTTTCATCTCCCTATTGTCTATGTTGCTATCTTTTCATCTCCCTATTGTCTATGTTGCTAATGCTATTGGGTAGATTTTATTACAAGATGTTTCAAGAGAGATCTCTACTCCTTGGCTTTTAATGGAAGATTTTAACACTCTATGCAATCTTACTAAATTTAGTAGTTTTGAAAATATCGATGAAGCTCATCTTGTGGGCTTTGAGACATTCTAGGGAATGTGTTTCTGGTCTAGGATATTCAAGTTAAGCGGGGATTTTTTTTTTTTTTTAAACCAGAACCAATAGAAGTTTGGAAGGATTTGTGGGTCGCCAGCTTGATAGAACCCTTGGTAATGATATATGGTTTCAACAGTAATGAATTTCTGATATTGTCCAAATAGTGTTAAATGATCATTCTCCCCCGCAATTACTTGAGTTGTTTAATTTCTGGTTTAAGTAACCTGACTTCCTGTAGATTGTTGAAGGTGCTTGGCATTGTGAGAATAGAGGCTTTCTCATGTTTGCCCTTCATGAGAACGTGGAAATGTTAAAAATGCTTTGAGGTAATTTGATAAGAAGCAGCATGTGCAGATTTCTGCTCGAGTTAGAGTTTGCCACTTTCTAGCTTGCGAAACAACATTAAGCGAGGAGATCAGGATCATCAATTACTGGAAGCGGAATATGATGCTAAGATTGAGTTCTGGAGCAAGAGTCTAAAGAGAACGCATATCTACCCCCAGCGTTGACAAAGAGAATGGATGTAACGTTGACCCTATGCATGAGATACCTACTTTTATTTGAGAGGAGTATACTCTGCGAAGTATATAATAAAGAGAATGCATATCAACCCTAAAGTTGGCGCAGTCAGTTGGAACATTTGAGGATCGCCTGTCCAAATCCCACCAGCTAAGTAAAAACTATTTTGAGTTAAGCCTACTTGTACAGGCCAAAACCTGAGTTTATGGGCTTTCCAAAGTATTTCATTGACTCTTAATTACCGGGATGCTCGTGTCTGTGGAGTATGAAAAAAGAAAAAGAGAATGCATATCATGGTTGACTGATGAAAGGATGGAGGAGCTGCTAGTGCAGATTTGAAAGGGCGGTGCATCATGTTTTTCAGGAATGCATGGAAGACGCAAAAGGTTTGATAACAATTGCCTTTGACAGCACTAGTCAGGCAATTCAACAAAAGACATTTCTCTATCTTTGAATTATTGAGTTTTGAATGTAAATAATGTTTGAAAACCGAAACACCTCTTCCTTAAGTAATTAGTGCAATTAGCTTGTGCTCTTGGGACATTGTTGACACGACACGAAAGACTTGAATCAAACATCATCAAGAGAAAGAGTCCTCAAAGCGAAACGATATGTCATCTTTGATTAATCAATTTAGCTACACTTTTCCATTGACAATATACTCGATAAGACTCCATTAAATGTATGTCACTTACTTTTATGGATCGAAGATAGTGGCGTTTATTGGCCTTTGTTAATACACATCCTATAGCGAAAACATATTTCGAGTTCGCCCGAGAGTGCAGAAGTGGCTATAGTGATTCATCGGGAAAATTGTCCAAAAAGTCTTAAACCTATTGCACTTTTGCCAATTTCGTCCTAGACTTTTTTTTTTCTTGCCAATTGAGTCCTAAACCTTTTACAATTGTGTCAATTCAGTCCATTTTGTCGGCCGGAGCTGACGTGGACGCCGGCCGAAGACAGCTGTCCGGTGAATAATATTAAAATAATTTTTTAATATTTTTTTCGAATTTTTTTAACTTTTTTTAATTTTTTTCTACTTTCTTCTTCCTCTGGCCGGCGCCGGTGTCGGCTGGCCAGAGGCGAGCCGGCAAGGTCAGCCTCGCCGGCCACTGGCGGAGGCGAGCCTCGCCAGATCTAGCGATGGCAAGGCCGCCGTCGCTGGGCGAGGCTTGCCCTCGCCGGCTTGGCGAAGGCGAGCCTCGCCTAGCGACGGCGAGGCCGCGGTCGCCCGGATCTAGCGAGGCTCGACCTCGCCACGGCCGGGCAAGGCCGAGCCTTGCCACACCGAGATCTGGCGAGGCTCGCCTCCGCCAGTGGCCGGCGGGGGCGAGCCTCGCCAGTGGCCGGCAAGGCTGACCTCGCCGGCCCTTCCCTCTGGCCGGCCGGCGCGAGAGGATGGAGAAAGTGGAAAAAAAAAAAAAAAAAAAAGAAAAAAGTTCGAAAAAAAAATTAAAAAAATCGAAAAAAATATTAAAAAATTGTTCGCCGGATAGCTGTCTCCGCCGGCGTCCACGTCAGCTCCGGCCAGCAAAATGGACTGAATTGGCACAATTGTAAAAGGTTTAGGACTCAATTGGCAAGAAAAAAAGGTTTATGACTAAATTGGCAAAAGTGCAATAGGTTTAAGACTTTTTGGATAATTTTCCCGTGATTCATCACTTCAACTCCATAGTTCTAAACATCATGTACTCTTTCCAAATTGACGTGCTAACTATTTGATGATGCACAAAACCAACCGAGGTGGTGCACTGATTGCACTAAATTGTACTTTAAGAGCACACAATTGATCTGCACAGTACAAGTAAAGGAGACTTGAGGGTAGGCAAGACTCTTTCCACGCCTAAAATAATAGAGAAAAAATTGGAGAGGCAAAAATTGATATAAAGACAGTAGAGGTGATCAATAAGGTGTGTTTGGTAACGTTTCTTTCAAAAATTGTTTCAGGGAACAAAAATAGAAAAAATTATTTTTGTTTCGGGGAACAATTTTTGAACAAAAGAACGCGTTTGATAAATTTGTTCCTGGAATAGAAAAAGGACAGAAACACATTTGATAAACTTGTATAATTTTTTTGTTTCTTTTAATTTTTTAATATTCTCATTTTATTTTTCCTATTTCATTTTTTATTTTTCCTTTTTCTTTTTTTCCTTTTTCTTCCTTTTGGCCGGTCGCCGGCCTTGGTCATGGGCGGCGACCGGCCGACGAGGGCCGGCGGCCTTGCGCAGCCACAGCGAGGCTCGCCGGCCCTTGACGAGGCCGAGCCTAGCTGGGCCACCACTAGGCGATGGCCTGGCGACGTTGAGCCTCGCTAATGGCTGGGCAAGCTTGGACTCGCTTTGACTAGGCGAGCTCGAGCTCGCCCAGATCCGGTGAGGCCGAGCTCGCCCAGCCACCGACGAGGCTTGGCCTCACCGGGCCACCGCCAAGTGACGCTCTGGTAAGGTTGCCGGCCCTCAACGGCCGGTCATCGGCCATGGCTAAGGCCGGCCAAAGAAAAAGAAGAAGAAAAGAAGAAAAAAAGAAAGAAAAAAATAGGAAAGAGAAAAATTGTTTCTTGAAAGTGTTCCAAAAACAAGAAATAAGTTTTTATTGTTTCTTGTTTTTGTTCTAAATTTGTTCCTAGGAACAAAAGATAGATTTGTAATAAAAACGCAAACAAACGTGTTTTTATTCTTTTTTATTCCCTAGAACAAAAAATCAGAAATTGTGTTCATGAACAAAAGAAAAGAACACAAACAAACAGACCCTAAGTGGGTGGCCTATTTTGCTTGCCAAGACCTTAGATGTAAATGCCCATAGTAGGCATTTTACCAGTTCTGCCTCTCCAGGAGGTGATGGTTGGACAGGTTTAAACCTATGGGTCGAAAGATCAAGTCTAATGTGTAACACAATATACATAGCAAGGTGGGATCAACTGGCCTAGTCTAAGCCACTCTGACAAGTGCGTGTAAGGAAAACTTCCCACAAATTTCAGGACGTAAGCTGTCAAGATTCCACTGTTCCATCAAAATAAAATGCACACCCAACGAGAGTTTCATCAAAGTAAAGCATCTGGTACACTCATGATTCCATTTTCATTGTGCCAATTAGAAAACAAAAAGGACCATACTTAACCAGCATCTTCATAACTAATGCCTAATGCTCCGGTAGGAGAGAGACAAGAATGTTACCAAAACGTTCCCTCCTCAGCAGCATGCATGATTGAGGCTTCATGCCTAACCGGCACGCCTGAAAATCGAGACTCTGAAGACCATCGGAGTCTTCTTGATCAGTTCGAACACGCAAACGTCTCCTGTGCTCAAGGAATTATAAGTCGCAAACATGGCCCAACCAGCGCTGAACTTTCCACAGTAGCGTTTTGGATAGTTGAAGAACTTCACAGTCCATGACCTGCCCCGAAACTCGAGTGTTGCATCTTTGACTACCAGGCTTTTCCTCGTCTGGCTCTTCAAAAATCCACTAGGTACATTCTGATCAAGTACATGTTTGTAAAAACCATTTTGATCGTGATGAAACTAATTTTAGGGACATGATAAAGGAGTACTGTTTTTCCCTCGCTTCTCTGACAGAGTACTTGGGCAACAAGAATAACAAAGATAAGGATAAAAGCTTTGTGGGAAAAACCAAACACTTGTAGCTGTAAATGTGCCTTAAGTTGGTGAGCAAAGTCTATTAATAGCCCTCATTTTACGGTTTTTTTTATGTACGTTGACCAACTAGAAAATCCCATGCATATCACCACTTGTAATACATAATCTTTTCCCATTGTTGCTCCTTTGCCCGAAGCTCGATAGACACATGCACGCACTTTCACATTCAAAACTATACCAAATACTATCACCAAATTTTAATGATGTTGTTAGAAAGTCTTGCTATGCAGTCAACATGAAACGTCTTGAAATCTCTGTTTTATGTAATGATTAAGTTCTTACCACGTTAGAGTGCTCAAGATAGCAGCACCATACAACGATGACGAAAGAAGGATGTTCTGATTTGAATTTCCTGGCCTTTTTCAGAGCATCAGGTGGGTTTGGACATCTAGAACTAAGACGAATCTGCTCGAAAGGGGTTGCTCTTTTCTCAGACTCTTTGATCCTGCCTGCAGAAAAGTGAAACAAGAGACCTATTCAGTCATTTGAACAGTTGAGAGAGGAAAGAAAGTTATGTTAAAGGGAAATAAATCACAGCACCACAGTATCGTGACGAACAATATGAATGCACGTTTTTCTTCAGCTTTGAAGTCCTTCTATTTCCAGAATGAGAGCCTTTAGATTCAAAATGTGGTGTCAGCAAAGAGGCATAGGACTTGCTCCGATCTTTGCTAACAAGATTGGATTTCATCATCAGCTTATCAGGTGAAGCCGAGCACAATGGCGACTTCAATTCCCTTCTTTCTCCAGGAAAAACAATGTGATCCCCCAACTCTGTCGAGACATCATCTATTTTGACCATCTCAGGATCTAATAATTTTGCAGGAGCTATGGGTTTCCGGGGATACTCTATCTCAGACGCACTTTCATTGAATATTAGAACATGAAAGAAAGAAGCCCCTTCAAGTCTAAAGACTATCCAATTTCCAAGATTGATGGAGTAGTAATCCAAGAAATTTCTCCATCCTTTGCAAATCCATACCCTGTCATCGCTCCTCTAGTTCCACTGGTCAATTTGCATCCCCTGCAACTTTGAGAAGCAACTGGTTTGGCAGGCGGTGTCCATATTTTGCTACGAACCTCTTTGGTATCATCTGCGAGGAAATTTCAAGTATATGTGAACCCAATGCATCACCATAATTAGATCTTTGGAAATGCACCACACGCAACCATTAGGTCACGCCGGTTCCGCGTGAGACAATCGATGAACTGAGCTTGTGTGAACCAGTTGTACATTAAAGTCCTTGTTTATAAAAAATTGCACTGACGAAATTTGCCATTTTCAGGAAAGAGTACCAAAGCATATATACTCATACTTCAAACCATTGACACCTCCCAAAATAAACAAGAACTGAGACACGAGTGCAGAGTACATACAAGCTTTCCACTTTGGAGAGTGTCGGAGAGTATAATCTTGAAGAAATGAGGAGTCTCCCGGGGCTCATACCCCTTCCGGCGACGCGAGACGTTCATCATCCTCCAACGGCTTCTCTCAGAAGTAATTCATTCACGTGCTTCAGCTTGCCCTATTCTTTATTTTTATTTTTATTTATTTCTTCTGCCGACGGCTTGCCACCCTGAGTTTACTCAACTGAAGCGTAAATAAGTGGTCAGAGGACTATTGAGGGGACCTAGACTTAGAACCAGGGAAGACGAAGTCAATTTTCTGCAGGTATGCATCCCACAGTGGGCGAACACTCCCGTTCAAGCCCTTCAGGGACAGCCTTTTAGCAGAAAACCACTCAATCCTTTAGTTCAGAGCCTAGAGACACTCAGAGATGCCAGGATGGAAACATTTCTAACATACTCGAGCTGCATTTCTTGGAGGATCCTACCAGGCGAGAGAAGAAGAGAGAAGTTTAGAAAGCCATGAGAAGTTTTTCACAAAAACACTCACTTCATTCAAGGGACTCTGCCCACACAATACAGACTCCTTGCCTTATATAGGCAAATGGGAGACACAAAGACAAAAAGACCAACTAACGGGTCCAGGAACAGAACAAAGGCTCCGGAACGAAATTTCCGGGAGGGAATTATTCGCACACTATGAACAGTACCTGTACTGTGAACAGTAAACTGCTACAGTACTTTCCCTAGCCTAGTGAACAGTAACTTTGCTACAGTGACTTTGTACGGACAACGGCATTTTCAGCGGTCTCGTCCGTCACGGGCATTGTAGCTGTTGTGGGAGTCATCTGAGCTGTAATTTGATGCAAAGAGGTGTTCTTCATACTTTTGTTCAAGAGCTTCAAGCTCTGCAGGTGAGAGAATTTGTCTTGACGAGGATGCTTCATGTGCCCAATGTGAGGCTTCTTCTTGTGCCCAATCGGTGTTGTCGTCAGGATCAGGGATGCTTGGCTGAGGCTAGTTGACTGGATCCTTGTAGAAGGATACGTTTATGTTTTGAGATAAGGACGAGGATCCTGGAGCATAGGGGTCCTGGGACAGAGGACCTCCCCATCTAGCATAGGGGTCTTGAGTGGATTGGACAATGTCATCTGCATCTGTCATTTCATGCTCCCGGGATGACGCCGCTTGTCCGAAATCATCGAGTGCTTCCTTGGCTTCTCGGTGCGAGTTCATAATGATCCCAAGTGGCGGGGGCATTATAATTCCATATTTCTTGAGGGACAGTTTGTTTTCTTGGCAAAGAATTCTTTGAAGCTCTCGGTAGTGATGTTCAGAATATCTGACAGAGCCTGGATACGATCTATGAATTCGGGCTTCTCTGCTGTTCAGATATGGTTTATAGGATGTGGTTCCTATTTCCTGTGGTTCATTAATGATGCTACCATTGTTTCTAAAAAAGTGCCATGGACGTTTTAAAACAAAATGGTATGGACTTCAGGGTTTTGTGTCGCAGTTCTTAGTTCTTTCTCTAAAAGATGTTTCCAATGAGTTGGAGGATAAAACCAGTTGAGAAAGTCTAAAAGATTTTTGTCACTTTCTCTTTCAGCATTACCTTTTCCGAGCATGAAAATCCTTGTGAGGTTGGCAATGAATCTTCTGGTTGGAATCTCCATAGCTATTAGGTACTTGTTGGTTAAGTACCATAATAACTTTTGAGTTGATCGGGAAAATCATCTTCCTTCCGTAAGAGGATGAATGAATGGATAATCTGCATTCAACCCAAAAGGATAAAGAATGGAACCTCCGTTGAATCGGAATAGTTCGGTATGGCATTGCCACATG
This sequence comes from Eucalyptus erythrocorys, assembly GCA_014182555.1. NCBI lineage: Eukaryota > Viridiplantae > Streptophyta > Magnoliopsida > Myrtales > Myrtaceae > Eucalyptus > Eucalyptus erythrocorys. Next base: position 5,318,149 of record CM024605.1, on the reverse strand, counting down.
AGACTATCGATGTTTTCACCGAGACGGTCGTGCTCGATTTCTTCAATGATTTCCCTGGGATATTTCCAGCTGGGCAGATCTTTGATCTTCTCGATCTTGTATTTCTGTCCATAATTGAGCATATGGAAGGCAGGTCTCTTGATGTACATGTTGATTTCTGCGGGTGCTTTTGGCCTTGACAAGAAGTCAGCAAGTACATTCTTCCTTCCAGGAATATGTTTGGTCTCGAAAGAGTATTTTGAAAACCATTCAGCCCATCGAAGCAACCGGGAATTCGGGATTTGCTTCGCTTGAACTTGGTCATCTGGAAAAGATGCCATATCTAGTTCTACTAAGAAATGGTGACCGATGAGATGGAACTCAAACTTCTTGATCCCGTTTTTGACTGCTAAAATCTCTTTGAAAGTGGAATGGTAATGCATTTCAACCTGAGAGAATTTTCCACTTTTATAAGCACAGAGGTGCCTCTTACCATCAATTTCTTCGAACAGAACTGCTGCCCAGTATTCATCATTGGCGTCAGTCTGAAGGATTCTTTTCCCTATTGATGGTATTTGTAATGGTGGGAGATTTTGCATAATCTCCTTAAGCTCAGCAACTGCTTTGGTTTGGGTCTTTCCCCAAGATGGGGGATTCTTCTTCAGCATTGACTGGAGTGGGATCAGCAGTTTTGCGATGTTTGGAACAAAATCCCCGAGATAATTAATTATCCCAAGAAATTGCTGAACTTCCTTTTTGGAAAGGTTTTCTTCAGAAACTTCAATAATTCCCGTGCAATGTGTGGCCCCGGGTAGTACGTACCTTTATTGAGGTGCATACCAAGAAATTCAATTTCATGTCTGGCAATATTCATTTTCCTTTGAGAAAGCATAATGCCATGCTTCCCGACAATTTCCGCAAATTGTTCAAGGAGTTGGCGTGCGATTGCTCATCGTGGTCAGAGCAAGATCATCAATATAGACTGCAGCACTTGACAGATTGGCTGGAAAATTCGGCACATGGCCTTTTGGAAGAGGGATGGGGCAACTTTCAAACCAAAAGGAAGGACTTTCCACCGGAAGTGCTGGTTTGGGATACGAACCCTGTTTTGGATCTCGTCATCGGGATGAATGCCCAATTGCCAAAATCCGGCTTTGAGGTCAAACTTGGAATAGATATGGGCTTTGGTTAGGCCAGCAAAGAGAATCTCTTGAAGGTAAAGGGAAATTATCATCTTGGAGAAAAAGGTTAAGAGGTTGATAGTTGATCACCAATCTCATTTTTCCCCGGTTTGCTCAAAGACGCTTATTGACATAAAAGGCTTCACAAGCCCATTGAGAATTGGAAAGTTCAATAAGTCCTTGCTGGAGAAGTTCTGAGCATTCCCTTTGTGCCAAAGTTAAATGTTCCGGATTCATTCCTGAGTGACTCGCCTTGGTTGGATTTATGTCTTCATTCTTTTTTAACGGAAGGCGAACAAAAAATTCTGGATTTTCCCATAAGGGATGAGAACATTTTTGAGCGAACTCAGCATGAGATTCCGAGCATGATTGAAGCAACTTTTGCATGATTGGATCTAATAGACTCATGTGAATGGAAAAGAGTCTTTGAATATTGACGAACTCAGAGAATTGGTCTTTATACTTAAGACCTTTTCCAGGGATGATTCGAAGTTGAGCGATTTGAGTCATAATATCCCACCCAATTATTAGATCTTTATTGGGGAGACTAGATCCAAAGATTTTGGTTGTGATAGAACACTGGGGAAAGAATTGGACAGTTATAGGAGTGGTTCTGACATTTGTGGAGAAAGTATCTCCAGACGCAGAATTGAAGTATCGGACATGAGAAGTCCAATATTCTTCAGGCAGGATTTTGGTGTCTAAGATGGAACAACTTGCTCCTGTGTCAATAAGAGCAATGACATTGATTGGTTTTGCAAACTTGGAAGTGAAGATTTTTACAGGAAAATGGGGACACCGGGTTTGGCTTGAAAATATGTCGGGGAGGTTGTTACGAGGATGCAAGAGATATATGAAAAATCTCTTCGATTCTCGTGTCGACTCGCCACCGGAAGTTTGATAGGAAGGGATGATACAAAGAGTATGTTCGATGGCTCTTCATCGGCGGAGAATAAGGATTCGATATCATCATTTTCAAGAGAAATTCCAGTTTCATTCTCAATATGATGAATTAAACGATTCGACCTTTTTTAGCCCGAGGACAATTTTTGGCAAAGTGTCCCTTCCCGGTTGCGATGAAACATCTGTTTGATTTCTTGTGGCCTGCGCGATCTTTCCTTTTTCGGAGATATCGCCATTTCTTCTTTCTCCGGTAGTGCTTAGAGCCATATTTGTGTTTTTTGATACTGAATTTCTTGAGGTGTTTTTCTTCCGGCAATACTTTCCGCAATCGCCGTCGCAATCATTTTTGGAACACTTGATCTTCACTTTTGGCGGGAACAGGCTGCTTCAAGGGTTTTGTCTTCTATAATGTAAGAGCGGGCCATTTGTCTTTTCAAACAAAGCTCTTCAAGACACGGATGAATTTCTTGCTGTATTTCTCCCAAAGGAATGTCTTGTACCCTTTTTGCTTTCCAAAAAGGATCTTTCAACCATCCGGGTCAATTCTTTGGGAATAGAAGTCGGGAAGACATGCTTCAAATTTGAATCAGCTCAAGGCGATAAAAGAGTTTAAGCATCTCCCCGTAGTGTTTATCAAGATGCTTCTTCGGAGAGAACATCATTTTCTTTCAAAGAATTCTCTTCTTTTCAGTTCGACAAGGTCAGTGGGTTTCCTTATAAAGAAATGATTTAAGATGGTGATTGCATGGCCAAAATCTGGTGACATCGAAAATGAATCGGTCCCTGTTCGGATGCGATTTCCACCGCTTTTTGAGACTTCCAAGAAACCCGTGACAAAGTTATAGAGGACATCATTCATATCATGGTTGGTAAGGGATTGAGTATTCAACCAAGTATGAAATTCTTCAAATCTTTCTCTTCGCCATTTGTGATAAGGGATATCATCAATGGTGAAGAACTGTTTTGATGCCATGGACACATGTTGTCCGGTACTATGTTGGACAACTTCTGGATCAGAGTAATTAGATTCCATTTCAATATCTGGAGCTGGAGGATCGGCCATATATATGGATGAGGTGATTGGTGCTTCAGGAGGGCAATGAATAGCAGGAATCGAAAAGGATGAGGAAGATGCAAGAGATACCGAATCTGATTCGGAATCAAAGATGTCAGGGAAAGTTTGTTCTGCTGGAAAGAGAGTCTGGTCTTTTTGGATAGCAGAATCAACAGGATTAGATTGTTCTGAGTACCCAAATCCTTTAGAAAGGATTCTAGAGGGTTTGAAAGCATCATCTGATCTGGCCTTTCTCTGATGACCACAGAAGAGGTTGGCCTAGTTGGCCCAGAGAGAGAGGTTGGCCTGGTTGGCCCTTCTGGTCTTTCTTTTTCTTTTCCTTTCTCCTTTTGTTTTCGAGTGAGTTCTTTAAGACGATCTCTCATGCTTGCCATATATGGTTCCTTCCTGTAAGGATCTTCTGAAATGGCTGCAAATATAGACGTCTGAGGCGAGGGAGGCACATAACCGGTTCTCACAGTAGGTGCTAGTGGATCGAAAGGTCGAAACCTTCCTTCTTCAAGGATTTGAATCTGCCTTTTGAGCTTCTCTATTTCAGGGCTGCGGGCTTTCAAAAGAATGATACCCGAGGCGTTGTCCCGATTCCAAGGCCTCAAGTCTTTTGTGGAATTCGAAAAGCAATTTTTGGTAGACTCATCGTGTCTTTGAAGATCTTGTTGGACATTCCCGATCTTGTAATCAATGACTTTGAAAGCATTGTTTTGTGCCATCAAAGTCTCTGATTGCCAATTTAGGACAGCTTCAGCAGTAGTAGTCTTTTTTGGTCTTCCATGCTCATTTACCTCGTTAGGGGTAGATATTTTGGGAGTATGGCGAAACCTTTTTTGTGGATCAGTATACTCTTCTGGAGCAGGGAATGTAAGTCTGGACTGTTCACGGACAAGAGGGGGGAAGTCCGTATCTTGGAACATGGCAATGGAAGAGACAGTTTGCTTTTCTGGTGGAACTTCAAATGGGTAAGAGTTTTTCTTAGCCCATTTCAGAATTGGCTTATAGAACGGGGAGAGAGCTGGTTTCTTTTGAGGTGGAGAAGGTGGGGGTGATGGTGGTGGAGAGTTTGTTGGTGCAACAGTATATTTTGGTGGTGGAGGAGGTGCGTAGGAAACTACGTACTGGTATTTGTCACACTCACCAAGAGTATCAACAGATGGATCTCCATTTAAGTACTATTGAAACAGGGGATCTCTCTTTTTCTTTCGCCGAGGTGGAGGTTTTTCGAATGGATCAACCTCATCAGGAGATTTCGTGCAAGAGGAGCACTGGCAAAAGGGATCCCAAAAACAATGACCATATGGGTCTTTATAGTAATGGACTGACTGTCCATCACTTTGGAAATGTCGGACATGCTTTTTTGTGTCTGGCTCAGAAATAGCTTCAGGAACACATGGTTCGATCATAAAAAGAGTTTGGAAGATAGATGGACTACGATTCTTCTTTTTCTTTGCCGAACCTGATGGAAACAGTTCCATCTTTTTTTCGGATAAATTCAGAATCCGAGGACTGGATGGGCTTACTGTTCTGGTGCAGCTTTTCATAGTTTGTGATCCATGTATCTGGGAGAAGAGTGGCTAGCTTCTCCTTCGGGATCTGTCTGGGAACATGGATTTGTTTGTAACAATATTCGTTCCATGCGCTTGGTAGGTGAATCCAGTGCCGAGAAGATCCTTCTCCCACTATGTCTACCGAACCAGAAATTCTCGAAGCTCCTATTTCTCTTGCTCCTTCATCATCCACCCCTCCCGACTTCCGTGTCTCTAATGCTTCTAAGATAGATTATCTTTATGAACCACAGGAAATAGGAACCACATCCTATAAACCATATCTGAACAGCAGAGAAGCCCAAATTCATAGATCGTATCCAGGCTCTGTCAGATATTCTGAACATCACTACCGAGAGCTTCAAAGAATTCTTTGCCAAGAAAACAAAACTGTCCCTCAAGAAATATGGAATTATAATGCCCCCGCCACTTGGGATCATTATGAACTCGCACCAGAAGCCAAGGAAGCACTCGATGATTTCAGACAAGCTGCGTCATCCCAGGAGCATGAAATGACAGATGCGAGATGACATTGTCCAATCCACTCAAGACCCCTATGCTAGATGGGGAGGTCCTCTGTCCCAGGACCCCTATGCTCCAGGATCCTCGTCCTTATCTCAAAACATAAACGTATCCTTCTACAAGGATCCAGTCAACTAGCCTCAGCCAAGCATCCCTGATCCTAACGACAACACCGATTGGGCACAAGAAGAAGCTTCACATTGGGCACATGAAGCATCCTCGTCAAGACAAATTCTCTCACCTGCAGATCTTGAAGCTCTTGAACAAAAGTACGAAGAACACCTCTTTGCATCAAATTACAGCTCGAGATGACTCCCACAACAGCTACAATGCCCGTGACGGACGAGACCGCTGAAAATGCCGTTGTCCGTACAAAGTCACTGTAGCAAAGTTACTGTTCACTAGGCTAGGGAAAGTACTGTAGCAGTTTAATGTTCATAGTACAGGTACTGTTCATAGTGTGCGAATAATTCCCTCCCGGAAATTTCGTTCCGAGCCTTTGTTCTGTTCCCCGCACCCGTTAGTTGGTCTTTGTCCTGCTTGTGTCTCCCATTTGCCTATATAAGGCAAGGAGTCTCGTATTGTGTGGGCGAGTCGCTTGAATGAAGTGAGTGTTTTTGTGAAAAACTTCTCATGGCTTTCTAAACTTCTCTCTTCTTCTCTCGCCCGGTAGGATCCTCCAAGAAATGCAGCTCGAGTATGTTAGAAATGTTTCCATCCTGGCATCTCTGAGTGTCTCTAGGCTCTGAACTAAAGGATTGAGTGGTTTTCTGCTAAAAGGCTGTCCTTGAAGGGCTTGAACGGGAGTGTTCGCCCACTGTGGGATGCATACCTGCAGAAAATTGACTTCGTCTTCCCTGGTTCTAAGTCTAGGTCCCCTCAATGGTATCAGAGCCATGGATTTGTTTGTAACAGTATTCGTTCCATGTGCTTGGTATGTGAATCCAGTGCATAGAAGATCCTTCTCCCACTATGTCTACCGAACCAGAAATTCTCGAAGCTCCTGTTTCTCTTGCTCCTTCATCATCCACCCCTCCCGACTTCCGTGTCTCTAATGCTTCTAAGATAGATTATCTTTATGAAGTCTCTCTTAGTGATGAAACCAGGGATCTCTGAAACTCAACTCCCTCTCATGAACCCATATTCCGCTTTTGCTAAACCCAGTTCATCCTTTTCACCCATCCGCTCCATTCGTCAACTCATCCATCAAACCCCAAAGCAAGTAAAAGAGTACGTTCAGTCTACCAAGTTTGACCAGCACCCTATTCCTCGCTCGAAAAGGAGTACTTTGTTACTCTTCAAATTCCTCCGAGTTTCCCAAACAGTGGACCCAGCAGGGTTACACTCACATTCATTATGGTGCTGTTCGTCTTGCTCTTACCTTTCATGGTCGTAAGGGTTTACCTATTGTTGCGAGGATAGCATTATTGGATACTCGTTTTCTAGAGTACCAACATGCTTGTATTGGCACAGTTCAAACCACTTTGAATGCTGGCACAGTGTTTGTCACTTTATATCCAAACTTTAATATTGCTCTTTCAGATCCACAGTTACTTTCTTTTATGAAAGTACAGGTTCAACTCATGGGAGCCCCCTGCACCGCGACTCGTTGCTGCAACGCTCCACTACCAGATGGTTTATCGAGTGCAGAACCATGCTCTTGATCTAAACTTCAACAATGGAAATGAAGATGCTTTGTTCATCTCCATGCAAAATGATCAAGCTTCTTGTATTCATGTTCCCAGACAGATCCCGAAGGAGAAGCTAGCCACTCTTCTCCCGTATACATGGATCACAAACTATGAAAAGCTGCACTGAACAAAAAGCCCATCCAGTCCTCGGATTCTGAATTTATCCGAAAAAAGATGGAACTGTTTCCATCAAGTTCGGCAAAGAAAAAGAAGAAGGTAGTCCATCTATCTTCCAAACTCTTTTTATGATCGAACCATGTGTTCCTGAAGCTATTTCTAAGCCAGACCCAAAAAAGCATGTCCGACATTTCCAAAGTGATGGATAGTCAGTCCATTACTATAAAGACCCATATGGTCATTGTTTTTGGGATCCCTTTTGCCAGTGCTCCTCTTGCACGAAATCTCCTGATGAGGTTGATCCATTCGAAAACCTCCACCTCGGCGAAAGAAAAGAGAGATCCCCTGTTTCAACAAGGTACTTAAATGGAGATCCATCTCGTTGATACTCTTGGTGAGTGTGACAAATACCGCACGTAGTTTCCTATGCACCTCCTCCACCACCAAAATATACTGTTGCACCAACAAACTCTCCACCACCATCACCCCCACCTTCTCCACCTCAAAAGAAACCAGCTCTCTCCCCGTTCTATAAGCCAATTCTGAAATGGGCTAAGAAAACTCTTACCCATTTGAAGTTCCACCGTAAAAGCAAACTGTCTCTTCCATTGCCATGTTCCAAGATACGGACTTCCCCCTCTTGTCCGTGAACAGTCCGCACTTACATTCCCCGCTCCGTAAGAGTATACCGATCCACAAAAAGGTTTCGCCATACTCCCAAAATATCTACCCCTAACGAGGTAGATGAGCATGGAAGACCAAAAAAGACTACTACTGCTGAAGCTGTCCTAAATTGGCAATCAGAGACTTTGATGGCACAAAACAATGCTTTCAAAGTCATTGATTACAAGATCGGGAATGTCCAACAAGATCTTCAAAGACACGATGAGTCTACCAAAAATTGCTTTTCGAATTCCACAAAAGACTTGAGGCCTTGGAATCGGGACAACGCCTCGGGTATCATTCTTTTGAAAGCCCGCAGCCTGAAATAGAGAAGCTCAAAAGGCGATTCAAATCCTTGAAGAAGGAAGGTTTCGACCTTTCGATCCACTAGCACCTACCGTGAGAACCGGTTATGTGCCTCCTCGCCTCGCACGTCTATATTTGCAGCCATTCCGTAAGATCCTTACAGAAGGAACCATATATGGCAAGCATGAGAGATCGTCTTAAAGAACTCACTCGAAAACAAAAGGAGAAAGGAAAAGAAAAAGAAAGACCAGAAGGGCCAACCAGGCCAACCTCTCTCTCTGGGCCAACTAGGCCAACCTCTTCTGTGGTCATTAGAGAAAGGCCAGATCAGATGATGCTTTCAAACCCTCTAGAATCCTTTCTAAAGGATTTGGGTACTCGAGAACAATCTAATCCCGTTGATTCTCGCTATCCAAAAAGACCGACTCTCTTCCAAAGAACAAACTTTCCCGACATCTTTGATTCTCAATCGATTCGGTATCTCTTGCATCTTCCTCATCCTTTTCGATTCCCGCTATTCATTGCCCTCCCGAAGCACCAATCACCTCATCCATATATATGGCCGATCCTCCAGCTCCGATATTGAAATGGAATCTAATTACTCGATCCGTAAGTTGTCCAACATAGTACCGGACAACATGTGTCCATGGCATCAAAACAGTTCTTCACCATTGATGATATCCCTTATCACAAATGGCCAGAAAGATTTGAAGAATTTCATACTTGGTTGAATACTCAATCCCTTACCAACCATGATATGAATGATGTCCTCTACAACTTTGTCACCAGGTTTACTGGAAGTCTCAAAAACTGGTGGAAATCAGTATCTGAACAGGACCAGATTCATTTTCTGATGTCACCAGATTTTGGCCATGCAATCACCATCTTATATCATTTCTTTATAAGGAAACCCACTGACCTTGTCGAACGAAAAGAAGAGAATTCTTTGAAAGAAAATGCTGTTCTCTCCGGAAGAAGCATCTTGATAAACACTACGGGGAGATGCTTAAACTCTTTTATCAGCTTGAGCCGATTCAAATTTGAAGCATGTCTTCCGACTTCTATTCCCAAAGAATTGACCCGGATGGTTGAAAGATCCTTTTTGGAAAGCAAAAAGGGTACAAGACATTCCTTTGGGAGAAATACAGCAAGAAATTCATCTCGTGTCTTGAAGAGCTTTGTTTGAAAAGACAAATGGCCCGCTCTTACATTATAGAAGACAAAACCCTTGAAGCAGCCTGTTCCCGCCAAAAGCTGAAGATCAAGTGTTCCAAAAATGATTGCGACGGCGATTGCGGAAAGTATTGCCGGAAGAAAAACACTTCAAGAAATTCAGTATCAAAAAACACAAATATGGCTCTAAGCACTACCGGAGAAAGAAGAAATGGCGATATCTCCGAAAAGGAAAGATCGCGCAGCCACAAGAAATCAAACAGATGTTTCATCTCGCAACCGAAAGGGACACTTTGCCAAAAATTGTCCTCGGGCTAAAAAGGTCGAATCGTTTAATTCATCATATTGAGAATGAAACTGGAATTTCTCTTGAAAATAATGATATCGAATCCTTATTCTCCGCTGATGAAGAGCCATCAGAACATACTCTTTGTATCATCCCTTCCTATCAAACTTCCAAAGTGAAACCGAGTCGACACGAAATCAAGAGATTTTTCATATATCTCTTGCATCCTCGTAACAACCTCCCGACATATTTTCAAGCCAAACCCAAAGTGTCCCCATTTTCCCGTAAAAATCTTCACTTCCAAGTTTGCAAAACCAATCAATGTCATTGCTCTTATTGACACAGGAGCAAGTTGTTCCATCTTAGACACCAAAATCCTGCCCGAAGAATATTGGACTTCTCATGTCCGATACTTCAATTCTCAAGCGTCTGGAGATACTTTCTCCACAAATGTCGAACCACTCCTATAACTGTCCAATTCTTTCCCAAAGTGTTCTATCACAACCAAAATCTTTGGATCTAGTCTCCCCAATAAAGATCTGATAATTGGGTGGGATATTATGACTCAAATCGCTCAACTTCGAATCATCCCTGGAAAAGGTCTTAAGTATAAAGACCAATTCTCTGAGTTCGTCAATATTCAAAGACTCTTTTCCATTCACATGAGTCTATTAGATCCAATCATGCAAAAGTTGCTTCAATCATGCTCGGAATCTCATGCTGAGTTCGCTCAAAAATGTTCTCATCCCTTATGGGAAAATCCAGAATTTTTGTTCGCCTTCCGTTCAAAAAGAATGAAGACATAAATCCAACCAAGGCGAGTCACTCAGAATGAATCCGAACATTTAACTTTGGCACAAAGGGAATGCTCGAACTTCTCCAGCAAGGACTTATTGAACTTTCCAATTCTCAATGGGCTTGTGAAGCCTTTTATGTCAATAAGCGTGTTGAGCAAACCAGGGGAAAAATGAGATTGGTGATCAACTATCAACCTCTCAACCTTTTTCTCCAAGATGATAAGTTCCCTTTACCTTCAAGAGATTCTCTCTTTGCTGGCCTAACCAAAGCCCATATCTATTCCAAGTTTGACCTCGAAGCCGGATTTTGGCAATTGGGCATTCATCCTGATGACAGACCCAAAACAGGGTTTTGTATCCCAAACCAGCACTTCCAGTGGAAAGTCCTTCCTTTTGGTTTGAAAGTTGCCCCATCCCTCTTCCAAAAGGCCATGTGCCGAATTTTCCAGCCAATCCTGTCAAGTGCTGCAGTCTATATTGATGATCTACTGCTCTACAGCCCTGATGAGCAATCGCACTGCCAACTCCTTGAACAATTTGCGGAAATTGTCAGGAAGCATGGCATTATGCTTTCTCAAAGGAAAATGAATATTGCCCAGACAGAAATTGAATTTCTTGGTATGCACCTCAATAAAGGTACGTACTACCCGGGGCCACACATTGCACAGAATTATTGAAGTTTCTGAAGAAAACCTTTCCAAAAAGGAAGTTCAGCAATTTCTTGGGATAATTAATTATCTCGGGGATTTTGTTCCAAACATCGCAAAACCGCGATCCCACTCCAGTCAATGCTGAAGAAGAATCCCCCATCTTGGGGAAAGACCCAAACCAAAGCAGTTGCTGAGCTTAAGGAGATTATGCAAAATCTCCCACCATTACAAATACCATCAATAGGGAAAAGAATCCTTCAGACTGACGCCAATGATGAATACTGGGCAGCAGTTCTGTTCGAAGAAATTGATGGTAAGAGGCACCTCTGTGCTTATAAAAGTGGAAAATTCTCTTAGGCTGAAATGCATTACCATTCCACTTTCAAAGAGATCTTAGCAGTCAAAAACGGGATCAAGAAGTTTGAGTTCCATCTCATCGGTCACCATTTCTTAATAGAACTAGATATGGCATCTTTTCCACAGATGACCAAGTTCAAGCGAAGCAAATCCCGAATTCCCGCTTGCTTCGATGGGCTGAATGGTTTTCAAAATACTCTTTCGAGACCAAACATATTCCTGGAAGGAAGAATGTACTTGCTGACTTCTTGTCAAGGCCAAAAGCACCCGCAGAAATCAACATATACATCAAGAGACCTGCCTTCCATATGCTCAATTATGGACAGAAATACAAGATCGAGAAGATCAAAGATCCGCCCACTGGAAATATCCCCAGAAATCATTGAAGAAATCCAGCACGACCGTCTCAGTGAAAACATCGATAATCTCATGTGGCAATGCCATACTGAACTATTCCGATTCAACGGAGGTTCCATTCTTTATCCTTTTGGGTTGAATGCAGATTATCCATTCATTCATCCTCTTACCCGGAAGGAAGATGATTTTCCCGATCAACTCAAAAGTTATTATGGTACTTAACCAACAAGTACCTAATAGCTATGGAGATTCCAACTAGAAGATTCATTGCCAACCTCACAAGGATTTTCATGCTCGGAAAAGGTAATGCTGAAAGAGAAAGTGACAAAAATCTTTTAGACTTTCTCAACTGGTTTTATCCTCCAACTCATTGGAAACATCTTTTAGAGAAAGAACTAAGAACCGCGACACTAAACCCTGAAGTCCATACCATTTTGTTTTTAAAACGCCCATGGCACTTTTTTAGAAACAATGGTAGCATTATTAATGAACCACAGGAAATAGGAACCACATCCTATAAACTATATCTGAACAGCAGAGAAGCCCGAATTCATAGATCATATCCAGGCTCTGTCAGATATTCTGAACATCACTACCGAGAGCTTCAAAGAATTCTTTGCCAAGAAAACAAAACTGTCCCTCAAGAAATATGGAATTATAATGCCCCCGCCACTTGGGATCATTATGAACTCGCACCAGAAGCCAAGGAAGCACTCGATGATTTCAGACAAGCAGCGTCATCCCCGGGAGCATGAAATGACAGATGCGAGATGACATTGTCCAATCCACTCAAGACCCCTATGCTAGATGGGGAGGTCCTCTCGTCCCAGACCCCTATGCTCCAGATCCTCGTCCTTATCTCGAAAACATAAACGTATCCTTCTACAAGGATCCAAATCAACTGGCCTCAGCCAAGCATCCCTGATCCTGACGACAACACCGATTGGGCACAAGAAGAAGCCTCACATTGGGCACATGAAGCATCCTCGTCAAGACAAATTCTCTCACCTGCAGATCTTGAAGCTCTTGAACAAAAGTACGAAGAACACCTCTTTGCATCAAATTACAGCTCAGATGACTCTCACAACAGCTACAATGCTCGTGACGGACGAGACCGCTGAAAATGCCGTTGTCCGTACAAAGTCACTGTAGCAAAGTTACTGTTCACTAGGCTAGGGAAAGTACTGTAGCAATTTACTGCTCACAGTACGGGTACTGTTCATAGTGTGCGAATAATTCCCTCCCGGAAATTTCGTTCCGGAGCCTTTGTTCTGTTCCCAGACCCGTTAGTTGGTCTTTGTCTGTTTGTGTCTCCCATTTGCCTATATAAGGCAAGGAGTCTGTATTGTGTGGGCAGAGTCCCTTGAATGAAGTGAGTGTTTTTGTGAAAAACTTCTCATGGCTTTCTAAACTTCTCTCTTCTTCTCTCGCCCGGTAGGATCCTCCAAGAAATGCAGCTCGAGTATGTTAGAAATGTTTCCATCCCGGCATCTCGAGTGTCTCTAGGCTCGAACTAAAGGATTGAGTGGTTTTCTCGCTAAAAGGCTGTCCCCGAAGGGCTTGAACGGGAGTGTTCGCCCACTGTGGGATGCATACCTGCAGAAAATTGACTTCGTCTTCCCTGGTTCTAAGTCTAGGTCCCCTCAATGGTAAATTAACCACTGGGATTTGCCCCAGTGGCCACCCTTCCAACATGGAAGGGGGAGGTGAGGTTCAAACCCCCACTTTCTCGGGGAGGGATGGGGTGGGGACGCGCAAGTTTCAGGGGTGGGTTTCGACGCCTACGCCCTGCAAGAGGCAGGGCAAAAGTCTAAGAGTGAGTGTAGAATAGGTATAAAGTAGAACTGATAAAAAAAAAAAGGACTCGATAAATTAAAACATCTCAAGGAATAATCTGAAGTCATGATGATCTCGGTCGAGAAGGAACAAGCATGAACTTGTACGAGCCAAGAGAACATTCATTGAATATGGCTTTTGTAAAATATGGAGTTTGACTCGGTCAAAGAAAAAAAAGGAAAAAGTTGACCGCTGAAAATACAAAGACGAAAAAGTGGTGGATTTAGCTTTATAAGGGAAAAGAAGAGCTCGCTCGGTAGAAAAAGGAAAAGCAGAAGAAGGAAAGGGGAAGCTCGCGCGTACATGTCACAACTCTCGTCAAGTCTATTTTATTTCGATTTAAAGTACGGTAAGAATTCAAGTAATTTATTCCCCTAATCAGAGTAATTTTTTTGAATTAAGGCATAAATTCAGAATTAGGCAAAATTTGAGTTACTAATTCCAATTTAAAAATATAGGGAATGATAGTTTAGGATATTGTGAAATCGTAGGATTTTATATAACCCTTTTAGACCTACAAAGCTTGAAATGCACTTTTGGAATATGGCACGTGTGATGAACAATATTGGACTAGCAACTTTCAAGCCAAATGTAGTTAGCTGTTAGTTAGGTTTTGGGTCAGCCAAGCTGAGTGTTCTAGTACTCTGAAAGTTTTTTTTTTTTTAATTAAAATCCTTTGAGTAATTTTTAAATTTAACTCATTTATTCCCCTGATTGGAGTAATTTTAAATTCTTAATTAAGTGAAATTTGAATTGCGAATTCCAATTCGGAAGTTCTTAATTTAAAAATTATAAAGATTGATTGTTTAAAATGTTGTGAAATTGTAGGAATTCACATCACTTATTTAGATTTACGGAGCTTGAAACAAATTTTCAAAATAAGGCACGCATGATGAACAATATTGGATTAGCAGCTTTCAAGCCAAATGTAGTTGGTTGCTAGTTAGGTTTTAGGTAAGCCAAGCTATGGGTAAAGGGTTTTGTTGTTTGTTTTTTTTAACTATGAGTTCGATTGAAAAAGAGTTTTGTGAAGAGAGATCTAATGTGAAAAAGTTTGTATGTTGTTTGGTCTTGGGCATTCTTATATGAATAGTGCTATCTATTCTTTGAATTTGTGAACTAATGTATTTGAAAATGAGAAGGATTGACGTATTATGTGCAAAGTGTGATTTGGTTAAAAGGCAAAAATGATGTTTATAGCATATTTAATGCATAACTTGGGATCAGGCTTTTGCTACTCTATATGGTATTTGAAATGGTTTAATGAGTATTTATGAAATGAATTCCCAAAGGTATCTTAGTGGATGTGCGTGGAAAATTATATGATTGGTTTTGTGAAATTAATTTGTGATATTAATTCTTGATTGGCTTTGTGTGGGTTGATGTTGATTCTCAATGTCTCTATGAGCCTATTGAAGAGCTTTTGGGTATGCATACTAATTTTAGAATGTCCTTGTGAACTGGCCACTGAAATATAGGTGAAGACTTAGCCAAGGGACAAATCTTGGTCATCTTATCATGGATCGTTATCTATAATCATAATTAAATATTTGAGCACAAGATTGATTTATGAAATGGACCATTGATATTTGACTTGAGATTGGTCAATGAAATGGACAATTGGCACATGATTTGATAGAAATTAATCAACGAACTCAACAATTGATGTTTGATGATGATTGATCAAAAGAGTATTTCTAATTTGTATAATTCTTTGTTGAAAGTTTTGATCTTACATGTATACTATATTCCAGATTTGAGCCAAATGAGTTGTGGTTTGGTTTTGTAAATGTGCATAGTAGATGCTTGATATGATTAAAAGTGATACACTACTCACTATGTTATGGTTGCTCGTTCCTTAAATCTTTAATGTCTTTTTAGGTTCCTTAGACAGTGGCCAATAGTATAAGAGTGTTATTGATGGGGATTGTTGGAAGTTGAATTTTGGAGGTGGTCTACATGAGTTATACATATTCTTTTTTGATGAATTATAGAAACTCTAATATTGAACTAACTTGCCGATTTATCATACATACATATGCCTGGAGATATCGATATTTTGTTAACAAGTTGTTAGTTTCTATTTGAGATTGCATCTTTCGGGTAGAAGGACAATCATGTCATCTCCCATTCTTTGTTGTTTTCGAGAGATGTAACAGCTTTGACTTCGTGGAGCTCATTGACCATTGTGAAAAGGTGAAGTTGGGTGAAGCAAAAATCAAAGAGAATGAATGGGAGTTAAAAAAATAGTTTCATTGATTGTCTTCACGTTCTTAAAAGGAGTAACCAATTATTCGACCAAAAAAAGAAAGTAACCAATTAAGCTTTAAGCGATCTGTGTTACATGCAATTATTACTTTGAAAATACTCCAATTAATGCATGAACATGTTTTAATGATAAGCATGTTTGGAGATAATGAAATAAAGTTATCTTTTGTTCACTACATCTGCTTTTATTTCATTTGTATGAAGAGCTTCATTCTGAAATTGCTTGTGGTAAAAGTTCTCACTTTGATTATGTTTATATCTTATCTTTGTAGGTTGAAAGAAAGGTTTAATAGAAGATAAAAAAAATTTGTATGTGGTCTTTGTAGATGTGGCTTATAGTACACAAGGGTCCAAATAAATATCATTTGGAGGGCTCTACAAGAAGAAACAATGCATGTTACATAGATCAAATAAATATAATTTAGACATGTCAATTGATTGCACATAGCTTTGATGAGGTTTTTATATAGCCTCAATAAGACATGCTAGTTCTTTTTCTTTTTGTTATTGATTAACTAGACATAAAATCTGGAGAGTTAGTGAGACAAAACTCACATGTAAGGGAGAAAGGTGGAGAAGACTTGTCGATTCTAAGAGTCGAGGGCAAAAAAACACCAATAGCATCAAAAGTTGTGTACAGAGCTTATTTTAATGTCAAAAGTTTTTACCATATTAGTTAAATGACAAATGGGAGAAAAAATGATTACTTAAGTGTCAATAGTGAAAATTTCAGCCAAAAATTATACATGACTTTTATAATTATGCATATTATTTATAAAAAAAAACCTGCCTACATAGCATTTCCATGTGGCGTGCTTGGTAGTGAAGTGCTCTTTTTTTTTTTTTTTTTTTTAACCACGACTAACGTTGTAGTGATTAATTTAAATAAAATTTGGCACTTAAATGATCACTATTTATGACTTTTAGATGGCATTGCTTAGAGATTATATACTAATTTGGCACATTGGCAAGTCACGTAGGACCGAGAAATCAATAACATATAACTAAGTCAGATTTCGCATAACCCAGATTAGAGTTGACTTGTAAGTGATCGTTTTTTAAAGTAGCACTTAAGTGATTTGAAAAGAACTCTTGGCACTAAAATGAGTAACGTACGCAACTTTTCGTATTTCTAGTGTCCTTCTTCTAAGAGTCGAGTAACCTTTGAGATTTGTTGATCTATATTATTTTGAATCAGGCATGTGTATGAGTGATGACATGAGATGTGTAGTTTTTTGAGGACTAAAATATAATCATCACATTTTATTTCTTCGAAAAGGTAGAAAAGTTTTATTGTGTAACCAAAGCATAGTACCTTAAAATTTTGGTAATTTATTAGTTGTTCTTCAGTCCAAAGCAAAGTACCTTTGTTCAGTTGTCATTCTTGTCATTCTCAAATGGTGATAGTTCAATACATCATATTCTAAAATTGAGGATATATTCACCGGTCCAGCACTACTTAAGGATATTAAAAGGTTATTGAGCTCCCATTTTGAGTTCAAGATTCATCATTTTTTTTTTTTTTGAGAAGGCAATCAGCCTGCTGATATGCTTGTTAATGTTGGCATAGCGAAGTGTTTGAATACTACATTTTACTCATAACCTTCTAGAGAATTATTTTATGTTTTGCTTAGCGATAAAATTGGCATTGTAGACTTAAGACATTAATTTTTCTTAATTTTGTACCTTGTATTTACCCACCCCTCCTCTCCCAAATTGAGGATACAATCACATCAATCATCATATTCTCATATGGATCTACCATTTTCTTCACCAAGTCCATCTCGCAGTTGTTTGACATATTTCTTGACGTGTGCATTTTAATAGAGTATTGAATGGAATGCTAATAGATGGTAGATTTGGGTCAAAATTACCAATTTAGGATTTCTGGTGAGACGAACATAAATTCCGCGTAAATATGTCAGTTTGAGATTTTTTGTAAGACAACATTAGTTTGGAGTAAATGTTCTATGAGGGTACTTGCTTGAAATATTTTGTTGTATTAACCTTTTGCAAACGACCCTTTGATTAACTTTTTTTTAAGTGAAGGGAGATTTTTTATGACCTAGCATAACTCGTGTTCTTCACAATTTGATTGTTTCTTTAAATATATGTGATACCCCCAAACTTAAGAAAGTGATAATAATAAATTGAGGTTCAACCCCTCAATGTAGAGACTATGCCATCTGGTCTACTGATGTGTTTAAATCACATAGCCCTTGGGCCTAAAAAAATGCAAGCATTGCTCATAATTTAGGCACATTGTTTCTTTGTGTCATACTTTGAAGCAAAGACCGGTTTGAGAAGAAGGTTCCTAAAGGGGATAGAGCCTGTGTTAATCGGATTTTATGGATAGGGGGTTTTGTTGCCTCCCCATTCTTAGCAGATGCCAACAAGCAATGTGCAATTGACAGATAAATTTGGTGGTTTGGAAATGAATGAGGAGGTCTCATATTCATAGTCTCAATATGTATCAAATAAGGACAATTCCATTCTTCTCCATGAGGATGACATTGTGGTTGTCTTGTGGAATTCCAAGAATTTTGGTGGCCAAGAACGCCATCGAAGTTAGAAGATATTTCGGAAGTAGAGGGGAAGGAAGAAGAATGAAGTTGCAATGCTGAAAGGGTTAACTAGTAAACCCAACTCATCCAATTCTTCCTTTATGAATATGCAACATTGGAACACTAGGAGTGCTAATAAGCCTCATAAGCATCAAGAAGTTCAAAAGAAAAATAGCTGCTAAGAATGATGTTTCAGTTGTCTTCTAGAACTAGAATTAAGGAGTTTAATGCCTCAATTATTGAAAATTATCGACTTTCTAATAGGTATTGGCTTCATAATTATTGTGATAATTATGCTGGTAGAATTTGTGTTTTCTTGAGTCTCAATTGAGTGTGCAAGTTAAAAAGTAATCGTAGTAGTGTTTTGCAGTGTTGGAACCAATGTAACAATGCATGTGTTCATCTTCCAATTGCAAATGTTGCTAATACAATTGGCAAGATTTTATGGTCTCAACTACAAGATATTTCAAGAGAGATCTCCTCTCCTCGGTTTTTAATGGAAGATTTTGACATTGTATATAAGCTTTCTAAAACTACTAGTTTTGAAAATATCACTAAGCTAATCTTGTGGGTTTCGAGACATTCTATGGGATGTTTTTCCGGTGCAGGATATGCAATCAACAGTGGATTATTTATCAGGACCAATAAAAGTTTGGAAGTATTTGTGGGTTGCCTGCTTGATAGAATCCCTGGTAATGGCAAATGGTTTTAGTAGTCTCCTTATGCTGCTATCAATTTTTAGGTTCCAGGAGTTTCTAATATTTTCAAATAGTGCTAAATGATCATTCTCCTCAGCAAACATTTAAAGATGTTCAATTTCTGGTTTAGGCAGCTTGACTTTTTGAAGATTGTTGAAGGTGCTTGGCATTGTGAGCTTAGTAGCTCTCCTGTGTTTGTCCTTGATGAGAAGCTGGAAATGTTAAGGATGCTTTGAGATAATTAGATAAAAATTAGTATGGGCAGATCCTGGTTCAAGTTGGGTTTGCTATTTTCAAGCTTGCAAAACAACATTCCGCGTGGAGACCATGATCACCAATTATTAGAAGAAGAATATGACGCTAAGGTTGAATTTTGGAAGAGAGTCTGAAGAGACCTACCTTTATTTGAGAGGTGTATACTCTCGAAGTATATAATAGAGAGAATACATTTCAACTTAGTGTTGGCGTTGTTAATTGGGACATTTGATCATCCATTTAAATCCTACCAATTGGATGCAAACTATTTTAGGTTAAAGCTTGGACAGGCCGAAGTCTGAATTTAGCTAGTTTATGAGACTTTCAGGGTATTTTAAGTGCTCTTGATAATTGGATCTCCATGCCCAAGTCTGAGGAGTAATATAAAAGAGAGTGCATATCATGGTTGACTAATGAAAGGATGGGAGAGCTGCTGGTGCATAGAGCCATGTGTCACGGTTTGTGAATCCTCTCGTACTTGTGACACTTGTGAGTGGTGCTTGGAGTTATCGAGTGAAGAGTGAGGAGGCAGAGGGGACGAACACAACTGGTCCATGGGAGTGGTGTCGGGACGGTTGGTGTTAGGAGCTTTAGGATGGAAGGAGCTCTGAAGGCGGGGTTGGCCTCCCATACGCGAACTGGTCAGGAGCTGAGAACGCTCTCATGACAAGGCCATGGCAGGCCGAAACCAGTTGTTGAGCCTAAAGAGATCTACTATCTCATTCGATGGACTAGACGCCTGAGTGAAGCTGGGCGTGGTATGATATTGTACAGAGAAGTTATTCACCGCATTGTTTGTTGGAACAACTATAGAAGGAAGGCTGGCCTGACGAATTCTGCTCGTCAGGTGCTGCATGGGTCGTTTCGCGGCCAAGGAAATTATCAGCCCGTGACACATGGTATTAGAGCAGGAATCCCTCTAATAAGTGGGTGAGTCAGAGAATCGGACTCCTCGCTCTAGTGTGGGTTGAACTGAGAAGTACTAGTGGTTTACCTGATCTTACGAGGGCGGAGAGTAAATCGTCGGGGCAAAAGGTGCTCGAACAAAGCGCGGCTCTCGACTAAGCTTCTAGGATGACAATGGGGGCATTAGGAAGAGTTGGTTCCTCGCCGAGCAAGTAGAGTTAGAGAAGAACCGAATCGTTGCTGAATAGGGATAACATTTCTGGATCGATCGGTGAATTCAAAGAAGAAGTCTACTACCACGTTTTCAACAAGGAAAGAACCTCTATTTGGTTTGCTGGGGTCAAGATGTTATTTAGGCAAAAATGGTGCTGCCAAAAGATGCGGTTGGCAAAAAATCCCACACTTACCAAAGAAAGTGTAGGTGACCGAGAATGGCCCAAACAGTTGAAATCAAAAGAGGCCACCAACTGAGCAAAACCTATTTTGTTAGATGAGCGTGACCATTTGATGTGAAATCCCGAAAAGTGGCACGTCAATGATTAAGGGACGTAAGGAAGCGACAAAACATATTGCAACGAGGGTGTTGCGAAATTGAGTCGGGGAGAATGTCATGGTCCGTGAATCCTCCCGTACTCGTGACACTTGTGAGTGGTGCTTGGGGTTATCGAGTGAAGAGTAAGGAGGCAGAGAGGACAAACACAATTGGTCCGTGAGAGTGGCGTTAGAACGGTTGGTGCTAGGAGTTCTAGGATGGAAGGATTATATCACTTAGGAGCTTTGAAGGCGGGGTTGGCCTCCCATACACAAACTGGTCAAGAGCTGATGTTGCTCTCCTAACGAGGTCATGACAAACCAGTTGTTGAGCCTAAAGAGATCTGCTATCTCATTTGATGGACTAGAAGCCCGAGCGAAGTTAGGCGTGGTACGATCTCGTACAGAGAAGTTATTAACTGCATTGTTCGCTAGAACAACTATAGAAGGAAGGCCGGCTTGGCGAATTCCGCTCGTCAAGCGCCACATGGGTCGTTTCGCGGCAAAAAAAACTGTTGGCCCGTAACACATGCATCATAATTTTCAGGAATGCATAGAAGACTTAAGAGGGTTTGGATAACAATTGCCTTAACGGCACTAGTCAATCGATTCAAATATAAGAAATTTCTCTATCTTTGAATTATTGAGTTTCAAATTTAATCAATATATGAAAACCAAACAACCTCTTCCTTATGTAATCGGTACAATTAGCTTGTGCTCTTGGGTTAGTGTTGACATGATATGAAAGACCTAAACCGTAACATCATTGAGAGAAAGTCTTCAAAGTGAGACGACACATTGTCTTTGATTAATTAATTGAACTACCTTTTGACATTGACAATATACTTGATAAGGCTCCATTAAATGATATCACAATTACTTTTATGGATGGAAGATAGTAGCTTCTGGGGGCCTCTATTAATACACTTCCTATAGAGAAAACACGTTTCAAGTTCGCTTGAGATTGCAGAAGTAGCTATAGTCATTCATTGCTTCACTCCACTCTTCTAAAGATCAAGTACTCTTTCCAAATTGATGAGCTAATTAATTGATGATTCACAAAACCAACTAGCTTGGAAGAGGTCGAGCTAAGGTGGTGCACCGATTGAACTGGAATGTACTTTTAAAGCACACAATTGATCTGCACAATACAAGTAAAGACGCCTCTTGGGTAGGGAAGACTCTTTCCACACCTAAAACAATAAAGGAAAAACCAGAGTAGCGAAGGTGGGTTTGAGCAACATTTTTACATGAGAAGCCCGGCCCGCCAAACTTCAGCCCCAGCTGGCTCGAAATTTTCATGTCTATTAGTGAGAAAATTATCCAAAAAGCCTTAAAGTTATTGAACTTTTGCCAATTCAATCATAAATTTTTTAACTTTACCAATTTAGTAATAATTTTTTTCACTTCTTGCCAATTGAATCTATTCGGTCAATTTTGGCTAGAAAATGTTGACGTGTACGTTGGCGATATCACGTAGGACCATCGATGCTGGCGTGGATAATTTTTAATAATATTTTAATATTTTTTGAATTTTTATTATTTTTTCTATTTTTTTCCCTTTTTTTTCATTTTTTTTTTCATTTTGGCTTTCTTCTTTGCCTTTTCCAGTGATCGACTGGCCATTAGCCACAACCAACCAGCTAGCCTCGCCCGCCACAAGCGAGGCCTGGCTGGGTGAGGGGAGCCCTCACGCAAGCGTGGCCTAGGAAGGGTCGCCTAGGTGAGTCCGACCTGTGCAGCCAAGGTAGCCTCGCCCGGCATCACCGTTGCTTGGCAAGGTTGCCCTGGCCTGGGCGAGGGTTGGCCTCGCTTAGGCGACCCTTGTTGGGCCGTGTCTAGGGGAGGGCTCCCCTCGTCAGGGCTAGCCCTTGCCCGGCTGGGCCTCACTTGTGGCGAGTGAGGCTAGCTGGCTGGTCATGGCCAGTGGCTAGTTGTCACCTATGGTCGGCCGGCCATTAGAAAAGGCAAAGAAATGGCAAAGAAGAAATCCAAAAAGAAAAGAAAAGAAAAGAATAAAAAAATAAAAAAATAAAAAAATAAAAAATATTATTAAAAGTTGTCAACTTCAACGGTTCTACGTGACGCCGTCTGCATCCATGTTAGTATTTTTCGATCAAAATTGATCGAATGGATTCGATTGGCAAAAAGTGAAAAAGTTTAAGACTAAATTGACAAAGTTAAAAGGTTTATGATTGAATTGATAAAAGTATAATAGGTTTAGGGCTTTTTGGACAATTTTTCCATCTATTACCGGTAGGCTTGGGAAATTAATTAGACCTAATCTTCCGCAGGTCTGAACCTGGCTCACGGTCACCTCCTGGAGAGGCATAATTGGAAAAATACCTACTATGGGCTCTTGAGCTGAGCCTCTTTGCTTCTTGGGGCCTTGCAAGTTACTTTATAACACAGTATACATAGCAAGGTGAGATCACCTGGGCCTAGTCTTAGCTGCTCTTACGGGTGCTCGTGAGGAAAAGTTCCAACAAATTTTCTACACGGAAGCTGTCAAGATTTCATTGTTTCATCAAAATAATATGCACGCCCAAGTTGATGGTCCATCAAAATAAAGCGTCTGGTCCATACATGACTTCCACTTTCATTTGTTCCAATCAGAAGACAAAAGGACCACATTCAACCAGCATCTACAAATTTTATATCTAATGTTCCAGGAGGAAAGCGAGACAGGGATGTTACCAAAATGTTCTCTACTCAGCGGCATGCATAATCACTGCTCCGTGCCTAACCAGCATGCCCGAAAATCAAGACTTTGAAGACCATCGGGGTCTTCTTGATCAGTTCGAACACACAAACGTCTCCTGTGCTCAAGGAATTATCGGTCGCAAAGATGGTCCAACCAGCCGAGAATTTTCCACAGTAGTAATTTGGATAGTTGTAGAACTTCACGGTCCATGACCTGCCCTGAAACTCGAGTGTCACATCTTCGACTACCAGGCTTTTCCTTATCTGGCTCTTCATAAATCCACTAGGTACATGCTGATCAAGTACATGGTTGTAAAAACCACTTTGAACACAATAAAACTAATCTTGAGGACATGATAAAGGAGTACTGTGTTTCCCTTGCTCCTCTGACGAAGTACTTGGGCAATGAGAAAAATCAAGCTAAGGATGAAAGCTCACGAAAAAAAACGAAAGACATGTAGCTGTAAATGTGTCTTAAGTTGGTGAGCATAGTCTATGAGTAGGCCTCACTGTACCCTTTTTGATGTACATAGATCTACTAGAAAATTTTATGCATATCACCACTTGTGATGCACGACAATCTTGCACCATTGTTGCTTCTTTTGCCCAGAAGCTCGATAGACGCATGCACGCACTCACATATAAAACTATACCATGCACGCACTTTCACATATAAAACTATACCAAAAACTAACACCAAATTCTAATATCGTTAGAAATTCTTGCTGTGCGGTCAACATGAAAATGTTGTGACATCTCTGTTTTATGTAATGAATAAGTTCTTACCACGTTAGAGTGCTCGAGGTAGCAGTGCCGCACAACGATGAGGAAAGAAGGATGTTCCGATTTGAATTTCCTGGCCTTTTTCAGAGCATCAGGAGGGTTTGTACATCTAGATCTAAGATGAATCTGCTCAAAAGGGGTAGCCCTTTTGTCAGACCTTTTGACCTTGCCTGAAAAATGTGGAACAAGAGAGCTATTCAATCATATGAACGATTGAAAGAGGACAGGAGCCATAATTTAGGGAAATAAATCATACCACTGTAGTCTAGTGATGAACGATACGGGCGCAATTTCTTCTTGAGCTTTGAAGTCCTATCTCCTGAATAAGAGCCTTTAGCTTCATAATGTGGCATTGGCAAACGGGCACGGGACTTTTTCCGATCTTGGCTAACAGGATCGGATTCCGTCATCAGCTTATCAGGAGAATCCAAGCACGATGGCAACTTCATTTCCCTCCTTTCTCCAGGCGAAATGTACTCACCCAATTCTGTCGAGACATCATCGATTTCGACCACCTTGGGCTCTGCTAATTTTTCAGGAGCTATAAGTTTCTGGGGATATTCTATCTCAGACGCACTTTTATCGAATATTAGGACATGAAAGATTGAGCCCCATTCATATCTAAAGACTATCAAATGTCCATGATCGATGGAGTAATATTCCAAGAAATCCTTCCATCCTTTGCTAATCCATACCCTGTCTTCACACTTCTCTAGTTCCACTGGCCAATTTGCATCCCCTGCAACTTTAAGAAGCAAGAGGTTTGGCAGGCGGTCTCCATATTTTGCTACGAACCTCTTAGGTATCATCTGCAATGAAATTTCGAGTCTATGTAATTAGAAAAAAGTAGAACCGCAAGATATTAGATGTATCAACTCCGTGAGAACCCAGTTCATCACAACTGTTAGAAGCCGATCATTAGATTATATCAGTCCCATAAGAGACAGAGATGCACGAGGCTCGTGTGAACCAGGTGCCCATTTGAAAGTCATCGCTTAATAGATAGGTTGGCGAAATTCGCCATTTTCAGGACAGACTACCAATACATATATACTCATACTTCAACGCATAGAAACGGTAAAAAAAAAAAAAGAGAGAGAAATAATAGCAAAAACTGAAATATGGGTGCTGAGTGCATACAAGCTTTCCACTTTGGAGAGAGTCGGAGAGTATGATCTTGAAGAAATGAGGTGTCTCCAGCGGCTTATACCGCTGCCGGGGACGCGAGACATTCATCATCACCCTTCAACGGCTTCTTTCAGATGTCAAGCATTCGGATGCTTCAGCCCTTAGTTTTTTTAACTTTGTTTGGCTGAAAGCTTGGCGTAGCTGATTTTACTCGATTGCGGTGGTGAATAAGTGGTGATGATTTGGGATGAGAAGGAGAAAACATTAATCGATAAGAGCCAAGAGAAAGTTCATCGAACGTGGCTTTTGATTTAGTCGGAGCTCATCGGCCATAGTGAAAGGTCAATCAAAAATCGAAGAGAATGAATGGGAGTTAGTAAAATGGTTTTCTTGTCGGTCATCGGGTTATTAAAATAATTAATTAAGTAAACTTTACAATTTTCAATGCAATAGCTGTTCTCTTATTATGTGCAACCACTGCATGCGAAGTACCCGAATTAATGCACGAAAATGATTTTTTTTTTTTTTTAATGATAATCAGATTTCTTCAGATAATGAAATATACTTAGCTTTTGTTCACGCTATTTGCTTTTATTTCACCACTAAATGAATAGTTCATTTCCAAGACTGCTTGTTAAATAAAATTGTTACTCTGATTATGTTTTTTTTTTTTTTTTTTTTGTAACCCAAGGAACCCCGCACTCTGACCAACGCGGACGGTTTTTTTTTGTAACCCAAGGAACCCCGCACTCTGACCAACGCGGACGGCCCGGGGTACAGAGGGAATAAACCCTGGAGGAGCGACTGCAGGACCCACCACCACAGTACTCCAGGTAAGAATCCCTAACGACGACTCTGGGATTCGAACTCCTCCTCTTGCGTTAGGAGGAGAGAACCCGAGCCAACTGCGCTGCTGAGGGCGGTGGTGTTACTCTGATTATGTTTATATTTGGTATTTGTAGAAGACAAAAAGGATTTTTGTTTGGTCTTTGTAGATTTGGCTTATAGTGTGAGATTTGGTGGGATCACAGCTTATATTCTAAAAACTTAAACTGTTAGATAAATGCGGGTTTTAATATTTTATTATTCCAACACTCATTCTTACGTTTAGTCTGATCTTTTTCCCTAGTATCAAACGAAGACATATTTAATTAGTAAGACAAATGAGATCTGAAAAGATTTAAACTCAAAACTTCTAATTTTGATACCATGTTAATGTTAGAGTCAGAGAGAAAACGACGATAAAGTATTTGCAGTGGCTCAACCCCAATTAGAGTTGAATGATATGTATTTATAGGAGTGTTTAATTATAGAAATGGTATCAGCAGAAATATAATTACAAAAATACCCTATAATACATATAATATACGCATTAATATGTACACAGGGGTCCAAATACATATCATTTGAAGGGTTCTAAAATAAAAAAAGAATTCATGTTACATATATAATCGTTGCGGTGATAACTTATAAATGATGCGTATTACGCCATTTTTCCTGAGGCCTGAAATGCTATCTTCACGTTTTATTTCTTTCGAAAGGTAGAAAACTTTCTGTTGTGTAAGGCCTCCAAAGCAGAGTTCAGTGATGCAGAATGTAGTTTATTTTGTGGAATTATCTGATGGATGGACAATTGTTTTTGTTGTGCTTCGTGAAAAGTTGGGACCCGCGGTGTCTGGGATAATTATTTATTCATGGGATGCGCAAACATTTAGCTACTTTGTTCTTAGTAAAATGCATATTATAACTAGAACAACGATAAGGTGACGGGGCTGTCACTGGGACGCAAGCAACAGGGGCTTCCGTCACCACAAAAGTTCCTAGATTACCACTCTGAACAATGATACTCTCGATGTGAACGAAACTCGCCTTCCATCGGCGATCAAATATCCCACCAATCCCGTACATGGTGAAAATTCGAAAGCCGAATGCGAATTTCCCCAGCTCAAGAAGGAAGAAACGGAAAATATCTCGGTCAAAATGTCGGAGGATTGTTAGCCTAGCCGAATGACGAGTGAAAAACCAAAATGGGCTTATGGGGAGGTGAGTTCTGGTCTGGTTGGTGAAGGTACTAACAATTCCCAGGAACATCTAAAATCTACGGACTCTCGATCGGGAGGCAGCGAGTTCTCAAGTTCGGAGAAGAACAGAACTCTGATTTGTTCTTCAAAAAACAGTGATGGTATTGACTATAATCAAGATTCATCAGTTCTATTGGTATCATTTTCTTCTCTCAAGCTCTCGTTTTGCAGCCTTTTGGAACTTTACTTCTTGCCTTGTTTGTTCTTTGGTTCTACTCCAATGTCCTCGAGGAGAGATTCCTTTGTTGAAAGGAGTATATGTTGACCTCTTGTCAATCAGTTCATGCGCTCATACATCTCTGAACTGCGGTACAGGCATACGGTCTGTCACTTCAGAGTATGATGCATGTTCCCCATGTCTCTTACTGCTACTTACGGGCGTCATCAGCAAGTGTGAAGGGAGCGCAAGCTCTCTTTCTTATAGATTGAAAGGGCTAAGTCCGCCTGCTCTC
Organism: Eucalyptus erythrocorys; assembly: GCA_014182555.1. Taxonomy (NCBI): domain Eukaryota; kingdom Viridiplantae; phylum Streptophyta; class Magnoliopsida; order Myrtales; family Myrtaceae; genus Eucalyptus; species Eucalyptus erythrocorys. The sequence goes on along the minus strand of CM024605.1, from coordinate 5,290,349 downwards.
ACAATGGCTGGGAAGTTCAAATCAGTGTATTGGGTGCAGATTATTCACAACCCAAGATCTCCATAACCAGAACATAAGAAGAAGCAATTGTAAATAGAAGGATTGACGCACCTGATTTAGGATCCATTGTTCTTGAGCGGAAGCAGAGGAAACACAATGTTCCTTGCGCAAATCCTTCTCCTCTATTACCCTCCGAATCACTGGCTCAATGAGGCGGCCTCTCACGATTGATGTTAGAGCAACGTCCCTTAGGTGAGAATATGTGAGATTAGGGCTAGAGGAGAGACTTGAGCACTATTTATAGAGTTTCCAGCCAGTCCCCCTCATTACGGGCCAGGCTCAACTTGGCCCACACTAGCCAGTCCCATATTAGACTAACTAAGAAACCTTCTATCTCACCTAAGACCAAATCCCGTAAAACGGTAAACGTTAAACGGTAAATAATAAAGTCAATTAATTTAGTCCACATATTAGGAAAATTCTAACATTCTCCCACTTGGACTATCTTAATTGAAATTGTATTATATGTGCGCATATTGGTCTAGAGATAATTCTTAATAGTCAATCCTATCCCATAAAGCCTCCAACACCGAATCATGGCGGTAACTGCATATATACACATAGAGCCTTCCATGGTCACAAGTGCTTTCAATTTTATTGATATGGATCCAATATGGTAGTGTGGCAAATGGCTAACATTTCTCATAGAGAGATCCATTTGTCAGTCACCATTCTCTTACGTAGGCGACACAAAAGTTTGTGCCACAAGAGAATGAAATTACGGTTCTAATGAACCCACATATGATTCTCTTACTTAGGCGACACAAAAGTTTGTGCCATAAGAGAATGAAATTATGGTTCTAATGAACCTTTGTCAATCATCATTCTCTTACTTAGGCGACACAAAAGCTTGTGCCACAAGAGAATGAAGTTATAGTTCAAATGAACATTTGTCAATCATCATTCTCTTACTTAGGCGACACAAAAGCTTGTGTCACAAGAGAATGAAGTTATGATTCAAATGAACCCACATATGTCTTGTCCTTATGGTTAACCTTTTACAAGAACATATGCACAAGGCTAATAATGAATTGCCCCTAGCCTTCACTCAAGGTAATACCTTGAGAATTTATCAATATGTATTCAACATAACAACACATTCAAAATATTTTATTGAATGCAAAAGTTGATACATATCAAACTGTTACTAAATATAACGAACCACAGATGTAAACTTTATCAGAGTAAAGCCAAAATAGCTCCCACTAAACAATAGTATCCGAAGATACTCCTAGGCCCATGCTAATGACATGTTACTCAAATACACATGGGCGTAGGCCTTTAGTTAGTGGATTTGCAATCACATCATCTGTGAAGATATGTTAACGTCACCTTTCTGTACCGTTTCTTTATGGTAAAAAATATTTGACCGCCATATATTTAGACCCCTTGAGACATTTGTTATTAATAAACAACAAATTTATTATCTCAATTCAACCATATGGGTCTATCCATAAAGTCAAAACGGTCAATTCCATCATAAGGTTCCGAAGCATAATAGCTCAAGTAACAGCCTAAAAGAAAATTACAAACTCTACTTTCATAGTAGACATAGAACTTTATTCACTGCACTGCACTTCTTGCTAACATAAATATGTATCATGTACATAGAATATGAGAAAAATAAATTTTCTCCCACTGACCTTGCAGTGTATTGAATAATTTTTTTTGTTCCCAATTGAACAAAATAACAACACTATGAAACTTTATTAATATTGTTTGGAAACTTGCATAAAACTATTAATAAGACTTTTCAGTCTACACACAAGTTTACTTAAATCTGTTGCAAAATCCTCCAGTTGCCGCATTCACTCTGAAAGAATCTTTTAAAGAAATAATTATTTCTTCACTATTAACTATCCACCCCTCTTTCAGAGTGAAAACTTTAACTACAAATTTAGTTTGAAACTCCACAATCTTTCTTTAAAATCATTTTTAGTTTTGTACGCCAATTTGCAACTAAAGAACTTGTGATCTTTAGACACGTCAATAAGTTTCCAAACATGTTTCATAGATTACATATTGCCTTTTATGGCTCATTAGGACTTAAACACAATCTTTATAGATGTGTCCTAATTTCGATATTAGACAAGACATAATTTCAAGCCACTATGGCTTTCATCATGTCTTAGCAGTGCAGTTAGTAGGCAAACCAAATTTCAAGTGTTCCAAAATGGAATGCTTAGTGGACAGTAAGTACATTCTATTGCTATTTTCTCAAGCAATAAATCATATGCCCACAACTTAGAAAACCTCAATAATAGTGGAGTTATTAATTACAGAAATGTGACTGAAAAATAAGCAATGTATATAATTAGCATCATGTGAGCACCGTGTAACTTGAAGTACAAGTACACATCTAGAGAGTTATACACATAATCATATAATCACATTTGAGCAGAATACATGACATGCAGTTGTACACTCCCCACATGATAGCGGTTATGAGAATATGTTCCAATTTTCATGAATTCATCACCTTTAGACAGATGAACCCCTAGAACCAATCACTCCTCCACCGCACCATCATGTATCCCTCCATAAACTAATACACAATCACCTCCTTTGGGAGTATGACCATGCATTAGATCAGGAGACATCCCAGACAACATACAAGACCGAAATTTCTCAAACCCAATCAAGTGTGCCACTTTGGCGGTCACAACTCAATTGAATCATTGAAACTCTCTCGTACCAGGGATATATTTATACCTCATATAAACCATATATATGTGATTCGAACTTCAGTGATAGGGGCACATATCACTCAAATCATATATCATGCTAATTACATTGCCTTGTTCATTAATAAAATTAATCATACACACACACACACACACACACATATATATATATATATATAGAGAGAGAGAGAGAGAGAGAGAGAGAGAGAGAGAGAGAATCTGAAAAAATAGATTCTAATGAGATCACCAATCACAGCAACACAGGAAACTTCTCTTGTGCACCAAAATTACATATTCCAATGATTCTTTTCAATGTTGATCTAGATAATCTATCACCAATCAACATCAATAGCAATACATGGTACACCAGATCGAGAAGCCTGACAGCTGATCTATTATAGCTCATGAATTTCATAAGGCAAAACATGACTCCAAGGCTAACAACTAATTTATTAGTCAATTTTAAGTAACAAATATCATTACTTCAACCAATGGCCTATAAATTGAGTCAAATCATAGAACCAAATATCTAAATTATAACAGTAGATATTATTGCTCTACATAAATATTGTCATACTCCTTCACCATAAAAATATTCAATTTGATGGATATTAAGTAGTGACCAGATGATTTTCTGCAGTACAATGCACAATAACTTAACTGACATGCATTATCCACATTCGGCAGATGTGTAAATTAGTACAATCAATTTGGTCACGGATTCTTAAGACATCCATCATTCAAAGGTTATCAGCATGTAAAGGAGTATACATGAGCAACAAAAGTTTTTCTCATTATCTCAAGATATAGTTCAATTACTATCTCATTAAGCCAGCTTCTCATAGGATTCAGTTTCCTATCTTAAACGATTTTATCCAAAATATATCTCTATATATTTTAAACAAAATCCAAATCCTAGAGAAAGTTGAACTTTCCTATTTTAGCGGTCAGACTCTCCAATGCAGATTCAAATTTTGAAGATTTGATCTTCGGATCTTCTTTGCTCGATTTCAAACGTCCGCAACATATCCACAAAATCAAAAATTGATAACTCCCTAATGAGGTTCCTTTGATGTAATTAATTGACATCAATTGAAGATCCAAGAAGCAAAATCAATAATCACTGTAGCATATCGAATCTAACAGCTTGCACACAAAGCTCGAGCTTGCACACAAAGCTCGTGCCCGCACACACAGACGCACAAGCATGCCCCGGACACGCACATGCAACTACACAAATCACCCCCGTCTCGTCTCGCCCAGTCCAAATTTGTGATTTAATTTAATTTTTATTGAATAAAAAGTCTCAAAAATCGCAAATTAGGGCAAAAATCATACTAATTAGGGCAAATCAGTATAATTTAGGGCAAATTCGCACAGATTAAGGTAAAACCAATTGCGTTCATGTACTAGGGTTATGGAGGCTTTGATACCACATGTTGGGTGCAGATTATGCACAACCCAAGATCTCCCTAACCAGACCATAAGAAGAAGCAATTGTAAATAGAAGGATTGACATACCTGATTTAGGATCCATTGTTCTTGAGCGGAAGCAGAGGAAACACAATGTTCCTTGCGCAAATCCTTCTCCTCTATTACCCTCCGAATCACTGGCTCAATGAGGTGGCCTCTCACGATTGACGTTAGAGCAACGTCCCTTAGGTGAGAATATGTGAGATTAGGGCTAGAGGAGAGACTTGAGCACTATTTATAGAGTTTCCAGCCAGTCCCCCTCATTACGGGCCAGGCTCAACTTAGCCCACACTAGCCAGTCCCATATTAGACTAATTAAGAAACCTTCTATCTCACCTAAAACCAAATCCCGTAAAACGGTAAACGTTAAACGGTAAATAACAAAGTCAATTAATTTAGTCCACATATTAGGAAAATTCTAACACAGTGCGCCCGGCATTTGTAATCTTGATGTCTTCTTGATGTCTTCTTGTTGTCTGAGATACGCCAGTGTGGTAGGACTCTGCACGACCTTAATGCACATGGAAAAACTGTGAAGAGTACATGTTTTCAGTCTTGAATTGTTTCCCCATGCTTTCTCCTAAGAATATTTGCTGTGCTGTGTCCATGACCTGAATTCATTTTGTTAACACTGATCTTGGTTCATCAAATGTATACCATAGAATGTAACTGCCAGATTTATGTGGAGTCATATCAAGAAAAGCTCACAGTTTGTGATGCTTTAGTGTATGGAGGGATCATGGTCAGTGAAGTTAATTCGAGCATTTGGGAAGCTGCTGCTCCGGGAAATTATCCGGAGGTTGGTCCTTGTTCGTAAAGGAAAGTTTTTCGGGAGGAGACGTTCGCGTGTTTGAACTGGTTGAGAGAAACTGTTGCTGTGCCCGAAGTCTCCATATGCAGGGGTTCTGATTACACTTAAAAAAGTGCAACAAGTACTCTGATTCGCATGATTTTTTGGAAAATGACAGTAGTACAGATGAATTACTAGGTAGAAATATAACCTTTTGGAGGTTTCTTTCTTTTTTTGCACCTTTTTCACGTCAAATATGCTAATGTAGTTGTTAACTACCGTGCTTTTGGCGAATGGCAGCGGTTCTAAAGTTTCTAGTCATTCTCTCTTCTTTCGCTCGTGTTATGGTTTATCAGCAGAACTTGCTCGAACAGGAAATACATCAAAAAATATTGTGCATTCCTCACGGATACTTACTAATGGATGAATGCCGATCATACAGTTTTGGTCCTCTAAGTCTCACTGTTTGAACGATTCGACCTTTGTAATTTATTTTTGTGCCAGTTAATTCCTCTTATCTCTTCTAATTGGGAAAGAATTATCACACTAACATACAAGTATTTTCATACAAGAATTATCACGAGTTTGGGACACCCGGAGTGCCATAACTTGGCACGGGAGGACACTTAAGTGCCATAACTTCAAAATGGTACACTTAAGTGTCAATATCGGAGTTAAATGGAACACTTAAATGTCACTTCGGCGAAAATCCGGCCAAACAGCTGACGTGGCAATTTTCCGGCGACGGAGGTCCAAAACGGCGAGCCCTCGCTGCGATCCGACACAATCCCTTCCATATCTCAACCCTTCATACATGAGCCCTTATCTAGCGGGCCGAGCTTTTAGGCCCAACATGGGCGAACGGGCCCACTTAGGCCCATCACAAAAAACCATAAAAAATAATCGTCATCTTCACCAAAACATTCCATATTTTTCCTTTCTAACAGCCGAAGCTGATGCTGATACTGACTTCTTCCTCATTTTGAGGCTAGGCCGACAATCCTCTAAGGTTTCAGCAGAGATATCATCAGTTTCTTCCTTCTTGCACAGGAAATTCACGTTCTGGGTTTGATTTATCCACGATCACTAAGTCTGGGAGATATTCAACTTTTAAATCGCTAATATCGAAGATCACAACATCGATGACTGAGGGTGCATTTGGGAAGACTTTTGAGAAAAGTCCTTGAGAAAATGTAAAGGCTCTTGAGTTAAAGGAGTTTTTCAAAATGCAAAGTGTGTTTGGTAAATTTATTTGTGAAAGTCCATTGTGAAATGTTTTTAAGCAAACTAGTGTTTGGGTAAATTACATTTGCAAAAGACTTTTGTTATTAAAAAGGGAAAAAAAGGAGAGTTGGCTGGCCAAAGGCTTAGCCGGTTACCGCCGGCAAAGAGCTAATAGTTGTTGGCGAAGGGTTAGCGGTCTGACGAGGGGGAGGTGGCACGGCGAAGGGCAACATCTGACTAGGGTCACTGTGCAGAGGACACGGTGCGAACCACCGTGCTACGGAGGTTGCCGGCGAGCCAAGCGAGGTTGTGGGTCACCTGGGTCGCGGCGACCAGGCGACCTCTGTGACCTCTGCAACCTCCGCGACCCAGATCTGGATCGCAGCAAGGTCATGGGTTGCTTGGGTCGCCGAGACCTCTGGTGACCTCCACGACCCAGATTCGGGTCGCGGCGAGGTCGTGGGTCGCCAGAGGTCGCGGCAACAGACCTCGCCGTGACCCAGGCAACCTCCACGACCCAGATCTAGGTCACGACAACGTTGTGGGTGGCTTGGGTTGCCGCGACTTCCGACGACCTTCGAGACCCAGGTTTGGGTTGCAACGAGGGCATGGGTCACTAGAGGTCGCGGCGACACGGCGACCAACCTCGCCGTGACCTAGGCGACCGACATGAGCCGAATTTGGGTCGTGGCAAGGTCGCACCACCCAGATTTGGGTTGCATGACTAGTCAGCGATAGTCGCCGGGGTGCCGCGATCACGCCGGCTTCTCTCCAACCCATCGTCAACCCATTGCAACCTTGCCGGCCGACATCTGAGAATTTGACGAAGAAGAAAATGAACAGTGCATCGGGCCTTTCGAAAATGCTGAAAGCCCAAGGCAGCTTAGGACCTGCTTTGGACTTTCAGCCTTTGGAAAGCTAGCATTCTTTCAAGGTAAGTTTCAAAAATGTTCCCAAACACCCAATATTCGAGCAAATGGGTTTTGGACACCCAAAGGTACTTGGCAAAGCTTATTCCAAACGCAGCCTTGAGCTTGGTTTGTATGAAAACAAGGAATTGGCCAAAACTAATCAAGTAATAGTCCGTGAACTTCGGCCATCCTTGGCCAAGCAGAACCATGCTATCACTCTATTCCAACTCCACCGGCCAAACCGTTGTACCCCTTGAAACCTTCACCGAACTTGGGAGGTACTCCGCCCCCTCCCCCCGGGGTTCTAGGAAAACCTCTTTGGCATCTCCTATTGAAAAAAAGAAAGAAAGAAAGCAAACTTAGTTAATAGTCAAGTCAATTTTTGCTTAAATTTACGATATTTAAGTTATTTTCTGAAGCAAAAATACTACGTAGCATAGTGAAAGGCACATGACAAACTTATCTAATACATAATTGAAAGGATTGATATGAATCAGGCTCATTATTCCCATAACAATGTAAACAAAACTGATTTCCTCAAAATAATTCCAAAACAAGGAAATGCAACCAAAACCAACAAGAATGGAGATGACAAGATTGTTCTTTCACCTAAAGGATTTGAGGGACGTAGTCTCAAACAGAAACTAACAACTTGTCATCACAAGGGATATCTTGGTGTCGCGATCCGATCTTGCCGCCCATTCCTCTCACGATAAGAGGAAAGGGGAAATGTCGGATTTAGGGATATTTGACCATAAGAGTTGTCTCACAGTTTACGTTCCAAAAGACGTCATTACCTTGTTTATTGGATTGAATCTCTTGTGAGTTTCCTTTATAAGGTTGCGAATTCTTCCAAACTCATATCCTATGTGTGACATCCTCGTTTCGACCCGATTTTCATAATGAAATTGTTTTGGCAAGAGAATGTCGAATGAGATTGTCTTGAGAATCAATAGGCCACGAGGACATCGGAAAAGACCATTTAGGAGCGAAAACTCGATTTTTTTATTGACAATGACATACAAGTGTAGAAAAGTGGAAATGGGCCATAGATGGGGACCTAATAGGCCTGAGCCCAAGTGGGCGGCCCAAGGCCCACACGCTCAAGGGGTGGGCAGCCAAAGAAGGCCCATGGGCCCCTCAAAGCCCATCAAGCCTCTTTTGACACAATCTTGGCATTAAATGCATGAAAGGACATGAATAGTGCACAAGATCTTGGTGAAAAGACTGAAATGCTCTTCCATTAGACTAAAGACGAAAGGGCGAAAATGGAAATTGGACTTGGAAGGGGTGGCCATTAATTTGGGTGGCAAGAGGAGAGGATTTGAAGGCCATTCTAGACTAACCTAACCTAATTTAATCCTATCCTAGCTACTCGAGTGCAATCCACTTTCCATTAATGCTAGATCTTGCTTTTATTTTAGGCAAGCTTGATGGACAAGACACAAGGGATGTGATCAGGAATTAATGGAGACTTGACTTCTCTCTCTCATTCCTTTCCCCCCAAGACCACCGGCCACCTCTCTTCTTCCCCTCACTCTTACTTTTTTCATCTTCAAGGTGTCACATCCTCAATTCATTAGAACCCTAGGCTTGAGAGATTTTGAAGATTTGAAGGGCCATGCATTAAATGGGTGCAAGACCTCTCTGCTCTCTCATTTCTCTCCCCCTCACCACCGGTTCCCCCTGACTCTCACTTTCACTTTAATCTGTTGCTCACTTGAACTCTCAAACCGAGAGAGAGAGATGGCAACAAGAAAGGCGGTAATAAGGTCCGTCTAGTGCTCAACAATGTGCAAATGAGTATCTAGCCTAAGTGAGACAAAGAGTTGTGTGAACCTAGGCCACCAATTGCCGGGGTAGCGAGAACCCAGCTAGATCACGTTGAGGTCACGTGAAAAGGTGAACATCCATCGTATCCTAAAATGACAGACTTTATACCAGTACCACAATTCATGGATGAATGAGCACATGAATTGATTGATAAGAGCTCAGCACATCCGCTTTTCAATTACAAAATCTCTTTGTAGAACCAAAGAACAAACAAGGCAAGAAGTAGAATTTCAGAAGGTTGCAAAAATAGAACTCGAGAGAAGAAAATGACGTAAGTGAAAGTGATGATTCTTGATTACAGTCACTACCTTCGCAGTTTTTTGAAGAACAAATCAGAGGTTTGTTCTTCTTTCAACTTGAGAACTCTCTGCCTCCTGATCGAGAGCGCGTAAATATTATGTGTTCTTGGGAATTGTTAGTACCTTCACCAACCAGACCAGAACTCGCCTTCCCAGAAGCCCATTTCGGTTTTTCACTCATGACTCGGCCTGGCCAACAATCTTCCAAGATTTTAACCGAGATATCATCAGTTTCTTCCTTCCTGGGCAGTAGAAATTCGCATTCAGATTTTGATTTTTCACCCATAATGGGATTTCTGGGATATTCAATCTCTGATGAACTCGTATAAAAAATTACAGCTTGGAAGGTGGAGTTCTGTTCGTATCTGAAGAGCATCAATTGGCCAGGAACAACAGAGTAAGAATCTACGAACTTTTGTCATCCTTTCCCAACCAAAAGCCTGCCATCACTCTATTCTAACCGTACTGGCCAGATTTCACCATCTGAAACCTTAAGAAACACTAAGCTCGAGAGGTCATTTCCATGCTTTTGCAGAAAACCTCTTCGGCATGCCCTGATGAAGGCCTTCAAATTCAGTTACTAGAAATTGAGAAAAGGATTAGTATGATTATGCTTAACTAATTGATATCATAGGTCCGTTAGTCATATCAAGGCATTTGTAAAGTGATGAATGGAGAAAAGTTTGCAATCAAAATATAAAAGTTCGAGAAAAGTTTGTGATTTTCAATGCAAGGTTTTATATGATATGAGGGTTGTATCCCTAAAGCACTATATTGTATCTTTGTATTTTAGGTATGATCAAACTTAGGAGAAAAACAAGAAACAACTAAAGAAGATTAGAGTAACTAGAAAAGTTTACAGTCACTTTCATTCACCATCGATAAAGCTCAGTTCTCAGGGCATTTCAATTTACAGATCCATCTGTCGTCAAAAAGACACTAAAAACACAAAAGAAAAACTTGGTTCTAGCTGATAACACTACTGATATCATTCTCTAAAATGATGCCAAGCATAATCGTGGCAGTAAACCACTCCTAAGTGTAATCAGAATTCCTGAAAATTGACACTTGAAGCACGGTGGGACTCGGCTCAGTTACTTCAAACACGCAAACGTCCCCTTCACACAGAGAAGTTGCTCTTGCAAACGCAAACCAACCTTGAGATAACCTTCCTTGGTCCCCCTGAGACTTGATTAACTTCACCGGCCACGAATCCTTCTTGTGCTTAAGTGTCACGACCTGCACGCTTCTCTTGATATGAGTCCGCATAAATTTAGTTGATACACTCTGCGTAAATGTTTTATAAACCGATATTTGATATTAGCCTCCTCAAAGTAATTTGTTTCCATGATCATGTCAAGGCATAAACATTCTAAGTAGGAGGATGGGGAAAAATAATAACCCAAAACATGTACACTCCAAGGTTTTCGTGAACTAAGGAAACTATGCCGTCTCAGAGTTATGGAGATGTCAATGATGAAACTAGGTCACCAAGAATCTCACCGGAGTGGAATTTTTAACATAACTAGGGTACACCACGAGTATGAACATGGGACGATTCGATTTGAAATCTCGTGCCATTTCAAGAGCAGCAGGACATGGCACATTACATGTACGAGCAACCAGTGTAGCAGGGCTTGCTCTGCTTGCAGAATTTCTGATCATGCCTGCACATAATTAATAAAAAGAAAAATATTTCATATTAAAATTCAAAATTAGATGATACATCAGAAAGGATATGAGTCAATGAACTGACTCAAATGTTATTGGGAAATTGGTGTTCATAGGAATAATCATCATTTTCACTACCCATACCAGAGTTCACCTTTCGAGAAGCCAAAGCTGACTTTGATTTTTTCTAAATTTTGGGCTAGGCCGACAATCCTCCGAGATTTTGGCTGAGATATTATCAGTTTCTTCCTTGTCGAGCAGAATAACTTCACATTCCGGTTCTGATTTGTCCATTATCACAGGATCTGTAGGATATTCAATCTCTGAAGCGCTCGTGTCAAAGATCACAACATGAAAGATGGAGCTTGGTTCGTATCTGAAAACTACTAATTGGCCAAAACCAATGGAGTAAAAGTCTGTGAACTTCTGCCAGCCTTGGCCAAGCCGAGCCATGCCATCACTCCACTCCATCTCCACTGGCCAAAGTATTGTACTGCTTGGAACCTTGAGAAAAACTGAGCCAGTGAGGTCACTACCATGTCTCTGCAGAAACCTCTTTGGTATCTCCTATTGAGAAAAAGAAAGGAAGGCAGATTCAATATTTAGTTAAATCATTTTTTTCACTTAAATTTAAGATCTTAAGGTTCTTGTCCAAAGCATGGAAACTCCATAGCATAGTGAACTTCAACCATAAGGAATTGCAATCAAATGAGTCCATAGTATATTGAACCACAAATTAGTCAACATTCTCACCAGAAATTTTGGGATTCAGGTAGTGAACAAGTAAGTTTTAAAACTTCTTTTCGGCCTCCCCGCAAAAATATCTACAACTCCATTAGCAACTTTTCATATCAGACATGCATATACAATTACCGTGTTCAGTAATTCTCAGTGTAACTGAAGGGAATTAGATTGTGATAAGAAGTACCTACACCACCCAATTAGAGTAACTTGGTTTGCCTGCATCCGGAGAATAAGTCACGCGAAAGGCTTGGGTACCAGTATTATTCTAGGGTGAAAAGGAATTAGAAAGAAATTTGGAGATACCTCCATATTCCAGTCCTACATTTTCGCTCAAATTCACAACCACATAGTAGAAGCTTCAGTATATGATTTGCATATAAGCAAGCAATAGCATGAATTCTCTTCTCCTTCACAAGAAAATTCTTCTCAGTTGAACATTGGTTCTGGTAAATTAATGTAATTTCCTGAGCAAGCTTCAAGATAATTAGGAAAAAGGAAAACAAATCCAGGAACACATTCTAATGGGTCGAAGTCATGCGGGTTTCGATCCAAGGACTAGTTCAGAGACTAGACACTGAAGAACAGAACAATTTTCCTGCAAGTGAAACACCTTGCATGAATATATTTTGCTCGCTTGGTCACATACAACTGTCAACTCAGTCACACAATTAGCCAGAAAGGAGGATCTTTCCCAGTCAAGAAAGAAATCGAGCAGCTAGCGGGCAAAGAAGAATAAAAACGAAAATCAAGAATCAGTAGGGGAGAGAGAGAGGGCACGCTCACAAGCTTTCCGCTCAGAAGGGTATCGGAGGAGAGTATGATCTTGAAAAAATGAGGAGACTTGGGCGGTTCAAAACCCTTCGGACGACGCGAAGTCATCGTCTTGAAAGAACCTCCTTTCAAGGTCCTGTATACGCCTTTGTCTCACCCGCTTCAGGAGTCCTTTCCTCCCCTCTAGCACTAGCGCTTTATTCGGTCAGAGCAACCAAACCGCTCCATTAAAGCAGTTTGTACGCCATTGACAAAAAAAACAAAAAGCAGTTTTTACGCCGCATTAAAACAGTTCGTACAGAACCCTCCAAGTACATTCTGACTGCTTGCTGCTCGTGCAAGCAGTTCACATAGAGTTAGAGCCAAGCTGGGAAGTGGCAGGACTAGTTGACCGGATCCGAGAAAAGATAAAACACTTTTCGGGCCTGACTTTGGCCCATTGCAGCAGGGAGTCCAATAGGCCCGCAGACTGGATAGCAAGAGCACAAAGGGAGAAATACCTCCCCCGAAACTGGGTAACCAACCCCCCGACCGCCTTAGTCGATTTACTATGTGCTGATGTTTCTAATGTAATTGCTCCGAACTACCTAAGTAAATGAATAGATCTTGCATTTTCGCCCAAAAAAAAAAAAAAAAAAAAACAGTTCGTACAGGGCTATGCAATCGGGTCGGTTATACTTGAGACCTATATCAGATTGCTTGAAAAACAATCGGGTTCCGAGTCCTCCGATTCCGAATTTTGGCTAAAGAAGCATCTGGATACCATATTGAATTTGAAATCAGTTACATAAAGCCTATGAAGCCTAGTTTCTCTCGGCATCTTTTTTCTTTTTCTTTTTTCTTATTTCTCTTTTTCTCCATTTCTCTCCAACCTCATTCAAATACTTCATGTCTCTCTCTTTTGCTTGCAACTCACCCTCAACCTCGGTCCCTCGCCATCACTCATTCGAGCCTTATAACCCTCGCTTGTTTAGATTTACCTTCGCTTGCTTGCCCCGTTCATCTTTTACTTGGAAATTTTTTTGTTACTCATATTATTTTGTAATTAAAAAATAGAACCAACAAAAGGTATAAAAGAAAAATAGCTGGAAAAATAGAATAGCCTTTAGGATTGGTTTTAAGACAACATAATCAATTTTAGGTTCTAAAAATTTGGATTCCAAAAATTGGAAGTGGTTTTAAGAAAATAGTTTCTAGTTTCCTTGTAAAAATTTCTCGCTGTGACATCCTAAAATTTCGACCTCGTCCCGATAATATGAAATGAACATTTTGTTGACGTGCTTATGGTCCTTTTTCTCGGAACTAATCACTCACGAGTTAACTAATTTGTCAAGTGAAGCCATTAAGGGATATAAACGCAGCAGACTTGAGAATTCGATAAGAAATTAACTGCTCAACCGTGATAATCAGCAATAGTCAATACGACACCATTATAATTTAAAAGTGATCGGATATAGGTCGATTCGATGGAATGGCATAATTGAATTGCGGGTGATTGCAAAATTCGTGTCGAACGGCACTAACTCGATTTTTTGTTAATTCTATACTCGGTACCCATAATTGAAACCTTGAGATTTTTACAACAACCAAGAGTTACCTACGAGTCGGAGATGCACAAACGTGGATCTAAAATTATCGATCACGTGGCAAACGCGATAAAATCCCTAAAAGCTAACCGGTAAGTTAGGTCCCGCCAAAATTGCTTCGGTCAATTTTAACCATGAAATTGAATTCAATTTCGTGAATTGAACGTTTGAGCGTGTCACAATTTACTTTTAGGATCTCGTCTCATCTTTCAAGAATTTTTTGTCAAGCCTGGAAAATTGAGAAAAATTCAAAATCAACAAAAAGAAATAGGAGGAAATTTGGATGGGCTGCATTGCTTGGTTATTTGGCCACCTAAATGAATTAGTTTGTGGAGAATTCAAGAGAAATTTGTATGGGCTGAATTAGAGGAATTTTGGGCTACCAAATTGGTTTAAATTGTGAAAATTCCTATAGGCAGCTCCCTTGGCATTTTTGGCTACCTATTTGGCTTAATTTGTGAAGAAATTGAAGGAAATTTGCCCATTAGTTGCTGCCAAGACTTGGATGGCTGAAAACTTTTGTGGCTTGGTTACTCAAGTGCTAGATATTTCTTCTTGGCTCTCATTGGATGTATGTTGGACTTTCATGGACCATTATCCCCTCTCTCTTTCCCTCTCTTCTCCATTTGTGCGTGTACAACCCTTCCCACCAGCAGAACCCTTCTACTTTAATCTTCTTCCTCAGTTCTTCTTCTCCATTTCCCTTGTTATACAGCCAGCCCACTCCCCTGAAAATTCCACCGCATCCCAGCTTCAACAAGACCAACTAGCTGCTCAAGGCCAACAGCAACCGCACCTAGCTGCCAACCGCCTCACGTTCTGCCAGCCCCGACACCAGACCGTCCCATGTCGTCCCCTGACCGCAACAGCCAGTAGCTCGCGACCAAGCCGCCTACTTCGCCACCTCAGTTGCTGTTCAACCGCCAGCCCCGCCACCAGGGCCTCCTTGGGCAACCACCAAATCGCTAGCTTGCCCCGACCAGCTCGATCCAACCACTGCTAGAACCGACTTCCAACTTGGCCGTGAGCCTTGCAAAGCTATTTTCAGCCCCTTCCGACTCTCCGTTGGAGACGCCGTAGTCACAGGATCTCACCACCGTCGCACCTCTATCACCATGAACCCGTCACCTCACTAATCCAGTGAGTTAACGCCCTAATCTTGGATTAGGAAGTTAATTGCACTTAATGGATTAGTTTAGGCTTAATTAAGGATTAATGGTTAGTTAGTTACAATAACTAAGTTAGTTAGATTACTTAGTTACCTAGACTAGTGAGTTAGGTGGTTAGTTAGCTTATTTGGTTAGCTTATTAGGTTAATGTAGTAGCCTAGCTAGATTAATGTAGTTAGATCAATTAGGTTAGTTTAGTTAGATTATTTACATTATGTAAGCGGATTAGTTTAAATAATTTGCAATTTATTTAATTAATTATAATTAGCGTAAATTGTACCGGTTAGTGAAATTTTACGCCGATCATTGTGGATGTGTTTATATGTCAAATTGAGTGTTTAATTATACAATTGAGTGCTTGGTTGCCATTTTGGATTATTATTACAAAATTTTGATTTTATGGGTATTTAATTAGAAAAATATCGGGTGTCGATTTTTTACGCCAAAAATATTTAATTTACTATATAAAATTGTAGAATTCTGAAATTGGAGAGTATAACGTTTTATGGTTCAATTTGAATGTGTGACCATGCACAATTACTTTACCGGGAATTTTGATACGAAGAAAATTGGTCAAGTCCATTATTTGAAATAGAAGGAGTTTGGGACACCCTGGAGTGCCATAACTTGGCACGGGGGGACACTTAAGTGCCATAACTTTTTTTGGTACACTTAAGTGCCGCTTTTTTTTTTTTTTTTTTGTCAAATGGGACACTTAAGTGCCACCTCCGGCGACCTTGCCGGAAATCCTACGTGGCACGTGTTTATTATTTTTTAATGCTTGCGTGGCTCGCCGAAGAGCCGAGTCGGCGCCGACTCAAAGCAAAACGATGTCGTTTACATAATAAAAAATTAATTAAATTAAATTAAAACTTAATTTTAATTAAAAATACTCTACAATTTAAAAAAAAAGGGGGGACGAAGGGGGCGGGCGCGAGGGCTCGCGGCCCTCGCCGCCGGTCGGCCGTGGGCCGGCGACCCCGGTCGACCCTCCCCCTTCGTCGCCGGCCCTTCCCGGCGACGACGGGGAGGCGGCGAGGGCTCGCAGCCCTCGCCGGATTGCGGCGAGGGCTCGCGGTCCTCGCCGGATCTGGGCGAGGGCTCGCGGGCCCTCACCGCGATCCGGCGAAGGCTCGCGGCCCTCGCCGCCGGTCGGCCGGGGGTCGGCGACCCCGGCCGACCCTCCCCCTCCGTCGCCAACCCTTCCCGGCGACGGCGGCGAGGGCTCGGCCTTCCCGCCCGCCCCTTTGTCCCCCACCTTTTTTTTTAAAAAATTTTTAAATTTTTAGAGTATTTTTAATTAAAATTAAGTTTTAATTTAATTTAATTTAATTTTTTATTATTTTTAGACGTCGACGCGAAACGGCGTCGTTTTTACATTTTTTTGCCACCTCGGCGTGCAAAAACGACGCCGTTTTGGACCTCCATCGCCGGAAAATTGCCACGTCGGCCGTTTGGTCGGATTTTCGCCGGAGTGGCACTTAAGTGTTTCATTTTACTCCGATATTGGCACTTAAGTGTTCCATTTGAAAAAAAGTGGCACTTAAGTGTACCGAAAAAAAGTTATGGCACTTAAGTGTCCCACCGTGCCAAGTTATGGCACTCCAGGTGTTCTTTACTCGAAATAGAAGTATTTGAGTGCAAAGTACAGTGTTCTTGGCTGAGTATGGACGTGCGTGTGATCACTATCGAAACTCGTCCTGATGCATTCACGCAGGATGATGCTTGATTAAGTTTGGATGCCCCAAGTCAACGGATGCTAGTCGCAATAGAGGCCAGGCTGATGCTCCTTTATGGATGCCGTCAAGATGTAGACGTTGCCATACCCGATGGAGTGGACAACGCCCGGTTATGCTAGATGACCACTGACTGATGAGTTGGCGGTGGCCATTGGGTCGTAAATAACTGGGACATGCTTAAGTGATTGAGATAGCCATGCCTGATTATGGAACAAAATTGTGTGGCACGAAATGGAACGTGTCATAACAGTTTAGCCTTATAATCGGGATCCCTGTGATTGTTTTAAAGATGAATTGACGTGCTCTAGTTATGAAATATGTTTGATGTGTGTATATGATATGTGTGATAAGCTAATGTGTAGAGAGGTGCTGAGGTGAGATAAGTTGTGTGTGACACTTATTTAGGACTGCCTCTGAGTGAATTATCATTCTAATCAGGGTTTAGGGTGTAAACTCGCTGAGGTTTTTATCTCACCTCGTCATAATTAACTCTTTTTCAAGTCCTTAGATGGAGGTACATCACGTCCGTTTTGGGTGTCCAAGGGAGGTGGAGACTGAGACTACCCTTCTCCCCATCCTAGGGACCACCTGAATCCGTGAGCTTGTGGTGACCACTATTTGGGTCGATGAGGGCCTACCTCGCTTAGTATCTTATCGCTTCAAAGCGTGGTTCCTTAACAAGCCTAATGGGATTCGGGAGGATCTTTTGGAGGGTTTTGACGGGCCTGCTGTCGAAACCGAGTATGAGGAGGTACTTCACCCCGTGTATGATATCGATATACTGAATGATATCGCAGAGAACTCGAGACCCGAGGCTGAAGGGCCCAGTGTAGAGGCAGTTTATCCTTTGGACATCGACATCCCAGATGGTGTAATAAAGGATCCAGAGCCCAAGGCGAAAAGGTCTAGAGTGTAGGTGGCCCAGTAGTTTCTTTTTGAGTCAAACTCTTGTATATAGACTTGTAGGGTTAACCTTAGTTTATTTATAAAGTGTGGATTGCGTTAATTAGCTATCTTGCTGTCGAGACCTAAATTTTGGGTGAACCACCTAAAATTAGGCTAATGGACTATTAAACCTAACTTAGATCGGGCTCTCCCAAGCCTATACCAATTTTTGACTTAGGTTCAAATATTTAACATGCAAAAGAGAGTCGCCACTAATCAGTTTACGGTAAGTCGATTAGGCACCTAAATAAAATAATGGGAGAATTATTTCACTTCTACGAACCAGAGACTTTGAGTACGGGAACTTGGTTACACTAAACTTCTCTAATGCCCTTTTGGTACCTTTCTCTTTTTATTTTTTTAAAAAAAATTTTTGCAGACAGCTTGAATTGATTTTAAATCTATTTCCCTAACAAGTGAAGTGTTTATGTGGATGTGCAAACTACTAATTTAACACTCAGATAAAGTAGTGAATAAATTGCAGGACTTACCCCATAACAACAAAAGTATCTGCAATGTTAGATCAAAATTCACATCAACAGTCCTAGATATGATTTATAATTAACATGCAATCACCCAATTGTTATTTAATGAAAATCATGATTATGCAATGCAAGTTACTAATGACATGACATGGCAACATGACCTAAACTACATGATAGGAGTAAAGTAATTTTTTTTGTGTTTTCTTCATGAAATTTCGAAATTAAAGGAATACAATAATTAAATATGCAATCTAAATTAACCATATGACCTAATTCTAATGACGGACAATTTCTAATTAAATGGACTTGGTAACAATCACTAAAGGATGTGCATTTCATGAACCTAATTCTATATGACGAGCACATGATTTTTATTTTCTTGATAGGCATGCAATCTATCCTAATATGCAATGACGTGCAAAGAATGTCCTAAATTCTACATGACATACGCATGATATTTTTTATTTTTTATTATAAAATTCGAAATTAAAATTGTCACATAATTAAACATGCAACTTAAATTAAACAAAACTAACATCCTAAATGAATGCATTTTTGGATTTTTTTATTTTTAAAAATTCAAAATAAAATCTCTATTCTAGATTAGGGGTGAGCGCGGTTCCCGGGTAGAACCGGGAATTGGAGAACCGGACCCGAGGTTCTCGGTTCGGTTCTCGATTCTTAAAGGACCGGTTCTGGTTCCCGGTTCCTTTTTTCGGGAACTGGAACCCATTTTGGAACCGGTTAGGGCTCCAAAAGGAGCCCCCCTCCCCTGATCCATATTTAGATTTTAGACCTAGAACTTTCACGCTGCCGGATGCCGCTCTGAGTCTCACTGCCGCTCGCCCAAACCCTCGCCGCTCGATGCCAGTCGCTGCTGTGCTCTGCCTCTACTCGTAGCCGACGCGCTCTGAGTCTCTCCCATGCTCTACCTCTGTCCATCGCCGACGCCTCTCGCCCTTGACGCCGCCGCAGGCCACATCGCCGCCGCTCAATGCCAGTCACTGGACTCGTTTATCGTGAAGCCTGAGGGGGATACGTCAATTCTCGATTCCGGTTCGGTTCCACTAGATGCCCAAACCCTCGACACCACTCACCCACTCACCCTTGAGTCCCGACGCCCTTGGCCGAGCCTCCCTCGAAGCTGCTCACCCAGCCGCACGCTTAGGGCAACTCGATGCCGCTCACCCAGTCACCTTCGACGCCACTCGCCAAGCCTCCCCTGAAGCACATTGCTTCCTGCACCTACCGCAAGTCCGATCCTTTCAAGATCGGTCTCTAGAATTGGTGAGATGGATTGACCCCGAGCTTCACTTTCTTGGAGTCAATCTACTTGCAGGCAGTACCAACTTGGTAGCATGGAATGTTGATCAAGATGAAGTACCTGTCTATCATGCAACCTTATGTTTTTCCATAGTGATAGCTTTGCTCTTGCATCTTTGTATCTTGGATACTGCAAGTAGTCTTTGGTTGCAGGAAGATGACACCTGTTTTATTTCTGGCAAATGCCATACGTGTCTACCTGTGATAATATTTGTCACTTTGGTGATTGAGGATAATATTTCTGTTTTATTTTTCACTTTTGTATTTTCTAAGTTGTGAGAAGAAGGAAATTAAAGGGAAAGGAGAATAAGAACAAGGCATCTAAACATAAGCACAGATTCTATACAGTTGCGCACATGAATGCGCAACTTTCCTGCTCATTTTATCGTTCCAAATTTTATAATGGTCTTATTCCTGGGAGTTTCAAAACCCAGCTGAATGATGCGCAGAGGTCTACCTTTTGTTTAGTTGAATGGGCTTAACAGCTTGATGCAAATCATAAATTAGAGTCAAACTACTTAGTTGATGAGGGTTTCTAATGCAACTCTTAGCAAC
Source organism: Eucalyptus erythrocorys (assembly GCA_014182555.1). Taxonomy (NCBI): domain Eukaryota; kingdom Viridiplantae; phylum Streptophyta; class Magnoliopsida; order Myrtales; family Myrtaceae; genus Eucalyptus; species Eucalyptus erythrocorys. The sequence continues at coordinate 5,270,087 of CM024605.1, read as the reverse complement.
CTGTCCAATTTTAATCCTCAGTTGGTGGTGTCGCATTTACAATGGGTCCAACGGTTGAGAAGTCAAGCAAGGTTTTTTGTTGGCTTTGTGTTGCTTTAATTATGTAGAAGTTGATTGATGAGCAACTGTGTTTGTCGTAATCTTAATGCAGGCTTCTCTTATGTACATTGAATTTTTGAACTATGTCATCAAAGAGTTTAGGAGCCTTTAGATGGGCAAAATGGCATGCTTCATGGAGTATTATCAATATTGATTTTTTTTGTCTTTACTAAGGATTTTGACTGATTTTCATCCATGTCTTTGTAAGGTTTTGCTGTGCCAAAGGAATCACAGGGAAATGTTACAAAGTTCACGCTATGAAGTAGATGAAAATTTGAGATCTTGTTGGCACTTCTAGTTTTTCATCTCCTTAGTATTTTGCTTCATCATTTTCATTTGACTCAGCTGATAAGGCATATGGCATATGGCAAATGTGACGATTTAAGCTTTAGTGCACATATATTGACATATGTGGGCACAATAATTATAGTTAATCAAGCATCTCATTTCCTCTTTGAAAACTTCTTATTGGTTTTGATTATGTATGTTTGCTAAGATGTGGGAAGTTACCGTAGAGTATGTGTATACGTTATACTTCAAATCTGAAAATGAAAAAAAGAAAAAAAGAAAAAAAGGAACTTGTTAGAAACTGGAACTGACCTTGGAACCTGTGACAAGGTAGGTTTCAGGTTATTGGTTCTGATGGGTAGGTTCCAAGTTCCAAAAAACGAGGAACTTGTACCCGATGGTAGGTTTTAGGTTCCAGACGGAATCGAACTAAAACCTGGAACCGCTCACCCTTATTCTAGATAACCCTAAAATAAGAAACATTCTAAAACAAACCTAATCCTAACTCAAATATTTTTTGGATTTTTTCGTTTACAAAAATAAAATTGATTCAACCAACATGACAGCAAATCAATAAGATATGATTAATATGCACAAATTGGTGAACCATATCTCACGCATGAGATCGGGTTGGCCAATTTTTAAATAAATCCCGAATCGAATCTCGGGCATGAGATCGGATTGTCGATTTTGCAAAAGATTGTGAGTCGAATTTCGAGCGTGAAAATTGGACTGTCAATCCCTAATTTGAGGGGGTATTTCATGTCAGAATCTCCATCATACATCAAGGAATAATTCTACTAAAAATAAATAAATAAAATAAAATAAAATAAAAGCGAATAAAAAAACCTAATTTAATTTTTTTTTTTTTTTTTTACCTCACGGCTTAGCAACTCATGGGATTCAACCAAGGGAAGCTGGTTGTCGGTCCGGTAAGGGTGTCGCGGTCGGAGCTCTGGCAAAGGTCCGGTGAGGGGCAGCAGCGCGCGGCGAGGAGTAGCAGCAGCTCGGCATTCGGGTGTTTCAGGTCTGCTGGTGTCAGTCACTAGTAGAAATGAACAGGGCAGGGAGCAACGCCGAGTCGTCGAATCGCTGGATCTATGGCGTCGGGTCACTAATCGAAGGTCGCAGTGGTCGAATCTAGCTACAGGAGCAGAGTAAGGCGAGTATGGCGGTGCGGCGCAGGGCAAGAGAGGAGTCGGTGTCTAATTCGGGATCTGCTGCAGAGGCGGTGATGATGAGCAAATCGCGGATAGAGAGGGGAGGCAGATGGGCGACGACTGGCTCAAGATCTGCTAGCGTCGAGCAGAGGCGGTGGGTAGAGATGCGACGGGCGAGGTAAACAGGAGCAGTGATGGCAAACGGGCGTTGGGGGCAAGCGATGGAGCTTCGGGCTGAGGGCAGAGCAGAAGCGGCATTGCGGGGACTCGGGATCTAGTGCTCGGGCAGACGCACAGGGACAGAAGCGCTGGGTCGTGGCTGCAGCAAGCGTCGGCTCGGCGTCCAGAGGGGCAGCAGTGCAGGCACAGGCGGAGACGGTGCCTGTAGCAACGTTAGCGGTGCAGCATTGCTGCTCGAAGGCCAGCGGCGCAGCCTGGAGACTGGCGTTGCAGGGGACCGATGGTGCGGCAGTGGCCGGTGAGGGGCGCGGCGACTTTAAGAGGTCAAGCAGCCACGATGAAGATGACGATTGCGAGGAAGATGAACATCTTTGTTTTTGTTTTATTTCCCTTCTTTTTTTTTCCTCTCTTTTTCTTTTTCTCTTTCTACCTCACGTCTCGTCACGTCTATCTCTCCCTGCTCTGCCGCCATATGTGTTGTCCTTTCCAACATAAAGGAAAAAGGTTTGGCTAGCTTTTTTTCTTAAAAAAAAGCTTTTCTTTTTGTGTATCCCTTTCTTTGCTATAGTCCTTTTTGCAACAATTTTTGCAGGAGGAAAAAGGCCCCGTTGAAAGAAGTATGCTATTTTCCTCTCACAAACCCTTAAAAAACGAATTCCTCTCCTTGGCTTCAATTTTTTTCGAGAAAACCCAGAAAAAGCTCCCCCACAAAAGACCTTTTCGAATGATGAGGCGACCCCTCCCTCACTGTACACAGTTGTTTTTATACGCAAAAAGAATGTGATCTTCAAGAGATATTTCATATCTTTTTCAATGTACACGAAAATTATCTATGACCTCCCAATCACAAAAATCCCCTTATTTTCCTCATTTCCTAAATATTCTCAACTAATTTTATTGCCTATTGCTAAAAATAAAATTGCAATGTGATTTTCTAAAATTCCAAAAATTCACCGTAATATCATTTGACTTTCTCACGGGCTTGGGCTAATTTGCGCGCTTTGTGGGCTTAGTCCAGCCTAACAATTTAAAGTTCAGAACCACTAATTCGAACCCATCCGCCACCGGTCCAATAAATAAATACAAAAAATGTAAATGCACCTAAATTAATATGATGTTAATTAATATTTTTTCTAGGGATAAAATTAACCCATAATTTTCTATGCAATAAATAAATGACTAGATCGCCAAAATTTAGATATCAACAGCTGCCCCTCTTTGAAGGTGAGCTCGTACAAGTTGCCTTCAAAGATAAATTGAGACCTAAATTTTGATCATGCATATGCATTGAATATTTTTTATTTTTATATTTTGATTTTTGCTTGAAAATGAATTCCATTTTAAAAACGCAATTTATATGATACATAGAAATGCTAATGCAAATGCATGATGTGAAAGGAAAGAATATATCTATAATTACTTACCAATCAGTGTGGTAGAGTATCTTGAGATACATGATAAATCCTCATTTACTCCACAAGTACCTAGTTTTCGCTCAGGTTCCTTGAAGAATCTAAGAGGTAACAAATAAAATCATCCAGACTAAGAAGAACATTCACATCCAAAGTGAAATGCTCAACAAAAGAATTAAAACATTCAGATCTAGACTGAGATGTCAAGATTTTAGAACTTGAAATACCTAGATCCAGACTCAAGTTTAACGACAAAGATCAAAAAACATTCATGTCCAGAGTAAAATGTTTAACGAAAAGAATTAAGACATCCAGAACCAGATTGAGATGTCAAGATTTTTGTACTCAAAATACCTAGATCCAGACTAAGGTATAATAAGAAAAATCGAAACATTCATGTCTAGAGTGAAATGTTTAACGAAAAAATTTAAGACATCCAAATCCAAATTGAGATGTCAAAGGAATCTACCTGAAATGTCTTACCTTCAAGGAGGATAGAGTGATACAAGGTAGTTGGTGTTACATATCTAGGACTCGTACCATTCTACGGTCGCTCGGAATAGCAACAAGACTTCGTAAGAAAACTGCTTTCAAAACTACTTTTTTAGGACCCATACCTTTCTGCGGTCGCTCAGTATGGCAGTATTTGGTTGTGTGTAGGACCCATACCTTTTTACAATCGCCTTGACGAGGGAAATTGATTTTCCAAGACCCGTACCTTTCTACGGTCGCCTAAATGAAAAATTGCTTTTCCAAAACTCATATCTTTCTACGGTCGCTTGTTAGAGCAATAAATATTATTTAGGACCCATACCTTTTTACGGTCACTTAAACAGGGATTCACTTTCCAGGACCCGTACCTTTCTACGATCGCCTGAATGGGGAAATTGCTTCTCTAGAACCCGTACCTTTCTACGGTCGCCTCTTAAAGCAATAAATATTGTCTAAGACCCATACCTTTCTACAGTCGCCTAAACGGGACTTTGCTTAGCTAAGACCCAAACCTTTCTTCGGTTGCTTAGCATTATAGCATAAATCATTTGACCAGGATTCGAACCTTTCTTTGGTTGCCTTAATCAAACTAAATCTAGAGGAAAATATCTGGGGGACAACTCAATCGAGTGTCAATTAAGAGGAACTTTAGGCTACGGAAGCACACCAATTTGATAGAGGGACTCACGCCATGTCAATGAAAAGGACTTTCGGCTACAAAAGCCCAAGGCCACCTAAGGGTTTCGGCTTGGTGTTGGTCTTAGTGGAGGTGATAGACGACGCGGCCATGGTGGTGGTGGTGCTGGATGTTGGTGGTGGAGTCACTGCCAGTGATGGCATGAGGTAAAGATGGCGGGTGGAGCTGGTGATGGAGTTAGCAGGTGGAGTAGCGGGCATGGAGATGGGCGTGAGGTGCTGGGGTGCTGTGAAGGTGATGATGGGTGAGGAAGGATGAGGGCTGATGGGATGATGGGTGGTGATATGGTGGATGCAGCAAATGAAAAGAAAAGGAGAATTAAGGGGAGGGCATGGAGGCGTGATGTGAAGATGGTGATGCGGCAGCCAAGGAGAGGAAGCTGGAGGTGAGAAGGAAGGAATAAAGGGGCTGTCTGCAGAGGGGGAAAGAAGAAGTAGCGTGGGGGAGGGGCTGTTCGAGAGAGAGAGAGAGAGAGAGAGAGAGAGAGAAGAAATAAAACCCAATCGAAGACTTCTAAGGAAAAAATCTCAAAATTTCATCATCACACTCTATCCATATGCCACAAAAGTCTTCTATGCTCATCCTTAGTCTCCCAATTAACTTTTTAACTCTAATTTCCCAAAATTAAAGCTTTTTGGGCAGCAAATTCCCAATCCGTTTCTTCATCCGAATTTCACTTCCTTTTTCTTCTTGTCCGAAAATCATTTTTCCGAAAAATTTCGGACTCGTCGAAATTTTGGCGAAATATGAGACGGCATCCAATAATTGAATCGTGACATGCTCGAAAGGTTGATTCCCAAAACCGAATTAAATTTCATGGTAAAAATTGATCAAACAAGACTTTAGGACGACATAAACTATTGAGTAACCTTTAGGGGTTTTCACGCGTTTTACCCATGGTCGATAATTTTCAACCCACGTTTGTGCATCTTCGAATCGTAGACAACCCTTAGTTGTCATGTAATTGCGAGGGTTCAATTACGTATCCTGAATATAATATCGATAGAAAATCGGTTTATTGCCATTTAACGCAAATATTGTAATCATGCGGAACTACCCGCAATCCGACCACATACTTTCACCGAATCGGCTTATATCCGTTTGCTAATCAATTTATAACGGTGTGAGATTGACCCGTGCCGATTATTATGGTCAAGTAGTCGATTTCTGATCGAATTCTCTAGTCCATCGCGTTTATAACCCTTTATGGCCTCACTCAATATATTAGTTAACTCGTGAGTGATCAGTTCCGAGTAAAATAACCATAAGTGCATTGATAAAATAACAATTTCATATATCGAAACAATGGCTAAATTTCGGGATGTCACACTGCTCCTGCACCCCCCTAAACAACTTTTTCTTTCTGCTCTGCTCCTTATCTTCTACTCCTGTTTTGCTATCCCTTCTTCTTTTGCTGCAAGTTGGCGCACGAAGACAACAAGAGGAGGAAGACAGTTGGGCGCAGGCCGAGCCGAAGAAGAAAAGGAGGCTGGGCTGCGCGGGGGGAAAGGCCTGACCGCACGAGGAAGGAAAACAGAAGGTGGGTTAGGCCAAGGCCTGATCTAGCCCAACTTGACCCCTTCCATTTTTTTAAATAAAAAAATAAAAAAAAAATTTTAAATAATTTGTTTATATGTACTTGAAAACACAATTAGGTGTCAACAACAAGGAATTAGAATTGTGAGCAACGTGCACAAAGCAATTAAACAGTCACAAGCATAAGTATAAGAAAAATATTTTTCCTAACTGACTATCTCAAGACCCATCGCACCTTATCACTTCAAGTACTAATCAAGCTTTGATACCACTTAGACAAGGATGTATCCCAACCCCCGAGTGCGCAAGCATCCCCTAATGGTCGATTAGCTTGTAACGTCCCAAAATGCATCACTGACCTATTCTTTTTATCTTTCGATTAAATGCAAACAAAACATGCATAATACTCACAGTCAATCGACAAAGAAAGAGGGATAGTATAACCATGACAACAAACATTTCCAAAAGCATTAATTCTATTTAGAAACCTGTTAACCTCAAGAAATTCACATCTACAAACCGTTACAAAAACCAGCAAGGGTCAAGGTTAACTTAAACTTTACTAGCTCTAGGCCAATCCCTCATCTCCATAGGGATCCCGAACCACACGTGACAGTTCTCCAATCTACGAGCCTAAAAATATTTAAACAACAATAGGTGAGATATAATTCTTGCCGAGTCAATAGCTAAGCCTCAATTAGGACTCCAATTTGCCTCGGAGGCAACTTAAACATACAATGATATATAATCTTACCTCGACTTGGTACACCCCAGCATATTATTACTATTTTACATTTGGTAATATCAATGCGACAAACATGAACAATAATCAGAACATGATCCACAATAATCAGGCGGGCTATCAAAAATATGTATTTCAATTATTATGACCCTTTAGGCCACAGCCAACACACAAGTCAGCGGTCTTTTGGCATAACCCAGCATCGCCCTCCCTATCAAGCACAACATCGTCTAGAACCTTTGCCTAGACGGCATTCTATAAAGAATCATCGGTCTAGCCTCAACTATGACTCGACATCCGAACCTTCACAAAGCATCCAATATAAATTGGGTATCGTCTCCAAACTCCCATTGGGTTATGGGTTCAATTAAATGACCACTCAAGTATGCCAACAATCAAGCCAATTTTATTTTCCCTTAATTAGCCCAATACAAAAAAGTTTGTGTTCAAATAACCAACTTTGGCAAATTTTTACACTTAAAATTCAAATAAAATGTTCACACGTGGTCACGTATTTAAAATCAACCCACCAAATGTTGCACACTTAAATGAGCATAAAATTATACTTAACAACTAATGCCTCATTAATTTGCACTAATTGTGATTGTAATCACGATAAATTAAGCTAATCACGATTAATTAGGCTAATTGTGATTAATTAAGACTAGCTATCATTAATTAATCTAACTATTATTAATTAAGATTAATATTCGTTAATCAAGCTAATTACAATTAATTAAACTAATCATCCTTAATTAAGACTAATCTCAATTAACCTTAATCTAACCTATTCTTAATCATGGTTAGCACAAAACCATCATTATATGCCACTAACCACCATTAGCCTAAACTAGACCTGCCCTAAACGCAATTATTTACCTAATCAAGTATTATGAATTAACTCACAAGTTTTTCGATGGCGACGGACTCGCGGTGACGGTGGTGCAATGGTATTGAGGAGATGGCATTCAGGGCACCGATTGTGGCACGAATGACACGGTGAGCTTTGAGGCTCACAGCCACCTTGCTTGAGAGCTTGGTGGTGATGGTTTGCAGTGGTGGAGTGGGACAAGTGTGCAGCAGTAGTGGTGGACGATGGCGAAAGATGGCATGGGCAGCTCGAGCTTGCGGCATTGAGTGGGCGGTAATGTGGCTGTTCGGTGAGGTGGGTGCTCAATTTGGGTGGTGGCTTGCAACGGTGAGGATGGGTAGTGAACGGCGATGAGTGGTGGTGGAGATGGTGGTGATGAGTGGTGGTAAATGGTGGTGAAAATGGCGGTGATAAGTGAGTGGGATGAAGAAGAAATGAAGAAGGAAAAGATGAAGAAATGAGGGAGATGGAGGCTGAGGAGGTTTGGTGATTTTTTTTTTTTTTTTGGTGGGGGGGGGGAGGGGAGGGGCAGGGGGAGGCAGAAAGAGTGAGGGAAGAGAGAATTGGGGGCCGAGGGGGCCAGCAAAAGGGAAGGCATGAGGGGGAGGGGGAAGAGTGATTTTGCTTAGATTTTTCCCCAAAAATCTATCATTTCTCACACACGCTTTCCTCAAAACCTCTTAGCCTAGTTCTTCCCCCCCTTCAATTTTTTTCTTTTTGTTTCCAATTTATTAAAAACAAGCTTTTTGGCCCAAAATTTACAACTTTGCCATTTGGGCCCACTTGGAGAATTAGGCTTGGCGGCCCATATGGGCCTCCTCGGCCAACCCACATGGGTGTGAGGCCTAATAGCCTTTGCTTGGCCCAGCTTCTCTTTCCGACGTCCAATTTTCATTCGATAATTCCTTTTACGAAAAATTTGTGACTTGCTGAGATAATTCAACAAATAATGAGGCAACGCCCAATAAGTTAGTCTTGAAATCCTCAAAAATTTAATACTTGAAATTGAATTAAATTTCCTGATTAAAATTGATTAAATGTAATTTTAGTACGACTTAAACTAGTAGGTGGCTTTAAGGGGTTAAACTAGTTGGTGGCTTTAAGGGGGTCTTTGCACGGTTGACCTATGGTTAATAATTTTCAATCCACATTTGTGCCCCTTCTAATTGTGGACGACTTTCGGTTGTCATGTAATCGCAAGAGTTCAAATACTTACTCTAAGTACAAAATCAATAAAAAATCGGTTTATTATCGTCTGATGCAACTATCATAATTGTGCAGAACCATCCGCTAATTGACTATATGCTTCCATCAAATCGATTTATATCCTTTCACTAATTGACTTATAACAACGCAATATTGACCCTTGTTGATACTTATGGTCAAGCAGTAAATCTCTTACTAAATTCTCTAGTCTTTCGCATTTTAACCCTTTACAATCTTGTCCAATCAATTAGTTAACTCATGAGTGATCAATTCATAGTAAATTAACTATCAGTACATTGAGGAAATAAGCATTTCATATGTTTCAAACGAGGCCAAAATTCGGGATATCACAAAATTGCTTGCATTTTTGGAAGTTTTAGAACTTAATTACATGTTTGTGATAAGTTTTAAAACTTTTAATACACTCCCCAAATTGCAACTGAAAATGATGAAATGGACCATCACATTAACACTCCATCATTGCCAATTGGATCATTTGCACTTATTGGATTGGAACATTAGAAAATTAAGAAAACACTTCAAACAGAGAGAGGGAGAGAGAGAGAGAGAGAGAGAGAGAGAAGACAACAAGAAAGGCGGTGATAAGGTCCGTCTAGTGCTCAACAATGTGCAAATGAGAATCTAGCCTAAGGGAGACAAAGGGTTGTGTGAACCTAGGCCACCAATTGCCGGGGTAGCGAGAACCCAGCTAGATCACGTTGGGGTCACGTGAAAAGGTGAACATCCATCGTATCCTAAAATGACACTGTAAACCACTACCACAATTCATGGATGAATGAACACATGGATTGATTGATAAGAGCTTAGCACATGTTGGAAGATATGATTCTGTAAAAAAATTACAGCTTGGAAGGTGGAGTTCTGTTCGTATCTGAAGAGCATCAATTGGCCAGGAACAACAGAGTAAGAATCTACGAACGTTTGTCAACCTTTCCCAACCAAAAGCCTGCCATCACTCTATTCTAACCGTACTGGCCAGATTTCACCATCTGAAACCTTAAGAAACACTAAGCTCGAGAGGTCATTTCCATGCTTTTGCAGAAAACCTCTTCAGTATGCCCTGATGAAGGCCTTCAAATTGAGTTACTAGAAAATGAGAAAGGGATTAGTATAGATTATGCTTAACTAATTGATATCATAGGTCCGTTAGTCATATCAAGGCACTTGTAAAGTGATGAATGGAGAAAAGTTTGCGATCAAAATATAAAAGTTCGAGAAAAGTTTGTGATTTTCAATGCAAGGTTTTATATGATATGAGGGTTGTATCCGTAAAGCACTATATTGTATTTTTGTATTTTAGGTATGATCAAACTTAGGAGAAAAACAAGAAACAACTAAAGAAGATAAGAGTAACTAGAAAATTTTACAATCACTTTCATTCACCATCGATAAAGCTCAGTTCTCAGGACATTTCAATTTACAGATCCATCTGTCGTCAAAAAGACACTAAAAACACAAAAGAAAAACTTGGTTCTAGCTGATAACACTACTGATATCATTCTCTAAAATGATGCCAAGCATAATCGTGGCAGTAAACCACTCCTAAGTGTAATCAGAATTCCTGAAAATTGACACTTCAAACATGGTGGGACTTGGCTTAGTTAGTTCGAACACGCAAACGTCCGCTTCACACAGAGAAGTTGCTCTTGCAAACACAAACCAACCTTGAGATAACTTTCCTTGGTCCCCCGGAAACTTGATTAACTTCACTGGCCACGAATCCTTCTTGTGCTTAAGTGTCACGACCTGAACGCTTCTCTTGATATGAGCCCGCATAAATATGGGTGATACACTCTGCATAAATGTTTTATAAACCGATATTTGATATTAGCCTTCTCAAAGTAATTTGTTTCCATGATCATGTCAAGGCATAAACATTCTAAGTAGGAGGATGGGGAAAAATAATACCCAAACCATGTACACTCCAAGGTTTTCGTGAACTAAGGAAACTACGCCGTCTCAGAGTTATGGAGATGTCAATGATGAAACTAGGTGACCAAGAATCTCACCGGAGTGGAATTCTTAACATAACTAGGGTACACCACGAGTATGAACATGGGTCGCTTTGATTTGAAATCTCGTGCCATTTCAAGAGCAGCAGGACATGGCACATTACATGTACGAGCACCCGGTGTAGGGCTTGCTCTGCTTGCAGAATTTCTGATCATGCCTGTACATAATTAATAAAAAGAAAAATATTTAATATTAACATCCAAAATTAGAGATACATCAGAAAGGATATGAGTCAATGAACTGACTCAAATGTTATTGGGAAATTGGTGTTCATAGGAATAATCATAATTTTCACTACCCATACCAGAGTTCACCTTTCGAGAAGCCAATGCTGACTTCGATTTTTTCCTAAAATTTGTGCTAGGCCAACAATCCTCCGAGATTTTGGCTGAGACATTATCAGTTTCTTCCTTCTTGAGCAGAATAAATTCACATTCCGGTTCTGATTTGTTCATGATCACAGGATCCATAGGATATTCAATCTCTGAAGCGCTTGTGTCAAAGATCATAACATGAAAGATGGAGCTTGGTTCGTATCTGAAAACTACTAATTGGCCAAAACCAATGGAGTAAAAGTCTGTGAACTTCTGCCAGCCTTGGCCAAGCCGAGCCATGCCATCACTCCACTCCATCTCCACTGGCCAAAGTATTGTACTGCTTGGAACCTTGAGAAACACTGAGCCAGCGAGGTCACTACCATGTCTCTGCAGAAACCTCTTTGGTATCTCCTATTGAGAAAAAGAAAGAAAGGCAGATTCAATATATAGTTAAATCATTTTTTTCACTTAAATTTAAGATCTTAAGGTCCTTGTCCAAAGCATGGAGACTCCATAGCATAGTGAAAGCATGTGCACATCCCTCAACGATAAGGAATTGCAATCAAATGAGTCCATAGTATAGTGAACCACAAATTAGTCAACATTCTCACCAGAAATTTTGGGATTCAGGTAGTGCACAAGTAAGTTTTAAAACTTCTTTTCGGGCTCCCCGCAAAAATATCTACAACTCCATTAGCAACTTTTCGTATCAGAAATGCAAATACAATTACCATGTTCAGTAATTCTCATTGTAACTCAAGGGAATTAGGTTGTGATAAGAAGTACCTACACCACCCAATTAGAGTAACTTGGATTGCCTGCATCCGGGGAATAAGTCTTGCGAAAGGCTTGCATACCAGTATTATTCTAGGGGGAAAAAGAATTAGAAAGAAATACCAAGATATCTCCATATTCCAGTCCTACATTTTCGCTCGAATTCACAACCACATAGTAGAAGCTTCAGTATATGATTTGCATATAAGCAAGCAATAGCATGAATTCTATTCTCCTTCACAAGAAAATTCTTCTCAGTTGAACAGTGGTTCTGGTAAATTAATGTAATTTCCTGAGCAAGATTCAAGATAATTAGGAAAAAGGAAAACAAATCCAGGAACACATTCTAATGGGTCAAAGTCATGCGGGTTTCGATCCAAGGACTAGTTCAGAGACTAGACACTGAAGAACAGAACAATTTTCCTGCAAGTGAAACACCTTGCATGTCGACCCAAAGAAAAACACCTTGCATGCATATATTTTGCTCGCTTGGTCACATACAACTGTCAACTCAGTCACGCAATTAGCCAGAAAGGAGGACCTTTCCCAGGCAAGAAATAAATCGAGCAGCTACCGGGGCAAGGAAGAATAAAAACGAAAATCAAGAATCAGTAGGGGAGAGAGAGAGAGGGCATGCTCACAAGCTTTCCGCTCAGAAGGGTATCGGAGGAGAGTATGAACTTGAAAAAATGAGGAGACTTGGGCGGTTCAAAACCCTTCGGACGACGCGAAGTCATCGTCTTGAAAGAACCTCCTTACAAGGTCCTGGATTCACCTTTGTCTCACCTGCTTCAGGAGTCCTGTCCTCCCCGCTATTATTGGCGCTTGTAATCGGTCAGAGCAACCAACCGGCAGCATTAAAGCAGTCTGCACACCGCATTATGACAGTACGTAAAGGGCTATGCAATCGGGTCGGATCTACTCGAGACCTATATCAGATTTCTTGAAAAACAATCCGATTCTCGAATGGTCCGATTCCTGATTTTGAGTAAAGAAGCAGCTGGATACCAAATTGAATTTGAAATCAGTTACATAAAGCCTATGAAGCCTGGTTTCTCTCGGCATCTTTATTTTTTCTGTTTCTTATTTCTCTTTTTCTCCATTTCTCTCCACCCTCATTCAGATACTTGACTTCTCTCTCTTTCGCTTGCAACTCACCCTCAACCTCGGTCGCTCGCCATCACTCATTCGAGCCCCATCACCCTCGCTTGTTTAGATTTACCTTCGCTGGCTTGCCCCGTTCATCTTTTACTTGGAAATTTTTTTGTTGCTCATATTATTTCGATGTAAAAAATGGAACCAACAAAAGGTAGAGGAGAAAAATAGCTGGCAAAACAGAATAGATTTTAGGATTGGTTTCAAGACAATAGAATAAATTTCAGATTCTAAAAATTTGGATTCCAAAATTTGAAAGTGATTTTAAGAAAGTAGTTTCGAGTTTCCTTGTAAAAATTACTTGCCTTGTAACCAATCACCTCTAATTTGTGCTAGAGAGTCCTGCTCATTCATTCAAACTGTGAATGTGAACTGAACTCAATCATCCGGGTGATAACTTTTCCTTTGCATTGGGCTCTCGGTGAGAGGAAGAATAGTCTGCAAATGGGAGACGGGAGAAGGGTGGAAGCCATTCCTAGGTTTAGTTTTGCTCGAGCAAGTGGGCCTTGAGAAAATTTTCGATGCCCCAGAGGGATGGAGATGTTGCTTCCATCTCGTGCTTACAATGCTAAATTCGAATCCATCCCCAAACGTTCCTTCGGACTCGTGGCAGGAGCGAAGATCCTCCCTGAGATTGTGGAGACTTGGCATTGATAAAAGGATAGTGCATGTTGATCGCAAGAGTCCTATTAAAAATAAAGAAGAGAGAAATTCCCATTGAAGATTCATCCTAGTCGTCCGTTGAGAGATTAATTAAAATTTTTATGTGTAATTCAATGCACGATCTTAACACGGTAGGAGCGTTGTATTCGCAGAGTACCTATACTCCCTACTCTATTCCAATAATTTAAGCATGCCTTTTTTTTTTTGAACTGAAATGACGCTTATCATAATAGATTATTGATTAGTAGCGTTTACACCAAGAACATTAGTGCATAATAAGTGAGCAATATCAGGAGGGGTGTGATAACCAATTAGCAGGAAGAGAATTTGTTGGACATGCCTTAGCTATCCAATCGGCTACCCGGTTTGCTCTTCTGTTGCAGTGGGCTAAGTCCAGGCCCGGAAGGTTGGACAACTTTACTTTGACCCGGCCCATTGTGGCTTGAAGTTCCCATGGCAGTTCAGTTCCACCCGTGCGGTAAAGTGAAGAGTTTAGACCGTTCAGTAGAGAGAGGCAGTCCGACCGCACTTGAGGAGAGAGAAGCCGACGAGCTTGGATGAAATCGAGGGTTTCCTCGAGCGCGATGGCCTCCGCTTGGAGGGCCGAAGCTGCAGCGACCGGTTTGGCAAATCTGTCCACTAGGATCCCGCGATGGTCTCTGCACACACAGGCGATGGCCGCACGCGTTGCTTGCTCTGTCTCGACTCTTGCTAGGGGAGGGTTTTCAGCCAGTCCGTCCATCAGGATCCCGCGATGGTCTCTGCACACACAAGCGATGGCCGCACGCGTTGTTTGCTCTATCGCGGCGCTTGATGGGGGAGGGTTTTCAACCAGATCTGGGAGGAAAGACGCATCTATGTCCATCCGCAGCACACCCGGGGGAGGGGGACGCCAGCTATCAAGTGGGTTCATCTTGGGTTGCTGATGGGGGTTACCCTTTTGCGCGATTCGGTAGTGCTCTATTAGGGTTAAAGCTCTGTTTTTTGTCTGAATCGGGTTCGGGCTTCGGCTGTTGAAGATATACTGGTTGCGCTCCTTCCAAATACTCCATAACATCGCTCCTACCTCATCAAATTTGCTTTTTGTGGCTGGGTCTTGGTGGATTTTGCAGATCCAGTCGTTTAGGCGAGTGAGGCCGAGCTGAGAGATCTTTAGGTGTAGGGGAGCCGCTGTCCAGACGCGCTAAGTCCATGGGCAGAGGAGTAGCAGATGTTCGAGTGTCTCTTCTTCCCTTCGGCAAATTGGACAGACTGGTGAAGGTAAAATTTTTCGAGTGTGCAAATTCTCTGATGTAGCCAAGGCATTATTGCATGCGTTCCATAAGAAAAGTTTGATTTTGGGAGGAGTTTTTGCTTGCCATATATATATTTCCACAGCTCCGGGTTTCTTGTGTGAGATGATGATGCATGATCTGGCTGTGGTTTGGCCGACGCTTCCTTGATTGAGAAGTATCCACTTTTCACTGAGTATTCCCCTGAGCTAGTATTCTTCCACACTAGGCTATCTTGTTCATCAGGCCCTCCAATAGTGGTTGCTAAAATTTCATTTACTGTTGTCACATTGAACAATGATATGATGAGAGGCTCATTCCATGTTCCTGTATCTTGGTTGATAAGCTCGGCTACTCTTGTGGGTTCAATATTTGTAGCGTGGCCTGGTATTTTGCCGCTTCTTAGCCAGCAATCTTCTCTAATGGATGTGTTTTCCCCGTTTCCGATCCTGTGCATGATCTGAGGAGCAATGGCATCCCTAGCTTTGATGATGCTCTGCCAGCCCCAGGAGGGACGGGACCCTCTACCAGCCTTCCAGAGATCAGAATGTAAGTAATAAAGTGCCTTCAAAGTTTTAGATAGCAATGAAGTTGGGTTTTTTGCTATTCTCCACATCTGTTGGCTAGCATAGCCAAGTTAAAATGCTGCAGATCTTTAAATCCCAAACCCCCTTCGCTTTTCTTTGTTTTTAAGAGATCCCACTTCTTCCAATGGATACCAGCCGATTTATCATTGTTTTTCCACCAAAAGGAAGCTACTTTTCTCTCAACAGCTTTGCAGATTGATAGAGGTATTTTGAAGATAGACATAGCGTATTGATGAATAGCTTGTATGACTACTTTAATAAGAATTTCTTTACCTGCTTTTGATAATAGCTTTTCCTTCCAGCTGTCCAGTTTCGAGTTGACTCGAGCCAAGATCCCTGCGAACATGTCTTTTTTGGAACCGCCCCAATCAGAAGGTACACCCAAATATTTTCCAGTTTTAGTGATTTCTGATACTCCGAGTGTTGCTACCATGTTTTCTCGGAGAGCTGAAGGGCATCCCTTGCTGAAATATACACTTGATTTGTTCAGGTTAATTGCCTGGCCCGAGGCGTAGCAGTACTGTTTGAGGATCTCAGCTAGATTTTGGCATTCCACAATTGTGCTGTGAAGGAAGAAGATGGAATCATCAGCAAAAAGAAGGTGGGATAAGGTTGGGCAGTGTTTGTTTAGTTGGATCCCTTTAAGAGTGCCTTCCTGAACCGCTTTTTTCATCAATGAGGATAGCACATTTGCCACAATGATGAATAGATAAGGTGAGAGGGGGTCACCTTGCCTTAATCCACGGGAGGGTTTAAAAGAAGGTAAGGGCTCACCGTTAAAGTTGATGCTAAAGGTTACTGTGGTTACACACTGTAGAATCCATTGCACCCACGTCTCACAGAAACCCATTTTGTTTAGGCATGCTTCAAGAAAGTCCCATTCTATGCGATCATACGCCTTCTGCATGTCTAGTTTTAACACAGCTCGAAACTTTTTTTTCCTGTTGGTAGCCCGTAGTCGATGAAGCACCTCCTGTACCAGCAGAATGTTGTCTTGAATTTGACGACCTCCCACAAAGGCACTCTGTTCCTCTGCAATTAGGTGAGGTAGGAAAGGTTTTAATCTATTCGTGAGCACTTTGGAGATAATTTTGTATAGGAAATTGCAGAGGTTGATGGGTCGGTATTGCTCTATTTTTTCTGGCTGAGGGACTTTGGGTATAAGGGTAATGAGTGTATTATTGAGTGCAGGGTCCAGATAACCCGAGCTGAAAAAGTGTTGCGTTGTTGGACGATATCCTTGGAGATGGTCGGCCAATGGTCCCCATAAAAGATGCCGTGAAAGCCATCAGGCCCGGGAGCCTTGTAGGCTCCAAGTTGCTGCATTGCCCTAGTAATCTCCTCCTCTGTGCTTGGGGCAGTTAAACTGTTGTTCATCTGTTCATCTACTACAGTAGGAATAAGCTGCAGAATAGGTTGCCAATTACGAGGACCAGTGGTGGTGTATAGATTTTGGAAGTAGTCTGTGATCATTGTTTTTAACTGCTGCTCCTCTCTTATCCATGAGTCATCACCATTTCTCAGCACGGATATCTGATTTCTGCATCTTCTCTGAATTGTGGTCGCATGAAAGAATCGTGTATTCTTATCCCCCCACTTTAGCCAACTGATTCTCGATCTTATCCCCCAATACATTTCCTCTTGGTTCCAGAGTTGATTTATTTCCTGAGTTAAAGCTTTCACCTGCTGTGTTTCTTCATTGTTCTGTGTGCTGTTCATCAGGTGGAGAAGCTCGCCCTTCAGCCAAGTGATTCTTCTCTGAGCATGTCCAAATCTGGTGCGGCTCCACTTCATCAGCTTTTGCTGCACCCGCTTCAACTTTTTAGCCATACTAAGCTACTGCAGATCAGGATCATGCCAGGTCTCCCTAATAATATCTTTGCTTTCTATATGATCAGCCCAGAAAACCTCATATATAAATTGTTTTCGGTGTTTATGCTTTGGTTTTGACAGAGAGATCAGCAGAGGGGTGTGGTCTAACCCTATTGCAGGGAGAGCGACACAATCAGCTTCCGGGTAAGCAAGCCGCCATTCAAGCGAACATAAAGCCCTGTCGAGCCTCTCTTTGACTAAGTCATCTCCCTCTCGATTGTTTGTCCAGGTAAAAGAGCAGCCCTTACATTCAAGATCCATCAGAGAGCATTGATTCATAAATTCTTTGAAAGCCACAAGTCGATAATTTTCTGCTCATTTCCTTCCTACCTTCTCCCAATGAAATAGAATTTCGTTGAAATCTCCCAAGCAAAGCCAAGGTATTCTATACTGTGAACTTACTGACTGAATTTGTTCCCATAATTGTACTCTCTCCCTGAAATCAGTTGGGGCATGTAGAAATATGAGATTCATCAACTGATTGTTGTTGCTCAGGTGGCACTGGGAATAGATGGCTTCGGCTGTATGCTGATGTATAGTTAAGTGCAGAGTATCATCCCAAAACAAAGCTAAGCCCCCTGCTAAACCCTCTAGATTCACTATAAAACTGTTCTTGAACTTTAACTTCCTCTTTAAACTGAGTACTTTCTGTTCTTGGTTTTTTGTTTCCATGATAAAGACAAGATTGGGCCTTTCTTGAGTCACATAGACTCGCATAGCCTGGATTGTCAGGGGTTGCCCAGCCCCTGACAATTCCAGCTTAGGATTTTCATGGCTGAGTTGGTGGCTTATTAGGGCTAGCCACCAAAGCCCATTGGTCTGACCTTTCCACCACTCGAATAGGAGTTTCCACTAATTGAGTTGTTTCCACAGAGATTTGTTTTGAGGATTGTGCTCCATAGGGACAAAACCTTTTCCCTTTCTTCGAAGTATACGCCTTAGTGCTTTTGCCTTTCATTTTTGCAAGGGGGGCCACTGTTTTTCCTACGGCAGCTTCCTTCTCCAAAGCATCATGAATGATCAGTGCTAATTCTTCATCTACATAGCAGCTGCCCCTTTTCTGGGGGCTTTTTCCTTTAGCTAAGATGATATCCATCGTGGAGGTTGGCTGGTTAGACTCTTCTGCCCTTATCTGGTCGGTTCTATCCTGAGTGCTGGGTAATGTGGGGATTTGCTGATCTGTAGTATGATCAGGGGAGAATTGTGTTTCAGGCACCACATCTACTTCTTCTAGAGGAATTTCCATTTGTCCATAGAAGATTTTGCCATAATGACTGAGTTGTCGAGCCTCTGCTTTCAGCCAATCACCAAATCGAGTAGGTAAGTTTTCTTCTAGTCCCGATTCCTTATAGGGTATTTCAGTACATTCTTTTGCATAATGCCCTATCCTACCGCACGAGTAACAGAAATAAGGCAAACGTTCATATTTAAATTCGACCCAAATGCACTTGCCGTCGAGATTGACTATAACCCCTGTCTTGAGAGGGTTGGCTAATGACACTGTAACTCTGACTTTGCCAACTTTGTAACTGCTGTTACCTTTCTCTTCCAGCTTGACCTCCACAACGTCTCCAATTATGGCGGCAAGCTCCTGTATCACATCATAGGTGACCCTCCCATAAGGTAATCCAACAAAGTTTACCCAGAAATCACAGTTCGTGAAGTCATAGCAGAACTCTGGAGTGTCGGGTTCACATTGTTTGAGAACCAGAAGGTGGCTGGAATAACACCAAGGTCCAGATTCAAGGACTCTCTGTTTTTCAGCTTCCAATTGGAAAGAAAATGAAAAGAAGCCCGGTTCCAGCACCGCGCAGGTAACTTTCTCCGTTTTCCAAGCTTTTTTCATAGTTGTAACGAAAGCAGGAAGGTTTAAAGGAGGAAGAGTATAGAAACGACCAAAGATGGTTTTGTTGCATTCTATAAGTTTTTCGGGCGGAATTGCACCTGGGATGTCGACTACTTCGACAGCATTCCAGAGATCGCCCAGACTTTTGCAAAGGGCAGCGAGGCGTCTAGCTTCATCAGACTGATCTTCCATTGTTTATGTAGGAGAACTGATGGTGTGGATCGAAGGGAGCTCGAGATGGAGATTTGGATCCCAGGCTTGGGTCGGGAGAGAAAGGGTGGCTAGGGTTCCGGAAATCTGGCGGATCCGGAGATTCAGTACTGGTCAAGAAGACTCGGTGGAGGGTTTTTCGAAGGGAACTTGCCACTGGGCAAGAGATCACGAAGAGACTACCGATCAAGTGAGGGCTCTCGGCTGGCCAAGCTTCAGGATCGAAGGAGGGGGAAGAGGTTCAGCTGAACTACCCATTTGGTAGAGATGGACTACCCATACGGTAGAGGGAGGACTCCATGGTCAGAGAGGAGAAACCCTAGCAGAGCGTTGTTCTTTTTAATTTAAGCATGCTTAAAGAGAAGAAAAGCATTGTACAACTAAAGAGATAAGAGTAACTAGAAACTCTACAATTACTTTCTTTCCTTTTTTTTTTTATGTCAAAGAAATTTCTATTTATTACCAAAATGATACATGGAAAGATCCATATGAAATCCTAAAATTCACCATAACAAGGCAAGCCGTAAAGCTCCAAAACAAACAAGAAAAACCAGAAATCAAGGTACATCATTTGAGCATGGTAGGCAATATAATCACACCCTCGTCCTTCATGCATAGATCTATGACTGCAACTTGATATGGTTGGAGTATAATTCCACATTACTTAAATGCGTGTTATATTGTGTTTTATATACATATAGTTATATTTAAAATCACAAATCCATCTGCTCTCAAGATTCTAGGCTTTGCGCTCATGATCTCTAGATGCAATTTTTTATTCAATAGTAATTAAAATCTTAAAGATTTCTCTCTGTTCCACTTCCTCCTTTTCGGTGGTTGACTGCCTATTATCATATGTCGATAATTGCTTTAGTCATGTGACGTTGATCTTGCATGGGCTACCCATTAATCTACAATCACAACACCTGACTATCTAATCCACAACTTAATGCCACGCCTCCTGTTAGGTCTTGAGTTACTTTGGGGTGTCAACACAAATATAATCTACATTAAATACTAGCTACAAAGACTTTTTCTGTACTGATTATAGTCGAAAAACCTCATTTCATTCATAACCTCTACTTGACTATATAGAATACAAACCGATTATTCCAATTGAAGATATTTAACCTTCATCCTCTATCAAATTCCATATTTTAGGGATAGACACACCACTCGAGCATATACTTTTTCGATTTGTTCAATTTCAACATATATATATATATATATATATATATATATAAAATATGGATCTCTAATCTATATGATTTTTTTTTTAACTCAAATTAGTCAAATTAAAAAAATGCAAATGAAATTGCCAACACATGCGATCACTAGTTACCCGATTGAATCATTTGCACTTAGAAAAGAAGATGCCGAGAGAGAGAGAGAGGTGGCGAGGCAGGCGGCTCCAATAAGGTCTGCCTAGTGCTCGCTCACATGTTGTGATTGCAACGTTATTGCCGTTCTCTCCGCTATATGGAGGGGAATAGAGAGATAAGGGGGAAATAAGAACATGGCCCGGGCAAGACAAAGAATTGTGTGACCCGAGGCCACCACTTGCTGGGGTAGTGGGAACCCAAGCTAGATCTTGCCGAGGTCGCTTTTTCCCAGCCAGCGGTCAAGGTCAAGCAATCCAGGCGTCATATCACTGGCAGTTGGGGGACAAAACTGGTAAGGTGGGACCTCTTATAAGTGGCGTCAACAAGTCCTTTATTGCTTTTTGATTTTGTTTCTTATTTTATTTTTTGATCCCTTTAATACACATATTTTTTTATATTTTAAAAATTTTTAAAAGCCATGTGGGATCCCAAATTAGCATTCAACAGCAATTTCAAACAAAACCTTTCAAAAACAAAAAAATGAAATTCCATATTTTAGGAATAGAGACACCACTAAACAATTTACTTTTTCAATTTTTTTAGTTGGTTCTTCATATAAATAATATATATATATATATATATATATATATATATATATATATATATATATTGCTAATGTAGTTCCCAAATTATATGTTCTTTGGCTCAAGTTATTCCTTCTATAAAATTGCAAGGAATTAATGTACTGAAAGCCGTAAAACTTGTCATGACATGTAATTAAGTTTTAGAATTTTCAATAGTACAATCAAATTATAAAACTTGTCACTAAAATGTAATTGAGTTCTAAAATTGTCAAAATATTTGATTAAGTTATAAAATTTGTCAAGTTGGTACAATCAAGTCCAAAAATTTGTTAGCATTTTTTATTTGTCAAGTTGAATGGAGTTAATATAAGGATTTGATTATACTAACTTAATAAATTTTAGGATTTGAATTAGCTAAGAATAAAAAGGTTCTTTTTATGGAATATACATATCAATATTTATGGATTTGCACTTTTTGAAAATTTTAGAAATCAACTATACTTTCGTGATAAGTTTTAAAACTTAATTGCATTTTTGAAAATTTTAGGACTTAATTGCATTTTTATAATAAGTTTTAGGACTTTTAATACACTTCCCAAATTACAACACAAAAGATGGAGCTCGGTTCGTATGTGAAAACTAGTAATTGGCCAAAACAAATGGAGCAGTCTGTGAACTTCTGCCAACCTTGGCCAAGCCGAGCTATGCCATCACTCCACTGCATCTCCACTGGCCAAAGTATTGTACTGCTTGGAACCTTGAGAAACACTGAGCCAGGGAGGTCACTACCATGTCTCTGCATAAACCTCTTTGGTATCTCCTATCGAGAAAAAGAAAGAAAAGCAGATTCAATAAATAGTTAAATCATTTTTTCACTTAAATTTAAGATATTAAGGTTCTTGTCAAACGCAAGAAGACTCCATAGCACAGTGAAAGAGGCACATGCACATACTTCAACGATAAGGAATTGTGATTAAGCGAGTCCATAACATAATGAGCCACAACCTTAGTTAACATCCTCACCAGAAATTTTGGAATTCAGATAGTGAACAAGTAAGTTTTACAACTTCTTCCCAGGCTCCCACAAAATTATCTGCAACTCCATTAGCAACTTTTTGTATCAGACATGCAAATGCAATTACCATGTTCAGTAATTCTCAGTGTGACTCAAGGGAATTAGTTTGTGATAAGAACCTACATCACCCAATTAAAGGTGATTTGGGTTGCCTGCCTCTGGGGAATTAGTCATGCAAAAGCCTTGGGTACCAGTATTGTTCTAAGGGGGAAAAAGAATTAGAAAGAAATACCGATATACCTCCATATTCCAGCCCTACATTTTGCTCAAATTCACAATCACATAGAAGAAGCTTCAGTATATGATTTGCATATGAGCAAGCGATAGCATGAATTCTCTTCTCCTTCACAAGGAAATTCTTGTCAGTTGAACATTAATTCTGGTAAATTAATGTCATTTCCTGAACAAAATTCAACATAATTAGGAAAAAGGAAAAAGCCAGGAACACATTCTAATGGGTCGAAGTCATGCGGGTTTCGATCCAAGGACTAGTTCAGAGACTAGACACTGAAGAACAGAACAATTTTCCTGCAAGTGAAACACCCTTGCATTTCGACCCAAAGAAAAACACCTTGCATGAATGTATTTTGCTCGCTGGTCACAGACAACTGTCAAGTCAGTCACACAATTAGCCAGAAAGGAGGACTTTTCCCAGTCAAGATATAAATCGAGCAGCTGGTGGGCAAGGAAGAACAAAAAAGAAAACCAAGAATCACTAGGGGGGAGAGAGGGGGCATGCACAAGCTTTCCGCTCAGAAGGGAGTCGCTTCTTCCCCTGTTATTAGCGTTATAATCGGTCAGAGCAACCAAACCGCTGCATTGAAGTAGTTTGTACGCCGCATTAAAACCTAGGTTGCACGGACACTTTCTAGGACCCTTTGTATCGTGTCCGACAAGCTCTGACACATGATTTTCTGACACACGGTCAAATACCTTTGACACGCTCCAACACGCAAGTTGGAAATTCCATTCCGACACGTGATTCAGACTTTTGCCCTGCCTCTTGCAGGGCATGGGAGTCAAAACCCAGTCCTGAAACTTGCGCGTCCCCACCCCATCTCTTCCTGAGAATGTGGGGGTTTGAACCCCTTGTTGACACACGAATTTTTGTCGGCATTTAAAAAAAAAAATGTTTGAAATGAAAAGATAAAAATAAAAAAAATAAAAAAATTTTAGAAACACGGAAAATGAAAATAAAAAGATGGAAAATGAAAAAAGACGGAAATTAAAAATAATAAAACGAAAAATTAAAAAAAATTAAAAAAAATGGGAAAATATAAAAGGGGGCCCTTTGGACGGTCGTTTCTCTCTCCTCTCCCTCCTCTCTCGCAGGGGAAGGCTCTCGCTCTCTCTCTCTCTCTCTCTCTCTCTCTCTCTCTCTCTCTCTCTCTCTCTCCCCTCTGGATCGGCCCCCGACTCTCTCTTATTCCTCCCTCTTCCAGAACGAAGAAAAAACCCTAGATCGAGCATCCTCGATCAGGGAAGCTTGGGGAGAGTTTTTGTGACATCCCAAAATTTCACTGACCGTCATTAGCTTAATTAGATTATTAGATACTTAGATTTATTTAGAATGGGCCAGAAAGTGAACCCAATGGACTTTGTAGAATGTGTGGGCTTGAGAGTTAGTGGGCCGCACATTTATTTTAGAACTGAACTTATGGATTGGGCCAAGAAAGCTGGGCTTGGAATTGGCTAGAGATGGGACAAGGTTCGGGATTGCAAGATTTATAAGTTTAGTGGGCCGGATAATTTTAGATTAAGCCCATTGGGCCAGGAATAGATAATTAGGCCCGAGTAATTATATTTTTAGTTAAGACTTATAAATCATAGTTAAGTGAATTGATTAGTGGATTACTTAGAATTTTAACATTCTTTAGTGATTGATTTCTTTATAGACTAACTTTGATTAGTCAATGTGTTATGATTTTGTATAATTGAGATTAAGTAGAAACAAAAGATCATTAGATGAAAATATCTGAAGCTAATGAACTAACTAATGACATTGATTAACTGTTAATGAACGACGATCGACAGATGGCGGAAAATTTCCATGCGCGAAGCCACGACACCGATCCTTTCTCTCTCTCTCTCTCGGATCTCTCACTTGTACCCACGGTTTTCTTCAAAAACCGAAGCTAGGGATTCATCATTACAATCTAATCATTACCCCCTAACATAAGACTAGCCTTCTAGACCTCATTCTCTCATTTAAAAACCGGAAACTCTCTCTCTCTCTCCTCAAAACCAAAAATCACATTTCACCATCTTCATCTTTTCTTCCTCTCGGCCGAAGCAAGAACAAGAGGAGCCGACCAAAATTCTTCATCTTGCATGTTGGATTTTAGTGTTGATTTTGAAGAATCCGAGTATAGTTGAGTAGCCGAAGCAAGGTAAGGAATAATCTAGCTCTAAATTAAAACATATCCATTGTTTTATCAAGGAAGCTTGTGAATCTAACCAAACAAGGATGGATATAGCTTGTAGTTGTTGTTTTGTGTTTGATTTGAGCTTGGTGAGTGCTAGATTGAAAGTAGAAGTGATTGCATGTCATTTCTTTGTCTTGTATGTTCGGATTTATGGTGCTTGTGTGCCGTTTTGTTGAGCGAGGTGTCGAGATGGAAGCCGAATGTGTAGTTTTGGCTAGAATGGTGTTATACGGTTCACGGGTGCAACAACGCCTTGAGTCGAGCCGTGGATTGGATCAAATGTTAGAAAAAGACATGATGGAGATGTATTGAGTTGCTGTGAGGAAGTGCCGAAGCATTGTGCTAGGAGAATTGTGGATGATAAGTAGTCTAGTTGAACTAGAAGTGTGAAGAGCATGTGATCCTATTCGGTTTTAGGTGAAACCGAGTGAGTAATGTTCTGTTTGCGTGTAATTTCATTCATGTTTGTTAATAGATATGGGAAAGAAGCCCTTCTACATGATAGAACATCCATAGGGTTGAGTTATACAAGAAGTTATAACCATATGGACCTATAAACATAGAAAAAGAAGTGAATTTAGTAAGTCTTGTAAACTGTTTTGTGAAAATTGGATGACCTTTGCTGATTATATGAAATTTATGTAATTATCTGTTTAGAATTGAACTTCGAATCCTTAATGAAAATTGTAGAACACATCTTAAGGAATAACATGTCAAAATTTGAGATTTAATGGATGAGAATTGAGTGGCAACACGATTTTCCTTTGTAGATAGAAAATCTGGACTAAGTACAGGATTTTAGTGAGGATTATGTTAACTGTTACTCTTAATACAGTGAGAAATAGACTTAAGTTCCTTCATGAAAAATGTTATACTATGTCTTAAGTACAACATACTAAAATTTGGTAGCATTTCGATAAGATTTGATAAGTCTTTCATGCTTAAAACCGAAACTGTCCATTTAGCTAATATTCTGCTTGTACCCGAGAATACATGTTAGGTGTAACAACTCGTGAATTGGACTTGTATGCTGAACATGGAGTCAAGTAAACCTCATATTAGATGTTAGTTGTGTATGAGTGAGTCTCATATGTCAATAGAGGTATAAGTGCATATAGGATCATACGTGTGCAATGAGTGCGGTGCATAGTGCTTGATTATGGGATAAATATTTGTCCGGCATGGTATGGGATATGTTCGTGATGGATTTTATCTTATAATCCGGACACGCACATGTGCTAGGTTCATGAGAGTTAGATAGATGCTTAGGAGTCTTTTCTTTTGCATACGATGTATGCATTAAACCAAAGGTGTGGTGTGAAACGTGTGCTTAAAATGGTGAACGGATCCATCGGTACCGAGTTACCGGTGATGCCCCCGGAAGTTTGGGATGCCCTTGTGTGTGATCAAGGATGCCTCGGTTGTGTGATGCCAGAATGCCTCGGAGTGAGATGCCCTTGTGTGTGATCAAGGATGCCTCGATTGTGTGATACCGGAGATGCCTCGGAGTGAGATGCCCCTGTGTGTGATCAGGGAGGACCTTGGTTTGGTTGATACTGGGATGCCTCGGAGTGAGATGCCCACAATTAGAGGAATTGTGGAAGTCCAGATAACGTACTTTCTGGAAGTGACTCGATCAGGCCGGTAGTGTCCCGGTTGTGACTGATTCGAGGGTGGATTTTTATGCACACTAAAAGCTAATTATATTTGGCGAGTGAGTTCATCTATTATGATTGCATTGTAGATGGGATTTGTGAAGGGTAGGCGTAGGGATGGATGCATGTCAGGTGATTTCTTATATGATGCATTAGTATTGTTCATGCTTGCATTATGTTCTCTTAGTGTCGTAATTGTTTGATGATTTGCCTGTAACTTTGATGGCTATGGATCGTTTTAGAGTGGAGCTCTATTATTCTTTACTGGGCAAGGATGTTGCTCATACCTTACATTTTCATATTGAAAGCATGGGTGTACCACCAGTTGCACGATATGGAGTGATAGCACGCCTTGACGTTTCTTTTCACGACGTATATGATCCTGACATAGACATGACATTTTCCAAGTATGAAGCTATTTTATGGATGGACGACGGTAGAGCTAGCTTGATCCCTATGAAGTTTGTAGCATGATTCCTTAACCACGATGGCGAGATGTTCGGTCCGTTACCTTTCGGTGTAGGTGGACCTGGAGACGGGATGGATGGCGCCTAGACGCCAGAGTTTGTGGAAGGCTGGACGTTAGACTTTTGTTTTTTTGTAAGACGTGGGCTGGTATGGGAAGTTCGTGGAGTAGACACCCTTACCTCTATCCCTGACTTTGATGCGCCTTACTTTTATTTTGTACATGATGTAAATATATAAGCGGGGAACATGGAAAGGAAAAGTTCAGGTTGATAGATTTTGTAAAGCCCCGATGATGGTAAATGAAAGGAAGTTGTTTATGATCCAGTTTAATTGCATATATGTGTATGGCTAATATTATGAATTGCAGGTTAACCTCATATTATAAATTTAGGATCATAAATAATCCATGTTATACATGCTAATCTTCAATGGTAAATGCTATACAATAATTTAAGAGGTGTACAAGATTAATTAGATGTTAATTATAATTGTAATTCCGCTTGCGCTTAGTTCGTGACGCCTTGGGACGTCACAGTTTTTCTAGCTGGATCTTGGTGAATTGATCCCTCGAGGATCCATCTCCCTCTCTCTCATTCGTTTTTTCTGGATCGAGGACGTCGAAGGAACCCTAAATTGAAGATCGAGATTGGGGATTTGAGGCTCACAGTCCTGTTTCCATCAGATCTAGCCTTCCAGTTGCCAGATCTGACCAGATCTAAAGGCGGCGGTCATGGAGACGGCAGCAACAACCACGATCGAGTCCCATTTCCTCTGAAACCCTAGGAGGCCGAAGGGGATTTGCAGAGCCGATGAAGGTCCATGACACCGAGGACGACGCCATCGGTCCTGCTTGTTGGATCTAACTTGATCCAAGGCCGATTGACGAGGATCGACAACGACGACCGGACGAAGACGCCATTGCTGTTCGAGGAAGTTTGCTTTTGAAGCCATCGGCTCGATTTCGATCTCCGGCGATTTCCTCGAGAGGTTTGATCGCAGAGGCTTGATCGCGATCTCATCCCTTCTTAAACCCTAGAAGACGGAGCGATCGACGAAGATCGGTGAGCTCTCATCCCTCTCGATTAGCTTAGGGTTTTGGTTTTGATTCTCTCTCTGAATCCGTTCGGGCTGTGGATTCTGACTTTTTCTCCCGATCACTTTATCTGGTAATTTTGCTTTGGGGTTGGATTCGACGCGCACGTTGCGAACCGCGTCCTTCTGGAGCTCGAGGCACAGAGGTCCATACCCGTACCGAGCTTGGAAGCCTCGGCTCAACTCCAAAAGGTGATTTTCCCCTCTTCGGCGATACATACTGGTGAGTGAACTGATCACTCTCTCTAGTTTAGTGTAAATCGACGTTTCAGGCATGCTAGAAGGTTCATTTGATTTCGTACTATTCTGATATTGATTTGTTAATCTTTTCCCGAGGGTGGCGATCAGTCAATTTTTGTTGTATATACATATGATTTGTATTTGACAATTTCAGATCGATTCCTAGTCTCAGATTCTGAATCCTGTTGTGATGAGACCCATTTCTTTCGTGATTGATGCTTCACGTTTTAAAGCCAGTCAACTCTTTGTGAGATATCCAAAAATCCCTTTTGAATTTGGTGCTTTCATCAGAGCCATGATTGTCGACCGACATGTTTCTGAACCTTTTTGTTGCAAATTATAAAATTGTTGGGATGTTAATGAAGGGAAATGTAGATAGTGGAGCAAGTGATTGATGTTATGAAGTTTTTAGAGGTTGATCTCAACATTGAGCAACTCATTTGTTAACAGTGATGCGATGCTAATACATGTTTGTATTTTGTGGATTAAATTGATGGTATTGTTTGACTCATGATAATGAAGAACATTTCAAAATGTGAATGTTGATACTCGCAAAATATTTCATGCTTACAATTGATGCTTATGGAATATGTAGCGTAGCTGATAAATGCTGTGACTTGTTCAAGAATATGCCTGAGAAGGATATTGTGTTGTGGACTTCCTCGGTTGTTGCTTATACGTGAACTTCTATGTCAAGTTTGAAGAAGTCATTTTTGTTACATATGCGTCTAAATTCTTTCGGCCGAAATGTTTACTACCTGTTCAAATTTGCTAAACCAGATCATACAAGCAAAGTTAGTTCATGAATATCTGCACTTGGTTAAGTGTATCCCAGAAGTTGATTCTGTCTGAACTTGATTTGTTTTTTTTTCATTTTCGCTGTCAGTTGTTTTCTGTGGTATATCTGGCTACATATGACAAGATGTATACAGCTTGTAAAACTATCTGTTGAGGATTGCTATGCTCTTGTGTAAACTGTTTTAGCCAAGTGATATATCTGTTGCTCTAGAATTTTTGGGAAAACATGCATGCTGAATTTGTACATCTGATGCATTATGAACTTGCTGAATAGGATAGTTTTTCTTTTACCATACATGGCTTAAGTTCACTGAATGCATCGTTATTCTTGCTGTAAATGATATTAATCCTTTTGATTATGAATGTCATGGATATTCATAGTATGCTGACAGCAAGTTGTGAACGCTATCTGTGGTTTTGAATTTCCTGGATTCGTACTCCTGACTATGTCTATTTGTTATAACAAAGATTCTCAGACGTTATCTTAGTCATAAAAAGTTTAGGCAAGGAATCCATGTTGAACTTTTGAGGAAATAATCATATTGTCATGCTTGAACTTGCTGATATTGACATCTAAAATTTGTCTTAATCTAGCAATGCATGTCTTGTTTCTATGGTCTCAAATTTCTGTGAGTATGGTGTAATTCTCTGTGTTTTAGTAGATAATCCTTTGTAGGTTTACTTGCTGGTTTTGTGCTGCTGTTTTTTGTTGTTTCTGCTTTGCTATGCTGCTGTTTTTGCTGTTTCTGTTTTGCTGTGCTGCTGTTTTGCTGTTTTTGTTTTGCTATGTTGCTGTTCTGCCATTTCTTCTTTGCTATTTTTACTGTTCTTCTGTTTTTATATTGCTGTTTCGCTGTCCTGATATCTCTGTGTTGTTGTTCTACTGTTTTTATATTGCTGTTTCGCTGTCTTACTGTCTCCGTGTTGCTGTTTTGTTGTTTTTATGTTTCTGTTTTGTTGTTTTGTTAAACTGGTTTTGTTTCGCTGTTTTGATTTGATGGTTTAACCTTGTTGTTTTGCTGGCTTTATTGTGGGGTTATGCTAGTTCAGTTTTAATGTTCTATTAATTCTGTTTTGATAATGCTGTGGTCTAATTTTGCTACTTTGTTTTTTTAGGTAGACTATGGTAGTCAATTGATGTACCTTTGTTTTTATCTCTATGCATTTAGTTTTCAATTTCTTAGTTTAGATTTAGACTAGGATTTTGAAGATAAAGAAAACATGAAGACGGTGAAGGTCGATGTCCATTCCGACCATTGTGATGCAATTCCTTTTCTTTTCTTTTCCCGATATATGTCTCGGGACTCTTGTGTTGTATAAAACCCGACGAGTTGTGGGTCTTTTCTTTTTCTCTCTTTTCTCCTTCTTTGATGCTCTCTTCATTTTTAGGCATCGCATGATTAGATTTATTGCTTTTTTCTTGATTGTTTACTTTCTGTCTTTTAATTGTGTTTTCATTTGATTGTTTTCATTTTAGAAATAGGATAAACTAAAAGCAATTTGCCATGTATGGATGTAATTAAAAAAAAAAAAACACAACATTCCATTTAGGTACCGAAAGGGCGTTAATAAAAATATTAACGTAATCCAAGTTCCCGAGTTTAGATCTCTGGTTGCGTAGAAGTCGAGGAATTTCTCCCAATCCTCGATTAGGTTTCTAGCTGACCTCCAAAAAGGCTAGTGGTGGCTCCAATATATTACTTAGATTGTCAGATGATTAAATTGTATAAAAATTTTGTCGCGTACACCATGACCTTGGGAGGGCTCGATATCCTATTAGGGTTAGGCGCGACACCCCTCACCTCTCCCTTCCATGTTGGAAGAGTGGCCACTAGGGCGAATCCCAGTGGTTGATGTTGGGGTGCTTGAAGTTGTAGATATTTCACTTGATGAGTCGGAGATGAATTTTGATTTTTTTTTTTTTTAAGAAGAGGTGGATAATATGGATGAATGACTTTTTGTTATATTTGATGATAAACTATTGATTTTTTTCTTTTTTCTTATTGTTAAATTTTAAATTTAATAGTGGAACGTAGAATACTTTTTTTTTTCCTTCAAGTTTTAAGGATTATTACAATAAAATGTAGTTGAATTTGTCAAATTAAAACAATGAATGATATTAACAAATGTAGGATTAATGTTTTTAGTATAGATTAATTCTAGGCTCCTATTATTATTATTATTATTATTATTATTATTATTATTATTATTATTATTATTATTATTATTATTATTATTATTATTATTATTATTATTTAGTTATTTATGTATTTAAATATTAAAATATTTATTTAATATATAACGTGTCGGAACATGTCGAAATTCTCTACTTTTGAGAAATGACGTATCGTGTCGTGTCGCGTGTCGCGTGTCCGTGTCGGTACAACCTAGCTTACATGGACATGAGAGTGTTGCATAATTTAAGGAAAGTTTTTTATACATTATCGCCGTTGACACCTGATTTTTAGTCGATGTGACATTAAAAGGTAAAAAATCAAGATTTGGATTTTGGATTGCAATGGAGTCCCATTTCTCGGCCAAAACGTATCATTATTTATTTATTTCTTTTACATTGTTGTTTTTAAATAATTTCTAGCTTATTTTCAAGAAAACCTGAAAAGTCAAATGGTTGACTTTTCGGTCAACTCCTTGACCAAAAGTCAACATCAAATTAAAATTTGGCCTTTTATCTAAAAATATGCCATTTAGCTTTAATTTCACTTTTATCAAATCAATTTCTCGAAAATTCAAAAATTTGATCAAAAAATCAATTTTTTAGAAATAGTTAACTTTTGCTCAAACCCTTGATCAAAAAATTGAAAAAAAAAATGCACAAAAACATTTCTTTTAATGTCAATTTGACTCTTGTGCCATCAGCTCAAAATAAAGAAGAGAAAAAAGAAGTTTCAAGACATTCTAAAACTAGATATGCAAAAAGCTTATAACAGAGTGGAGTGAGATTTTTGAGAGAATGCTTGTTGAAAATGGAATTTTGTACAAGGTGGGTAAGGCTGATAATGCAATGGGTCTCAATGGTAACTTTTAGTGTGAAGGTAAATGGGGAGAGCCTATGCACTATTTCACACCATCAAGGGGACTCAGGCAAGGTGATCCTCTCTCACCTTATCTTTTCATTCTTGTGTCGAACGTCTTATCATGGTTAATGCACAAAGCTATGGAAGATGGGATCTTAAAGGGATAACTTTGAATACACATTGCCCTACCCTATCACATCTACTCTTTGCCGATGATGCTATCTTCTTCTTGAATGGGACTATTTTAGAATGTCAAAACCTAGCAGCTGTTTTAAACTAGTATTGCTTTGTTACGGGCCAAGCAATAAATCTAAATAAATCAGGAGTATGTTTCAGTAGGGGCTGCCCTCCGAATCTGAAGAGGAATTTGGCGCAAGAACTCAGAGTCCCAATCATAGACAAGACGGGGAAATATCTCGGCCAATCAAAAAAAGAGATGTTTGCTTGGATCCTTGCTAGAGTAAACATGAAGTTGGAGGGCTGAAAAGAGAAAATACTATCCAAAGCAGGTAAAGAAATGCTGATAAAAAAATGTAGTACAAGCCCTTCCTCAATATGCGATGTCAATCTTTAAAATACCCATCTCGATATGTAAAGCAATTGAAAGAAGAATCGCATCCTTTTGGTGGAAACAAAATGATACAAGGAGAGAATTGCATTGGAAGATGTGGGAAGTACTGAAAACGAGGAAGGATGAAGGGGGGCCTCAGATTCAAAGATTTGACAAAGTTCAACAAAGCAATGCCGGGAAAGCAAGCTTAGAGGTTATCTCAATCCCCCTCAGCTTTATGGAGCAGAATTCTGAAAGGGGTTTACTTCCCAAATGGAGATCTGTGGAAGGCAGGAAAAGGGCAACATCCATCATGGGGTTGGCAAAGCATTCTGGTGGGGAGAGACGCCATTGAAGAGAAGGTACAATGGAGGGTGGGTGATGGAAAGCAAATTCGAATACGAGAGGATAAATGGCTAGCATCTGGAGTGATGGGCGGTTTAGCAAATAAAGATGACCCCATAACGGTGGCTAAACTCATTAACGAAGAAAGCAGGGGATGGAAAGAAGCAGAGGTTCACAACCTTTTTGAAGACCATTTAGCAAAGGAAATTCTTTCTATCCCAATAAACCCAACCCAGAAGGTAGATACTCTAGTATAGAAAGGCAACAGATCAAGAATGTACACGGTTAAGAGTGGCTATAACAAAGTGTATGCCCAGAATACAAAAATAGAACTATACAGAGCATCAAGTTCTTTCCACCCTCCTCGAACACTGTGGAAGAAGCTCTGGAATTTATCTATCCCCTTGGAAATGCGAATCTTTATTTGAAGTATTTGTCAAAATGCAATACCAACAAGAGAGAACCTATATAAAAGAAAGGTGTTACTTGACCCAATTTGTTCGCTGTGCAACACCCAACCAGAGACCACCGAGCACTTGTTCTTACTCTGCAAATGGACAAAAAACATATGGACAGATCCATGGATCAATCTAAACTATAAACCTAACATCATCTCCAGGTTTGATAAATGGCTGATGGAGAGATTTGAAGGCAACAGGGACATACCCGAGAAGGAATTAGTGGTGACGGTGCTCTAGTTTGTATGGAAAGCTTGAAACCAATTCATTTTCAGAGCCAAGCCACCAAATCTGAACACCATAGTTGATCTAGCACAAGCACATCTCCAAAACTTCAGAAGATGGCAGAACAAAAAGGAGGCTAAGAAACCCACAGATCTGAACTCACCGAGAAGATGGAGACCGCCAGAGAGAGGGTCGATGAAATTAAATGTAGATGGCTCATGGCCACTAGGAGAACATGTCGGATTGGTAGCCAGAATCTTGTGGGATCAAGCTGGACAAGTCATCGACGACTTTGTGCGAGAAGTCCGAGCTTTTTCCCCTGTTCAAGTCGAAGCCCTAGCAGTCTTACATGGGTTAGAGTTTCTGAAGTTCAGAAAGGAACCACACGTGGGAGAAGATGGAACTGAAAAAGTACAAAAAGGAAATGTGGAGTGCAAGATAGACTGTTTAACCATAGAGCAAAGCATCATGGGCTGGGCCGAAATTCCTTGGAACGTGAAGACCATTATTAAGTAGTGCAAAGGAATATTAACCCATTCAATTACGACGAAGCTGGCTTATTGCTCACGGGAAGCCAATAAAGCTGCAGATTGGCTTGCGAAGGCGCACAGGACTAAGGGCGCGAATGGTAACACTACTTGGTTAGGAAAGAGTTTTTTTTTTTTTTTTTTTTTTTTCAGAAATGCTTCTTTTCTATTTCTATTTTGAGAAACAATTTCTGAGTAAAAAAACCTGTTTTGTAACTACACAAAATTTTTACTCCAAAAATAGAGAAAGAATAGAAATGCGTTTGGTAAAAAATGGTTTTTTTATATATTTATTTCTTTTTTATTCTTGCTCACGGATTGCTGCCGGACGTCTCCGCCGCCGCTACTGGCCAATCGTCGCTCGCCGCCGCACATTGCTGCCGGTCGACCACCGACTTCCACCGCCGACCGCCAACTTCCTCATTGCATGTTTTGTATGTAGGATTTTTATATGTCTTGAGATGGTTGAAATCATGTCCATTCGGTGGAGTCAATGCTGAAACGAAACCTTGCCATATATGCACTTTGCCATGTTTATTTGGAGCATATAAAGACCAAATCTTGTGATCATGTCTTCTTGACAATTAAACCGCATGTTGTAAGGTTTTCATACATGTTTAGGTCATATCATTTGAGCATCATCTTGCACATTAAATTTGTGTCATAAAAGTGTTCATCACACTTAAAATTCCTAAGCATATCATTATAGATCTTAAATTATTTCATAATATCATTTACATTGTGTGACCTTTTTGCATGCTGATTTAGGATTAGATGATTATCCAAATTTTCTGTCACATATAATCCCAAGCCTCATGTGATTTATTCATGCCATTTGTGCAATACTTAGAGGATTTTGAGATTTATTAATGCACATTTGTGTTTTGGTTTTTAGCTATTAATATGCGCATCCTTAGAAATTTTGATCTTAGAGCATCAAATTGACCTAGTTTGGACTCGAGCCCTTCTATGAAGTCGTAAGGCACACTTAAAAGTTTATAATGTCGCTAATTTCACACAGATCGCTCATCGTTTGGACCACTTTCTATTTTTTTTTTTTTAAAAAAAAAAACTATATCAGAATCTAGACATGGGATCGAATTCAGACCTCTATTTTAGACATTTGACTTTTTTGATCTATTTTTAATAAGGATTTTGCACTTGGTCTCTTAATGAAACTCGTTTTTCAACGTGTTGGCTCTGTTGTGTGAAAATATGGTGATTTTTAGACCTGTTTTGATGGGACAAATCTTTGTAAAAATGACTAAATATCCTACTGTTTTAACAATTTTCTAACATATTATTGCTTGTTTTCTGATTTTTGTAAAATCATGTGTAGCTCATTTGAGAAAACTTTCTTCACAAAAGTTATTTGTTATCCTATTGTGTATGTTAAGGAATTTTATCATTGCCAAATTGTCATTAGACATTACTCAATTTTTCCATCTTTACATATTTGTTCTGAAATTTCCTGATATGAATTTGATTATAATTGTTTAGGTGAACTTCCTATATTAGTTTGTGCATGAACTTAGGTCATCTCATCTTCATGAAAGTTGCTTTAAACACCTTAGTATTTATTGTTAAATGATTTTTAAAGAGTCTTATTTTCAAATCAAATTTAAAAATGCTTTAATACATGTGGTATTTATAAAAAAAAAAAAAAAATTACTAAAAAATGACTTAAGGAAGAGTCGTGCTTTGGATCATATTCAAAATGCCTACAATGCTTGTGAGTATATTTATGCAAATTTTGAGCTAACCTTGGCAATTGAATGTGTTTAATAGCCTAGATATTCCTTAATCTGAAATATTTTCAAAATTTTTCTTAATTCCTAATTTGACATCGTGATAGTCAAGGTTTGAATTGTATTCAAAATGCATTGAACACTTGTAAGTGCGTTTATATGAGCCCCAAGCTAGCCTTGGCAATTGAATGTCTTTTATAGCTAGGACATCACTTTGTCTCAAAACTTTTTGTGGATAATTTTGAAAAACGTCTTTGAAACATCAAAGGTATTCTTTATGCATATAAACATGTTATTCATTTAGAAATGTATGT
Source organism: Eucalyptus erythrocorys (assembly GCA_014182555.1). Classification (NCBI taxonomy): domain Eukaryota; kingdom Viridiplantae; phylum Streptophyta; class Magnoliopsida; order Myrtales; family Myrtaceae; genus Eucalyptus; species Eucalyptus erythrocorys. Next base: position 5,233,813 of record CM024605.1, on the reverse strand, counting down.
ATTTGTGATTGGCGCATGTTATTGGTAACAAGTGACCCACCAACAGCTCACTCATTTATTTGATTGGTTAAGAAATTAGGTCGAAAAGACTCGCATGCATGTTTAATTCCCATAAATGCATGTGATTTTTAGATATATGATAAGGCTTATGCATGACATTATGGGAAATCTTGGAATCATGTAGACCGCTTCATTAGGTACTTATAAGTGTTATTGGCTATGTGAGAATATAATTGATCGATAATGGTTATAAGTCACAAAAATGGATTTGATAGGTGTCTTAGAGGAATATGCGCATGAACTACAACGGCTGACCCAGAGGCCCAAATCTTCTTTTTGAATTGAACTCCCTTTGAGAGATTGATTTTAGTATGATGTTGTCCTTTTGATTGTTTTGACATGTATGCTTATTTCTTTCCATTGTATATATCTAGTTATAGTTATCCTTTCCTTAGAGTAGAGTGGACCTTCTATAAGATAATTAAAAAAAAAAAAAGGAAAATCGAAATTGGATATTGATTAAATTGCATTGTATATTTAATACAAATTAATTATTTATAATAGCTATAACGAATCATTTCTTTCTATAAGAAATCATTTCATTAATTTAAAAATAGAACATAATTCTAATTATTTAGAATTCTATAAACTATATAAAAATATTAATTAATTTAGATAAATATTACTTAGTCTATATAACTAATAACTATTAATATTAGTTAGAAATACATATTCTATTCTAATTTTAATTAGTAGTTAAATTAAAAATGACTATTCTAACGATTAGAATTTCTATTTTCTAGAATGTAGAATAAGATTCTAATCCGATTATTCTATATTCTATTTAGTATTTCGATTTAGTTCGATTATATTTCTTCTATTTCGTTAGATTCCATTTCGAATTTTAATATAGATGATATAACAGTAAATTAAATTAGTTAATAAAATATTAGTGATATATAAAAAGTAATAGAATTGAATTAGTAAAAAGAAAAGAAAAAAATGTCATTTGATGCATTCAAAAATGAAAAAGAGAATCTCATTTCTTATTATCTAATTAATATTAAAATATTAAGTATTGATAAACATAGAATTGAGAAATAGATCGAAATTCTATATCACTCTATGAATCCTTATCTTCTATACTATCCAATATTTATTGGATATTCTACTTTTCCATATTCAATATTTAATTTTCTCAAAGGTAACTATCTCGGTTTCATAAAGAAATTGCTCCTACCTATTATCTAGACATACCAAGAAGGATGTATGGTCTAATGAGGCTACTCAAAAATTATTTTTAATTGTTTCTGGCACTTCTTTTCCCCATTAGGACCCTGAAGATGGAGATGACATTAAGACGGTGGAGGTTGATGTCCATTATGACCATTATTTTGTACCATTCATCTCCGACATATGTCTCAGGTTCTCATCGTCTGTATAAAAGCCCGATGAGTTGCGGGTTCTCTTTTCCTCTTATCATTTTCAATTGTGTTTCTCTTTTATATTTTCTATGATTGTATGATAAACTTACCATTTTCCTTTATTGTTTACTTTATGTCTCATAATTTTCAATTCAATTGGGTGTTTCCTTTTTCATTTTCTTTAGAAATAGATTAGCATGAAAACGATCAATCGAACATGATCACTTAGTTTAGGATTAATGATCCCAAAAATGTAAGAAGAAATGCATGAATATGTTAGGTAAATACAATATATTATTTAGGTATTGAAAGGGTGCTAGAAAAATTTACGTAATACAACTCCCCGGACTTAGATATTTGGCTGTGTAGAAATCAAGGGAACACTTTGGACCCTCGATTAGGTTTTTAGTCGAACCCAAAAAAACGAGGTTAATGGTGACTCCCGTCTTATTTTTAGATTATCCTAAATAACTAGACCATATAAATGAACTCATCGCGCAAGGTACGGGTCTTGATAGGATTCACCATGGTTTAGTATACCCATATGTATCGGAAATTCCTAATGAATGAAGTGACGTCATACTTAGGAATGAGTACTAGAGGTAGGGCCACTATGGTAAAGGTACTCTGAAATTCGATATTCACACCTGACCTCTTCTCTCGAGGTGTCTCACTTGTGTGGATATGGGTCGCGACATTCCGCTATCACATGGAGTACAAGTTTGAGATAACTCACGACCTTGTAAAAAAAACTCACAAAAGGTTCATTAAGGAGATGAGGTGATGACATCTACTTTATAGTTAAGTATCCCTAAATCCAACATTTCCCTCTTTCATTTTCCTCATGAGAGGGATTGAGCAGCGATTGGATCACGACAATCACAATTGAGGGAATAAGAGGGACAAAATATTTCAATATAAGTGGATTAGTATATCTTTTGAATGTCAAAAATGAGAGAAAATGAATACAAATAAGAAAGTCAAGAGAATTGACGGCAGGGTGCATCATTTTTTTATTCTTAAGGCTTCATTGACCATGCAAACTAGAAAAAAGGACGTTAGGAAAAATTTTCAAAGGCATATTCAGTTTTTTGAGTACTTTTGTTTGTTGGAAAATAAATTATTTATAAAACATTTTCTTAAAAATAATTAGTCGTGTCATATGAAAAATTATTCAATAATTTTTTTCATTATTGCTAATTATTTATATTAAAACATGATTATTAATAATGAGAATATTTTAATTTATTCATTATTATAAATGAGACAAATGATTATTTTTTTAAAAATGCACATTCCTTGTTCCACACTTGGGAGACTTTTACCAGTTCACAACAAACAAAAGACACCGCTAGTCCACAAATCTTCTCTGTGGCCTCACATCTATACCGCCGCTGTAGCTTCTTCCCAACGCTGCTGCCCACATCCGATAGCATTCTTACCAGCAGTGACGATAATTTTCTTGCAAACTGAACACAAGCCCACAGCTCTTGCCGGCAAATCCAGGGGACTTCCTAGCTTTTGAGTGACCACCTCAACGCTCTTGTAAGCGCCCTCCTGCACTCTTGTGGCAATTGAGATTTTCTTTTTGCAGGTTTTTCGATCCCTGCCCCACACTATGGCGACTTCCTAATCAACGCTGGGCCTCCTGCCACATTGTCAAGCAAAATATTCAACACCAACACCATGAGTTCTTGCATCCTTGCTCAGCAAACCAACGAAGTCAACAAAATTATGGCCACAAGACTTAAGCTTGACTTATCATAACGAATGCATTTGCAACGTGATTATGTCCAAATAAAAGGCAATCTTGATCTCATCTAATTCTTAGAATGCAGGATAGGCCTGCCATTTAGGAATTATGATGCAATAACCAGTACCATTGACCAGACGAGAACTACAGTATAACAATACTTGCTTCGTCAAAAAAGGATCCACCGATGTGCTAGGGAATAACCCCATCTGCGAGTAAAGGACACCTGGAGTGTCATAACTTGGCACGGGGGGACACTTAAGTGCCATAACTTCAAAATGATACACTTAAGTGCCAATATCGGAGTAAAATGGAACACTTAAGTGCCACTCCGGCGAAAATCCGGCCAAATGGCTGACGTAGCAATTTTCCGGCGAGTTTGGTCCAAAACGGCGTCGTTTTGCACGCCGAGTGGCGAGAAAATGCAAAAACGACGCTATTTCATATCTGATGTGTAAAAAATAATATAAAAATTAATTAAATTAAATTAAAACTTAATTTTAAATAAAATATTCTAAATTTTTTTTTTTTTTAAAAGGGAGGCCGAAGGGGGCGGGCCGAGGGCCGAGCCCTCGCCACCACCGCCTCCCCGTCGCCGGGAAGGGCCGGCGACGAAGGGGAAAGGGTCGGCCGGGGTTGCTGGCCCCGGCCGACCGGCGGCGAGCGAGTTGCCGGATCGCGGCGAGGGCCCGCGAGCTCTCGCCCGGATCCGGGGCGAGGGTCACGGCCCTCGCCCGATCCGGCGAGGGCCGCAGCCCTCGTCGCCTCCCGCCGTCGCCGAGAAGGGCCGGCGACGGAGGGGGAGGGTCGGCCGGGGTCGCCGCCCTCGGCCGACCCTCCCCCTCCGTCACCGGCCCTTCCCGACAACGGCGGGGGGGCGGCGGCGATGAGGGCTCGGCCCTCAACCACCCCCTTCGGCCTCCCTTTTTTTTTTTTTTTTAAATTTTTAAATTTTTTAATTTTTTAGAATATTTTAGAATATTTTAAATAAAATTAAGTTTTAATTTAATTTAATTAATTTTTATAATATTATTTACACATCATATATGAAACGGTGTTGTTTTTGCATTTTCTCGCCACGTCGGCGTGCAAAATGACGCCATTTTGGACTAAACTCGCCGGAAAATTGCCTCGTTAGCCGTTTGGCCGGATTTTCGCCGGATTAGCACTTAAGTGTTCCATTTAACTTCGAAACCGGCACTTAAGTGTACCATTTTGAAGTTATGGCACTTAAGTATCCCCTGTGCCAGGTTATGGCACTCCAGGTGTCCTTACCTCCCCCATCTGCAACGATCAAAGGCGAGATTCAAAAAAAGTGAGGGTTCATCCTAGTGCGCAAACCTGAAAAAAGTACCTCTTCATGATCTTAGATGAATATGAATTTTGAGATTATGAATATCACTTTCGCAGTAAGCATAAACGTGTGAGAAGCAACATTATTCTTCAAAGAAAGAAAGGGTAAAAAGCAAGTTCCTTGCTCATAGTCATTCCTCTCTCTGGTAGAAATTCCTTCTCTCCCCGCTCTCGATCAGTTCAGGCCAAGGAAAAAACTGAACCTTACGAGATTGCTTGGTACCCTTTGCTAGCTTACAGCCCAAGCTAAGTTGGTGCATTAAACTCATAAGGATGTGAAATTATGGGACGCTTCAGGAGTGCCCTAATAAAGAGGCCATTGGAATCAATAGCAAGAGACCGCAAAGTCTAGCATGATATCAGTATGTGATGTCCCTTATGAGTACAAGGGACTTCGATGAAGCACCACATGCACCTCTAGAGTCACTAAGTCAAAACACTTGTGACATAGAAAGTTTGTCCTGAACTCAAGTCCCTATAGTTAGATCTCTAGTGACGGTTACATAAATGCAAAGCTAAGAAGAGATATAAAGTCGCGAAATAAAAAGGCCATATACTCTTATCAACCATAAAAAAAATGACTATTGTCTGAAAGCTTAGTTGCGCCAATCCCTGAGTTCCTTACCGCAACCACACCTTGCTGAATTGATAAACAATTTAGGTAATTTCCTAATCCATACCCAATTTGAATATTCAATTACCTAACTTATATTATTTGATTCTAATTCGCTTTGGTGAAATTTTTTTAGGAATTATCCCAATTATAATTTTTTTTTTGTCTAAAACAGGGTGTTATATTCAAGCTGGCAAAACAGAACAACCCTTGGCCAGGGCTTCGGAACATAAAAGATCGAAGATGGGTTGGGGAGGTGAAACAGCCCAATTCGGGGGAAGGATGCAGCGACCATGGGCTTTAGCAGCCCAGTCAGCAATACAATTTACCTCTCTCCTACAGTGTTGAATCCAAAGGTTGGAGAAACGGGGGAGCAGCATTGCACATTCAGCAAACAGAGCACGACTCTCCCACGGCGTCAAGTTGGGGTTATGCACGGCAGCCACGAGAATTAAACATCTTGGCAAGTCTCCATGCCATGTTTTTCTTCTTGGTTGTCTTATGTTGTACGTTGTGTAAGTCCATTGCTAATGGCAAGAAATGAAAAAATTACCTAATCAATGCTAAATTTATTGTACGGCTTTCAATTCAATTATAAATTTTTCAATTTTTTCAATTGAGTGATAAACTTATGTGCAAAATTTCATTGTAGTCCTTCTGGATAATTTGTGCCATCTTACATTGCAAACCGTTGGTTATATATTAGAATTCACTAAAATATATAGGGCTAAATTTGTTAAATTGAAATTATGACTTAGTATGTATCTGTACGATAGATTTACAATTGATCCGATAATATTTCCACAGAAAGGCAATATTTATTTATGTATTTGTTTAGAGGCTCACCCGTACCTCTAGGGATGCTACTGGACGTTAATGAGAATCATCAGGATTGCTAGAAGGGAAAAAACGTGGATATAAGCTTGCGTCGGTGCCCGGTGGTGATGTTAGAGTTGCAACGGCCAGCAAGCGGGGCCTTGGAGGGACGACGATAGACAGTAAGGACGAGGCAACGTGCTGGATAGTAAGGGTGACAAATGGGTGGGTTGGGTCAGATATAGGTCGGGTTGAAAATGGGTTGATTCATTTTTGATCAATTTAACCCGTTTTGACCCATATTTTTATAGTGTAAATCTAGTGACCTATACTTGACCCGATCCGTACCCGACCCATACCCGACCCATACCCGTATTGCTAAAACTTATTAATATTCTAGAAAAACCCACTTGTACTATATGCTAATTGGATTAAAACTTCAAATTAAATTAAAAATAGTAAACAATTATAAAACGGCTATCTTAAGCTAACGAAAGGACTCCTCAACAAAACTTTCAACCAATGTAGATATTCAAAATTATCCACAACGCGAAAGTTGAGCACGAAACTCGATTATGCTGTAACTCTCTCCACTGAACAACATTTCCGGCGAGCTTATAGTCAAAAGGAAGATCTTTTTATCCATAACTTGGCTGACCCGAAATCGAGTCCAAAATTGTTAAATTTTGGTCCAAAAGCCACTGGTCACGCATTCACCACTTGTGGTCATTTTCAAAATTTTATTTTGAACAAATCGTAAGTTCAAATTGAGTTTCGTAAAATCCTGCCGTTCCACAATACCATAAACTATCATTTCTATATATTTTCGCAACTCAATGACTACTTAGTCGAAACTCATAGTTCAAAATCCACAAAATCCCAAATTGGTGCCCTAACCCCAAATATTACTATAATTAGATAACTAAAGGGTGTAAGCACTTACCGGAGGTCATGATACAAAGTCAAATTGGCTAGTTGAGGTCTTTGTGGTGCAAAACCCTTTCTCTTTTCCCTTTCCTCTTCTTTCTTCTTTCCTTTCTCTTTCTCTCCCTCTTTCTTTCTTTTCCCCGAGTGTCTCGGTTTCTTTACGCTGAACATGCCCGTTCTTTGTTTCCTTTTTCCTTTTTTTTTTTCGGATCATACCACAATCTTTTTGACTTGGTCAAAAAGATTTAAATATTACATCTTGGGGGCTAATCAAGCAAGTCACAACTTACCTTCCAAGATGCCAAGCCAAATCGACCTTTAAGGCTAAATACTTTTTTTTTTTTTTTTTTTGGTCGAAGGAAAGACATTGTATTAACTTCAACGGTCGCGCTTACAAGGGAAAACGACCCCATTTAGGTCGGTACATAAAATAGAATTTAACGCAGCCGGAGGAGTAATCCACCATGATAGGGGAAGGCGATTAGTGCGGTGTTGCTTTGCGACCCAATCTGCAGCCGCATTTTCTTCTCGTGGACAATACTGTAATGAGAGGGGAGAGATTTGGGTTAAAAGGGATTGACATAAAGAAACCGCTATTTCAGTATCCCAAGAAGCTGAGGCCCGGCCCAAGACTGCATCCACCGCCATTGAACTATCACTGTCCATCTCCCACGAAGTGCAAGGGTTTCCCAGATCTGCCACGTGGCAAGATCTCATCTCCCCTATAAAGAGAAGACCAACACGGATGGCTTCCAGTTCCGCCTCTATTGCGGACGAAGCCCTAGCTATGGCAGCATATCCTTCTAGAACTCTTCCACTTGAATCACGAATCACCCCGGCCACCGAGCAAAGATGCTCACCTGGACTCCAGCTTGCGTCGACGTTTAGTTTAAGGGCGTTGGGAGCAGGAGGATGCCATCGATGGTGGGTGTTTGCTTCGGCTCGACGAGAAGAGTGTAAGTCGGTTTCAAATCTCTCGTTTTTTTGCTTCATCTTGCCTTTTTTTTTTTTCGAATCTTTGGGAGAGATGCTGTAGGGTTGAGAGTTACATACTTGGGATGTGGAATAGGCGTCTCCGTGGTTCTCCTGCTCATCGGTGGGTTTTTGGTTGCAGAACAAAGGCTCGGATGTGGTCGGGGGCTAGGCAAATCTCTATTTTTGACCAAAGAAACCGTTCGCGGTGAAGGATCTGAGCCCTCTGAGGTCGAAAGGAGCCAGATCTGTGGTGGATCTGAACCCTCTGAGGTCGAAGGGGGCCAGATCTGTGTACCTGGGGGTGTGACGCCCTCAAGGACCCTCGCTCGAGCTTCCACTCCAACGTCACCAGCCTCGTCGCGTTCCTCGAGGCCTCCTGGTCGGCGAACCCACAGCCGGCCTTTGTCTGGGCCTTCTCCATCTCCGTCTACGGTCTCATCGACAAGTCTCCCTTTTCCGAGCTCAACCGCACTTACCGGCCGGCCTTCGCCGCGAAGAAAGCCTCCGAGGAAATCACCCACGCCGACTACCACATTTACGACCTCTCCCTCATTGATCTGCGCTGCTTCACCATGTACAGCCCTTGGATCAGCCCAGACATGGCGCTCTGTTCCTTCACCCGAAACACCGCGCCGGTTACAGTGCCGGAGATAGTGAGCATGCTGGAGGGGTATCTCAGGGGAGGGCTCCGTGAGAGAAGGCCTCTCTGTTAAGTTATTCAGGGGTATGAGCTGCACTTCGTGGTCTTTTGTTTCCGTAGGAGTGGCCTGTTGACTGTGGGGCGGTGGGGCTGAGCCTTGAACAGGTACGTTTTTTGATATAACCTGTGCTTGTTGTTGCGTTCTCCCCATTTTAATCCCTGGATGACTTTCAAGTGCAAGGTTGACAATGATTGAAGATACTGGAGCCTTATTATTGAACAGCCAATCGTTCCTCGCTTTCCATATTCGCCACAGCAGGTTCCCAATGACTTCTTTACCAGGTACTGATTTGAGCTTTTGAAAAATTTCGTGTAGCCATTTGTCGACTCTTTGGATAGATTTTCCTGGGTTGAAAACCTTGAGTCGGCGATCTCGCCAAATTTGATGGGTCCATTTGCATAGGAAGAAAATATGCTCCGTTGTCTCAACATGAGTTTTGCAGAAGGTACATAATGGGTCTGGGACAATGTTTCGCTTTTGCAGGTTCTCTCTTGTGGGTAAGGCATTGTGACAAAACCTCCACAGAAAAGTACGAATCTTCGGTAAGACATTCAAACTCCATATTTGTGTCCATAAGTTACGAGGAACACTGTAGGAAGATGAGGGGCTATCCCGATCCTTTTGACAGCTGATTGGGATTGCTTTGTTATATCCACTCTTTACTGTATATTGCCCTGCTGCGTTGCCTGTCCATATAAGTTTGTCTGGTCGAGCCTGTGGACTAAGAGGAATAGCGAGAATTGCATCTGCTGTTTGTTGATCAAAAAACTGATAAATTTGATGCTGCTTCCACTCTCTTGTATTTAAGTTTATCAATTGGGCAACCATTAGTGGTTCAGATGGGTGAGGTGTGCCGCCAATGATCCCCTGTTTTAGCCATCTGTCTTGTCTGATTTTAATTGATTTCCCATCACCGACTGACCACTGAATGTGATTTTTGATTGTATCTCTGCCTGTGAGGATACTACGCCAACCCCAGGAGGGCCGACAGCTGCTGGAAGCATTCCAGAAGTCCCCTTTGGGAAAGTAGATTCCTTGAATCAGGCGGCTCCATAGTGTATTCGGAGATGTGGCCAGGCGCCATGCCTGTTTGCCCAGCAGTGCTTGGTTGAAGGTATGTAATTCTTTGAATCCTAAACCCCCATTATCCTTCCTTTGTCGTAGAATTTCCCATCTTTTCCAATGCAAGGCTTTTTTATTTTCACCTGATTGCCACCAAAACGACGCTATACGTTTCTCTATTGCCCTGCAGATGGAAAGTGGTATCTTGAAGATGGACATAGCATAGGTTGGAATAGCCTGTACGACACTTTTGATCAAGATTTCTTTTCCGGCCTTGGTAAGCAGTTTTTCTTTCCACCCTGCCAATCTGGAATTGACTCTTTCCATAATCCACTGACACATATCTCTTTTCGATCTCCCCCATTCTGTAGGTATGCCTAGATATTTGCCCGTTTTGTCAGACTCACTCACTCGTAATTCCTTGGCCAGGTTTTGCCTAAGGAGTGGCGGACAATTAGAGCTGAAAGAGATACCAGATTTATTGAGGTTTATAGCCTGACCAGTGGCGTGGCAGTACTGGGCTAGAATAAGGGCTAGGTTCTGGCACTCTCGGACAGTTCCTTTCAAGAAAAATATGGCGTCGTCGGCAAAAAGTAGATGGGTAAGTTTAGGGAAATTTCTATTTAGCTGGATTCCCTGGATTGTTCCATCAACGACTGCTTTTTTCATCAACCAGGTTAAAGCATTGGAAATCAAGATAAAGAGATATGGCGATAGCGGGTCACCTTGTCGGAGGCCACGGGAAGGCTGGAAAGATGGGGTAAGTTCCCCATTGATCTTGATACTATATGTGACCGATGTAATACATTGCATAATTAGATGTACCCATTTAGGAGAGAAACCCATATGGAGCATGTAGTCACGAACGAAGTCCCATTCCACCCGATCATACGCCTTCTGCATGTCTAGTTTCAGGACTGCTTGATGTTTGGTTCTGTTTTTCCTGACTCTTAGTTGATGAAGAACTTCCTGTACAATGAATACATTATCCTGAATTTGTCTCCCCTGTACAAAAGCCGCCTGTTCTGGTTCGATAATTGTAGGCAGCCATTTCTTGAGTCTGTTTGCTAAGAGTTTTGAGATAATTTTATAACTGAAGTTACAAAGGCTAATTGGACGATATTGGCTGATTCTTTCAGGATGGTTGGTTTTGGGGATCAAGGTGATATGGGTTTGGTTGAGGCGAGGGTCGAGGAAACCAGTTTGGAAAAACCCCTGAACTAGTTGAAGGAGGTGAGTTGTTAGGGTTGGCCAAGACTGCTGGAAGAAGGCACCATTGAAGCCATCTGGGCCAGGAGATTTTGACGCCCCGAGCTGGAAGGTGGCTGTTTGTACTTCTTCTATTGACGGTAAGGCTATTAATTCTGCATTCATTTCAGCTGTAATGGGAGAGGGGCATTGATCAAGCATAGGTTGGTAATGTCTGGAGCCTGCTGTTTTGAATAGATCCTCATAGAAGCATTCAATATAATTTCTGATTGCTGTAGGATCTCTACACCAATTCATATCATCTAGCTGTAGCATCGAAATGCGATTTCTTTGCCGTCTTTGTACTGTTGTAGCGTGAAAGAAACTCGTATTCCTATCTCCCCATTGTAACCATTTGACTCGAGATCTGAGACCCCAGTATTGTTCCTCTTGCCTTCTGAGATTGTCGATTTGCTGGATTATATCCTGCTTATGCTTCTGAGTTTGTTGTTGAGTTCTCTGATTTGTGAGTTCAATGAGGGTCTGTCGAAGCTGATTGATCTTTTTAGGTGCATTGGCAAATTTTTTGCAACTCCATTTCGAGAGCTTTTTTTCTGTCTCCTGTATTTTTTGGGCGAAACTAACTTCGGCCTTGGGTGGACAGACCAGATTTGTTGAATTATTTCCTAATACTCTGCGTGATCCCCCCAAAATGCTTCCATCTTGAATTGCTTTTTCCTTTTCCTTCTTTCAGGATGAAGGTTGAGGATTAAGGGGCTGTGGTCGGATCCAATAGCAGGACCAGCTTGCACTTCTACTTCAGGGAAAGTTACCTGCCATTCTAAGGTACACAGAACACAATCAAGTCTCTTTTTTACCAATTCCTCTCCCTCTCTATTATTCGTCCATGTAAAAGAGAAACCCTGACTTTCTACATCCATTAGGTGCATATCATTCAGCATGTTTCTAAAAGCTGTCAGTCTCCAGTTTTCAGGGCTTTTTTTTCCTTGTTTCTCCCAAACGTACATAATCTCATTAAAATCACCCATGCAGATCCATGGAGTGGATGCCTGGGGTTTCAGAGATCCCAATTGCTGCCATAAGGCGAGTCGCTCTTTGAGGTTAGTAGATGCATAAATAAAAGTAATCTTCATTTCAGTCCTGCTGTTTATATATGTGCAAGATAAATCGATAAACTGATGAGAGTTGGTATGCACTTTAACTTCTGCTTCCTCTTGCCACATAACTGCTAGTCCCCCAGCTGTACCCCTCGGTGTAATCACATAGCTGTGCTGAAATGGAGTTTTCCTTCGAACAGACTCTAATATTGAATCTTTGTTTTTTGTTTCCATGAGGAAAATCACACTAGGCCTTTCAAGAGCTACCATAGCCCTCAACTCCTGGATTGTCAAGGGGTTGCCCAGCCCCTGACAATTCCAGCTTATGATTTTCATGGCGATTTGGGTGGCTTGTTGGGGCAAGCCACCATAGCCCAATCCGCTCCATCAAGTGCCACATTCACCGGGGTATCCATCAAATCTTCCTCATCCATCAGTAGTAAGGATGGTTCTGGTAAACATTTCATGTTTTTCTTGCTACTTGTCCCCACTTTAGATAGTATTGATCTCTGTGCAGGAGGATAGGCTAATTGTTTCCCCCTCTCCCGCTGCCTGTCCTCAGTGGCTGTATACACCAGGTTAGCTTCTTGGGCTAAGCTTTGATCAGCACAGATTTTAATACCTTGCCCATGCCTCTGTTCTAAGAAAATCTCCCTCTCACTAGTATCTTCGTTCTCCGAGCCGGGAACTGATCTTTTCTTTCTATCAGACTCAAGGATCTGATCTGGTGGAGTTTCCCGCACCACAAGTTCCATTCCACTTGATGGAATAGGTAATGTTTCTTCCAGCGCCTCTTCTTCATTAAAGGTTTCATAAAAGGTTTTCCAGTATGGGCTATGAATGCTATTCTCTGCTTTCAACCAGGTTCCAAATGGTCCCCCTTTGTCTTTTGAGGGGGGAACGGTTTGTTGAACATTGGGACAATCCTGGGCATAGTGGCCAATTCTGCCACATTGGAAACAAAAGTGCGGCAGCCTCTCATACTTAAATTCTACCCATATGCGTTTGCATCCAAAAGCTATGAAGGTACCAGCTTTCAAAGGAGAGTTCAGGTCAATTTCTACTCTTACACGTCCTCCTTTTTGTGAGATATGTGGCTGGATCTCACATACTTTTCCCATTTTTTGTCCCAGGTTCTGATAGACTGCTTTTGTTCTCCATCCAAGAGGGACCCCTTCAATATGCACCCAGAAAGCCGCTTTTGAGAAGTCATAACAATGGTCAGGGAGGGCTGGGTCGCACTGTTGGAGGACTAGCAGATTATTTGAGTAACACCATGGTGAGTTAGACAAGACTCGTTGTTTGTCTTCTATTGACAAAAAGGTGAAGGAGAACTGACCAGGAACTTTCTGGGTGCAGATGATTACTTCTGATTTCCAAGAGTGTTTCATTGTGGTAATGAAAGCAGTAGGGTTTACGTTTGAACGTGAGTATAACTTTCCATACAGAGTTCTATCGCATTCCTCTTTTATCTGTGGGTCTATCTCCTCTGGAACTGTAACAATATCATCTTCAGACCACATATGACCCAGCTTTTTACATATAGCAGCAACTCTCAGATCATTTTCCTCTTGATTTTCCATGATCAGAACGTTATAAACTACTGACAAGGCTACGGCTTCTGGTGTGCAACAGCTGTAGAAGGCCTTACCTGAGAAAGTGGATGGAGAAAACCTAACTCGAGCCGGTTTGCCACTCGAAGGAGAGAAGACCCAAACTTCAGAGAAATCAGCAGATCTGGCACTGGGATTGCTGTCAAGCCCTTCAAGACCTCCCAATCCAGTCTTTCACAAGGAAGAGCAGTGCGATCTATAGGCCAGCTCCATGAAAAAACGATGTATGAATTTTTTTTTTTTTTTTTTTTTTTTTTTGGGGGAGGGTGAAAGACTACAGAGAAGGGAAAGACGAAAGATGAAAGAAAGAAGAAAGACGATGGAAGCTTCAGAGGATTTAGCTAAGGATCTGTGACGGGATGGAGAGGACAGGTGAAGAAAACAGTGAATACACTGTAGATCTGAGCAAAGTTAGGGTTTATGGGTTAGGGTTTTTGTGGAAAGGAAGGAGAAATACTTTAAACCAATGTATTTTGAACGAGAGACGCCGACCCTTTTTCTCGATTGTCTTGTGAACTCGATTGCGCTGGAGTTGATGGACTATTGAAAACCAAGAATCGGATGGTCATCACATTCCTGACCTCAATCGAATCTTGATCACCTTCCCCATCGTATTTCACATCGAAAAATCTATTTTCCCATTGCCAAAATATGGCTCTAACACATTTTATTCTCGCGTATGATGACTTTGTAAGAATAAGTGAGTGGGCATCTGCTTTTCATTTCATCCATCCACGCGCAAGTCGAGTCCCCTCCATTGTTAATTAGCGAAGCATCTTGGCAAGTCTCCATGCCATGTTCTTCTCGGTTGTCTTACGTTGTACATTGTGTAAGTCCCATTGCCAATGGCAGAGAATGGAAAAATTATCCAATCAATGCTATACTTATTGTATGTATGTCAATTCAATCATAAATTTTCCAACTTCGCTAATTGAGTTATAAACTTTTGCATGAAATTCCATTATAGTCATTCTAGATAATTTGTGCCTTCTTACATCGCAAACCGCTACATCACTAATTTCTTGCGAAAATTTGCTGTATATTGGAATTCGCTAAGATGTTTAGGATTAATTTGGTAAAATCAAAAAATTAACAACTTAATTGGCACCCACATAATAGATTTAGAATAGATCAGACAATATTTCCACATAAAAGCATTATTTATTTATGTATTTGGTTTTTCTTCCCATGATAATCGAATCTATCGAATCCATCGAGCAATCAAGTAATCCTAATTTGCGTGAAAGCGTGATATTCCTCCCATCCTATTCGGATATTTTTATACACACCAAAAAACAATAATTAGTTTACATAGACTGATATGCTCATTACAATTACCCAACTCAATTGGTGCGGTTACATTTGTCAACAAATTACAGGTGTATTTTACTTTTCATTGTAGTAATTGATCACCATGAACAATAACTTCAATGAACAGTTGCCGTGCTAAACAATATTACGCCGTTTTGTCGTAATGTACAAAAAAAATGTCGTAACAAGTCGTAAAATTGGTTCATTGCATTATATATGCATGTATAGTCCCGATGAAGTGTAAAAATAGCATAAAATAAAATATTACACGGTAATTACCCTCAGAATTTTATGACCTACTTACTAGAGGCTTGAGTTGGTGATATCTTGGTAAATGACTATATATGAACAAAAAATTTAATTACAATTATTATAATGTGGGACTTTGCATATAGAATGTTTGTGAAATCAATGCTAACTATTCTAACACCTTCGACTTTAGCACGATGCCTTCAGGCTTTATGGCCAAAAGAAGCCGTGTCGTAAGCGAGAGCTCTCTGGGAAACAAAGTGAAAACACCATCATCGTGCTCGAGAAGTATAGGGATCAATATCCACTGCAGTCTCCTTATTGGATAAAATAATTTGGAGTACTTTTATGTGTATCTTTGCTTTTTGGGACAAAATATCTTCCAATAAATTCCATCGAAGTCCACGTCGGATTATTTGAAACTCTTAAATAATCTCTACTTATTAATAAATAAAAATCTCAATAGGATTGGTGACTCCCCAATTTTAATATTGATATTTCTTTTCTTCCAATGATCAAGATATTCCATGGAAAATTCAACCATGAGATTTCGGTAATTGTCCTTTGGGAAGATCATTGGCATTGAAATTACTTTACTAATGTGCCATTGTATGTAATGTTGGGTTTGATATGGCGGAGTGGAAGGGAATCAGGCAATGGCATGGCGTGACTATTCCGATATTTTTTTCTCTTAAAATATGAAATAAATTGGAACAGGGATTCTTGTGTATGGTTGGTATGAAATAATGCTGTGGGAATGGCATTGAATGATGATATTTTAATAATTTTTACGTTGTATTCACATTAATAGTACTCGCAAATGGGCACATGTTTTGTGTATGGTCAAGAAAAAAAAAACAATTGAATCCCTTCAAAAAGGGGCGAAAATGATTATTTTTTTCTCGCCAAACATAGATCGGGACGACTCTTGTTCAACATTTTTCCCCATTTTCACTATGCAGAAAAAACATACCTCTTCCTTTTACTTCCAATTGAGCAAAGGTGGGAATTTTCATTTTTTCCCGACACTTTTTCCCCCACTTTACTAGCAATGTCCAGTTTGTTTTCTACATGGAATTTAGTTTAGTATATATCCAAATAAATTTCTGGATTAGGCCTAATTAGATTGCCTGTCTCCCTCATTCCCGTTGGTTAATTTTATGTCTTGAATTTAGAATTGCTTGTAATCCATCTTCAAGTTAGCATTTCAATGAAGTATCTTTCTGACCAAAAAAAAACAAAAAAACAAAAGAAAAGTTTCCGGGTTAGACAACAAGTAAAAATATATCAAAGTGAAAAAACCACAACATGAAATTACAAAACCAACATTTTATTATTATCAGACAATTCATCTCATAATATACCATATAATTTTCATGGCAGTTGTCTCCAGCATGGTAAAAAAGGCTAATTTCATAGTGTATTATAATAATGATCCGTGTAAGAAAAGCTGTCGATTGACATATATTTTGGTAATTAAACTTTGATACATTTGCAGGCAAAGACCTAGCTACAAGTCTCGGTCTGCTTGTGCTGTAGCCATATCTCCGTTAATTACGAGCACTGCGTGGGAGCGTGAAATACAAGCAAGTCTTGGTCTTCTTGGGCTATAGACGAAGTCCTAGCTGCAAATCTTGGTCTTCCTGTGTTGTAGCCATGTCTCCGTCAATTACGAGCACTGCTTGACAGCTTGAGGGGTGGGGTGTTACTTTCTGTCCTGCTGATATTTTCAATGGAATAAGAAAATAATTTAAATATCGGTTGTCTGGGGAGCTCCCTTTATTAATATAACGCCTGCATGCATACATGTTCCTCCCACTTCTCTCTTCGACAATCTCCACTGCTTGATGACAATGGAAAGATCAATTACAGCTTTCTCATTTGCGCTGCTTGCTTCTTTAGCTTCAGCACTTGTCCTTGTGGTCCAAGCCCAGCCAGGTCTCTCTCTCTCTCTCTCTCTCTCTCTCTCTCTCTTCTTTGTAACACCCCTTAACCCAAAGGGATCATTACAGTCATTCATCTCCTTTTTAACTAAGCTAATAAATACGTGGACGAAATTTTTTTTTTTTTTTTTTTTTTAAATATATATCAGTCCCAGCGCAGTTTAAATATTTGCGGAAGCGTAATCTTTTCAACTCTCCCTCCACACAAACATAAGACAAATGCACACCAGCTAGACATCAAGGAAAGAAAACCGAACCATTTTATTTACGTATTTACGGGATGGGTTAATCTCGGGGTAGGTACATACAAAAGTAAGCCATCGCTCATCCGGGTGTGGCTTAAACTCAAAAAGGAACACCTCTACCCCTTCTCACCGATCCCAAAAAAGAGTGACCCATCCCTCCTTGGTGTCGGTTGTGTCCAAAAAGTCAATCAGCTCCCCGCCTATCCCCCACGCAGCGGCTACACCCACCCCGGCGCATCGTGGCGGAGGTGGTAACATCCTCGCATCACCCCATCCCGGCGCACGTGGATGGAGATGAACTCCCGGGGTAACCGGGCCACCAGGTAGACCCACCTCATAAGTAACAACCGCACGAACTCGGAGAAATGTCAGCCCGGGGACATGAGGACAGTCTATCACCGCCACCTCCACATCAACGTCGGAGGGGATACCATAAAAGGTGCCCCGCGTGACGGAGGAATCGGCATCTCTAAGCTGAAATGTTAGTCCCCAAAAGGGGTGAGTACAACCACTCAGCAAATAAATAATTCCTATGGCTACTCAAGCATCACACAAGACATCACAATTAACATCTATACACATAAAATTGTATCATACAAAAATACCTCATCACATAGTTATATATATATGTTACGTCATGCCATGGGAATTTATTCATTTATGTATTCACCTTTAATACCCATGCATATATTTCACTTTATGCATCAATCCACACTCATGTATATACATATCATTACAAGCACTTTAAATCCAGGCTTGAGCATACATAACATCACATGCATATCAATTTAAACTCATGGCCTCATATCACCATACACATCATGCCATGCCAATTTATGCATACTAACACATGCATACCATTCCATGCTCATGGTCTTATATCATAACTCGTATCATGCCATGCCCAATTATGCATATCAGCACATGCATACACATCAATCCATGCTCATATCCATGCATACAAGCCATTATATGCATATTCACATGTACCATGCCGTGTTTTCATAATTTTATTCGGCTTTTCATATACCCCCGGCACACACCATCCGGGCTTCCGGCACCCCCACGTTCCGGCATCTCGCATCCCAACGGCATCACGAGGAATCACGGCACACACCATCCGTGCTTCCGGCATTTACACTCCCCGGCCGGGTATCTCGCACCTCAACTAGCATCACGAGACATTCACGGCACACACCATCCGTGCTTTCGGCATCCACTACGCTCCGGGCATCTCAACTCCGAGGCCATCCAGATTTACGCACACAGGGCTACTGGGCATCCGGCATTTTCACTCCCTGGCCGGGCATCCCGAAAACTCCCGGGGCATTGTCGGCTCACACACTCCGACAGCCTTCTCATTTAATTGTGATATGTAATTTATGCATGGCTAAATCATAAATGGCACTTAGCATGATGCACATATCCAATATCATCTTGGTATATAAAAAAATATCAGTATTTAATTTATATACCATAATAAAACATTTGGGAACACATCCATATAATTATATATATTATATATATATCATTTAATTTTGCTCACATATTTCCTTTATTTAAATTTATTGAACTCCATATTTCAAGAAAAGTACTCGAAATCAAACACTCAATTAATATTCAAAAATATAAGTTTACATGAGAGATAGTCAAACATGATAAGTTAATTCCCATAAAAATTTATAAATTTTCAGGAGTCATTATGCGAAAAGTATTATTTAACTTTTACAAAGGAAAATTCCAATTTCCTCAACTCACATCAATTCGGCATTCCCATTATTTAAATAATTAAATGGCCTCTAAAAATTACAAAATTAAACCACAACATAGACAAGACATAGAGGTACAGCATTCAAGAAGGATTCAAATCCAAATAATCACTACATAAAAAGATAGAATTTTAACTTCACAGCAAACAAATTTCGGATTCCACAGCTTACACCGGTTTAAAATTCTCCTTATTTAAATAATTAAATGATCTCCAAAAATCATCAAATTAAATCACGAATTAAACAAGACTTAGAGGCTCATTTTTCATGAAGAACATAAGTCCAAACTGTCACCATACAAAAAGATATAAATTGAACAATTCAATAATTTATACTCGGGTACACGGTTTACACCGTTTTACAATTTATTTAAAATTAATCATTAAACGAGCTTCAAAATTATAATAATTTACCACATCATAGCCAAGATGCTAAGATATGTTTTTCGTTAAGACTTCCAGGTCAGATTCAATTTAATTAATTAAATACAACAATTAAAAGTTGCTGTCCCAACACTATTACATTCCAGTTAACACCCAATGCTAACATTTAACTTTCATTAAAATTGATTAACCAATTGGCCTTCAAAATTTATAAAATTCCATCAAATAACCCATAAGACTCTCATATAAATTTATCATAAAGATACTTTGACCAATTTCATTTTTATAAAATTTAATATACACAAAAGAACTTTTACTCATAAAACCGTGTTCCTCGGTGCGTCCTTCCTCCGTATACAGTACGTAAGACCCCCTTGCTGTGCTTATTTTTCTCTAAATTTTTGATATGTTCTTGTTTAAAGGATGCTCTCCAACTTTCATTAAGACCCCGAAGTGAAAAACTCAAAGTAAAACCCTCTTATAAGCCGTTGAAGCTACTGATACGTAGTACAACTTACCCAGTAAACACGGCTTCAGTAAAATCGACCTTTCCCTAGGCTATTTTTGTTTATTTGATCTCAATTTTGGATATGTTATTCCCTTCATGTTCTTTACAATCTTCGTGAAGACATCATTGCAAGATTCTCAATAGAATTTCAGATACAAGCTCCAAGATCACTCGGATTCAACATGCAACGCCAGATCTGAGCATTTTCTTAGAAAATAGAGTTCACCCCTTAAATCTTGTCCTTTTTCTCTCAATTTTTAGTATGTTGAAATTCAGAATGTGTTCTTCAAATCACATGAAGAAGTCGAGATGAAATTTCCACTCCAAGACCACATGCAAGTCCATAGAAGTTTCTGGTGCATGCAGTTTTTCACAAAACAGAAGGTAACAGCAAACAATATCAGCTCAAGACCTCATTTCTAGCTCATTTTAACCACGATTTTTACCATAATTCACACAAGATCCACACTAAGACATGCAAGAGTAGATGAGGGAATAAATTTCTTGCCTTAGACTAGGAAAATCGAGCAAAGATGGGGGCGGAGGACTCGGGCGGAGGTACGACTTCTCTTCTCTCCCTCTTCCTTCTCTCTTCCTTCTCTCTTTCTCTCACTCTCTCTCTCTCCTCTATGCCGTCGATGGCCTCAATAAACCGGTCTTCCTCTCTTTTAATTCCCCACATAGCCATCATTGCTAGTAATGATGGCCATTTACACTTGGGTTACATGCACAAATTGCATGTAACCGGTCTTCTCCCCTCCCCTTGCGTCGGTCACCCATTTAATTGGGTTATGGGTCATGGGTCAGTAGCCTTGTGGGCTTGTGGCCGGCCCACTTGGCCTGTCGCAGGCCCACTCAAAAATCGGCCCAATTCTAAATTTAATTAAATAAATTTTTAATTAATTAATAATAACAATTTCTTGATCAGATTAAATCAAGAATTTAAATTAACTTATAACATGTACAAACTCAAATCACATAGCCAAAGTCTTGTATTCATAATATATATTTCCTTACAAACTCATAGCCGAGCCTTGGTACGAGTCATGGGCAATTTTCATTGCCAATTAAAATCACAAAATTATCTTCGCCTACCTATATCTCAAGGGTTATTAATAAAAATTCCGGGATGCCACACTCTTTCTCTCTCTAGGAGTTGTGTGAAAGGTCAAATTCATTGAACTTGTTCCAATGATCCAAATAGAAAAATCGCAATTCTATTTCATTGACATTTTTCTTTTTCTAACCTTACAAGGTTTTATCACCATCGATTGTGGGGCATCCCATGACTACACCGATGAGAACACTAATATAGCATATAAAATGGATGATGGGTTCATTGACTCGGGGAAAAACATGCAGACATCCGGCACATCGTTTCAAGATAAACAACAGTATTTGAACAGTGTAAGGATTTTTCCCGATGGAAGGATGAATTGTTATACTCTGAGACCAGACCAAGGCAAAAGCAGAACCTACTATATTAGGGCATGGTTTTGGTACAAGAACTATAATGAGGATCACGAGGGTCTTGTTTTCAACAGGCGTCCTGTTTTTGACCTATACATCGATATTAATTATTGGGCCACGGTTGACTACATTTTTGGTGTCGAAGAGATCATGTATGTGCCCAAGGCAGATGACATACGAGTGTGTCTTGTGAACACTGGCAATGGAGTGCCCTTTATTTCGGCATTGGAACTAAGAGCTTTGGACGATGATATCTATTCAACGGGATTTGGGCTCTTGCAACTACGTCGGCGGTTCGACCTGGGAGGAAGCTTGGCACAAGTCAGGTGATCAATTCATTTTTAAAATACAAATGAATAGTAATCAGTAGTAAAGAGAAAGATTCGGTCTTTCCTCGTCGAATTTTTGCCATTCTGCATGCGGTAATTAGTTCTAGGGTGGTAAGGTTCTCCTACCTGTTATAACTAGTTCTCAATTTTTGGACTCTGAAACTTTTTCTGTTTGCCTAAAACCAGTTTAGAACCTACCCTATTTTTCTAGTCCGGTTCCAAGGTCTACTCGAAATTTATTTTTTTCTATTCCGTTTTTTAATTTATTTTTTACAGCAAAATTATATAAGGGTTTGAGTAACAAAAACAATTTAAAGTTTAAGATGAACAATAGAAATCCCTATCCACAAAAAAACAACAATTCATAAGATGAATACGTAGTCATGTATAATTATAAGCAATAAAAAATTCAAATATGTAACGTAATTCATAAAAATTTAGGGGAAAAAGAAAGACTAGTAAGGAATTTCAAGAAAGAATAAAGGATGAAGGAGTCCAAAGGTAAGAATTTAGAGGAAAGAGAAATTAGGACTTTGGCTTTTTAGCTTATAAAACCGATTCCGAAACCGATTCCAAAACAAGACGGTATGGCTTGGTTCCTAGGTAGGTAGTTACTTGGAACCTACTCCAGAACCAATTCCACCTGGTTCCATAAATTTGGAACCTATTCTTGTATCGGTTCTTGAATCTATTTTTCAAGCTAGTTCGGTCTAGTCCGGTTCCCGAGTAGAACTAGTTTGGATGTATATCCCTAATTCTGCAAACTACTGAAGGCGCCGGTCTGCAAAGACGAAAAAGGCCATGAAAAGATCAACAAATTACAACACAACAAACTGCTAATCTGATCAACAGAGATAGTTGAAGGAAATGATCCTAGATGTCAAAGACTACAACAAAAAGAGAAACAGAAAAGCCACTAGATCCAAGCAAAAAAATAAATAAAATCATTTGGAATCTTGCACTTTTAATGCCAATCAAACTTAATATTTTGCGTCCGTATCAAAAACACCTAAGTTATTATATTATAGCAAGATAACTCATTGATGAATTTCTTAAAAATTCAATACATTTGCACAAATATTAGTACGAAACCATATTATTTTTCGCTTTGCTAATAAAAATTCATTAAATTAATATGACTTACTAATATAAATAAAGTGAGAATTACATAATATTACTTATTTATTTTAGGGTACTCATTATATGTGTTTTATTTACAAAATTCAAGAGAATTCTTTTTTTTTTTTTTTTTTCCTGTGAAGAATTCCAATGGCATGGGGTTTGCCCGCTACTAGTCTCTGTATTGTTTAGCTTCTCTCAATCAGCGAAAATATGATAAATATATTGTACAAGTCTATAAACATAAAACTTTATACTTTTAAGACATCACACTCCTTTTTTTCTTCTCCAAAATCTTGTCAATATTTTATACATAGACAATTCTTCAATTAATAATTTAATTATATCTCTAACATATTTCCTGTCTAAATTTAGATCTATTCTATCTTATAAACATATTACACTTTTCTCTATCCATATATGTGTTCGATTACTTTAAATTGGGTCCATAATTTCTTTCTATTAATAAATTAATTCAAATATGTCATGATGAGATGATTTTGCAAAAAATTATAAATGATACTTTTTGCATACCCTTGACGTGTAACCACTTTTAATAGTAAATATGTGATAACAGTATCTTCCCTAAGTGTTGCCTTTAAGGATGTCACATAAAATTCTATTCTGTAAGGGACTGATCATGAATATATTTACTTTACTTTCTTGTAATATGTTAATTTTCAATTTCCAAAATATATCGGCGTGCATTTCTACAAATGGATAAGGTAAGTTCCAATCCAATTCAAACCATTTTTTACTTGAAAATAAAAATTCCACCTGGACATTATATTGCAATTTTCAAGTTATTACTCTACGTGATATAAGTCTGTGGCAAATAATTTATCTTTGACAAACATAATCATCTGCACATCACATTGCAATTTTCAAGTTTTGCATTTATTTTGGTTGAAAAGTTTTGCATTCAACTGCCAGCAAGATATTTGATTTTTGGTAACCCAACAAAGGCATCGTTTTTTTGCTAGTATATGTGTTGAATATAGTAGCTTCGATATTTCTATTGCATATCCATATGAATTGCCTAGTTGGCATTTGTTAGTCACTCAGTCAATTGCTTAACTTAAACTGTTTGTCAAAATGCCTCACAGGTACCCTGACGACGTTTATGATCGGATCTGGACACCTATGAACTTCAGTAACTGGACCACACTGAAAACCACATCTGTGATTGATTTATCTAAGAATAATAATGCATATAAGGTTCCCGCGGAAGTTCTTCGGACCGCTCAAGGAACAATGAGTTTGAGTTCTCCCTTGTATTTACAGTGGACAACGAGTTCGAGCTCAAGTTCGAGTTCTCCCTTTTTTTTACAATGGAAAACAAATGTAGCGCTGACCAATGATGCGGGATCATTACCATGGGCACCGCCAAAGATATGGATTGTGTACTTACATTTCATGGATATTGAGAGACTTAGCGGCCTGCAGAGGGAGTTCACAATTTTCATTAACGATAATCAATTCACCAAGACAGTGAGCCTTGAATACTTAAAGCCAGTGGTTGTAGTTTCCACTCTAGTTAGCGGGCCGCTCATCATTGTCTCAATTAATTCGACGAATAAGTCTGGAAATCCACCTATCCTCAATGCCATGGAGTTCTATAAGGTTGTTGATCTTCCAAATGTACCCACAGCACAAGATGATGGTATGTTTTTATTCTTCTACCTATTTTTTATTGTTTCAAACGCATTTACAGTTGCGCTACGATTGATATCAATAAATAAGTACACAGATATTTCGTTGTCAATAATCAAGATTTAGGTAAGCCAACGCTAACTATACTAGTCTTCACTGTGGGTCTTAAGTTATTTGTGAACTCTCTGATCAATGGTTGCTTTATTGGGATCAACAGATGTGTCTAAGTATTACTCTGCTATATGCTTTAGTACCCTACTTTGGCTACTTTTTGCTTGGTAATTGCTGAAGAGTCTCTTCAAATTGAAGCCCTGGAATGTTACAAGTCTTTTGAAAAATTAAGTCTGCCTAACCATATTTGATCACAACCACTTTTTGCATCTCTATTTTTCTCTTTGAATAATAGATCTTTCTTGTGATAAAAACTGCAGTGAAAGCTATCAATTATATCAAAGCAGCGTATCACATTAAGAGAGAAATCTGGCAAGGTGATCCATGCATACCAAGCGAGTTCACATGGGATGGTCTAAATTGTAGTTATGGAAATCCTCCAAGAATTATATCCCTGTGAGTCCCCTGACAATGTCTCTTAGATAATACTGGTTTTCTAGGTGAGAACTGGCTTTTTAGGTGAACTTAAAAAGCATTCTCGTTCATCATGAAAACGGAGGGTTTTATTTATCCATGAGAAAGAACATTTAGGATGAATGAAACCTTCCGGTGTGAATTCTCAGATAAACCAACGACTTTGTCATGCTTCTGTCAAGTTCTTTGGGAACATGATTGGAACTTCGATGTTTTAATAGAGGGAGTGTTTGACACCCTAAGCTTCACATGCTATTGGAGAGAGCTCATCACTGATCTCTAAGTCGACCAACCACCCCAAAAAGTCACCATCTTGAGTATTTCTTTTGGGAGGTTGCTCCATAAAGATGGGTGGGTCATGACAAGTCATATATACTCGTTGATTTGCAATAAATGCTCCCTTCTTTTCCGATGTATTGCTATGTTCTTTCTGTATATACTTTCACCAATATTCTAGGTTTCCAATTTTGTCAAAAGTATTTAAAATTGCGTTGTGTGTGAGCAAGTATTAGGTCCTCTGATTATTTGGTACTCTGGGTCCAAAAATAACCATAAATTACAGTAGAAGGAGATGGTGAGACCCATGCAAGGAATGAAAATGACAATTCTTAACGGTCGGTCATCCAGTACCAGAAATATGTACACCAGGAAGATCTGAAATATTTTCATTCTAAAGGATCGGTTGCACAAACTTTTCTTTATTGTACCAAAAAAATGCTCCCTTTATGAAGATGGCAATGACAGGATCCTCTATTTTGATCTATGATGCAGGAAACTGAACTCTAGCAATTTGATGGGCCACATAGTCCCATCACTTTCTCATCTATCAATGATGGAATACTTGTAAGTTGTGTCACTCACGATTAAGCACCCTTGGGAGTCAACTCATGATTAAATAATTAATGTTTCTCATCTATCAACAATGGAATACTTGTTAGTTGTGTCATTCATGATTAAGCACCCCCTAGGAGTCAACTAATGATTGGATAATCAAGAATGTGTTTTAAGGGAATAGTTTGTAGAAATACTGCCCCAATATGTGAAAATATCCTGCTTTTGGCTATGAAGCTGGTTAACTTCATATTAGGTGTTATAAACTTGCTCTTTCCCAGAGATTTGTCCGACAATCAGCTTACAGGAGAAATACCGGAAACTCTGGCTGAATTACCAAATCTTAGCTTTCTGTAAGTTAATGTCTCTAGCTGAAGCAGCAAAGGATTTAAGGTGGACAAATCTCTTACCATGGCTATATTTGCAGAAATTTAAGTGGAAACAACCTGATTGGATCAGTTCCTGAAGCTCTTAAGAAAATGGTTGTGGAAAATAATTTATACATGAGGTTCTCTCTCTCTCTCTCTCTCTCTCTCTCTCTGAGTTGTATATGACTTTTATAGGGTGGAAAGACTATCAACATGTTCTGTTTATTGTGATCAGCATTTGTCAAATCAATCTGGACACTTGTTGATAGGAATTTCAGTTCAACTCCTTCATTCTTTGTGGCAGTTTGATAGGAAACACAAATCTTTGCCGAGCTGATCCTTGCCCGCATAAGAAGAAACAAAACACCATCCTTGTTCCAGTTGTTACATCCGTTTCAGGCTTCTTTGTGGTTCTTTTTGGTGCTTTGGCTATTCTGTGGTTAATCAAACAGAAACAAATGGCAGGTAATCTAAATTGCATTTAACGACAATCTTGACTTTGCTTTTCCTTTGGTACAGTTCTATCAATGTCTTTTCTAGGATATTAGAACATACAAATTAGCAACTTGCTATCTCTTCTCACCCACCTTAAGTGTCTCATGTTACATTCTCATTGATATTGCAATCAGGAATAAAGGAAAGTAGGCTTTACTAAAAATTTTCCAATGCTAGTAATATGAGTTACGTAATGATCACAAAAATATGGAGAGAAGAGAGAGACGGGATCACCACAGCATCATCGCATCAACATCACAAAGAGAATGTGCATTACTAAGCTTAACTTATCCACAATAAAGTTTCTTATTTTTCTCTTCAAGAGTAACTGTGCAATGCATGGGAAGCACTTATAACAACTTGAGAGTACAAGTTTTGTCCATAGTATTCTAATGATCTCTCAAAGAAAGTTTGATTGTGCAGTCTCGAACTTATCTATTTGTATTGAGCAAAGCAAAAGATTCTATATGTTAGCATATCAAAGGCAAGTGACAGAGAATCCCTGCTCAGATCTCTTGATTTTTGTCCTCTTCTCCATTAATACAGATCCTAAAAC
The DNA here is from genome assembly GCA_014182555.1 of Eucalyptus erythrocorys. NCBI lineage: Eukaryota > Viridiplantae > Streptophyta > Magnoliopsida > Myrtales > Myrtaceae > Eucalyptus > Eucalyptus erythrocorys. Next base: position 5,206,456 of record CM024605.1, on the reverse strand, counting down.
GGGATCAGAAGAACCTTGCGTACGTTTTTTAACTGTTGAGGACGCAATTGGAGTTATTTGCCTTGAAAATCCACTATTCAAAGTGGAAGTTGCAATACTCATGGGAACCTTTTTGCTACAGAATCTTGTGAGAGAACGCTGAGATTAAAGGATCAACCTTTTAAATACGGAGAGATTTCAAAAATCACTAGGAACTTTGGACAAGTGGTTGGTGAAGGCGGATTTGGTAAGGTATATCTTGGCACACTAGACAATGGCACCATAGTTGCTGTGAAGATGTGCTCTAAATTGTCAAAGCAAGGGTACAAGGAATTTCAAGCCGAGGTTAGATAGGATGATGCAACCACTCCTTTGAAAATCAACTTATGCTGACACTTAGGCGGATATTGTTCATTAACTTCCTCTTAGACTATTGTCAGTATACATTATAATAATGCACACTCATGATACCACAGGCAAAACTCTTAGCGATTGTACACCATGGAAATTTGGTTTCCCTGGTTGGATATTGTGATGATTCCAAGCACATGGCATTAATATATGAATACATGGCTAATGGAAATTTAAGGCAACATTTATCAGGTACATATGTCTAATCTACTCTATTAGTTTTTTTGCAAAATAAACTATAAGACTCTATTTTGCTTATATGGAACGTTAAGATGCATCCAACAGAGGACCATTCAAAGGTCTTACCATGGAGTAAGAGACTACAAATAGCTGTGGATGTAGCACAAGGTACATGTTAAGATATCCACAATCAGTAGATCTTTCGTCATCATTTCTTTGGCATTGTTAACATTGTTTTTGCGAGAATTTCAGGCTTGGATTATTTGCATAATGGTTGCAAGCCACCCATCCTCCACAGAGACTTGAAGACTTCAAACATCTTGTTAAATGAAGACTTACGAGCCAAAATAGCTGATTTTGGTCTATCAAGAGCTTTTGCAACTGAAAATGACTCCCATGTGTCAACTCATCCGGCAGGCACTTTCGGCTACCTGGGGCCCGAGTAATTGCTAAAACTCAACATTATTGATCTGGTTTAGTTCAAGATCTTTAATTGCATAGAAATATTGACATTGCCTAGGATTTTATCTTTGATATAAGATCATCATTATTTTTTCATCCTCCCAGATTTCAATCTTCTGGAAACTGTGACAAGAAGAGCGATGTTTATAGTTTCGGAATTGTACTTTTCGAGTTAATCTCGGGCCAACCTGCAATAATGAGAGGCTGGGATGGCAGCCACTTCATGCACATACTTGGTTGGCTAATTCCTATCGTTGAAAGTGGTGATATACAAAGGGCGATGGATCCAAGGTTACAAGGAGAATTCGACATCAACTCGGCTTGGAAAGTGGTGGAGATTGCTATGTCTTGTGCACAACCAAGGGCGATTCATAGGCCGGACATCAATCATGTATTGATAGAGTTGAAGGAGTCTTTGGTGAGCAAATCAAGCGGTTCTTTTGAAGTGACCTCTTTGGAGACCCATTGTAACAGTGTCCCTATGGCAAGGTAGCAGAAACTTTTCCAATACATAAAGGTTATCTTCTTTCAGATAAAAAGATTAACTTTTGTATGCAAATTTGTACTTTCTTCTTTTATCGCGTCATCCTTTTCCGTTTTCTTTTTGTCATTGAATCTTCCAAACTCGCTGTGTAACAATGATATGGTTTCGTCCTAGGTCGCTCCTCTCTCCATTCATAATGTCAGTTTATTAGATTCCTAATCTTGCGAAATTAGGAATTCCATGTTGTGTTTTGGGGGGAGGAGATTCGGAGGTTGGGTTATCCGTGGATCAGGGTAATCGGCATTAGCAGGCCCTGAGGGCACGTTCTTGGAGTTCAACTGAGAAATCAATTAGAGTCTACACCATTCAACTGAGAAATCAATTAGAGTCTACACCATTGGGTAAATAGTGACAATTTTGCAATATTGAGGGGCAGAATTGAGAAAATATATAATGAGGGACTAATTATCTTTTTTCTTTTTGGGTTAGGCTCAACATATATATGTATGATGGTATCATTGGTGGTCCTAATGTAGTACTTCTCGCAAGTAACGTGGGATATACACACAAGCATCTTTAAAAAAATTATGGACACGAGAGTTAAGCTTGACTTATGATAATGAATGCATTTGTGATGTGTTTATGACCAAATAAAAGGCAATCCTAATCTCATCTAATGCTCAGAATGCGGGATAGGTTTGCCGTCTAGGAATTTCGATGCAACAAATAGTAACATTGACTAGACGAGAGTTACGTGGCCAGAGAAGATGTGTACCACCGCTATAACATTGCCTAGTTTGTCAAAAAACGATCCACTGACATGCCACCAAATAGCCCCATTTGCGGCAATCAAAGGTAGGATTCAGAAAAAATGACGGCTCATCCTAGTGAGCAAACCTGAAAAAGGAACCTTTTCATGATCCTAGATGAACAAGGAATTTGAGCATATCGTGACATAAGTTACGTGATCCCTTCTGGGTACCGGGGACTTTGATCAAGTACCACAGGCACCAATAGAACCATAAAGTCAAAACACTTGTGCCATAGAACATGCGTCCTAAACTTAAGTCCCTCATCATTAAATCACTAGTGACTTTGTTGATTTACAATGAGAATTGACAAAAGCACTTCAAATCTCTATTTCTTTAAAAGACAAAGGGAGAGTTAAGTCACTACTGACACATAAATTTTGGTGACCTATTTATTCATTTATTGCATAAGAAAAATTAGGAGTCGACCATAATCCCTAACAAGAAATATTTTTAATTTAAATTTGTCTATTAGGAACATTTTTCTTTAAGCCCATATAATTGCCTTAAACCTAAGCTAAATAGACTGATGTAGGGAGTCTCCGAGTTTAATTAGATTTTTGGATCAAGCCCGTGGTAGTAAGCAATTCAGCCAAACCCATTATTTCCCTCAAGTGGTCGAGATGGACAGGTGCTTTGCCCATGTGATACTTCAAACTAGGAGATACTGAGGCAAATTTGAGAAGCAATATCATAAAAATCTTTTGGTGACATGGCTGTTTGAAAAGAACAAATATATAGAAAGAGCAAAGTTGATTCTCACTATTGAGGAAAAGAAGGAGAATTTAATAAAGAAGAAATTGAGTAGATTCAGCCAGCATTTAAAGAGGAAAGAGAAAAAATATATTTGGAATCTTTGAAGTAGGCAATTAATCAAGCAATTTTAGGGTTTGTCCAAGTTCCAGATCTACCTATCGCAACAAGTTCCCTAATTTTTAAAACCTAGAATCTATCATATCACAAGTTCTAGAGTGTTCCACCTATATTATTAATTGAATAATCACAATGAATCATTACCTCTACTAACCATTATTTACTACAATCCACTTACCTCAAATAATATTTACACGCACGAAAAATATGGAACATTAACAAAGTAAAAGTTGGATATAATTGAAAATGGAAGTTTAGACTAATGATTTCAAATTGCATACTCATCATCGAACAAGCATGGAATATTATAGGATTGTGTGAAGACATGGAATACGAAAAATACAAAGATTTGTTTTAGGTCCAAGTTCCACCTAAAATCTTGAACCTATCTATCAAAACAGATTAATTCATTTTTTGAACCTAGAATCTACCTTACATATCATGCTGGTTCTATTATGAAACCATGCTCACCCCTACTTATATGCTAAGTTGCACGGACACTCTCCGGGACCCTTGGTATCATATCCGACACTCTGACACATGTCCGACACGCTCTGACACATGGTCAATGCGTGTTGGAAAATTCAACACGCGGTCAACTATCTTCAACACACTCCAACACGTGAGTCAGAAATTCCGACACGTGACTCCGACATGCACGGGTTATTTTTACAAATTTCCAAAACTTTTGGTGTCTAAATATAAATATATGAAAAAAATAATAAAATAATAAAAGCTAAAAAAAAATTTCCAATACTTGTTTGAAGATGTTGAGATGCTTGAAGTTGCAAATTTTTCACTTGATGAGCCGGAGATGGAGTTTTTTTTTTTTTTTTTTTTTCAGAAGAGGTGGATAATATGGATGAATGACTTTTTGTTATTTTTGATGATGAAATATTGATTGTTTTCTTTTTTCTTATTGTTAAATTTTAAATTTAATAGTGGAACATAGATTACTTGTTTTTTCCTTCAAGTTTTATGGATTATTATCTAGGTTACACGGACACTCTCCGGGACCCTTCACATCGTGTCCAACACTCGACACGTGTCTAACACGCTCTGACACGTGGTCAACGCATGTTGGAAAATTCGACATGCGGTCAACTATCTTCAACATGCTCCGACACGTGAGTCGGAAAATTCCGACACGTGACTCCAACACATACGAGTTATTTTTACAAATTTCCAAAACTTTTGGGGTCCAAATATAAATATATGAAAAAAATAATAAAATAATAAAAGCTAAAACAAATTTCCAATACTTGTTTGAAGATGTTAGGGTGCTTGAAGTTGCAAAATTTTCACTTGATGAGCCGGAGATGAATTTTTTTTTTTTTCAGAAGAGGTGGATAATATAGATGAATGACTTTTTGTTATTTTTTATGATGAAATATTGATTGTTTTCTTTTTTCTTATTGTTAAATTTTAAATTTAATAGTGAAATGTAGATTACTTGTTTTTTCCTTCAGTTTTATGGATTATTACAATGAAATGTAGTTAAATTTATCAAATTAAAACAATGAATGATATTAACAAATGTAGGATTAATGTTTTTAGTATAGATTAATTCTAGGATCTTATTATTATTATTATTATTATTATTATTATTATTATTATTATTATTATTATTATTATTATTATTATTTAGTTATTTATGTATTTAAATATTAAAATATTTATTTAATATATAGCGTGTCGGAACGTGTCGAAATTCTCTACTTTTGAAAAATGATGTGTCAGCGTGTCGTATCATGTTGTGTCGCGTGTCCGTGTCGGTGCAACTTAGATTAAAACAGTTTGTACCAGGCTGTGCGATGGGATTGGTCAACTCGAGAACTATATCAGATTGCCTGAAAACCAGTCCGGTTCCGATTTGGAGCAAAGAAGCATCGAAAACCGGACTGAATTTGGAATCAGTTACATAAAGCCTAAAAAGACTAGTTTCTCTTGACATCTTTTTTTTTTTATTTTTTTTCTATTTGTCTCTTTTTCTCCGTTCTCTCCAACCTTATTCAGACACTTAACGTCTTTCTCTCACTTGCGGCTCACCCTCAACCTTGCTCGCTTGCCCTCACTCATTCAAGCCTCGCAATTCATATTCACCTTCCCATTTTATCTTTTACGTGGAAATTTTTTGCTGCTCATATTATTTTACTATAAAAAAATGAAACGAACAAATGGAATAAAAGAAAAAAATCTGGCAAAACAAAATAGATTTTAGGGCAAACATGACCAATTTCAGATTCCAAAAATTAGGAACTGATTTAAAGAGGGCAAGTTGCAATTTCCTAGTAAAAATTATTCACTCTGATATCAATCACCTCTGATTTGTGCTAGAGAGTCCTGCTCATTCATTCAAACTGTGAATGTGAATTGAACTTAATCATCTGGGTGATATATTTTCCTTCGCATTGGGCCTCTCCGTGAGAGAAGAAGAATCATCTGCAAATGGGAGACGGGTGGAATCCATTCCTAAGTTTAGGTTTGCTCTCGTCACTGGGTCTTGAGAAAATTTTCGAGGCCCCAGAGGCGATGCTCTGGTGGCGATTTTGCTTCCATCTTGTGCTAACAATGTTGAATTCGAATTCGTCCCCAAATGTTCCTTCAGACTTATTCAATGGATGATTGGAGTTAGCAAGAGTAAAAACTTGGAGGCAAAACTCCTCGAATTATCTTTCTTTATGACTACCATTGTATCTGGATGGAACGTAACTGCAAACGTTTTCAAAACAAGTAGATTGAGTGTTATCTTCTGTTGACTAGGATTCGAAAAGTTTTAAGAGGTAGGGTGTCACTTTACCAACAGTGTAGTATAGGCTTTCCAAGGTAAATATTTTATTGACTACTATATGGAGGCTTTCTTCCTTCATCTTTTCGCATAATTAGTCTCTTTGAAATGCTAGGGAATTCCCCTAAGCTTTTGTACCTCATTGATTCATGATATTCATATATTTACACCCAAAAGGAAAAACAAAAAAAAAAAAAAGTAGTGAAGATCCTCCTTGAGATTGTGGAGAGTTGCCATTGATACAAATATAGTGCATGTTGATCTTACGAGTCCAATTGAAAAATAAACAAAAGCAAGAAATTTTAGATTCTCCCATTCAAAAGTCATCCTAGTCATATAGAACAATGCTATCCTTCCTCAATACCAATTCAACTTGTGGCTCACTACCAAGCAAAGGCTACCAACCCAGTCCCCTCTCATGTCCTATGGCAGGATTGAAGCTACAATCTATCCATTTTGTAATGAAGTGCCAGACTCAATTGATCATTTATTTTTTGGGTGCCGTGTTATCTCGGGCATTGCCTTCCTTTGGGCGACTCAGTGTGGTCTTCCCTGGAGAAACAAGACTTGGGAGGACACCCTTACTTGGGCCTCGACCTTGCTTTCAGGTAAGGACTTTCATAGTTGTATCGGCCGGTTCTCTTTTGGCGCTCTGTGCCACATTGTGTGAAAGAATATGAATGATATCCTCTTCAGGGGATGTAGAGCTCTACATTCGCCATGAAGAAGCATCTTATGAAGGTAGTCCAAGACAAGGCTTGCACCTTCAAGAATGTGGAGGATTCCCTAAAGAACAAAAGATTGCAACGATCCTGGGAGTTAGACCCTTCTATTTTTGTTTAGGGTCTTTGCCATGGGCGTTGCGTTGGGCGTTGTTGCTTTACTCCGCTTGGTTTTGTCCAGCTTCCTTCCACTCTTTTGAGCCTGTTCATTAGAGTGTAAGTTTTTGAAGCCGATTCTTCGTATTTTTTGACCTCCCTCCCCTTATAATACTTACTTATTTACCAAGAAAAAAAAAACATCCTAGTCATTTGTTGAGAGATTAATTAAATTTTTTTTATAATTTTCGAAGCACGATCTTGACACGGGTGGGAGGTTTGTATCCCAAAAGCGCTGATACTCCATACACTATTCCAATAATTTAAGTATGCTTAAAGAGAGAAAAACATTGTACAGCTAAAGAGATAAAGTAACTTGAAACTTCGCAACCACTTCCTCTTTTCCTTTTTTCAAGAGAAATTTCTGTTTATTACCAAAATAATATATGAAAAGATCCATATAAAATCCTAAAAGTCACTATAACAAGACAAGCTGAAAAGCTCCAAACCGTAAAGCTCCAAAACAAATAAAATCCTAGAAATCAAGGTACATTATTAAAGTATAGCAGGCAATATAATCACACCCTCATCCTTCATGCGTAGATCTATGACTGCAACTTGATATGGTTAGAGTATATTTTCACAATACTTAAATGCATGTTATGATGTGTTTTATATACATATAGTCTCCTCTACTGGGCTTAAGGGTACAGAAATTTTAACATAATATCATATCACAACTTAATAGTTCAGAACCTGGCACTCCAGTTGGCTTAGACAAAATGACATATGTGCCCATTGTACAATAACCGAGTTGAATCAAGGAGACGTAAAGGAGTGACTCCCATTTGACGGGGAGCCTTAGGCTGCGCATGGTAACCTTCCCCAGCCCAATAATTTCTATTTTTTTGTTCCCTGGAACAGAAAAAGAATAGAAATCTATTTGATAACGGCAAATTGATTTTTTGTTCCCGAGAATAGAGAATTAGCCCAAAAATGGTTTTGGAATAGAAACGAGAAGTAAAAAAAAAATTACTTCTCGTTCCCAGCCAAGAATTCCCAGGAACAAAAATAAGAAATAAATTGGGCAACCCTAATTTCACTTTTGTGTTCTTCCATTTTCACCTCTCCGTTCGTCCGCTTGCCTCTCTCCGATCTCATCTCCTGTCACCTCTCTTCAGTCTCGTTGCTGCCGGTCTCGTCGCCACTAGTCCTGTCGTCGCTGGTCCTGTCGTCGCCGGTCTTGTCGTCATTAGTCTCATCTCCGATTGGGTCGCCTCTCTCTAAGCCGGTTGCATCCAGTCCCATCGCCTCCGCCTCTCTTCAATGCCGTCAATCCCGTCGTCTCTGGTCGTGACGCGACACTCCGATTGGGTCGCCTCTCTCCGAGCTAGTTGCATCCAGTCTTGTCGCCTCTGCCTCTCTTCGGTGCCATCAAACCTGTCGTCTCTGGTCGCGACGAGGGTGATTGTGATCTTAATGCGGATTGTTGTATTCTTCTAGGGAAGACAGGACTGGCCTTGAAAGCAGAAGCCCTTACTGCAGGATCCAATATAAGAAGGCTGCATTCTCTCTCCTAGGGTGAAAAACAGAGAACCCTTCTTTGCAATTTGCAGAAAGAGAGAGGTACTGTTCGGAGATCCGCGTTTCTTGCAAGGTTTTCTTGTGATGTCACGAGCTTGTCCGTGGCTCTGTCGTGAGGATTTTTTTTTTTGGTGTGATTAGTTCTGACCTTTATCTAGATGGTCTATGTTTATAATGATGGGAGTGATTGTAATCGTATATGAGGTTGCGTTGTTGAGGGCTGTGATTGGTTTGAATGAATTCAAAGCCCTTAATTTTTTTCAGCTCGTCTGCGGTGTTATTTTTCTGTCGAATTCTCTTGGGTTGATGGTGCAATGTTTTCCAGGTTTTGACTGATCGAGGGCCTACTATTTTTCAATGTGTAAAAATGTAGTGCAGGCGGGCGGCTTAATGATGAGGATCTATACGACGTCACCTTCACTTCTGTTGGATTATATTGTATCAATTAGCAGAGAAGTTGATCTGATTTGGTCAATTATCGAAGACATAGCATTGAGTTAGATATGTTAGAGCTGCCTCGATTACAACCTATTTGCTCACATCTCTAATAATAAAGTGTTCTGTGTGTGTGTGTGTGTTTTTTTTTTTGGTTGGGGGGGGAGTTGCAGGGAGGGTGAGCTATTGTGAAATCCTTACACTGAGTGGTATGATTTGCATTGGTGGTTCTACATACTTTCGAGACTTCAGTATCAAATATCATATGACTGTTCACTATAAGAAAGGCCAGAGCTAAGAGTTGTAGAATTCTGAGTGGACTTGTGCTTATCTTTTGTCAGATTTGCTAATAATTTGTTCTCGAGTCGGTTGGTCATATATGGTTTGTTGCTTTAATTACTTCTCATTGTACATGTTCTAGTTTTTTTGAAGTTGAATCTGCCACATGCAGTGCCATCGCCTTCGATCGCCTCTCTCCGATCCCACTGCCTGTAATCCTGTCGCCTCTGGTCAAGTTTCTCCGGCTCACATTGCCTCTGGTCGCGTCGCCTCATGGTCGTCTTGCCCTAAATCAGGTTTGTTGCTTTGATTCCTTCTCATTATACCTATTCTAGTGGTGATTCTCACTTTTTCTGAAGTTGAATCGTGTCGCCTCTGTCGCGTTGCCTCTGTTTGTGCTCACTTCTCTCACGTTGCTTCCCCCATGCTTGTGTCGCCTTTGATCAATGGAGGTAGAGTGGATACCTGGACCTAATGGTTCGGGATATGCATGCTAAGTGAAGGAAAGCTTCATTTCTTGGATGTAGATAAGCATGTTGCGCCTTATGCACATATATTCACTGAATTTTATGGTTGATTTAGATTGAATAAGGCCTATGCGATCTGTCTCTCTCTCTTCCGATATGACGCTTGCTCTTTCTCTATTTTCCCCAATCAATTGCATACCTGAAACTCTGTTGTATTCTATCAATGCTGCTGAAGTATTGATTACTAGAACAACATGTTCAGTTTATTATTTTTATATGCCTAATTCTAGTTGTCATTGATGCTTGTGTGAAGCTTTGGGTATGTACTTCATCAAACTTTTGGTGGCAATTTTCTGATCAAGAAATATCTCATAGATTCAAAGTTACATCTATCTGATTCGTTCATGAACTAGCAAGGGATGCCCAACCTTACAAAACTATAAAGCAAAGGGGATGAGCTCTTATAAATGAGAGCACCTTAATGAGGATGCTGCCTTATGTGTTGATAATTGCTTTGATTTTTTATTTAACTGCAAGTTTGCAATGCTCAATGTCTTTCTTGTTGGAGTATCTCATGCAGGAATTAGAAAGTATTTCTGAGATTCTTTTTCCTAACATCTAGTCTCGCATCAAGTAGGAAAGCAAAGAGGTAGTTAGTCTGTCATATGTAGACAACCTTCTACTCATCAGTGTAATCATGTTTTCGTTATTTTGAAGCTCATTCCTGGTTGATTCCTTTCTTGTACCTGATCCTTAGTTATTGCTGTTAGTAATGAGTAAAGTGGATCACTGCTGTGATTTGTTGTTATCATGTGTGATTAGTTTGCCTATTAAAGCTATTGTTGTATCACTTTCGTCCTCACTAATGGTTTTGTGGTTCAATTATCTGGTACATTTTTGTTCGAATCTTGGTTATGAGTCTAGAGATATTGGTTGTCTTCTACTGTGAGCTTTCCCTGCTTGTCCTTCTCTTGAATTGTGCTTTCGTATGGTGAGGATTCAAGTAATACAGAAAGCTGGTTATCTTGATATGATGTTGCTGGTGCAAACAAATGATTTAGTCATGCTTGGTGAGGAACTGATTTTCTGTTGGATGTTATGTTTAGATTTATGGATCGAGCTTAGGATTCAACTTTACATTCACATAATATGCCTAGATCTAGTGATTGATGATGTTATTGGATGATTTTCTATGGATTGACAATCAATGATCATGAACTTGAGGTTGATTGAGCTTGATTTGTATTACTCTACAATTTCGTATCTCCGTGATAGACTTACTGTTTTGGCTGAAACGAAGTGCTAGATGAATTTTTTTGACCTCGAGCCCTTCTAGACATAAAAAAATACACTTCTAGAGCTTCGATTTGATATGTTGTATGCCCGTAATGGATGTCATTTGGTTGCTGAAAAACACATTTGAAATCTGTCAATTCTGTAGTAGTTTCAGGTTGATTTGTGTTTACTGATTTTGCTGTTTTGCTGTTTTACTAGTTCTGTTTTGCTGATTTTGTTGGTTCTTTGTTTACTGATCTTGCTGGTTCTTTGTTTTGAGGAGCAAATTGTCTTGAAAAAATATACAATAATGGAATGAAACATTTGAGAATTCAAACATTGCACTGAATAGCTATCCAATGTTTAGAGCTATAATGACATTTTGATGCTTGTGTCTTTTTTTAGTCTAAAAAATGGTGATGAGAAAAGAAGGCAAGTGCATGTTGCCCTTTCTTTTTAATTGTCTTGAACTCATATGATGTTCAACTAGTAAAGTTACATGGCATCCCAAAAAGAGGCATTCACCACAAAGTGGACTGAACCTTTAATCAACTTGTTCGTCAGTTTGTTGGTAGAAGAGGTCAAAAAAGGAAATCGCACCTTTTCTACTTTCAACAAAGCAGGGTGGAATAACATATGGATAGAGTTCAACAAACGAACAAAACTTCAATATACAGCAGTACAGTTGAAGAATAAGCTGAACAAATTGAAAAAGTAGTATGCTAGTTTCAAAAAGCTTCTTTCACAATCTGGATTTGGCTGGGATAATGTGAACAAAAAAATTGTTGTTGATGATCCAAGCATATGGGAATCTCATATCAATGTATGATTTAATCTTTGATCATTTTCATATCGCTATAGATGTAAATCCAATATGTTTAATTGTATTGCTGATATATGTCATAATTGTGAAAATTGCAAGATAATATTGAGTGGGCGAAATTCAAGAAAAATGGGTTTCCTCAATATCCTGACTTGTGTATTGTATTTGGTGATACATATGCTACTGGGGACTATGCAGTAGGATATGCCGAAGATTTGGTGATGTCGGATGAACTTAACATTCGTGGTGATGATGCAAACAATGGACTAGAGGACTTTGGTGAACAGCATGTTAATGAGGAAGTTTTTATGTCTGACAAAACTCTTACTCCAGTTCATGACAAACATAGGATGAATAAAACTCCAAATACTAAGAGGAGAAGGAAGAGTCAATCATTTGGTGTTGCTAGCACTTGCAAAGCCTTGCAAGAGATGAGTGGTTCTGTCAACTCACAAGTGACATCACCACCTACAGACCCATTCTCCATATCTGTGGTGATTGATACCATACTTGTCATACCTACATTGAACCAAGATCTCTACAGCAAAGCAGTGGAGTGAGCCTGCGTTAATGCCACTTGGAGGGAGGCTTTTATCAAAACCCAGCTAAAAGGAGATATGGACTTCTCCAACGTCTTTAGTGGATGTTAGGAAATATGTCGTGGATTGCATGGAGTTTTATTATACTATGTTTTTTGTGTTGTTGGTTGTTATTTTGTTGTTCAAGATATTGATGTTGAGACTTTTGCATTTGTGTTGTGGTTTGGATATGATGGATTGTGCTAAATATTTATATTTGGTTTGCATTTTCACTCTATTACTTACGTTATTGGTTTCTATTGTTTTTTATTTTTATTTTTACATATATCTATATTGATTTTCTTATATTTGTGTAATGGCATAGGTACTATGGAAGATGAATCAAATAGTGTGTCTAATGAAGAGGTAACATCAGTTGAATGGTATTTGGATGACTTTGATATTGACATAATAATAGTATGGTTATCTCTTGTTACTTTGGACATGTGTTTGCATACGAAAGAGCCTATTAGGGACAGTAAATTATCAGGAGCCGAATGGGTAAGGGAAATTGTTTATGGACATTCAAATAAGATATATGAAGCATTCAGGTTAGAGAGACATGTTTTTCTTAACCTATGTAATCTAATAAGGCAAGAGGCTGGCTGAAAGATACTCGATATGAAAGGGTAGATGAACAAGTTGGGATTTTCTTATCTATGGTTGGTCACAAAAACTCAAATAGAGATTTATGTGAGAGATTTCAATGTTCGGGACAAACAATCAGTAAGTTCTTCACTCTGGTATTAAAAGCGTTTCTCAAATTATCAAAAGAGATTATCAGGCCGCCTTTTTTTGATATTGTTCCAGAGGAGATTCTTTTCGATCCTAACCATGCACGTTACTTCAAAGTAAGATTTTAATATCAATTTTATATTATTAAAATATATATAGTTGATAATATTGTCTAATGCTATAATTTCATAAAATCACAAGGCCGCATTGGTACTATTGATGGCACCCATATTAATACATCCGTCCCTATATCGAAACAAATCTCATTTAGAGGTAGGAAAGGGACTACCACTCAAAATATGATGTGTGCTTGTTCGTTTGATAGGAAATTTACTTTCGTACATACTGGGTGGGAATGATCTGCCAATGATTGTCGAGTTCTCTCGACAACACTTGAGACTCCTCGATTGCAATTTCTTCGACCACCACCAGGTATTTGTTTTATCTATATTAAGTTATTTTCTTTATGATTGTATAGCCATTGCATATCATAACAAATTTATGTATATATTCTTATAGGGAAATACTATATAGTAGATTTTGGTTATGCATCACTTTCAATATTTTTAACTCCATTTAAAGGTGAACGGTATCATTTGAATGAATATAGGGGTAAAATGAGACGGCCCAGAACAGCAAAAGAATTGTTCAACCATAAGCATTCTTCATTGAGAAATGTTATCGAGGTCATTTGGGGGATTAAAAAATCGCTTCTCCATTTTGAGACACATGCCTCCATTTTCAATTCGAAAGCAAGCATATTGTGTAATTGCATGTTGTACTCTTCATAATTATATTCGCAACCAAGACAAGATGGACAGGAACTTTGCCCTTTATGGAGATCCGGATTATCCACTTGGATCTACAGAAGACGAGGTTGTAGATGATGCACCACTTGATGAGGCATGATCAGGAAAATATTGCAAATATGATAGCAAGGGATCACAATATGTAAGAGATTCCATGACTTTTTATTTCCGATTTTTGCGACGTGTTTGTTGTTTTTTGGTGAAAACTTCTGCGATGTGTTTGTAAACTATTATGAATACATTTCTATTAATAGTATTAAGGTCATCCAATTCTATCTCCATGAGCATAAATGCCATTGAATGTATCATAAATGTGAACAAATAGAAGAGAAGCAAATGGTAAGCTATTGTATAATTGGCACTTCAAGACCTACAAACCGCCGTTCGAAACTTGTATGCTAGTCAAGAAAGGAAAAAAGCAAAAGACGAGAAGAAAAAGACCTCCCTTTATCAAAATTAGCCAAAACCTTATAAAGACAACAAGATAATACGGGAGAAGTAAGGTAAAAAGTAGCATCAAGATGGGATGCATCAACGGTTCAAAATGCAAGAGACCAAGGTCTTTACTAAGTGTTTTAGGAGCATAATATGAACTAAATGCATAATGACAACAAAGTCACGCCATGCATGCACCATTCCAACAATTGGAAATTTCCAACCCTAACCCGACATCCATGTTAAGATTAGAAGAGACTAAAATCCCCAAACCACGCATGCAATAGAATTACAATTTGATTTTTTTAAAGAGTAAAAACTTAGTCCAAAGGAAATGAGCATAAATTAATTTGGCTGACAATATCACGTGTGCTTTTTTCGCAATATTTGCTATACCAAACATCAAAATTCGCAAAAAGAAAATATATTATTGAGAATTATAGTTCAAAATATCAGTTTGTGAATACTGATTCCAACAAAGCGCTACATAAATTCAATACGCTATAAAACATGAGTAAGAATCCTCACATATAGATATAAAATAATAGCTTACATTCCATTACAATACCACCTATATTACAAGCATATTCAACTAGAATGCTTACACTTAAGCAAATGTATTATTAATCTAATAATATTTTGATCTTGTCAATTTTATGTAATATCTAATTTATTCCTTTTTCTTATTTTAAATTTTTTAAAAAAATAAAATTTTGAATAGAAATTTTGTGCGATTACCAAACGTGTTTCTGTTTTTTTTTTTTTTTCTATTCCAGAAATAGAAATTTTGCGCATTTACTGACGTGTTTTTGTTCTTTTTGTCTAGGAATGACCTCATAAGTTATATGGCTCAATGAGCCTGTCGTCTTTCCTCTGATCATGCAAAACCAACTAGAGTTCTTTTGCTCAGAAATTGTTCCTCATAATATAAATAGAAAAGAACTATTTCTGAAAAAAAATTGTTCCCCGGTCAAGAAATGTTGCCATGCACAACCTTAATATAATCCCATAGTATTAGTTGTGGCCTACAACCATTGCAAAAAATTTGACCACCACCATGATGGTCACCACCATGATCGAGCCAACCATCAAGACAACAGTAGCTTGCTTTGTTCAGCCACCCACAATTTACTCCTTTTTTTTTATTTCTATTTCTATGATTTAACAATATTAATTAGTTTTTTTTTATTTGTAGTTTTATATCTGACATGATATTCAATGTTTTACAAAACAAAAAATAAGTTATAACAATATCTCACATTCTTGATCCTATTTTAATCATAGGCTTGAGCTATTTTCACCCTTTTATAAGATTCTGACATATCCCATCACATTGATTTGACTATATTATCTTTTATGGATCTCACTTTTAATTTAAGATTATTCTTTCCCTTTTTTCTTGACTTTTTTTTGTTTCAATATTAGACGAAACTACCCATATTCCTCTCATAAAATATTAGTTAAGATTAGATGTGGGACCCCCTATTGATTTCAGATTTTTTATTGCCTTCTTTTCTTTTTCTTTTTTTTTTTCCTTTCCCTTATCTATTTGGAATAAATTGTTGTTCCTCTTTTCCAAAAAAAAAAAAAAAAAAAAAGTTTATCTGGCAGATAGCTAACAAATTATTGTGTCAATGAGTTGGTATCTCTCTCTCTCTCTCTCTCTCTCTCTCACTCTCTCAGACTTATGAAACTATTATTCAAAAAATAATCCAAACATAAACAAGAGTGAAAAGAATCATCTACCAATTTTGGTACACATTTCGTTTAATTACAATATTAATACATGTCATTACATTGTAGTCTATGTATTTTAATTACCTAACTTTCATTTTATTCAGTGAATCTAGTAGTCCGACAATCATTATTTTTCATGTCGTCATTGCATGATATTTTAAAAAATGGTTTAAAAAATTTAAAAATATGACAAAGTTAAGCACATAAAAATGCATGTGCAAGTCCATACAAGCGGGCAAAAAAAAAAAAAGGATCTTGGAGTCGAATGTGCCCTTTCAATTCTTTTAGACATGCTTTTAAAGTCAAATGGCTTCCTTACAATGATCTTGTTAAGACATGTAGATATGATTTCAAAGTCAAAGGTGCACCTTTAACTCTTAAAGTAACATGGATTCCCAAAATGCAAGTGTCGATCTATCCAAGCATGTGCAAAAAGCTTTTTGAAAGAAAACCATGTATTTTAAATGTAATTAAAAACTAATAGATTTTCCTTACAATCTTCGAGCAAATTCTTGTAAATTTGTATTGAAAATTGAAATCGAGGAATTCACGATCATGAACGTAGTCTATGGAAATATAGTAAACAATTTGCAAATAAAAATAACATTCTTTACCCTGATATATAATAGGTATTTACTCAAATTACAACAATGGAGAACAAGTTCAGAAGAAAACAAACATGAAGGAAGCACTGAAATGTAATGGTTGTGGGAGAAATGGCCAGAGTGAAAAAAAAAAAAAAAGTTATTTGAAAAGTATATTAGTTGTTTTGCTTTTTTAAAAATTGAAAAAAAAAAAGGTAAGAAATAATCTTAAATCAAGAGTAGGATCTATAAGGAATAATGTGTTCAGATCAATATGATAAGAGATGTCAGGAGCCAATAATGGAGTGGAAATAGCGTAAGCCTTAATCATATTCTATTACTATTCTAGGACCAAATGCAATCTAGAATTTAATCATTTCACTCTTTTAATTAATCATCTTTGGAGAGTCTTGGCAACCTTCTTTGAATAATAATTTTTCCAAGTCTACTTCTCAATGGTAACCCAACACTTTCATCAACTTGCCATTTTCAAATCACCTGCAAAAGAGCGCTTGTGTTCAAGAGCTCACCGTAGTCTCCAGGGGAATGACGGAACGATTATCTTAGCCGGGTTCCTACGTACGATGCGCATTTTACTAGGAAAAAAAGTAGTTGAGTGCTTGCCCATCCCATGAATAAATAATTAGCTGAAACACCTCGGGCCCGGACTTTTCACAAAGCACGACAAAAAAACGTCCATCCGTGAACATAATTTTAAAATATGCCACCGCTTGGAAAGGTTGAGAACTCGTCACAATAGTCCCCCAATTTCATAATCTGCATGGTCGGCTCCTCTGCAGAGCAAACTGATCGCTTGCTCAGCGGGTAAACAGAACCAGAACTAAGTATTGGATGTATTTTCGGCAAAGATCCAGTAAATAATTTGGTGGCAAATTGTAACTAATAAACTTAAGGTTCGCTTTCCCATCGACTACTCCTAATTCTTTATGAGTGAAGACGATTAAAATGATGCTTTTCCTTCACATTTAAAAACAAATCCACTCGCTGCGCCGGCATGCTCAAGCTGAACCCACTGTTCTCCCATGGCTGCTAGTGCTGGTGCTCCCTGTGGCGTCGGCTTTTCACAGCCTCACGCTCATCTGAGGCAGCTATCTCTTGGGTTTAGCCGTTCGATTTCAAGCAATGCTTCTAAGTTTGTTTCCTTCCCTTCCAATTTCTCCCTCAGGTACCGCTAGTTCATTCTTTTGCTTGTCATTTTCGCTAGGATATTTCAAGTTTTGATTCTGGGTCTGTGTAGAAATGCAATCATCTTCTGTTATATTTCGAAGCTGATTTGATCCTCGTGTTGTAAGATTGTGGTTGGTTCTGGATCTCCTCCTGTGAATATGAATATGCATTCGCTTTTGAAAACTTTTGTCTTGCCGTATTTGAGTTGGGGGTCGTTCGGTTTCACTGCTGATGATCCTTGTCACTTGCCAGAACTGTAGATAACACTAAGGAATTCAAGTCCCTTGGAATAACTCCAATCGTGAAAGCACAAGGTGGTCCGGGACAAATGGACATCGACCTCACTCTGAGTCCAAGAGTGAATGCTATGAAGCCTTCGAAAACATTGGCCATCATTGACCAGGCGACTGCCCTTTTAAAAGCTGGTGTACCTGTTATTTCCTTAGCAATTGGAGAACCTGATTTCGATACACCTTCTGTCATAGCAGATGTAAGAATTTTCAGGTCCTTCATCATCTGATATCTATAAGACCAAGTGAATTGATATTAGCTTCTTTCTCTTTCATTCCTAAGGCTGGATTTAATGCTATTCGGGAAGGTTATACAAGATATACACCAAATGCCGGTACATTGGAACTCCGCACAGCGATCTGTCAGAGGTTAAAAGGTTTTTCTCTTTGTTACTCAGTTCATTACCATCTAAGAGGACTGATCAATGGGTTGACATCAAGTCCTAAGGAAGATATTTAGTTTTGACAATTTCTGGTTCTTGCTTTGCTTATTTGTGTTTTCTTTATCTGTTTTTAGAGCAGAATGGGATCTCATATACACCGGATCAGATTCTTGTTAGTAATGGTGCCAAACAGAGCATTTTTCAGGCAGTTTTGGTGGTCTGTTCTCCGGGAGATGAGGTGTGCCCACTGCTTAAGAAAATCATGCCAGGGAAATTTCTTTGATTATGATACATGTTCCGTTATTTCCAGTTTTAATTCCAATTCTGTTGCGTGCAGATTATGCACAACCCAATATCTCCATAACCAGAACATAAACATGCAATTGTAAATTGAAATATCAACGCACCTGTTTTAGGATCCATCGTCTTTCTTGAAGCGGAAGCAGGAACACAATGTTTCTTGCGCAAATCCTTCTCCTCTATTACCCTCCGAATCATTGGCTCAATGAGGCAGCCCCTCACGATTAACGTTAGAGTAACGCCCCTTAGGTGAGGATATGTGAGATTAGGGCTAGAGGAGAGACTTGAGCACTATTTATAGAGTTTCCAGCCAGTCCCCCTCATTACAGGCCAGGCTCAACTCGGCCTACACTAGCCAGCCCCATATTAGACTAATTAAGAAACCTTCTATCTCACATAAGACCAAACTCCGTAAAACGGTAAACGTTAAATGGTAAATTACAATAACAATGTCAATTAATTTAGTCCACAAATCAAGAAAACTCTTACATTCTCCCACTTGGACTATATTAATTGAAATTGTATTGTATGTGCGCACATTGATCCAGAGATAATTCTTAATAGTCAATCCTATCTCATAAAGTCTTCAACACCGAATCATGGTGGTAACTGCATGTATACACACAAAGCCTTCCATGGTCACAAGTGCTTTCAACTTTATTTGATATGGATTCAATATGGTAGTATGGAAAATGGCTAACATCTCTCATAGAGAGATCCATTTGTCAGTCACCATTCTCTTACTTAGGCGACACAAAAGTTTGTGCTACAAGAGAATGAAATTATGGTTCTAATGAACCCACATATGTCTTGTTCTTATGGTCAACCTTTCTTTATGTATCACAAGAACATATGCATAAGACTAATAACGAATTGCCCCTTAGCCTTCACTCAAGGTAATACCTTGAGAATTTTAACAATATATATATATATATATATATATATATATATTCAACAAAATAATAAACCATTCAAAAATATCGTATTGAATGCAAAAGTTGAAATATATATATCAAAACGTTACTAAATTGTAACAAATGCAGATATAAACTTTATTTTAGAAAAATAAAATATAACTCCCACTAAATGATGGCATCCCAAGACGTTCCTAGGCCCATACTAATGACATGTCGATCAAATACACATGGGCGTAGGCCTTTAGTTAGTGGATCTGCAATCATATCATCTGTAGGAACATAATCCACAGCAACGTCACCATTTTGTATTGATTTCTTTACAGTCAAAAACTTGACCTCCATGTGTTTAGACCCCTTGAGACTTCTATTTTTTTTAATAAACAACACTACAGAATTATTGTCGCAATGAAGCTATATGAGCCTATCCATAAAATCAAAAACTGATAACTCCCTAATGAGGTTCCAGAGCCAAATAGCTTGAGTAGCAGCTGTAAAACATGCTATAAACTCCGCTTGCATAGTGGAAGAAAATATGGATTTCTGTTTTTCGCTCTTCCATGATACTGCACCTCCTGCCAACATAAATATGTATCCTGTTGTCGACTTCTTATCATCTTGACAACCAGCAAAATCTGCATCAGAATATCCTGCTAGTTGCAAGTCAGGAACATGTCTATAAATCAGCATATAATCCCTTGTTCTCTTTAAGTACCTTAAAACCTTCTTGGCAACAACCCAGTGATTGCGTCCTGGATTTGACTGATATCTGCCTAGAAGCCCAACTGCAAAAGCAATATCTGGCCTAGTGCAAACTTGAGCAAACATGATACTTCCAAGCACACTAGCATAAGGTACATTCTTCATTTGAGCTTTCTCAAAATCCGAATCAGGGCATTGTGAAAGACTCAATTTATCATCCTTAATAACAGGAGCAACCCCTGGTTTGCAATCTTGCATATTAAATCTTTCCAAAATGTGATCAACATATGCCCTCTGAGATAAACCCAATGAACGGCATGAGCGATCCCTATGAATCTCAATGCCAAGAACAAAAGACGCCTCACCAAGGTCTTTCATATCAAAATTTTTCGATAACATCCGCTTTGTCTCATGCAGTAAATCGATGTCACTACTTGCAAGCAAGATATCATCCACATAAAGTATAAGCAAAATATATTTCCTCCCACTGACCTTGGTGTATATGCACTGATCTACTTTGTTCTCAACAAATACAAATGAAGTGACAACACTATGAAATTTGAAATACCACTGTCTAGAAGCTTGCTTAAGGCCATAAATAGATTTCTTCAATCTACAAACGAGCTTACCTGAGTCATCATCTGTAAAGCTCTCAGGTTGCACCATATAAACCTCCTCATTAAGGCCTCCATTAAGAAATGCGGTCTTAACATCCATCTGGTGTAACTCCATATCGAAATGAGCTACTAATGCCAAGATCACTCTGAAGGAATCTTTAGAAGAAACTGGAGAAAATGTTGCTTCATAATCTATTCATTCTCTTTGAGTGAAACCCTTAGCCACCGTCGGCCTTAAACTTTTCAATCTTTCCTTTGGAATCCTTTTTAGTCTTGAATACCCATTTGCAGCCAATAGGTTTGCAACCTTCAGGTGATTCAACAAGCTCCCAAACACCATTATGTTTCATAGATTGCATCTCATCTTTCATCGCATCTAGCCACAAATCTGATTGAGGACATGAGATAGCATCCTTATAAGTGACTGAATCAACAACACAGCCAATATCATAATCATGCTCTCCTAGGTAGACCACATAGTCTGGTGGTATAGCAGAACGTCTTTCCCTAGCAGATCTTCTAAGTGGAGCTACTTCATCCTCATTCTGAATTTGAGGAGCTTGAGGAATTGCATCAGGAACTGTCTCAACAATGGGATCTTAAGCCACAACAGGTTCATTTTGTGGCGCAAGAGGTTTCAAAATTGTCTGCACAGGATGAGATGAGGAGCCAGGAACTCCCACCAAACTATCATCTTCGATAGTTTGTGAGCAGCTACCCTTTTCAGCCACATCAAATTCCAGAAATTTTGCAGTCTGAGATTCCACAATTCTTATACCTCCATTGGGGTTATAAAACCGATACCCCTTTGAATGATCTGGGTAAGACACGAAATAGCACCGTGTAGTTTTGGAATCCAGCTTATTCAATGTAGGATTATATAACTTCACCTATGCTGGATATCCCCAAACTCTAAGATGATTCAGACTAGGTTTTCGTCCAGTCCACAACTCAAAATGAGTCAATGGAACCGCTTTACTAGGAACACGATTAAGAGTGTAAAGAGCTATTTTCAAAGCTTCACCCCCATAGAAAAGTAGGTAAATTGGTCCTACTAATGATACTTCTCATCATGTCCATAAGAGTTCGATTGCACCTTTCAGCTACGCCGTTTTGTTCAGGACTTCCAGGCATAGTAAACTGACCTACTATCCCAGAATCCTCTAAGTATTTGGCAAACGGTCCTTTAAGTTGTCCAGCATCACCGTGCCTACCAAAATACTCACCACCACGATCAGATCTAACAATCTTTATAACTTTTCCCAATTGTTTTTCCACTTCAGTCCGAAAAATCTTGAATTTGTCAAGAGACTCGGACTTTTCTTTAATCAAGTATAAGTATCCATATCGGGAATAGTCATCAATAAATGTGATGAAATAAAATTTTTTACATAAAGTAGCCATGTATGGTCCACTAATGTCGGTGTGAATTATCTCCCACAAGCCAGAACTTCGAACGGCTGATTTTTTTCTTTATTTTCGTCATCTTACCTCTATAACAATCTACACAAGTCTCTTGATCACCTTTAAGAGTAGGCAAGATGTGACCAAGTCGTTTATGCCACAGTGCATAAGACTGTTCCTTAGGTAAAGGTCTTTTAGAAACAACTTTTTCAGATGAATATGCAACATACATGTCGTTGGGAGATAAACTCAATCGATATAATCCATTGGATAAATTGCAACACCCAATCTTATTGGAACCATAAAAGATAGCGATAGCATTACTCTTTATCTCAAAAGAGTATCCACACATGTCCAAACAAGACACAGAAACTAAATTCCGCCTAAATGAAGGTACGTAAAAAGTGTTTCTTAACATCATCCTAAAACCAGAATTCAAAACCAAAACGACATCTCCCACGAACTCGACGTCAACTCTAATGCTGTTTCCAATAGTGAGCTTTGATTCATTCTAATTTGGCGTCCTTTTGTTTATGAACCCCTGTATAGTAAACGCAATATGATTAGTTGCACCACTATCTAGCCACCACAAATTAGTGGGAACTTCAGATAGATTGGATTCATAAACTAATGCCAAAGAATAATTAACTTTAGGCTCACTCTTCTTGTTTTTCTTAGACAACCAATCCTTAAACCTTTTGCAGTCCTTCTTTACATGTCCTCTCTCCCTACAAAAGTAGCAAAAAACAACCCTTCTCCTGGGGAATGCCTTCTTAGGACCCAAACTATTAGAAGGACCTGCACTGTTAGAAGGACCAGTACCATCAGGATTTCCTTTACTATTAGAAGGTCCAGCTGCTTCAGAATTTCTCTTCTGAGTCTTTACACTTTTACCCTTATCAGTAGCAAAACTAGAAGTGTAAAGAGCAATGTGCCCTTTGTCTTTCTTTAATTTCTCTTCCTCTACCACCACCCTGGAATCAGTTCATTAACTGACCAAGCTTCATCTTGGGAACTGTAATTAGTCTTAATGATCCCAAAATCAGGAGAAAGAGTATTCAAAGCTTGATGCACAATGTAGGTAGTGGGAATAGCAACATTAAGAGCCTGAAGCTTGGTCTGCAAATCAACCATCCTCAGAATATAATCTCTTACCCCACTTAAACCATCATACTTCATGGTAAATAGTGTATGAATGTGTGTCCCTATTTTAGCATTAGACGACACACGGTACCTAGCCACCAATGCTTCCATCATTTGCCTAGCATTACAGTCTGCAGGCAAACCACTCTTTAAGTGTTCCTGAATTGAACGCTTCATAGACAGCAAGCAAATTCTATTGCTCTTAACCCAAGCAATAAAGTGTGCTTTCTCATCCTCTGTGCTCTCAGCAGTAATGGCTGCCGGTCGATCAGCAGTAAGAGCCAAATGAACATCTGCCATCTCCATGGCAAACAGAAAATCTTCTCTCTACTTCTTAAAGTTGGAACCAGTGAGAACCTCAATAGTAACGGAGTTACAGTTTACAGAAAAGGTGACTGAAAGACAGCAGTATATAACAATTAGCATCATGTGAGTATTGTGTACACAAGTACACATCTAGAGAGTTACACGCAAAATCACATAATCACCTTTGGGCAGAATACATGACATGCAATTGTACACTCTCCACATGACAGCGGTCAAGAGAATACATTCCAATCTTCGTGAATACATTCCAATCTTCGTGAATTCATCACCTTTGGGCAGATGAACCACTAGGACTAGTCAATCCTCCACCACATCATCATGTATCCCTCCATGAGCTAATACACAATCACCTCCTTTGGGAGTATGACTACGCATTAGACCAGGAGACATCCCAGACAACATACGAGATAGAAATTTCTTAAACCCAATCAAGTGTGCCACTTTGGTAGTCACAACTCAATTGAATCCTTGAAACTCTCTCATATCAGGGATATATCTACATCTCACATACACCATATACATGTGATTTTAACTTTAGTGATAGGGGCACATATCACTCAAATCACATATCATGCTAATTAAACTGCCTTATACATTAACTAAAATAGCATACCTGTAACCCAGCACTTCTATTTCCAAAATCACAGAAAAATACAAGAAAAATAGGCAAAAATTCATTTAAAATACACGTACTTAGGGCTTTATATGCAATTTCATATCAATAAAATCATCAAACATATAAAATAAATATATCACAAGATAGGAAATCTCCATACGAGTCCAACGCTGCAAGCCACTCGCCGAAAGGAGTCCCCACGCGCCCGCACGCGCCGCCTGAGTGCGCGGTGCGTGGGGCTCACGCGCCAGACATATAGCCAACCTGAAACCGGTCCGACCGGTGGCGATTCGACCAGTTACCCGGTCCGACCGTCCGATCCAACCGCCCAGTTCGACCGGCTGACCGGATCGGTCAACCATTGACCGGGTCGGGTCGAATCCCGGGTTGGGTCGGATCTCAGGTCAGGTCGAACCCCGGGCCGGGCCGGGTCGGACCCCGAGTCGGGTCGAACCCCGGGCCGGGTCGGGTCGGGTCGGTGGCCAAGCCGGGTAAGTGACGTCATCGGGCGGTGCGCTGACGTCATCTAGTCAGTCACCGGGTCAGGTCGACCCGGGTTGCTGACGTCACCGTGACGTCAGCAGGCACGTGCGACGCACGCATCAGGTCGAACCCAGGTCGTTGACGTCACATTGACGTCAGCGGCCGCGTGCGGCGCACGCCCCGCGCGTGGAGGCGTGTGGCCGCGCGTGGGCGGTGCTCGACACCCCCAGTGGCGCGTGGCCGTGTGTGGGGGCGCGTGCGGCGTCCCTCGGCAATGCGCCGCCGACGGTTTTCACCGTCTCGTCGAGCCGAGTCCCAATTTGCAATTTAATTTGATTTTTATTGAACTTAAAATCTCGAAAATCGCAAATTATGGCAAGTATTATACTAATTAGGGCAAATCAGTATAATTTAGGGGAAATTCGCACAGATTAGGGTAAAACCAAATGTGTTCATGTTCTAGGGTTATGGAGGCTTTGATACCACATGTTGCGTTCAGATTATGCACAACCCAAGATCTCCATAACTAGAACATAAACATGCAATTGTAAATTGAAAGATCAACGCACCTGTTTTAGGATCCATCGTCTTTCTTGAAACAAAAGCAGGAACACAATGTTCCTTGCACAAATCATTCTCCTCTATTACCCTCCGAATCACTGGCTCAATGAGGCGGCCCCTCACGATTGACGTTAGAGTAACGCCTCTTAGGTGAGGATATGTGAGATTAGGGCTAGAGGAGAGACTTGAGCACTATTTATAGAGTTTCCAGCCAGTCCCCCTCATTACGGGCCAAGCTCAACTCGGCCCACACTAGCTAGCCCTATATTAGACTAATTAAGAAACCTTCTATCTCACCTAAGACCAAACCTCGTAAAATGGTAAACGTTAAACGGTAAATTACAATAACAATGTCAATTAATTTAGTCCACAAATCAGGAAAACTCTTACAAATTCCACAAGCCATAAATGTTGAAGGGAGGCATTATAGGAATCTATTGATATATTTGAACTGTTGGAGTAAAATAGCAGTCGAGAGCAGCTTTAAGCCACTTCTTGTTTCATGCGAAGTCTTCCGACAGGTGACTTGACTTTGCATCTGTGAAGGTGTGTTGAGTGATGACATCTTGGTTATATAGTCCTAGTGTTTATTAATGAATCTGACTGAAGAAATAATTCCCCACTTCTGTTATTGAATGTTGTAGTTGAATTTGTGAAAATAACACTAACAGTCCTTAAACTATGGCCCGATATGCAATATCATCTTTAAACTTTCAATTCATTAAATAAGGTTTTTACGCAATTTCTAAATGTTCAATTTAGTTTCTAAATTTTCAATCCAATCCCTCAACTTTACAATGCCAAATCAATCTTTCGAACTATTCACAAGTTTATGTAATTACACTATTACACAAATTTTTGAATATTTTTTCATTTCAATCCATTTCCTATATCAATTAAAAAAATGTTTATCTTTTTACTACCTTTGTACTTTTTGGGTTTTTCTAAATATTACTATAGTTCCATTTTAAGTATATTTCAACTTTGATCTCTATGATAGTGAAAATAGGCTCTCATCTCGAGTTATATTAGATTGATATTCATATTTTTTAATAAAATTAATCATAAGGAAATCTAGCAATGCTATTAACTTTATTAATGTAAGTCTCGAAACTAGTTTTTTTAGATAAAATTTTCAAGTTTTTGTATTTCTTATTCTCTTAACTATATTCAGTCAAATTTGTAACTTTGAAAATCAAAACAACGGGAAATTCAACCCAATACAAATATTAATGAAATTCTACTTATACTAAAATAGAGTTCATTAACCAAAATATAATTAAATGAAACTATTATAATATTTATGAATACCAAAAAGGTAAATGGATGGAAATGAAAAAGTATCATTAAATTAGGGCAGAAGTGTAATTATGAAAACTTGTGAATATTACTGAATGACTTATTTGACTTTGTTATGGATAGTTGAGGGATTAAATGCAACAAATTAAAGGTTTAGGATTAGAGTGAACATTTATGAATAATTTAAGAACCACATTAAATACATTAAATGTTTCAATGATGAAATTGAACATTTGCTAAAATTCAAGGACTGTTCATGTCATCTTCATAGTGGATTATGAACTCTTTGTCTTGAGTCTCCTCGTCACCTATACATCCTCTTGAAGACAGACAATCAGATCTCAACCTATGATTGAGCATGTCATGAATGGTCGGACATGGAAGTCTACTGCATGCTTTAGGCATGGGATTTGGCATGCTTTACTTCTAATATCGTTGCAGTTCTATGAGAACTTTAAGATGATGTTGGGTTTTCGTTTACCGATGGAAACTATATTCCAGAAGGAAATGCAGTTGGAGCCTTGGCGTAAATCTCTTTTGCTGTAGTGCAGCGAGTAATGAATTCATATATACTTCCATTTTGAAATTGCAATGCAAGGTGATGAAAAAGGATAGAAGCAATGGCTATATCTTCATAGTAAGAAAAGGCTTGTGAACTATGAAGTTTCAAAAGTTGAATATGGTAGGAGTTCAATCTTATTTATTTCTCAAGTGAATTCAGAGCAAAATGGCAGATACATATCTTGTATCAGTTAGGCATCAGAACCCTTACTTTCAATCATCCAGTCTAGGCAGCCACGCATTTAGTTTGATCCAATGTACGTGCATTCTGTTACTCTAATTCTTCTGTAACGCTTGGCTTTTTGCTTGGTATTTTGCCTGTCAATTTTGGACTTGCCACCTTTATTTTCCCTTACGAAGTCTCCATCGCCATCGTCTTGGCCAATGCGTTGGTTTCATCAGCCTTTCTCCTTAAATCACGTTATAACCAATTCTTTCACAGTTGACTATGGTTAAATCATTTGGTTGCCTCGCTATTTTTGTTCTTTTTCTTACACTTGTACTTTCGCACTTGCATAACATTTTCTTTCATAATGCTTCTTGGGGGAACTTTAATTGCTGTTCTTCAAATCATGGTTTTGTGTTTTTCCCTTGTGTATTTACGGACCAGATTCTTGTCCCAGGTTATAATTCCAGCTCCCTGTTGGGTGAGTTACCCTGAAATGGCAAGGCTTGCTGAAGCCAACCCTGTAATTGTTCCAACAAGCATCTCTGAGAATTTCTTGATGGACCATAAGCTTCTTGATGCTGCGCTTGCTGAGAAATCCAGGCTTTTGATTCTTTGTTCTCCGTCAAATCCCTCAGGGTCTGTGTACCCCAAAAAATTGCTCGAAGAGATTGCTAAGATTGTCGCAAAGCATCCCAGGCTTCTGGTACTAGAACTAGATTGAGATTTCCTTCATGCTACTTACGTATGTCAGATTGGCTTGACAGGTTATGGAAAAATTCCATGGCAAACATTTCAGGTACTGTCTGATGAAACATATAAACACATCACGTATGCCCCAGCTACGCATACAAGTTTTGCATCTTTGCCAGGCATGTGGGAGAGGACACTCACTGTCAACGGGTTTTCTAAGGTAATTCGATGCCTCTCCTTCTCAAGAACTCTTCGCATCCTAAATTTCAATTTCATGAAATTTATCTGTCGTTTAGTTTTGCTTCTTTGCTAGAGTATATTCTACCTCATGCCTGTATAAAAATATCTAATTTTAAGATGTTGGAAAATCTGTAGGCCTTTGCAATGACTGGCTGGAGGCTTGGTTATCTTTCTGGTCCGAAACACTTCGTTTCGGCTTGTGCAAAGATCCAGAGCCAGGTATAGCGCAGCATCAAATCTAATCGCTCAAATGATGAAGCTTCCAATGGAGGTTGCCTAGAGTTGACTGAAATTAAACTCGGTACAGAAGAAATTTTATGTCAGTGAAAGAAACTTATATCAGGGAGACAGAGCATTGGTTTCTGATGCCCAATATGTTGAAGTAGACTAAATATTGGATCAAGCAAGTTATTGAGGTGGTGTCCGGCATGTATAGACAACCTGTTCAAGTGATTGCTTTCTGATTCGATTTCCCGTGTACTGTGTCTGGCACTATATATCAGCGTTGGCCAACTGGCTGAATTTGTTTGGCGTTGTTGCAGCTTACTTCAGGTGCCAGTAGCGTAGCTCAGAAGGCCGCATTTGCCGCTCTGTCAATGGGAAATGCTGGAGGCGAAACTATCGCAACTATGGTAAAAGCTTTTAGGGAACGACGAGATTTCTTGGTTAAAAGCTTTGGAGAACTGGAGGGTGTGAAAATATCAGAACCTCAGGTACTAGTTCAGAGATTGACGCGGTAGACAAACTAATGATTCTCATTTGGTCTTCCATTGCAATTTCGAATTCCACATGCTTCTATATGCAGGGAGCCTTCCATATTTTCATCGACTTCAGTTGTTACTATGGACCTGAGGTCGAAGGTTTTGGCGTAATCAACGGCTCGGAGTCACTTTGCCGCTACCTGCTTGACACAGCCCGGGTATGCATCATTGAAGTGCTTGTTTATCTTCCTCTAGATGCAGGAGAAAAACAAAAGCTCTTGCAGATTCTCAATGCTATCTTGTGTAGGTTGTGTTGGTCCCAAGGGCTGCATTTGGGGATGACACTTGCATCCGCATCTCTTATGCCGCTTCCCTCGCGACTCCACGAGAGGCTTTTGGGAGGATTAAGAAAGCACTTGTCGCGCTGAGACCCGCTGCCACGGTTTGATGGTCACAATGTTGCCGCAGCATTGGGGACACCTTACACCAATTAGCTGCTGCTATTCTACTTCCTATCATACTTATTTGTTTGGATAGACTGTCATGGTAATTTGTTTGTGTTTGTCTCCCTTGTTTTGTTAATCATAATCGGCAAAGATAAGAGCAATGATCAGATGCAGATTTAAGATATATTTGGTCTTATGTATATAATCGCATTTCATTCCAAAGGAAAAATGTCAATGTGAGTTGTTATTTCATTGATTTTGGTTGGGAGCAGCCTAATATGTTCAGGAGTCGATTTGAAATATCTTGATAGTTGCTCATTAAGAATACCCTAATAGGAAGGAGTTCTATTTTGGTAGGATGCTAAAAAGGAAAAAAATCAAACAATTAGGAAGGATTCCTAACTTGGGTGGAGGTCTACCACTATAAACAAAAAGGCTTGGGTGGAGATTTTTTAGTGCATCAAAAAATCCTCCGGAGAGATTTCAAGAGTCTTCAATAATCCATATAAAAACAAGACATTTTGAGAGTTCATTAAGTGAGGACGTGTTTTGTGACAATTGTGAAGATTTATTACGAGAGAAATACCGTCAGAGTATTGATTCTAATCATTTGATTATATTAGAGCAGTTCCTAGATCAGAGTCCCAAGCTTTTTTTTCCATTTTGGATTTTTCACATAAAAACTTCTAGTGTATCGTTCTTCTTCTATTTTGTCTACTGTGTTATTTATATTTTTCTTTTTTCTTTTTTGTAAAGAGAATATACGTCTGCATATTATGCAATTTGGCAATTAGAATTCCGCTACAATTGATTGCAATCTGACCTAATTTACAGCATTTTTTTTTGCCCTTGCCGGTTCCCTTTGAGGGCTCCTTGCCTCTTCAGAACATGCTGGATCTACACTTTATTTGGAAACTTCACGCACAAGGGGAAGGGGCAAAATAGCATGTGGGTCACGCTTGAAAAGAAAAATAAAACACTATACCATAAAAATAAAAATTAAAAATAAAAACGAAAATAATTGAAAAATATAGAAATAACGAACAAACGGTCAAAAATTTGGTCTCTTTCAAGAAAATGAGCTTAAATTTGTTGTGAGATGAAATGGAATTGTATTTGTATAAGATTATTACAAATGATTAAAGTTTAACCAATGGGAACTCCCATGTATGGTTTTATTGAGTTTAGATTAATATCCAGAAAAACCCTAAACTGATACACCTGTAACAAATATATCCAAAACTAATTTTTTAACTATCAAAAACCTCAAATTGGTACACTTTGTCAAATTTACCACAAACTAGTACACTTATAATAAATTTACACTCTATTAGTTTTCGTTAAATTTTAATGTCAACTTACTAAATTAGATTACACGTGATAATTGATTGATATACTAGTTTGGGATATTATTCTTTATTTGTCACAGTTATACCATTTTTGTGATTTTTTGTTGTATTAATCCAATTTAATGGAGGGTACATTTGTCACAATATATTAATTTGAAGTTTTTAACGATCGAATAAATTAGTTTGGGATAAATTTATTACAAGTATACCCATTTAGGGTTTTTTACAATCATTTAGGATACTTGTCACAAGTTTACCAATTTAAAATTTTTCGTGATCAAATAAATAATTTTGAGTAAATTTGCCACATATGTACCAATTTGGGGTTTTTCAGGATATTCATCTATTAAGTTTTGAAATTGACTAGACGAGACAATTTCAAGAAAGGCATTTCATCTATCAGAAGCCAACAATTAACAACAAAGTCAATCCATCATTAATATGTAACATTTTACTATATTTTTGTTCACCTCGCGATAGTTAAATCTGTCAAATTTCTAAAGCTTGTTACGAGAGTGTAATGGAGTATTAAATTTTTCAAAAAGTGTAATCAAATTTAAAAATTTGTCAATAAAAGTGTAACTGAGTCCTAAAATTTTGAAAATTTACAATCAAGTCCTAAAATTTATTATGAAAGTGTAATCAAGTTCAAAATTTTTGAAAAGTACAATCAACAAAAGGACTTAATTTGACCAATTTGACAAATTTTAAGATCTGGTTGCACCTCTTGAAATTTTTAGGATTCAATTGCATTTCGTAACAAGTTTTAAAGTTTTATGACTTAATTGCACTTTTATAACAAGTTTTGGAATTTTCAATACACTTAACTCTTAAAAATATAATGGACTTTTCAATATGACATAAGGAAAATAAAAGGTAGAATTGACATGTGGTTTCATATCCAGTCCCATGCTTTTATCTAGAGAAAAGTAGCGTACGATGCTCACTTTAATGTCAAAACATTTTTTTCATATCAGTTAAGTGACATTTTATAAAATAAATAAAAAACGATCACTTAAATGTCAACTCTAATTTAGATCGTTGGATATCCGACATGACCATATTTTATTAATTTATTAGTCTTACATGATTCGTCAGCGTATCCAGTCAACATATAACCCCTAAACAATATTGTGTAAACAAGTTAATGAGTGATTATTTGAGTGCTAAAAATTGTAAATATGAATCATTTGAAAGCCAATTATTATTAAAAGTGATTATTTAAGTGACACTCATTATTAAAAAATGATCACTTCAATGCTAATTATTATTAAAAAATTAATCATTTTAGTGCCAATATCAATTAAAAGCGATCATCGTGTCACGTCATTTTAAACATCCACGTGGACTAGATTTTTAAAAATTATGCCAAGTCATATTAAAATTTTAAGTATAAATGTTATGTAATTAATTTGGCAAGAATTTCTCACCAAATGCACTTAAATGACCATTTTTCTTTGATTCGGCACTCAAGTGAGTCGGCAACAACTTTTGGCATTTATAATGTTATTCTCCCCATTGAGAAGTGGATCTAGGAAAAATACTCTATTTAAGGAAGGATGACGCAATGTAATGAGCCAATCCCACTGCTGTGTTGCGTAAGTATTGAACAAAGGGGAAAATTGTTAAAAAAAATATAAACCTATTACATTTTTGTCAATTTAATATTAAATCTTTTAATTTTGCCAATTGAGTTATAAATATTTTCACATTTTATCAGTTGAGTCTATTCAGCCAATTTTGACCGATATTTGTTGACATAGACATTGGGCGTGCCACATAAGATGACGGACATTGATGTTGATAATTTTTAATAACTTTTTGAAATTTTGTGGTTTTTTTCTTGTTCTTTTTTTCCCCTTTTATATGCTTTCTTTTTTCGGTTTACAGAGTAGGGTTGGCATACCCTCATTCGCTTTGGGCAAGGGCATCGCGCCCTCACTAGTTTTGGGTGAGGGCTGCGCCTAACTCCAAGCCCATAAAAAAAGAAGAAAAGAAAAAAGACATAAAAAGTTTCATTAAATTATTTTAAATTATTAAAAAATATTAACATCAGCGTCGGTCACCACCCACCACGGTGGCGTCGCTGGCTTCGGGCTTTCTCTCCCTCACGAAGGGGAGAAGTTCGAATTCCCAACGCCTCACTTGGTGACTTGTCTAGTGCACGTGGTGGTGGTTCCACGTGTCGCCCCCTGCTGGCTATACGAGGTTCTCTAGCTCACCAAAAAAAAAAAAGAAACATCAATGTCGGTCACAACCGGCGTCCACATCCACAAATTCTTGCCAAAATTGGCCCAACGGACTTAATTGGTAAAATGTAAAAATGTCTAAAATTCAATTGATAAAATTGAAATGTCTAAGATTGAATTGGTAAAAATGCAATAAATTTAGTATTTTCTGAGCAATTTTCCTTGATATGGGTCTACATTTGATTGGAAAACCATGGATTTCAAGAGGTGCACTATTCTTTCTGTCATTGCCTTGTGACCTAATTGATGTAAGGCTCCCTCTGACATAGCCACATGCCGGCAGCAAGCTCAACGACCGGTTGACAAATTAGAAGATGGTGACCGCTGAGGTTGACCGGTTCGCTGGCGTTGCAGTTAGCGAACTAGCGGGTGAAGTTACACGAGACTTTCTGCTAACTATCATTCAATGGGATCCATCATAATATTCTTATAGACCAAATTCTTAAAAAAAAAAAAAAAAAAAAAAAAAAAAAAAAAAAAAAAGAGTGAAAAGATGACATATTATTTGGGAAACGGATTGAAATGAATATATATTCTAAAATTTGGACATAAAGTGTAATTATGAAAAGTTGCGAAGAGTACCAAGTAACTTCTAAATAATACCAAATGACTGCTTTGATTTTTGGAATAATAATATAAATGGTCCATGAATTTTAGCTCAATGTATAATGAGGTGTAGTTCCTAAACTTTAACCCGATGTAATATCGTCCTTAAACTTTAATTTGAACAATGTAATCCCTAAACTTTTGGTACACATCCAATTTAGTCTCTAAACTATATCCCTTGAATATTATCACATGTACCAAAGTTTAGAGATCATATTAGATAAATTAAAATTCAGAAATAACATTGCACATTAAACATTTGACATCCTTAGATTAACTGATTCAAGAAATTGTCCGCTTTGATTTATCCCATTCTTAGTATTGCTCTAGCCTAAACATGCTTAACTTTGGAATTCCAAAGCTAAGCTTTGCAAATACGTTAAAAGGTGCTTCTATGAGTTAATTCCAATTTTCACATATATATTCTAAAATCATCATCTCCCTGTTTAGTGCATAGTTCAGTTCATTCTAGTTCCATTCGCCATCTTAGAAGCTTGCTAGGAACAATTCCTTGTCCAATCTTTATCCTCATCCTCATTGAATCAGGTTGTTACAGACCCATCAATTTTCACGTGATTTGTCTCTAAATCACACACTTGTGACGTCCCAAGATTAACTCACTCAAGATATCATGCGATTTGGCTTGTCTCATTTCAAGTCTCACTATATTATCTTTTGACATACAAATAGATTCTTTTCCAAGAGGTCGCCCATCTTGGTAGTACTCTAACTAGAGGATGTTTAATTTTGGAATTCCAAAGCTACGCATTGACGCTATATCAAAGTGCACATCCATGAGTCAATTCCAATTTTCACTCGCACGCACGCACGCGCACACACACACACCGAGTCATCACCTTTTGATTCGTTACACACACACACACCTTTATCATATCGAGTCGTCACCTTTTGATTCGTTACACACACACACACCTTTATCATACCGAGTCGTAACAAAGTTACACACACACATGTTTCAAAATCACTCTCCATGTTTTGATCACAATTTGATTCGTTCTTGCTTTATTCACCATTTTAGAAATCTACCGAGAAATGCTTCTTACCCAAGGCATTTGGCCTTGGTGATCACTGCCCACCTTTATCATACCGAGTCGTCGCACGCACACGCACGCACACACCAAGTCGTAACAGAGTTACACACACACATGTTTCAAAATCACTCTCCATGTTTTGATCACAATTTGATTCGTTCTTGCTTTATTCACCATTTTAGAAATCTACCGAGAAATGCTTTTTACCCAAGGCATTTGGCCTTGGTTATCACTTCCCACCTTTATCATATCGAGTCGTTACAAAGTTAAAGTTCGGAAATCATATTAAACAAATTAAAAATTATGGATTATATTGCATATTGGGTCAAAATTTAAGAATCATGTCTTTTATACTATGAGATTTTTTTTTTTTTTAAAGTTGATGGATTATATTGAAAAAATTGAATGTTTAGGGACTAAATTAAATATTTAATGATAGTTTAAGAAACACTTTAAACAAATTGAAACTCTAAAGGTGACATAATGCATCAGATCAAAATATAATGACTATTTGTGTAATTTCATCTATACAAAAAAAACTTTTTTACGACAACTCATTCACGTGCTTTAGAGAATATGAAGAAGGGAGAGCTAGAGTGAAATCCATTTCCACGGTCTAGGCACATTACAATTGTATGTTGTCCCCGACAATCCTCGTTCTGTAAATTATGGAAAGATTGTCAACGACAGTATAATAAATGCGCACATACGGTGTCACAGATGCACTTGCTGATCCCATGCTAGACAATGGGAATAAAAATTTGGTTAATTTAGTCACTCACTGTTTATCGGGTCTTAATATGTTTGGCATCACTCTTTTTTTTTTTTTTTTTTTTTTTAATCATTTTCTTCCAATATCCTCTGCCGGACTTCGCGAACTTGAAGAACTGATTTCTTTTTTTTTTTAAGGCGAAATGCTATTATTTTCCAGCCTTGCTCAATTATTTACTACTAGGTTATTAAATAATATCGGTGTTTACCAATATATCTTGATTGGACAAATCCAAAGAGATGGACTCCATTGGCACGAAAATAAAATTAAAGGACCAAACTGCACAAACAGTAAAACATAAATAACCAAAGCTGTACTGATCACGATTCATCCATTAGGTATCCATGAACGATGCACACAAAGGTTAATTGTAAGCTTCCAATATCCACCCGGACTGCTATCATTCTCCAACAAATCATGCCAATGAGAACGCGGCTAGTCGACTTTAAGTGTAGTCAGAATCCCTGAATATAGAGACTTTGAACACAACAGGGTTTTTCTCAACCAGTTCGAACACGCAAGCATCTCCTCTACGCAAAAAAGTCTCCCTTGCAAACGTGAGCCAACCTCCAGAAAATCTCCCACTGCCGTAACTCTCTGAATGCTTCAATAACTTCACTGACCATGATCGATTCATATACTTCAGCGTCACAAACTGAGGGCTTTTGCCGATATGACTCCGCATAAATACGGCAGGTACATTCTATAGCATATATTTGATGAACCAGAATTAGCCTTGACAAATTGAATTGAAGCCAGGGATATTGACACAACTTGGCAAATATTATCAGGAGGAAACATGGGAAAAAAATATTCAAACATAAAACATGTATCGTATGAAATTTTCATGTGCAATTAGGTCAAGCAAAGTCTTACCACACTGCAATATCTCAGACAACTGGGAGACATATTGACTATAAATGTTGGGTACACTGATCTGAACTTCCTGGCCATTTTGAGAGCAGGAGGACTTAGCCCTTTCGATCTATAAAAAGCAGAGCTTGCTCTCCTCTCAGAGTTTCTGGTAACGCCTGCAAATGATCATAATAGACATGGTGAACATCCATCATATTCTGAGATGAGAGACTGTATGTGTACTACAGTTCAGAGATGAGCAAGCATATGAACTGATTCGCATGAACAGATTGATAAGAGTTCAACACATACTCCTTTCAATTGCAAAATCTCTCCTTGAGGACATTGTAGTAGAACCAAAGAACAAACAAGGCAAGAAGTAAAATTTCTTAAGGCTGCAAAAGGAGAACTCACAAGAAGAAAATGACATAAGTGAAACTGATCATTCTTGATTACAAACTGATTATTCTTGATTGCAGTACATACCTTCATGGTTTTTTGAAGAACAAATCAGAGGTTTGTTCTTCTTTGAACTTGAGAACTCTCTGCCTCTCGATCGAGAGCGCGTACATATTAGATGCTTATGGGAATTGTTAGTATCTTCACCAGCTAGACCCGAACTCGCCTCCCCAGAAGTCCAGTTTGCTTTTTCACTCGTAATTCGACTTGCCCAACATTCCTCTGAGATTTTAACTGAGATATCATCAGTTTCCTCCTTCTTGGGCAGGGGAAATTCATATCCAGCTTTTGATTTTGGATAAATTGCAGGATATTCAATTTCCAATGAACTTGTATCGAAAATTACGACTTGGAAGATGGAATTCCGTTCATATCTAAAGAGTATCAATTGACCAGGAACAATAGAGTAATAATCTACAAACTTTAGCCATCCTTTCCCAAGCAAAACCCTGCCATCATCCCGTTCTAATTGTACTGGCCAAATTTCACCATTTGGAACCTTAAGAAACACTAAGTTTGAGAGGTCATTTCCATGTTTTTGCAAGAACTTCTTTGGCATCCCCTGTTCAAACACTTCAAATTTAGTTACTGGAGGGGGGGAAAGATTAAACGCATCAGGCACACGCACATACTCCTGTAAAACATAATTGAAAGGCAACAAATAATCTGAGGCTCGGTATTCCCATGAGAATGTAATAAAATATCCTAATTTCCTCCAAATAATTTGACAACAGGAAATTGCGACCATGCAAGTCCATAGCATAGTGAAACACTGGAGAACCTTATTTAGCACTCTCACAAGAAATTTTGGAATCTAGATAGTGAACAAGTAATTGTTATGGCTCCTTTTCAGGCCCCCCACAAAAATTTCTACGACTCGTTCGGCAATTTTATGAATCAGACATGCAAATGCAATCACCCATGTTCAGAAATTCTCACTGAGACTCTTGTCAAACAGGGAACTAGATTATGATAAGAAATACCCACATCACCCAAATACAGTAACTGAGTTGCATTCATCCAGGGAAATAGTCAGGCCGAAGGCTTGAATACCAGTGTTATCCAAATGGGGAAAAGAACGAAAAAGAAATACTGAAATACCTCCATATTCCGGCCCCACTTTTTGCTTATATTCAAATTACAACAGAAGATGCTTCAGTAGATGATTCGCACAAGACAAGCAATAGCTTGAATTATATTCCCATTCACAAGAAAATGCTCCTTAGTTGAGCCTCGGTCCTGGTAAACTAGTGTCACTTCTTGCACAGAATTCAACCTAACTAGGAAAAAGGAAAAAACTCCAGGGACTAGTCAAATTCCATGCGGGTTTCAATCCAAGGACTGGTCTAGAGAGACCAGTCACTGAAAAACAGAAGTTCTTTCCTGCAACTGAACCTCCTTGCATGAACGCATTTCGCTCACTTTGGTCACACAAAAATGTCAGGTCAGTCGCACGATCAGCCAGAAAGAAAGACCCTCGGCAGGAAAGATATACAGCGGGGGGAGGCAAAGCAGAATGACATAGAAAAAAATTCAAGAACCACTTGTGGTGGGGGTGGGGTGGGCGCGTTCTTACGGGCTTTCCGTCCGGAAGGGCATCGGAGGAGAGCATGATCTTGAAGAAATGAGGGGACTTGGGCGGTTCAAAGCCCTTCCGGCGAGCGGAAGTCATCCTGTTGCGAGAGAAAAACTCCTTTCAAGGTCTCATGCACTCGACTTTGTCTCGCCTGCTTCTCGGGTCGCGTCGTGCATTCCTGTGGCGGGTCATCGGTGTGCTCATCGGCCAGAGCAACGAAACCATCGCATTCTAGTCCAACTTCCATCTGGGTGAGAAGAGAAGAATTCTCTGCAAACGGTGACAGGTGGAAGCCATGCCTCAGGTTGGTTTTCTTCCCGGCCAGAGGCGATTCTCGAGTGGCGATGTTGCTGCTGGTCTCATACGTGCCATGCTGAATTGGAATGCGTCGTCAAGCATTTCCTACTCATGCCAATTACGACTTTGAAAATGTGCAATCAAATTCTAAAATTTATCTATCATGAAAGTGCAATATATTCTTAAAATTTTCAAATACAATCATATCGTAAAATTTATCATGAAAGTATAATTGAATTTTAAAATTTTCACAACATGTAATCAACAGACAGACTTAATTGGATCAATCGATAAGTTTTAAAATTTGAATACACTTCTTTTAAAATTCTAGAACTTAATTGTATCTTCATGATAAATTTGAGAATTTAATTATACTTTTTAAAAATTTTATAACTCGATTATACTTTTTCAAAGAATTTTAAAACTCCTAATGCACTTATCTAAAAAATTTTATATAGACCATGAATAACAAGTTGACGCAGCCACTGAAGAGTCATCTAAGGGCAATTGTTAAGACATTGATTGAGAAAACATTCGTAATTAGCGATGCATGATCTTATATGATACAAGGATTGTATCTCATAAGCATTGCATTAAATTTCTATAATTTAGCTATGATCAAAACTTGAAAAGACAACAGCGAAGCGCGGCTAAACAAGATAAAGAGTAACTAGAATCTTGACAATCACTTTCACTCACCATCGCCAAAGCACAGTTCTTTTAAGCACATTTCAGTTTACAGATCCATTGGTTGTCCGAAAGAGATAAAAAAAGAACTCCATAAAATAATGTGTAGCTGATAATAATGCTGATATCGCTCTCCAAAATGATGGCAAGCATTACGGTGGTAAGACTCCGCTCAGGCAGAACTCCCGAAAATAATACCGATACCGTTCCTTTTATGGACTTTTCACTGTATTTTCTTCTTCTTCTTTTTTTCTCTCTTTTTGTTATCATTTATGCTAGAAAGACAGTTCAATATGAATACCTATCATTTGATTCCCGCGTAAACTAGGAAACTGCTATGGATGCATTGTTAGAAATCAAGAGCGAGATAAAACTTGGGATAAAAATGTCACAAGTACCAGCTACGACATATTTTTTTAGAATGAAATGCGATGATACACTTCAATAGAGGATGTATCTTATATCTGCATCTAAATCATTCCTTTCATTATTCCTGTTTTAATTAACAAAACAAGGAGAGACAACAACAATTACATTACGACAACAGAGTCTATTCAATCAGATGATTGTGATGGGAAGTACAGCAGTGTAAGTTGTCCCAAGATGTTGCGGAAACTATGTCATCATCAAACAGGGACAGAAGGTCTCAATGTGAGGAGTGCTTTCTTAATCCTCCTGAAAGCCTCCTGTAGAGTCGCGAGGGAAGAGGCATAAGAGATGCGGATGCAAGTGTCATCCCCACATGCACCCCCCGGGAGCAACGCAACCTATACAAAATAGCATTGAGAAAATTTCCCAAAGTCAGTCGGAAGTGGTACTATGATTTGCTATGATGCTATTTCTACTCAGCATTTCAGATGTCAACATTTTCATGAGGGGCAATGTAGGAATTCAGTACAAACATCTGCAGGAGTGTTCTTCTTTTCCCCCATCTAGAGGAAGATAGACAAGCACTTCAATGATCATACCTGGGCCCTGTCAAGCAGGTATCGGCAAAGTGACTCCGAGCCATTGATTACCCTGAAGCCTTCGACTTCAGCTCCATAGTAACAGCTGAAGTCGATGAAAAGATAGAAGGCTCCCTGCATATAGAAGCACGTGGAATACAAAATTGGAATGAAAAGTGATTATAAATGGCAAAACAGTGAAGGCCAGAGGAAGACTGAACAAGAATGATTAGTCTGTATGCCAGATCAACGTCTGATTTAGTACCTGAGGTTCTGAATACTTCACACCCTCCAGTTCCCCAAAGCTTTTAACCAAGAAATCTCGCCGTTCCCTAAAAGCTTTTACCATAGTCTCGACAGTTTCGCCTCCAGCATATCCCATCGACAGAGCGGCAAGTGCGGCCTTTTGAGCCATGCTACTGGCACTTGAAGTAAACTGCATTGTCAAACAAAATTCAGCCATTCGTGTAATGCTGATGGATAGTGCCAGACAAAGAACTGGGCAATTTCAATCAGAAAGCAATCGCTTCAAAAATTTGTGCTACACAAATTGGCTAACACCTTAACAACTTGCATCATCCCAAGTCTACTTTAACATATTGGTTACTTATGTAACCAATGATCGTTTTGGTTACTTATGCCCCATCGGACAAAGAATTTTCCATATTGGACTTCAATTTCGTTTTAAAAAGCTACATTGGAGCCAAAATTTAGTTTAATTATGAAGGTTGAATCCCCGGAAAATTCACTCAAAGGAGCGGGTTTTCACCAATTTGGCACTTAAATGATAAAAAAAAAAAAAAAAAAAGTTATAGCATCTATATAAGTGCCATATGAAAGTTATGATACTGGTGGCATTATTATCCCCAGTGACAGAAGCCAATGCCCTCACTATGATACAAATTTCATCAACATAAAATTTCCTCTCTCCAAGTTTGATTCCAATCAACTCCTAGGCAACCTCCATTGACAGCTTCAACAGTTCACACTGGTTCTTTCTATAAAATTAGATATTGATGCTGCACTATACCTGGCTCTGGATCTTTGCACAAGCTGAAATGAAGTGTTTCGGACCAGCAATATAACCAAGCCTCCAGCCAGTCATTGCGAACGCCTATAGATTTTCCAACATTTTAAAATCAGATACTTTGAAGGGCGTGTAGTAGAATATATGCTAGCAAAGAAACAAAAACTAGATGAAAATGATAAATTTTCTGAGATTGAAATTTAGGACGCAACTAGTTCTCAAGAAGGAAAGGTTTCGAATTACCTTAGAAAACCCATTGACAGTGAGTGTCCTCTCCCACATGCCTGGCAAAGATGCAAAACTTGTATGTGCAGCTGGGGCATATATAATGTGTTCATATATTTCATCAGACAGTACCTGAAGAGTTTGCCACGGTATTTTTCCAAAACTTGTCAACTCAATCAAACATACAAAAGAAGCACAAAGGAAATCTTAGTCTGCTTCTAATACCAAAAGCCTGGGATGCTTCGCAACAATCTTAGCAATCTCTTCGAGTAATTTTTTGGGGTACACAGACCCTGTTGGATTTGATGGAGAACAAAGAATCAGAAGCCTGGATTTCTCAGTAAGCGTGGCTTCAAGAAGCTTATAGTCCATCAAGAAATTCCCAGAGATGCTTGTCGGAACAATAACAGGTGTGGTGTCAGCAAGCCGTGCCATTTCTGGGTAACTCACCCAAAAGGGAGCTGGAATTATAACCTGGGACAAGAATGTGGTCCATAATACGCAAGGGAAAAGCACAAATCCATATTTAGAAGGACAGCACTTAAAGTTCCTCCAAAAGGCATTAGGTGAGGAAATTTCATGCAAGTGGGAAAGTTCAGATGACTTTATTTAAGAGAGAGAAAACAATAAAGATGCCAAAAAACGATTTACCCATAGACAAGGATGAAAGAAATGGTAAGAATGATCAACATGATATAAGGAGAAAGGCTAATGAAACCAATACATTGGCCAAGACAACAGCAGTGGGGTCTTCATAAGGGAGAATAACTGTGGCAAGTCTGAGATTGACAGGCAAAATTACAAAGCAAAAAGCTGAGTATTGCAGAAGGTTTAGACTAACAGAATGCATGTACATTAGATCAAAACTGAATGAGAAGCTCCTTTGACTGGATGACTGAATAGAAGGGTTTTGATGCCTGAGTTATACAATATATGTATCTGGAGGATGGTTAGGTCTGGATTGGGGAAATTCTCTCTCAAACTTCACTAGAGAAACTAATAAGATCGATCCCTTCACACTCACCATTTTCAACTATTGAACTTCAGAGTTTGCACACCTTTTACTTATTATAAACATATAGCCATTACCTTTAAATGCAATTTCAAAATGAAAGTATAAATGAATTCATTACCTGCAAAATAGATCTATGTCAAGACCACAATTTCACATCCTTCTAGAGTATTGTTTATATTAATAAACAAAAACCCAATGGTATCCCCCATAGAACTGCGAGGATATTAGAAGTAAAGTAGGCCAAATCAAATTCCTAAAGCATGGAAGTTCCCTGCCCGGCCATTCATGACATACTCTATCATAGGTTGTGACCAAATTAAGTGTCTGGGGGAGGATGAATACGTGATCAAGCGAGATTTAGTACAAAGAGTTTATAATTCAATAACAGCATATAATAACAAAAGTATGGAATTATATCTTCAGCTAGATTCATAACAAACTACAAAGCTACATGACCAAGATGTCATTACTCAGCACAACTTCACAGATGTAAAGTCATGTAACCTATAAGAAAAAGTTGCATCAAACAAGAAGTGGCTTAAAGCTGCTTTCAACTGCTAATTTACTTTAAAAGTTCAAATTTTATCATAGATGCCAACAATGGGCAAAATTGCCTCTCTTCAGTGTTTATAACTTATGGAATTGGAATTAAAACAAGGAAATAACTGAACATGTATCATAATAATAAATAAATAAATAATCACTTGAATGATTTCCCTAAGGAACAGGCAGACCTCATCTCCTGGAGAACAGACAGCCAAAATTGCCTGAAGAATGCTCTGTTTGGCACCATTACTAACAACAACCTGATCTGGTGTATATGAGATGCCATTCTCCTCTAAAAACAGACATAGAAAGCACAAATAAGCAAAGCAATAACCAGTAATTGTCATGACTAAATGACCTGCACAGGACTTATGTCAACCCACTGATCAGTCCTCTCAGATGGCAATGAACTGAGAAACAAAAAGAAAAACCTTTTAGCTTCTGACAGATCGCTGTGCGGAGTTCCAATGTGCCGGCATTTGGTGTATATCTTGTATAGCCTTCCCGAATAGCATTAATTCCAGCCTTAGGAACGAAAGTGAAAGAAGCTAATATCAGTTCACTCGGTCTTATATATATATATAGATAATTAAGGCACCCAAAGCGTTTTACCTCTGCTATGACAGAAGGCGTATCAAAATCAGGTTCCCCAGCTGCTAACATAATAACAGGTACACCAGCTTTTGAAAGATCAGTCGCCTGGTCTAGTATAGCCAATGTTTTACAAGGCTTCACAGCATCCACCCTTGGACTCAGAGTGAGGTCAACATCCATTTGTCCTGGACCACCTTGTGCTTCCACCACTGCAGTTATTTAAGGCAGCTGAATTTCCTTAGTATTATCTTCGGCTCTGGCAAGTGAAAAGGATCATCAGCAGTGAAATCTAGCAACCCAACTAAAATAAGGCGAGATGAAAGTTTTCAATAGTCAATATACTGCTTAAACAGCAGTAGAGAACCTCCATCGCCCACAAACCGCAACAAAATGCACGACATACATTATCACATCGACACCATTTAAACGCTGATCATGCAACTTTTGGGTGAACAAACAGCATA
Source organism: Eucalyptus erythrocorys (assembly GCA_014182555.1). NCBI lineage: Eukaryota > Viridiplantae > Streptophyta > Magnoliopsida > Myrtales > Myrtaceae > Eucalyptus > Eucalyptus erythrocorys. Next base: position 5,162,157 of record CM024605.1, on the reverse strand, counting down.
AATTACAAAATGTTCTTTCTTTTCCTACAAATTCCCTGTTACTCTTTACTTTCCTCTTTCACTCGTAGGCTCAGAGTGATCAACCCAAGGCCATGGATAACCCATAACTCACATGATATCACCAATTTCGTTCCCAAACACAACCCCCGTGGGCCTCTCCACGATTTAACTGCCATCGCATCCCATATCTAGCAAACTAATATGTGAATGAACTAACCCATCCGCCACTGCAACTTGAAAAGACAAACCCACATCTGGAACACTCTGCCAGCGACAAAACAATACGATTCCCACTAAAAAATGTGAACCTTTTAAGCAGTCAACGTATACTCCAAATCATACAGCACGAGCATCAAACCAACTTCGAGACAGAACAGGAGCCGATATGGGTTTCCCCACCGACCCATCATCGGAACTCGAAATTTCCCGGCGAAAGCTACAAGCAGAAGAAGGAATTGGACGTACCTGAGGGGAGAGAAACTGGAAGGGAAGGAAAGAAAACTTGGGGAGGCGCTGTCGCTGCTTCGGATGCGCGTGAGAGACTGTGAAAAGCCACTGTCAGGGAGCACCAGCACCATTGGCTAGGCAACGTGGAGTCATCCTCTTGGAGAGCCGGCTTCTATTTTATGCCGTTAGAAAGTCACATCCCAAAAATTTAAAATTCATGGGCAGAAAGAGGAGAAAATATTCAGTGGTTCGTGCGCGCCACGTCATTAGCTGACGTGGCGTACACGTACCACCTAGATACCGATACCTGTCATGTGGGATTCGCTGGAAAATGAAAGGGCTCGGTCAGCTCGGCTCGGAGGGGAGAGAAAGAGACTCATTTTGTAGTTTTGAAGTAATTATTTGAGTGGAGCTGGGACTAATCACCATTAAAGTGCTAATCGAAATTCCCTTTGCCTAAAATGAATTTGAGTATAGGCTGGTCTTGAACTCCAATGCTAGCAACCATTTGTTAGGAGGGAGTATGATTACAGATTTTCAATTGTCGGAGGTTTTTAGACAAAATATCAAAAGGGAATTTTTCATGGAGCAATCATTTGTGTAGTTTGTATATCCCATGTATGTCACATGCAAAAAGGTTCTTAGGAATGATTTGAAGGTGTGCTTGGCTCCATCTAATATGTTACGAATGTTATCCATCCTTGCATTTAAGTGGAGTTGGGTAGAAATTAAAACTTGAGAATTGGATCGGTGGGAAAAGATCCGGTTCTAGGTTTTAAAATATGCACAATTGGTTTTAGATTCCAAAAATTGGAGAACTTATCTAAGCAGAACCAAAAATCAAGACCTTGAAATTTGGAATAAGTCTTTGTGTTTTTCTTGTTCTATATCTTCGTATAATCTTATAACATTCCATGGCATCTAATGATGAGTGAGTAATCTAAAATCACTACTCTAAATTTTTATTTCTAACAACAATATTTTATAATTTTTTGTGTCTGAATATGAATTGTAATCACTGGATTGTTTATTAAAAGTTATGATTCATTGCGATCATTAAATTAAGAATATATATAAAACCTAGGTAGACCTTGGATTTGATCTCGAAACTTGTGATAGAATAGGTTCCAAGTTTTTAAATACCTAAGTGAAACTTGGACGAAACGTAAAACCGCTTGCACCTATTATTATTGCCATATGATTGATTTGTATGACCATCATCGATATGATTTGACTATGTATACGAATCTAGATTTCAAAAATTGGGGAATTTGTTTCAACGAGTAAATTTTGGATGAAACCTGCACGAAATTTAGCTCACTCTTATTGTATATTACAATTATTGCTATGATTTGATTATATGTATATATATGTATATGTATATATCATATGATTTTAGTCTCGCCTAAATTAGGGAAGTAAAAGGGACCACAATTTTTTTTTTTTTCGCTAAAAATCAAAATGAGATAATGGCTTTGCTTATTTCACTAAAAATGAAAACTTTAAATAATATTTTTTTGAAAACCTCATTGATATCTGTGAATATTTTCAGTAAATGTGTTAAGTAATATCTAAACATTTTTGTGGCCGACAAAAATGGCTTTCATTTATTCATTTTTATAAATGACATAAGTAATCATTTTAATTTTTTTTTTGTCAAATAAGATGAATGAAAAATTTAACCTTGCCCATATAATGGTACGGATAGACAAAGGCCGGGATTGGACACGATGCATGGCAACTGTTTTCTCCGCTATTTTTCGGATTTTCCATTGAAAAGTCCATTTCTTGAAGTATCAAAAGGTGAATAGAACTTCAACAGTAAAATGTCACTTATGAGTGATAAATTTGAAATACCAATGTACGTGGACATTTTCTTTTGGAACGAAATGCGATTATACACTTAAGAGAGAATACATCTTAAATCTGCATCTAATCATGCCTCTTATTTTCACTAATTATGATTAAGAAAACAAGTAGAGCCTACAACAAATAGATCATGGCAACGTAGTCTATCTGGCAGCTACTTCATGTAAATGCTGCGACAACTCTGCGATCATCACACCGGGACAGCAGGTCTCAGCGCGACAAGTGCTTTCTTAATCCTCTCGAAAGCCTCTTGAAGAGTCGGGAGAGAAGCGGCATAGGAGATGCGGATGCAAGAGTCGTCCCCAAATGCACCCCCCGGGACCAACGCAACCTATACAAAATGGTGCTCAGAAAGTTACCCAAAAGTTAATCAGAAACGGCACCAGGATGTTATATCTAATCAGCATTTCAGATGTTAACATTTTGGAGAGAGGCGACATAGGAATCCGGTACAGACACATCTGCAAGAGTTTTTTTTGTTTTTTTTTTTTTTTGCCCCCCCCGGCAACTAGAGGAAGATAAACAAGCACTTGAATGATCCATACCTGGGCCTTGTCAAGCAGGTATCGGCAAAGTGACTCTGAGCTGTCGATTGCTCCGAAGCCTTCAATTTCAACGCCATAGTAACAGCTGAAGTCGATGAAAAGATAGAAGGCTCCCTGCACATAGAAGCAAGTGGAATATGGGATTGCAATGAAAAGTGATGAGAAACAGCAAAACAGAGTAAGGACAGAGGAAGACCGGAGAGGAATGATTAGTTGGTATGCCGGGTCAATCTCAGATTTAGTACCTGAGGTTCTGAAATCTTCACACCCTCCAGTTCCCCAAAGCCTTTAACCAAATAATCTCGCCGTTCCCTAAAAGCTTTCACCATATTTGTGACAGTTTCACCTCCAGCATATCCCATTGACAAAGCAGCAACTCCAGCCTTTTGAGATATGCTACTGGCACCAGAAGTGAACTGCAAGAACGCAAAACATATTCATCCATCCGCCCCATGCTGATAGATAGTGCCAGACACAAAACTCAGGGAACTTTGAATCCGGAAGCAATCACTTCAAAAGGTTGTGTTACACAAATTGGCCACCATCTTAATCACTTGCTTCGTTCCAATGTTAAGTTTACTTCAACTTACTAGGTTTCAGAAACCAATGGTCTCTCTGTGTGACATTAAGTTCTTCATTGACATAAAATTTCCTCCCTACCAAGTTTAATTCTCATCAACTCCTAGACAACCTCTATTGACAGCTTCATCAATTGCTGTGTTTCTTTCTATGACAAATTAGATTTTCGATGCTGCACTATACCTGGCTCTGAATCTTTGCACAAGCTGAAATGAAGTGTTTTGGACCAGCGACATAACCAAGCCTCCAGCCAGTCATTGCGAATGCCTATAGATATTCCAACATTTTAAAATTAGATACTTTTATAAGGGCATATAGTAAAATATATCCTAGCATAGAAGCAAAAACTAGATGAAAAAGAAACTTTATATGAGATTGAAATTTAGGAGGCGATTAGTTCTTGAGAAGGAAAGGGTTCTGATTACCTTAGAAAACCCATTCACGGTGAATGTCCTTTCCCACATGCCTGGCAAAGATGCAAAACTTGTATGCGTAGCTGGGGCATACATAATGTGTTCATATATTTCATCGGACAGAACCTGAAAAGATTGCATGGAATTTTTCAATATATTGTCAACTCATTCGAACATTAGTAAGGAGCATAAATGAAATCTTAGTCGGCTTCCAATACCAGAAGCCTGGGATGCTTTGCAACAATCTTAGCGATCTCTTCAAGTACTTTTTTGGGGTACACAGAACCTGTTGGATTTGATGGAGAACAAAGCATCAGAAGCCTGGATTTCTCAGTAATCGAGTGTTCAAGAAGCTTAGGGTCCATCAAGAAATTCTCAGAGATGCTTGTTGGAACAATAACAGGTGTGGCATCAGCAAGCCTTGCGATTTCAGGGTAACTCACCCAATAGGGAGCAGGAATTATAACCTGGGACAAGAATAGTGGTTTGTAAATACACAAGGGAAAAACACAAAACCATACTTAGAAAAACAGCACTTAACATTCCTCCAAGAAAAACTATGCAAATAAATGATTTAATTATGGACAAGGATGAAAGAAATGGATAGAATGACCAACATCATTTAAGGGGCAAGATTAATGAAACCAATACATTGGCCAAGATAAGAGCGAAGGGGAGTTCATAACGGACTAACTGTGGCAAGACTAAAAGTGACAGGCAAAATTCCAAAGCAAAAGCTGAGCGTGGCAGAAGGATTAGATTAACAGAATGCACATACATTGGATCAGAATTGAATGGCTAGCTGCCTAGACTGGATTATCGAAAAGAACGACTTTGAGGCCTTAGTGATATCAGATGTGTATCTGTAAGATGGCTACATCTGGATTGGGGAAATTCTCTTGCTCTAACTTCACTAGAGAAATCAATAAGATTGATCCTTTCATACTCACAACCTTCAACTTTTGAACTTCAGAGTTTACACACCTTTTTCTTGTGATGAAGCCACTGCCGATATCCTTTTCCATTACCTTTTATTGCAATTTCAAAATGAAACTACATATGAATTCATCACTTGCTGCCCCACAACAAACGACATCTATGCCAAGGCCACAACTCACATCCTCTTAGAATATAGTTTATACTAACAAACAAAAACCCAACAATATCTAAAACTTCTCATAGAACTGCAAAGATATTTAAAGTAAAGTGGGCCATATCACATGCCTAAAGCATGCAGGAGCCTTCCATGCCTGGCCCTTCATGACATACTCCATCATAGGTTGAGATCAAATGAAATGTCTTCAAGAGGACAAAAAGGTGACCAGAGCAAGACTCAGGATAAAGAAATTTAATTCAATTACAGCATGTGATAACAAGAGTGTGGAATTGTTTATTCAGTCAGATGCATAACAAACTACTAACACTTTATGACCAAAATGCCTCACTCATTACAACTTCACAGATATAAAGTCATGTCACCTATCAGAAGACATTGCATCAAACAAGAAGTGGCTTAAAGCTGCTTTCAACTGCTAATTTACTCCTTAGGTTCAAATATATCACAGGCAAAATTGCCTCGCTTCAGCATAGATGACTGTTGGAGTTGGAATTAAAACAAGGAAATAACTGAATATGTGTCATGATGAAAAAAATTTCACTGGCATGATTTCTTTAAGCAATGGGCAGACCTCATCTCCCGGAGAACAGACGGCCAAAACTGCCTGAAAAATGCTCTGTTTGGCACCATTACTAACAACAATCTGATCTGGTGTATATGAGATCCCATTCTCCTCTAGAAAAAAGACATAGAAAGCATTAATAAGCAAAGCAATAAACAATAATTGTCATAACTAAATGTCCTGCGCAGGACTTGATGTCAACCCATTGATCAGTCCTTTTAGACGGTGATGGAGTGAGTAACAACAAGAGAAAAACCTTTTAGCTTCTGACAGATCGCTGTGCGGAGTTCCAAAGTGCCTGTATTTGGTGTGTATCTTGTATAACCTTCCCGAATAGCATTAATTCCAGCCTGTGGAACAAAAGTGAAAGAAGCTAATAATAATTCACTCAATCATACAGATCAGATAGTCAAGAGACCTGAAAATTTTTACCTCTGCTATGACAGCAGGTGTATCAAAATCAGGTTCTCCAGCTGCTAACGCAATAACAGGAACACCAGCTCTTGAAAGAGCAGCCGCCTGGTCAGTTATAGCAACCGTTTTCGAAGGCTTCACAGAATTCACCCTTGGACTCAGGGTGAGGTCAATGTCCATTTGTCCTGGACCAGCTTGTGCTTTCACCACTGCAGTTATTCTAGGCAACTGCAATTCCTTCGTATTATCTACAGATCTGGCAAGTGACAAGGATCGTCAGCAGTGAAATCCAACAACCCCCGACTGAACTATGGCAAGACAAAAGTTTTCAAGAGTCAATGCCCTGCTTAAACAGCAATAGAGAGCCTTTCTCTTGCAAACCACGACAAAATACATATCATACATCACCATCATATTGACACCGGTTAAGTGCTGGTCATGCAACTTTTGGTTAACAAACATTATGGATTATCATCTGCTCTCCCTTTTCTTACAAACTCCCTCTTCATCTTTTCTTTTACTAGCAAGATCATGGTGATCAACCATGGATAAGCGATGACTACCATGATATCACCCATTTCCATCTCCCCCTGCCACGATTTAATTGTCATTGTGGCCAATACCAAGCTAACCAATACGCAAATGACTTAACCCATCTTCCCCAGCAATTTGAAAATCCAGAGCCACGCATCTGGACATCTCTGCTGGGGACTACGCAATACAATTCCCATTAAAAAAATTCAACTTTCTCAAGCAGTCAACGCATTCTCATATTCGTAGAAGCAGATCCAGGACCAACCCACAATCATACAACACAAGGATCACATCCACTTCGCTACAGAACAGAAGGAGATAGCGTTTCTGCACAAACCCAGAAGCAGAAGAAAAACTCGAAACGCCCCCAGCGAAAACAACAAGCAAAGGAACGGACTTGACTCACCTGAGGGAGAAACTGGAAGGGAAGGAGACGAGGTTGGAGGCGCCGCCCCAGCTCGAGCGGCTAGACCCGAGACATCGCTGCTTGAGATGCGCGCGAGACTGGGAAAGGCAAGTGCCAGAGGGAGCACCGGCTGTGGCGGCCATGGCAAGTTGCTGGTGGGTTCTGCTCGAGCTTTGCGCCAAGTGCAGCGGGTGGATTCGTCAGCGAATGTCAAAGGACGGGCAACGCCTTTTTTGATGGTCTTTCGCTCGTGAAGAATTTGGTAGGGGGGTTGGTGGGAAAGCCAGGCAGGCACCAAGAGAGGGTTTGTTGTGGGGGCGCTATTCAAGGTGCCAAACTTCCCCCCGTTGTCCTCCATATTGTCTCGAGCACTTTCCTTCCCGGGGGTCGACACCGATGTTGACCGCCCGGACATCATCGGTATGAGGTTACCCGTCTTGGGAATCTACGGTCCCGATTCGAGTAGATGCGGGTCTCGGCCGGCCACGTCATCGTAGCGACTGCCCCATTGGTGGGGCCTGCAAGGAACGAGCATGCGACTAATTCATTTGAGACGTGTATGATCCTAATGTTATACTCAGGGACCCGGTACAGTCGACAGCCAGCGGCTAAATCTGAGAGTGACATATGAAAATCAACACCACTTGCACCAAGTAAGTCACCAAGTGATACGTTGGGATTCAAACTTTTTCCTTTCGTGAGGGGGGAGAGAGCCCAAAACCAGCGATGCCACCGCGGCGGTGCTATCCTAAGGTTATATTTGATAGTCAAGGTAAAATTTAGGATTAGATAAAATTAATCATATCTAGCGTTTGGTAATTAATAAAATCGGATATAAAAAATATAATGAGAATAAAATTATTTGATGAAGAGATATAAGAAAAGTAAATATGACTTTTAATATATCTAATATAAAATTTACTTTTTTCCAAATAACAAACATCTGAATTTAATAAAATAAAAAATCATATTTGAATTATAATATAAAAATTTAAATTAAAAATAACAATAATTTTGTTTTTATCTGTTCCTTTTTTATTTGTATATTCGAATTTCTTTCTATCTCATAATATAAATTCATTATATATACATATACATATTTACCATTTGTAGTTATTACATATTTTAGTATTTTAGGTTTATTAGTATAGTTTACTATTTTTTTTTTACAACAGTATAGTTTACTATTTAATAAAGTTTTATTAGAGAATGATGAAGGGGAAAAAGAAAAGGATAAAAAAAAAAAAAAAAAAAGAGGGAAAAAATGATTAAAAATAAGTAAATAAAGATGAAGTAGGTATAAGTGTCGTGAGGAATTTCTACCATATTCATTTGTGTATTTAGGTCTATTTACATTGATATGCTCTTTATATCAATATAATTGACATGATAATATGTGAAAATATCTATCTTTATTATTGTGATTCATCAAATAATGAATATGATATAATAAAATCTTTAGAGTTTATATTATATCTTATACAATCTTGTCATAACTAGAAATTTAGACAACCAAACGTAGTCTAAGAGTTCATTTTGCATTTGACAGGCGATTGTGGAATTCGCTTGGAAAACACACTCCACTTGTCAATGGCCAACACAATGTGGCAATCTGATCCTAGTGCCCGTACCATGCCAACATTCGAATCTACAAACTGTTTATTTTTCACGGGTGTACCGTTCGATAAATCATTGCCATTTGAAGTAATTGAAATAAGGCTCCGGGCGAGATGGCTGGATATGAGTAGTCGGCTAGAGAATCAGAGTCGATCTAGAGGTGAACCTTTTTTCTCTATTTCTGCCAAAACATATTTTAGGGATGATCTAAATTGACTTAAAAATTTTAATTTGTTTAAATCTTGCGGCCCATGCATCTTGACGTTTCTCAGGTCTAAAACTCAGGTATACTATAAATTTTCTGAAACTTAAATAATACTATAGATTTCACCCAAAAAACAGCTTTTTTTTTTTTTTGGGCTATCCTTTACGTTCAACTAAATACGCCCGTGACTTGTTACTCAATCGATTAGTCCAGTTTTTTTCAGAGAGAGAGAGAGATGAGGGAATGGTGAACCTGACCTTACTGACTGTCGCACGGTAGCGACCGGTTCATTATAGTATAAGATGATGAGGACTGATGAGTAGGTGAGATTGATCGGTTCGCGTTACGTTTTAGTTTGGTGAGCTAGCGGTTTACTTTACATGGGACTTTCTGCTTCGCCAACTTGGGAATGGTCTAAACGCCAGCTTCCTGCCGTAGCTTCTCACATTCAATGCAAATGGATTAAAAAAACAATTCTTGTTAGAAACCCAGGAGCCTAACTTTCTAACAAACCACTTTGACCACATGTTTCAATGCATCAGCTCAAATTTCAACTGCTCATTTCATAACCTACTACAAGTAGACAGAGAGAGCAAATAAGAGGTCCATCCATTCCTTACGCATTATTGTTGCGAACAACAAAGGGACAGGCATCAGCCTCAACCCGACCTCCAAAACGAATGTCGGTGCTCTTCTCCTCAAGCTTGACCCGAAAGAGCGACGGTAGGTAAGTATAATCAATGTGAAAAGGTACAATCCAAAGGAGAACTCATGTTTGTTCCTCCATTCAAATGAAATCTAGAAAAAGCCTATGCATAAGGCGGGAGCACTCTTCCTCTGTACATGCCGTTTTAAATGCTACTTTTGCAGCGACAACTCTACTCAAGATTTTCAAAAAAAGTCATCACCGCGAATTTTAAGGGTGAATATGATCCAAGTTGGGCCAATCCACCTCTTAACCCTAGGACCAATCCGCACAATGCTGATCCTCAATTTTTAGGACCGAGGATCGACCCTATTGAGCTTGGAACCAAGGATCGGACTGACCCAATGGGTTTGGTCCGGTTCCAGAGTCAACCTGAGACCAACCGATAATTTTTTATTTCATTTTTTTTACATTTTAAAAAAGCGATTGAGGATCGAACTGACCCAAGAGGTTCGGTTCGGTTTCGAGGTCAACTCAAGATTAACCAATAATTTTTTATTTCATTTTTTATACTCCTTGAAAGGGCAATTGAGGACTGTACCGACCCAATGGATTTAATGATAAGCAAGCTCAACTAAGAAAGACAAGCGGTGAGGGTCAAGTGGGGTAAGCGTTGAACAGAATGAGTATTGAATGTCAAGCGGGGAGTAACAAGTCAAGCGAGCATCAAGCGACGAAAGGCACGAGTGACCCAAAGCAAGCGAGGCGAGTGTTGAGTGGTAAGCGAAGAAGTTGTTTTTTTCAATATTAGCAAATTGAAAACTAAGAGGCCAAATAACATAGAAGAGAACGAATACTAGAAGAAAATGCCATAAAGTGCATGATTGGACGCCGTAAGGACTCTTCACACAAATATTTTCCACCTTCGTAAATTATGACTATTGACGCCGTTAAAGATATTAAAAACTTAAAGTATTAAAAAAACAATGTAAAATTACTTGAACTCATCATTGTAGGGCTATTTAATGTTGTTGACGCCGTTAATTTTAAGGTTTTCTCTATATAAGAAAATTATACATATATATATTTTTTAAGGTTGGTCCGAATTAGATCGACCCGAAACTTTCACGACCAATAATTGACCCGCACAGTGCTGGTTCAGGAATTCTAGGATCAAAGACCGATCCAGTCTCCCTGAGAACTGGACCTGGACTGGCACGATTGGGCCGCTCCTGGATTGACCTTAGACCGATGCTCACCCCTATCGAATTTTGCTCAAATCTAGGTGCACATTTACACAGGATAAAACATTTTCATGACAATTCATCCGCATGCTATGGAGAAGATGAAGAAGGGAGAGAGAAAAGAGTGAAATCCATTTTTGCGGTCTCTGCACATTGCATACATATGTTGTCATCAACAATCCTTGTTCTGCAGAATATCGAAAAGATTGTCAGCGACAATTAAAAAAAAAAATGAACTCAAACAATGTCACATATGTACTTGCCGCTCCCATGCTAGTAACATCCAACCAAATGTTCCTTGACTCAGCCATCGAACTTTTCTTCAACGTCACTGTCGTCAATATAAACAGTCTACAACATGTGGAAATCACACCATTCCCCCAAAATTTGGAGGCAGTAACTGCTTGCGGCAAGGTAACTTCGTTTTCCAGTGCAAGACACCCCCTTTAGTTTTCAGCTTTTCCACCACATCGATATATCCAAACATCCTCTTTTAAGTGCTTGCCATTTACTTTGTTACCCAAAAAGATTTTCTTTCTCCTGCTTTCCCTGCAACCAAAATATTCAACATATATAAAACACAGAAGAACAGCAGAAAAATATAGATTAAAGGCCATCGAACGTAGAGGAAGAAGCTCATAACCCTATCGGTTAATAAGGGATGAAACAACCAAACACTCCATGACTTACATTGGTGCATGTGCGTTGCAAGTAGCAGAACCACTTGAAACAGAAAACCAGTCATTTTAAGTAGCTGCTAATAGTCAAACATCAACTCGCTTTTTACCAGCAAACTTTGCAAGCTTTAAAGATCTGGAGTCAAAAGCCAAAATTTCTAGGATGACCATTAAGTTTTTCAAAATTAGGTCCTAGAAGAGTTAACTTCTACTTTCTTAGGACATGTCATGCAATTGTAGAGCAGGTTTCTAATAAATTAGTTTGTAAAATAGCTTGTGAAGAAAGCGTCAGGTTTAAGACGAAAAGAATTTGGCAGTTGTTCTAATCACAGAATTCAAGGCGAACATGCCATTGGCTTGCAACTCCACAAAACTAAGAGTATTTGGCAATATGTCAACATTTGTATGCCATTAAGCACCTTCACAAAATGAAGAGGCAAGACTAGATTGACAATAAATGACTTAACTCTAATTCCAGTGTAAAGAAGATACACAAATTGTATACTTCATTCGTTAAGATGGTGATTTAATTTTCCTAAGCAATTGTTCATACTGAAACTCTGAAGCAACAGCTGGTGTAAAAAAAGGATGTTTAGGGACTGTTCAAACAGAAGCAAAACTCAGTCCCTCTGATGGAGAAACAAAGCTAAGCAAATCCAGAGACACATTCAACAATTTCCAGTAGAAATGCTGACAAATGCAATTTCAAGGAACTTATGGACAACGTATAAGATCTGGGTCAGCTAGACCAGCAGCTAGATGCCCTGGACAAAACCTAGGCAGTGTGGATTTTCTGTAACATCACTCCTCTTACCTATCTCTGACTAGTGAAGGAAAGAATGGAAAGGTTTGATGTGCACCTTGGAGGGAGAAAGATTGTCAGCCTCTGCAGGTTTCATCTTCCGGATTTTCTAACTTAATGCATTGATAATCAACATTAAATTTCTCTACGAAACAAAGCTGTTCAAGACTACTGGATTTCTATAAGGAAAGAATGACAAAGGCATCATATTTACCCACTCACAATAATAACAACAACAAATCAAGCTTTATCCAACTTAGTGTGGTCTAATAATGCTTAATTTAGTCTTTACCAAAAAAAAAAATAATGCTTAATTTAGTCAATCCCTCATCCAAGCTCCAAAGTGCAGTTCTTCCACATAACACACATTTACATCTAGTCTATTATGGTCAAACAAGCTTGTGGAGCACTACAAGTTTATAACTTAGGTTAGATAAAGGTCATTCTTTTGCCCAAACTCCATACTAATATTGATATGGAGTCTATAACATAAAGTGTATATGGAGCACCTAATCCTTAACCTAAATTATACTCCCCGACCAATTCCTTAAGCAACACACATAGGGGAGAAGTGCAACATGGAGACATGACAAGGAACCTGATCTATATTTAAGTCAGCAAGGACATTATGGAGTCCTACATCAGGGAGAAGCACAACATGAAGACACAAGGGACTCCATCTATATTTCATGGAACCATATTGTAGACAATGACAGTTCTACCAAGGGATTAGAGATGTGGAAACAAAACAATCATTCTATAGCTACCATATACATACATGGCAATCATATCCACATTATCATTAGCATAGACCCAATGTAGATGATCCACTACAGTATACTCAACTCCATTCCCTTTTCTCAGAAGAAAAAAAGCCAAACATATTCAGATAATCATTCAATGAAATCGATGACATTAGTAAGCAAACTGTTGTATGACAGTGAAAGAGAAAGTACCATCAAATCCTGGTACACGATGAATCAAAATCATCAGGAGCCACTCGCGCAATCCAATTACTCAAAGTCTTCTTAATATCCGAATGATTGACATACGCCAACTCATACATACTACACAGATTCACCACCAGAGACTCATTCAAGGCAACAGTAGGAACCCTTTCAAGCGCGTTCTCCAACACCTTGATTGAATCCGACAAGTCCCTCAAATACATCAAACAAAGCGCCTTATTGTTGATCGCCACCACATCCGAATCATCTCTTTCAATACACTCCTCATACTCCCTCACAGCCGACACATAATCCTTCCCCACCAAATACAACATGGCCTTATTTCTATTCACAAGATTCTTCAGCTCAACCTCACTCAATGACCCACGACCCTTCCCTTCGCTCGCCATCCCCTCGATCTGCTTAAATGAGCTCTTCGCGCCCTCCAGATCCCCGATCTGCATCTGAATATACCCCAACCTCGACACCAAAACCGGGTCCTCCGAATAACCCCTCCTGAACATATCCCTGATCAAATCCAAGCACACACTGAACTCCTTATAACTCAAATGATTACCCACAATGCTATTCATCACCAAAACCTCCCTCCTCCTCCAAGCCCTCACTGACTCGTCCTCCTCGGACGAACCCTTGTTCCTTCTCTCCTCCAATTTCCCTCTGACGAAATCCAGAAGCGCGTAGAACCGATCCAATCCCTCCTGGCGGCTGCCCAACTTGATCGGGATCACGCAGTTCAGCCACCGGAGGCAGAAGGGCACCATCGAGCCGGACCGGCCGGGGTAGACCTGGGGGTAGGACTCGTACCTGTACTCGGGGGACTCGAGATCCTGGAGGGAGTCGAGCTCGGTGGCGGCGTCGGCGAAGCGGCGGAGCTTGGCGAGGGCGAGGCCGTTGTAGGAGAGGTAGGCGAGGTGGTCGTGGGGGTGCCGGAGGAGGGAGAGGGACCGGGCGCGGGCGACCTTGTCGAGGACGGACCGCCACGAGCCGCGGCTGGCGAGGTCCTCGAGGGACGCGAGCTCGTGGGCGAGGTCGTCGAGGGACGAGAAGGAGGCGGATGGGTTGGTCAGCGGGTCGCCGATCGTCGGCGGCGACGGCGGTGGCGGCGGCGAGGTCGGAGCTTCTTCCATGGCTTCCTTCGTCCCCGAGTAACTTTCTCGAGTCCTCTCTCCTCTACGCAATGCCGGAGAGAAAAGAGGGTGGGAAGGGAAAAACGTTTCGGGTCGGGTCGGGTGTCTCCAAGGGACCGCCTTTTCCGGATCCGGATCTTCTTAATTCGGGCCTTCAGGTCGGGTAGGGTCTCCGAGGGACGGCCATTCCAGATCCAAATCTTCTTAATTCGGGTCGGGCCAGGTCGGTCTGATGGCTTTTCAGAAAAAGTAGGGGTGAGCGTGGTTCGCGGGTAGATTCGGAAACCGGAGAGTTCGGTTCGGTTCCCAATTCTACAGAGATCTATTTCAGTTCCCGATTCCAAAAAAAAGGCCCCAAATCAATTTTAATGTTTACCCTCAATTCACACTTCACAGTTCTCCTCTGAGTCTTCTCCTATTCTTTGCCTCTATCTTGTTGTTGATGCTGCTCGCCCTCGACACCATTGTCGGACGTTAGAGGTGGCAAATGGGTGGGTCGTATGGGTCGGGTCGAAAATGGGTCGACCCATATTTGATCCATTTAATCCGTTTTGACTCATATTCTTGTAATGTAACTTTAGTGACCCATACCCGACCCGATCCGTGTCCGACCCATACCCGACCCGACTCATATTACTAAAATCTATTTATTTTAAAAATATTTTGGGAAAAAACCACGAAAAACCCCAAACTTTACCCCGAGTGACACATTTACCCCGAACTTTTTTTTGCGTCGTAAAAAATCCCAAACTTTCCAATCTGTGACACATTTACCCCATAAGGGCATTTTTGTCTTTTTAGTTTTTCTTTTTCTTTTTTTCTTTTTTTTTTTCATTCTTTTTCTTCCCTCCGCCGCCATGGCGGAGGGAAGCCGCGCCGGCGAGGGTCGCCCTCGCCGGCGTGGGGCGGGGCGGCCCTCGCCGGCGTCGGCGGCCCTCCCCAACGTCGGGCGAGGGCCGCCCTTGCCCGACGCGAGCGAGGGCCGCCCGACGCTAGATCCGGCGAGGGCGAGGGTGGCCCTCGCCGGATTTGGCTAGGGCACCCCTCGCCCGACGCCGGCGAGGACGCCCGACGCCGATCTGCGAGGTGCCCTCGCCGGCGTCGGCGAGGGCACCCTCGCCGACGCCGGCGAGGGGGACGCGGCGAGGGCCTTCCTCGCCGGATCTGGGTCGGGCGGCCCTCGCCCGACGCCGCGAGGGCCGCCCTCGCCCCATGCCGCGAGGGCGAGCCTCGCCGGAGCCGGCTTCCTCCGCCGGCTCCGCCATGGTCATGGAGGGAAGAAGGAAAAAAAAAAAAAAAAAAAAAAAAAAAATTTTAAGTGAAAAGACTAAAATGCCCTTCAATTTTGGGATAGATGTGTCACACTTGGAAAGTTTAGGGTTTTTGGTGTCGCAAAAAAAAAGTTTGGGGTAAATGTGTCACGGTTTGAAAGTTTGGGGTTTTTCACGGCGCAAAAAAGTTCGGGGTAAATGTGTCACTCGGGGCAAAGTTTGGGGTTTTTCGTGGTTTTTTCCCAAATATTTTTATGTAATACAAAATTTTTAATAATTTTTATGTAATACAAATTTAATGGCAAATTTATATAATTCTTTTTAAAATATTTTTTTAAAAAATCGAATGTTTAATTTTTTAAATATAATTTTTATTTTTTAATATTTATTTTTATTTTTTTCTTTTATTTTTTTTTCTTCTCCTTCGCCGGCCGTCGGCTACGATGACAGCCGGCCACGGGCGAGATCAAGCTCGCTGGGGTTGGGCGGGGCTCGATCTCGCCTATCCGGGGAGGCGGAGGCTCCACCCGACACCGGCGAGCTTGAGCCTCGCCGGTTCGGCGGCTCGGCCTCCCAGTCATCGGTGAGGCTCGATCTCGCTAGATCGACGAGGCCAAGGCTCCACCCGACGCCGGCGAGCTCGAGCCTCGCCGGTCGTTGACGAGGCCGTGCCTCACAAGATCCGGCGAGGCTCGAGCTCGATGGCGTCGGCGAGACTCGATCTCATCGGATCGGTGAGGCCGAGGCTCCACCCGACGCCGGTGAGCTCGAGCCTTGCCGGGTCGTCGACGAGGCCGAGCCTCGCCAAATCCGGCGAGGCTCGAGCTCGCTGACGTCGGGCGGGGCCTCGGCCTTATCGATCTAGCGAGGCCTATCGCCAGCCGGCTGTCGCCCTGACGGCTACCGTTAAGTAATGAAGAAAAAGAAAGAAAAAAAGAAAAAAATGAAATATGAAAATTAATTATAATTTCGATTTTTTATTAAAAACATTTTTATAATTTTAAAAAAGGCCAAAGGGTTAAACTTTAAAATGGGCTTCCTTATAACCCATTGAGACTATTTTGTTTTTTAATGTTTTGTATTCACTAACCCATTTCTGACCCATATTCAATCTATACTTGATCCATTTCTGACCCATATTCAATATTCACTTAACTAATTTCTGACCCATTTAACTAAAAATGGGTCATAATATGGGTTTCTGACCCATATTGCCATCTCTATCGGACGTTGCTCGCCCTCGATGCTGTTGTCGAACGTTGCTGACCCTCGACGCCGCCGCCAAATGACGCTCTTCCTACCCGATGGATTTTTATTTTAATGAATGGGCCTATTTTGGCCTAATGGGCCTAGAGGCCCGGCCCATGATAGGGAGAGGTATAAAAGGAAAAATGAAAACTGAAAAATCACGTTTTTCCATATTTCAGTTTTTCCTTTTTCCTTTTTTTTTTTTTTTTTTTTTTCCGTAGAGCGTATTACGACGTTCCTCCCGTATCGTCGTTTCTCCCCTCCTTGAAGAACAAAGGCCCGTCTCCTCCTCAATTTACAACGCCGGGGTTTAGTCTCGTGGATTTAAGGTGTGTTCGACATTGTGATGCACCTTCGTGATCGGTGATTCGTGATTGGGTATTATAGAATTTCTTCCGCTGCGTTTCTCCTCTTTTTGGGATCGTTTTTGTGTCGAAACGATCGTTTTGGGAATCCTGTTTCCCGAAACTCCAAACCCATCATTGGTATCAGAGCCAGGTTAATCACGTTTCCCTTTCCATGTTTGTGTTTCAAAACCAATTTTTAAAGGACTGTTTGAAGCCTGTTTTAATGTTCCCCCGACGCCGATACTTTCATCCCTTTTTTCTCTGCTTTCGGAACGTCGAACTGCCTTTTTATTGCTTGAGATTGTAGTGCTCGTCGATACGAGCGTTTTGAGTGGTCGCACGTCGCCGGAGACCGCCGCACGCGCCGCCACGCGCAGCCATACGTTCGGCCCCCGTCGGCGCGTGCAACGCACGCACCGAAGACGGTTCCCAGGCGCGTGCGCGGTTGAAACCGCAGGCGCGTGCGATGCACGCGCGCGGTAACCGCACACGTGCGCGGCAACTGCCCGCGCGTGCAAGGCACGCGCCGGATGACGTCACCGTGACATCAGCCGGCGGTTGCCCGCGCACACGCTGGGCTCGTGCCGGTCGGTTCGCCCGACCGGCCTAACCGGTCCGACCGGCCCCCCGGTCCGATCGGCGACCGGCCCGACCGGCCGGTCCGTCCAGCCGGCCCGACCGGCGACCCGACCCGGCCCGACCGGCTGACCCGGCCGGCAACCCGAATTTGTTTCTTTTTCAATTATGCCTATGTGGGTTATAAGTAATCCATTTTTATTCTGCATTTGTTGCATGAATCGTGGAAAATTATGTATTTTCCCTTATGTTTATTATGGATTATAAGTGATCCATTTTTTCAAAGTTCTGCATTTGTTGCAGGAACTATGATGCGCTATGCACGGATACCGCATTCCCGAGAACGGACGAAGAACGTGCTAGACTGAAAAGGCTGATTACGAGTTAGCTAATTATCGGTGGCATAATGGTGATTTAGTATCACATGTGGTCGGGGTCAATCGATGATACAGAAATCATCTGGAATGGTTATCTTATGCCGGATTTTGAGAAGGTGTCGACCTTCAAGAACACTCTTCCACCCGAATGGCAAGCGGTGTTAGATCGGCTATGGGAGGTCAACGTGGTCCCGGATTATAGGAGGCTGGTAGAAGCTTTTGTGAGAGAGTACTATAGGATTGAGCTAATCAAAACTTCAACCCTTAGTATTAGTGCCACATGGCGCAAAGTGAATGCGCCTTGGAGGCGACATAAGAGCTCTCCAAAAGTCTTTCCATGGTTGGCAAATGTGCCTACAAAATTCTCAAATTTTTTGACTGATAGATTAGAAAGGACATTCCCTAATTATTTCTTAGATTAGTTTGAGATGTTTTATTCGTGTAAATATATCTCTTTCTAGGTTGATATTTCCCTCTCGTATATATTACTTAGTGTAATGAATATGCTATATTTTGTGAAAGCATTATTATTGTAATGGATGTCATATATTATTTGCTTTTTGTTATTGCTGATTGATGTGGGTAGCTCTTAGAAGTTTTTGGAGCTTCATAGAATTTAGTTTGCATAAGACAATTATATTAATGACAGTTTTAAGTTAGGATTTTTGGAGGATGATTGGAAACATAGTGACCTTTTGATTCTGAAACCTTACTTGAAATTGTTTATTAATATGATGAGTCTATGCAAAGTGGATGCATAAATGATAGGCATTAATTATTCGTGCATATATGTCTCGATGTGTTCGGATCGATGGCTTCAAAGAACTAAGAAAGTAATTGCTGATTTGAATGGCAACAATTGTGAAATATTGAATATGAAGATTCAATATGTGCTGGAAAAGCAACAAGCACTAGAAGCTCTTGACCATGTTATGGAAGATCTTGAGAATGCTGTGCGCCGTCTTGAGCTAGTAGAGGACCACCTAACGGCATTTGAGCCGAAAGCAGATATTTGCAATGCTGATTCAAGCTCAGAAAGGGCTTTGAGCTCTAAGCGCAAGCGTATTGATTCGTTCAATATGTGGTCATGCAAATGATCAAGTCCTCCTTGCAAGAAACCAAGAGTTAACCAACACAAGAGAGGAAAACGTCCTCAAGTGAAGAAAATGTCAAGGGTAAGGTGTTACAATTGTGACAAGAAGGGTCACTATGCTCCCAACTGTCCGTGAGCCTAAAAAGGTAAATACCTCTTGTACATTTGAGAACTTTGCTTATGTGTCAAGTTCTGTATTGTTGGCTGAATCCAATCCTTTGTGGACTGTAGATTCGGGAGCAACGGACCATGTAGCAAAGGATAGAGGATCCTTTGTGGAATTCCGACGAGTCCCAACCGGAACTAAGTGGATCTATGTGGGAAACAACTCCGTAGCTGAAGTGAAAGGAATTGGCACCTGCCAACTGAACATGCGTGGTTGACGCACTTTGTTCCTACATGATGTGTTGTATGCTCCGGAGATTCGTCGGAATCTAGTGTCTGTTTTAGTGTTGGTCAAACTACGTTTTTAATATGAACTTCCATAATAGAGGTGTGGATTTGTTTTTGGAAACAAATTTCTATGGTCATGGCTATTTTCTGGATGGTTTTATTGTTTTAGACATTGACTATGTTAATGCAAATGTTTGTTATTCCCTTATCACGTCTCCTAATTCATATGACAATGATGTGAATGTGTGGCATGCTAGACTTGGTCATATTGGCCAACAACGTATGACGAAACTAGCCAGAGAGGGCTTGTTAGGCAATATTGAAAAAGTCGATTTGCCCATATATGTAAGCATTGCCTAGCAGGGAAAACAACAAGGAAACCATTTGGAAAAGGTAAAAGAGCTGAATTTCCTCTGCATTTAATCCATTCTGACATCTGTGGTCCAATGAATGTGAGAGGAAGGCATGGGGCTGTTTATTTCATCACTTTTATAGATGATTATACTCGATTCGGATATGTCTATTTGATTTCTCATAAATATGAAGCCTTAAGTTGTTTCAAAAGGTTTATGGCCTTGGTAGAGAATCAATTAGACAGAAAAATAAAAGCATTAAGATCCGATCGAGGTCGAGAATATTTATCGATGAGTTCAGAAAATTATGTGATGAAAAAGGAATAGAAAGACAGTTGTCTATTCCATATACTCCTCAACAAAATGGTGTTGCGAGAGAGAAGAAACAAACCCTACTTGAAATGGTTAGGTCTATGATGGCACATGCTAACTTACCCATCACCTTTTGGAGTGATGCCTTATTAACGATGCCTATGTACTTAACCGGGTGCCTTCCAAATCGGTTACTTCCACTCCATATGAGTTATGGACAGGTAGAAAACCAGACTTGGGTTTTCTTAAGCCATGGGGTTGTGCTGCCTATACCCATGAGCCCTCTCACAAATTTGGGAAATTAGGTCCCGAGGAAAGAAGAGTATTTTCATAAGATACTCGAACACTCTAAAGGATATGTGTTCATAGGTGAGCAGGAAAGTGGGAGTGTAACTGAATTTGAATCAAGAGATGTCACATTCTTAGAGGATGAGTTTCCTAAGAAGGGCGAAATAGGTGAAGATTACTCCCTATTTGAAACCATGGATCCAGATAATGATATTAGTGGGGTTCGCCCAAGTGGGAGTAATGTGAGAAGTGATGAATTGCATACAACTAATTCTCAATTACAACCACATGATGATACGACATCATCATTATCTAATCCTAGTGGGAGCATAATGGGAAATGATGTGCTAAGTGTACTATCTCCTATACGGCGAACAAGTCGCAAAAGTATTCCCCGTCAACGTTTTGACATTGAAGGGGAAACTTTTATGATTGCCCCACAAGATGAGGATGAGCCAAGAAATATTCATGAGGCTCTGAATTGCCCTAATAAGGAAAAATGGATGGATGCAATGGGAGAGGAAATGGAGTCAATGAAGTCAAACCATGTTTGGGAACCGGTTGATCTTCCACGGGGACGCAAAGCTATTGGGAACAAGTGGGTTCTCAAAATAAAGCGTAAAGCTGATGGCTCAATAGAAAGATATAAAGCTCGCCTTGTGGCGAAGGGGTATAATCAACAGGAAGGAATTGATTATGAGGAAACATTTTCCCCTGTTGTTAGATTCACCTCAATTCGCATTATTCTGGCAATAGTGGCTAGTATGGATCTTGAATTACATCAAATGGATGTAAAGACTGCTTTTCTCAATGGAGAATTAGATGAGGAAATATATATGGAACAACCTGTTGGTTTCATTACAAAAGGCCAAGAAGGAAAGGTATGTCGACTTTTGAAATCGATATATGGCCTTAAGCAGTCGTCAAGACAGTGGTATATACGTTTTCATAATGCTATGATGGCATATGATTTTACAATGATTGATGAGGATCATTGTATATATATCAAAAGATCCAAAGATCAATTAGTGATCATATCATTATATGTTGATGATATACTAATTGCCGGAAGTAATATGGAGTTAGTTAATACCATCAAAAGTTGGTTATCTTCCAATTTTGAGATGAAAGATATGGGTGAGGCTGCATACATACTTGGAGTTAAGTTTTCAAGAGATCGTTCAAAGAGATCATTATCTCTTTCGCAAGAAACATATATAAGTAAAGTTCTTGAACGATTTCGTATGCAAGATTGTAAACCCATAGACACTCCTATTGCAAAAGGTGAAGGATTGAGCCATAGACGTGTCCAAGGACTCCACAAGAGAAGGAACAAATGAAGCATGTTCCCTATGCTAGTGCTGTTGGGAGCTTGATGTACGCTATGTTGTGTACAAGACCCGACATATGCTTTGCAGTTGGAATGGTGAGAAGATACCAATCCAATCCAGGTCAAGCACATTGGAAAGCCGTTAAGAGAATACTAAGGTATCTAAAGGGAACTGCTGATTATATACTGAGATATCAAGGAAAGGATCTGCGACTCGAAGGCTATTTAGACACAAGTTGAGGAGGAGATTTAGATGAAAGGAAATCTACCTCTATTTTTGTTTTTTTGTTTCTGAATAATGGCGCCATGTGTTGGTGCGGCAAGAAACAAACGTGTATAGCCTTGTCCACGATGGAAGCTAAGTTCGTGGCATTATCAGCAGTGGTACAAGAAGCAGTTTGGCTTAAGAGATTTTTGGATCATTTAGGTGTTATTGAGAAAGCTGCAAATCCATTATTGATTAATTGTGAAAGCCAAGCAGCTATAGAGTACACCAAAGATCCAAAGTATCATGGCAAGGCCAAACATATAGATACCAAGTATAACTTTGTCAAAGATATAGTTGCACGAATGAATGTGAACTTACAGTACATATTTACGCATAGAATGGTTGCAGATCCTATGACAAAGCCAACACCTAGAGATGTGTTTTTGTGGTCATGAGAAATCTCTAGGATTGCGTAGAGTCGATGTCTTGGATATTTTTGATTTCCCGAGTTGTTCACATTTATGAAATTGTGTTTTTCATCATTAATGCCTATGAATCTTTGTTTGATCTTTATGCATCTTAATGCTCGGTGCATTATATTGAGTTGAGAAAGTATGTCGGACAGATAAGAGATTAGCCCACTCACACGGGTAATCGCCTCTATTTACTTGTGTGATAAATAGAGATGAGACGGTTTTTAAGCTTATTATCTAGGTGATAATCGAGAGCTCGGGCTTAAAATATATATGTCGCCTTAACTAAGTGTTAAGATGAGGACATGATAAATACTATGTCCGAAAGTAAAATAACCCACATATTTTACTTTATATGTCTAAGATGCCAGATGTGAGTTCTGATGGATTATGTGAATGAGTAGATACGTGAACTCAAGTTAGACATTGGGTATGTCTGAACTATCATCTGTACGGTATTGATTGTGTAGACATACGCTCCATGGGAAAGGAGTTAATACCGTAATACGCTTTTCATACTGCGTATGCATGAGACGACCAATAAGAGTGGCAAAAGTTTGATCTCAATTTTTATGCCGTGTGAGACTCTTGAGGAAAATAAGTTCCTCATTTTTAGTCCCCTCATGACTCTTACTTATTCTCAAGATTTCTATTTAGTGTTTGCTATATTAGGATGTTGCCAATGATCATGAGTTGATTCGATCTAATGGGGCATTTCTAGAAAAGCAAGCTGGACTGAAATTGAGAGTTTGAAGGAAAAAGGAAGATCGATTTTGGAGAATCACATTGTTTTTGTATTCACTGGTCGACCAATTATGACTGTCTTTGGGATAATCATAATTGTGAATGCAATATATATCGTTGTTGAAAAGAGATCAAGAGAGATATAAATGTGATTGATCGATCTAGGGAACTGCATACTAAATCTACTCAAAGTGTGATACCCATTATGAGCTGCTATATATTCCTAACAGATGTATGGCAACGAGCTCTCGAAGTATGTGTGGTCGCACGGACTACTCACCAAGTATGAATGTTGCAATGAGGAAAGTGGGACTACGTAAGGGCCACCATGTCGAGTGGGAGATGTATATAGATGGATTCTTCTTTGATGAGCCAAAGTAAGACTTGTCCGCCCATGTTGGTTTTAGTCCACCATGTGCGAGTGGGAGATGATGGATTTTTATTTTAATGAATGGGCCTATTTTGGCCTAATGGGCCTAGAGGCCCGGCCCATGATAGGGAGAGGTATAAAAGGAAAAATGAAAACTGAAAAATCACGTTTTTCCATTTTTCAGTTTTTCCTTTTTCCTTTTTTTTTTTTTTTTCCAGAAGCGTATTACGACGTTCCTCCCGTATCGTCGTTTCTCCCCTCCTTGAAGAACAGTGCCCGTCTCCTCCTCAATTTGCAACGCCGGGGTTTAGTCTGTGGATTTAAGGTGTGTTCAACATTGTGATGCACCTTCGTGACCGGTGATTCGTGATTGGGTATTATAGAATTTCTTCCGCTGCGTTTCTCCTCTTTTTGGGATCGTTTTTGTGTCGAAACGATCGTTTTGGGAATCCTGTTTCCCGAAACTCCAAACCCATCACTACCGTTGGACGCCAGTTGGCCAGTGCTCGCCCCGCCCTTGCCTCCCTCGATGCCACCACTGGATGCTGTCACCCCTTGCTCACCTCACTGCTCGTTGTCGACGCCACCATTAGACACCACTTGTCCCCTCGATGGAGGCCAACCGCCTCGACACCGCTCGCCTAGCTAATAAATTTGAAAATATCTAGATTCAGCAACTCAACTATATTTATTAAAATAGAGGGCATTAGACTCCCAAAAAAAAAAAAAAAGCTTCAAGAAAAAATAAGAAAATCAAAATTCTCAACATAGAAGGGGACAAATGCATCCTCTGGCTATGGCTTCCCTTAATCGTCCTCTAAAGTTATATCTTGTGGATGTATTATCCCTCCCTCCTTTGTGACATCTGTTAGCTTTCTCTTTGAAGAATTGGTATTACTTTTCATGCTGCTATGACAGGCCTCCATAGAACGATTTCTTGTTTGTATTGAGCCACAGCTTGCATCATCTATTAGCTTTCTCTTTGAAGATTTGGCGTTACTTTTCATGCTACTATAAGAGACCTCCATAGAACCATTCCTTGTCTGTATTGAGCCACTTCCAAGTTCAAAATTTTATCCTGTGACCTTGTTTTTACCGTTATCTAAAGTTTAAATTTTATAAGTCAGGAAGGTTATGATCCATAAGACGTTCATGAGCATTATACATCCAAAGTTATTTTTTAGGGGTAATTCCATTTCTGGTCCTATGGCTTAGGTGGATTGTGTAATCCAAGTCTTGTAACTCTTAATTCGTGCAATCCAGATCCTGGAACTTCAGTTTATTTTTCAATGCAGTCCTGTGATGACCAAAGATCAGAAACTCCAATCAAATCGATGACACAGGCTTGTATGTACAAAAAAAGAAACGATGTGGAAAGTATGACAGCAGTAGTACAATCTTTTGAGCACACCCATATGTTGACCCCTTCTTTCTGAATTTTTTGTAGTTGCCATCATGAAGCAAGCTACTAAGAAAGGTTCTTAGACGTGCCATAAGCAAGGATATGCATATGCATACCTGAGTTCTTCCGGCATCAGTGACTACAAAAGTTGGAAGGCCAATGCTCTCGACAGCTTCTCTTAGCTGATTCCTGGTGAAGAGCAAACCTCAATATGGAATAGCTCCAACTTATAAGTGCAGTCTTTTTAGTATGAGAGAAAAATTCACCTGTTTACATTTCTTGTTGATTCTTGCATGTATAGATGATCTTGGGCTGCCCGCATTGCTCCCACCATCTTAAAAGAAACCGATTGCTACAGAAGAGAATGAATCAATAAACTCAACTCGCTCGCATTAAACAAAAGTAGAGTTGTCACTTGGAAGCAATTATCCGTGAAGGAAATTCTTCACAACCATCCTCTACATCAGTTCCGCATACATCTCCATGGCAACATCTACAAATTAGTCAGAGAAACGACCGTATTGAAGTTTCAATAACATCATCTGAAGGAGCACAAGTCAATTTCCCAGCATTCTGTGAAATTAAGGTTAACTCACAAGCACATTGAGATGCCACTTTTCCTGCTCCCATCTTCAAATCTTGCCTAACAACCAG
This sequence comes from Eucalyptus erythrocorys, assembly GCA_014182555.1. Lineage (NCBI taxonomy): Eukaryota > Viridiplantae > Streptophyta > Magnoliopsida > Myrtales > Myrtaceae > Eucalyptus > Eucalyptus erythrocorys. The sequence continues at coordinate 5,136,546 of CM024605.1, read as the reverse complement.
AAGCTACCCCAAGCGTTTCATCCAACTTAGCGCAGACTACGTACAGAGTCTACAAACCAATCTTTGAGGTAAAATAAGTTCTCCTAGTATCTCCAATTTTCCTTTTCATTCTTCAACAAACAAAAAAGAAGTAATTCCCTCGCCTCCCTCCTTAAAAATCAAATCAGGAAAATTTTCTAATGGAATAATATGTTAAGCAGCAATTTTGTATCTTTCAGCAATTCTATATTTTATATATTTGGTGACACATTTAGAAATTCTTGGCCAATGGGTATCATTATATGAGTTGCATTGAAATAAATTGGTTCATTGTGGTGCTTCATTTCTAGTTTGCTCTTTATTTTGAAATTTCTAATTATATTCTATTATTGTTGCATAGTGCGAAGTTAATGTATCAAGTTAACACGTCAATGGAAGTAGAGGGACGTGAGGAAATGACTCCGATCATGGAATTGGAGTTTTCTAGCAATGAAAATGAAGAAGAGGCACCTCTTACCATAAGTGCTACATATAAGGTACCTGATTTTCATCGTCCTCATGATAAGAAATATACATCTGAATGTGGGTCCGTGCTTAAGTACCATGTTGCTAACAATACTTCTGCAATGAAGAAGCACTTGACCACATGCAAGAAGTTTTCCCGTAATGTAGATAAGATGCAGAAATTCTTTACACCATGTAATGTAGACATGGCTGGCAAGGCAGGAGGAGATTTTATTATTGATAGCATCTTATCAACTTGGTTGTTTAATCAAGAACGTTGTAGAGGAATGCTTACTCGGTTCATCATCCTTGATGAGCAATCTTTTTCCTTGGTTGAGCGTGTTGGATTTCGTGAATTTGTTAGTGAGTTACAATATTTCTTCAAACATTTGTCACGTTTCACAATGACAAAAGATTGCATGAAGTTGTATTTATATGAAAGAACTTCTTTGAAGAATTATTTGGAAAGATTAATTCCGACTAATACATAGAGTTTCATTCAAAATCTGAATTATTTATGTCTCACTACACATTTTATTGATGAAGATTGGAAGTTACATAAAAGAATTATCAACTTTGTGGTTATGCATAGTCATAGGGGTAGGGAGATTAGGAAAATGGTAGAGAAATGCATTTAGGAGTGAGGAATAGAAAAAAAAGGTGTCTACAATTACTGTGGATAATGCCAGCTCGAATGATATTGCAATTGGCTATTTGAGGGAAAAACTTTTGAAATAAAGGTTGTTGATATTATATGGTAGTGTTCTGCACACGAGGTGCACAGCTCATATATTAAATTTAATTGTGAAAGATGACTTGACTACAGCACGTGACTCAATTACACGTATTCAAAATGTGGTTAGGTATGTAAGGAGTTCTTTCATGAGAGTCAAAGCATTTCAATCTTGCATTGAGAGTGAACGGATCATTTATAAGGATTCGGTAATTCTTGACATTGCCATTAGATGTAACTTCACTTATCTCATGTTAAACACCGCCATGAAGTTTATAAAAGCTTTTTATTCCTGAGAACAAAAATTAGTTTTTCTGTTATTGGAAATTGATTTGAAACAGAATCAATAAGTAGAAAAAATTTGTTTCTTTATTTTTAAGAACAAAATTTTTCTTCTTTTATTTTCTCTTTTCTTCTCTTTCCTTTTCTTCTTTTTCTTCCTTTTGGCTAGTCGCCAACCCCTAGTGATGTCAATGAGGGTCGTGGTCGGCGACTAGCTAGACAAGAGTTGATGACCTCATCGAAGCATTGCTAGCCCCAAGTGACATCGACCTATGGTGAGGCTCAACCTCACCTAGATCCGGTAGGGCCAAGCCTTATCAAGTCATTGTCAATTCAACATTTCCCAGCCAAGGCAAGGCCGACCTAGTGATGGCTCAATTAGACTAAGCCTCGCCAGTGTTAGGGTGAGGCTTGGGCTGGTGACACTCTGGTGAGGTTGTTGGCGACTGGAGGAAGAAGAAGATGAAAAGGGAAAAAAAGAAAAAGAAAAAAAGAAAAGAATTTAATAAAATTGTTAAAAGAATAAAAGAAAATGGTTTGGATTAGAAATATAAAGAGTTTTACCAAATGCATTTTTATTTCGGAAATAGAACTTTTAGGTGGTCACCAATCGCCTTTAAATGCTTAGAAATTGTTCTCGAGAACCTAATAAAAAATAATTATTTTTAAATATAAATTGTTTTTAAAAACATAATGGTTACTAAATGAACAAAAGGCATGAGTCCATGGATGCAATTTAATGCTTAACACTATCGCTCCTTACAAATACTCAATTGGCTTTAGCACAGAAATGCACATAATACCCACGAGTCAAAGCTAGCTTTTGTCTATACATTTAAGAGACATGGACAAAAGTGGACCTTGAATGAACGAGTCCATGACGTCACATTATCACCTTTTTTTTTTTTTTTTTTTTTTTAAGGAGGTTGCACAACTTCATAATTTATCATAAATAATTGTTGACACCTAAATTTTAGTGACCCATTTATTCATTTATCGCATTAAAAAATTAAGGATTAATTTTATCCCTAAAAAAATAATTAATTGCATAGCATATAGATTTAGGTGCATTCACATTTTTGCATTTATTTATTGGACCAGTGGCGGATGGATTCGAATAAGCGATTCTGAGCTTCAATCTGATGAGTTAGGCTAAGTCCACGAAGAGAGCAGATCGGCCCTAGTCCGTATCCTCAAAGAGATTTTACGGATTTATGCTTGTGAGATTTCAATTCAAAAACAAATATTGCATTTGGAAAAAATTAAATATTGAGTTTTTTTTTTGTCAGTCCTACTCTATATATACTCTACACTTACTCTCAGACTTTTGCCCTACCTCTTGCAGGGCGTGGGAGTCGAAACCCACTTCTGAAACTTGCGTTGGGAAAAGAAATCTTCGTTGATATGGTTTTGGAAAATTAAAAACCCTAATTTGTGGCCTATAAATAGACTAAAATGCGTAGGATTAGAGGAGGCCAGGCAATTGAGATACGGCCACAATTCGTGAAATAAGAAATCACGTGAGAGAGAGGGAGAGATCTTAGCCATCTTTCAGCGGAGACAACTCTCCACACCGACGCCCTCTCCACAACCAGACCAGTGGTCGCACCTCCAACGCCATTGCCTCTCACCACTTCTAGCAACTTCGCGACAAAGTAGCCAGTCGCGGCTTCACATTGACCCCTCGGGTCTCGCTGTGCTCCAACAGTAGCCGCGATGTGTCTTTGCTACTGCTCTCCATCCCTCGCATCTCCAACTAGCAAGAAGCGTCATAGTGTCATCAATAAGTTGACTCATCCAAGTTAAAAGTCGAAGACCGTGAGTTCAAGGGGTGGATTTTGTTCCCCACTATCAAAACTGTCGGACAAGGTTGAGAATTCCAAATCAAGGAAACCCATCACGTGATCTTGCAGAGGATAAAAGACAACAAAAAGGGAGGTGGCTCTTGGAGATCTACTAGTCGAGGCCACACAATTGAAGAGATGGCCATACGATGAATTAAGGAAAAAATCGTGAGGGGAAGCTTCTGTATAGAGTGCTTGTGAAGCATCAGGAATCGCAACACCTCCTATCGGCGATTGAGGAGTCCCATATGAAAAGCCAGTCCACCGCCCATGGACGTCGCTGCTCTTGTTGTCCATTGCATTGACGAATCCCCTCCATCGGCAAATAAGTTGGTGTAGTCAATTTGCAACACTTGGCTTTCTTCTTTACAATACCCTCCACACGCGAAGATTGAGACGGCCACAGCATAGCGCACACAAAAATCGGAGGTCCGCAATTCAGAGTTCTCGGAGCACGTTGATTTAAACACGAGAGAGAGAGAGAGAGAGAGAGAGAGAGAGAGAGAGAGAGAGAGAGCAGGGGTCCTTCGGCCAAGGCATGGTCGAAACACCGCTCGTGCTAACCCTTTGCTACGGAGCCCGGCGACGTTAAGCACCTGTCGCCGCGAACCCCAACCTCAACGACTAAGCCGTTGACCCGATACGCCACGAGCTCTACGCTCACCGTTAAGTTCGAGCAATTCCAGGCGTGGTTCTTTTGCCGAAAGCACTCACGTTGAATATTCCACCTGCTGCATGAAGACAATTCCACCTGCTGCATGAAGAAGATCCATTGACTTTGACTTGAAAAAGATCAGAGCCAACGTGGTGAAATTAGAACTATAGATTCAGTCGTGTGGGCAAAAGAATAAACCCACAATTCGATGCATTCACTCATCTTTCGGGCAACCTATTTTGCCGCGCCTACAAATCATCCGCGAGCATTTTCATCCAACCCTGATCTCCACCGGCAGTGGGAGTTTCGTTATCAAAGGAACACCACCATTACAGCGTACAACGTTCCTGATTCAAGCAGCCACGAGCCAAGTCGACCTTCGAAGTTTCCATTTTTGCAAGCTCATAGAACTGTGCCAGCTTTGATCGTGAATCTCTGTGCCACCGTTGTTCACCACCATCCGTTGCCTTTCACCGTCAAGGAGCCAGTTGTGATCCCGGTCCAATTGCGGCTTGATCCAAATTTGGAAAGAATATCCTCGAATTAGGTAAGATGCACATCTCTAGTATATTTGGATATTTTGTTGCCTAATATATGTTTATTAACATTTAGTGTTCATATCCATGAATGATAGACATATCTCAAAATTAGGATTTATCCCTAATTCGCAACCGCACATGATCTTTAGATAAAATTATTGATTCCGTGGGAATAAAACTGATATCTTGATCTTTAAGGCTTAAGAACAATTTATTAATTTTATTAGCGAAATAATCAAGTTTGATTTGATATCATTTCAAAATTCGAGCGATGGATAATATCTTTGATGACTGTGGATGATTTGGTGCTTATCTTTTAATTGCTTTATTTATCCCGAAAATACAAAAAAAATCGCACTTTGTGTTCCATGTAGATTGTATAATAGGTTAGTTTTGTTTTGTTTTGTTTTTTTAAATACATGTTTAGAAGGCATTTAGAATAGATAACATGTCACTTTAATTTTTCACTTTAATTAGTTTTTTTTAGTGATTTTTAATTACGAATTTCCATTAAAAAACACGAAAAAATTATCATGCATATTAGAATAGAATTGCATGTTTCATTTTAAATTTAGATCGATTTTTAGCTAAATTGCATCCTAGGTTAGAGGTCACTAGGTTAGGATAACGTCTTAGTTTAAGTTAGGATTTAATATGACTTAATCCTTAGTTTAAATTGGATAAAATCTTAATCTAACTAGGTGATTTTTACATTTTTCTTAATTTCGAATTTCATGAAAAATACAAAAAAGGTCTTAGGATATAAATTAGTGTCAATTTTTAGGATAGATTGCATTTTTAGTTGAATAGAAATATTAAATGCACGTCATATAGAATTAGGTTCATTCAATTAAAAATTGCCCGTCATTAGAATTAGGTCATTTACATTGCATTTAATTATTGCATTTCTTTTACTCATGTCATATAGCTTAGGCTATACGGTTATGTCATATCATTTCATATTAAATTAGTAACATGCATTGCATACTACATGATTTTCACTAATTAAGTGAAAACAAAAATTGAGTGATTGCGTGTTAATTAGAAATCATATCTAGGACTGTTAATGTGAATTATGATCTAACAATGCAGATGCTTTTGTTGCCATGAGGTAAGTGCTGCATTTTTCTTATCTGCTTTATTTGGGTGTTAAATTTGTGGATTGTGCACCCACATGATCACCTCATATGTTAGGGAAATAAATTTAAAATCAATTTAAGCTGCCTGCAAAAATATTTTTTTTTAAAAATAAAAAAAGGTACCGAAAGGGCATTAGAATAATCTAGTGTAATTAAGTCCCCGTACTCATAATCTCTGGTTCGTGGGAGTAAAATAAAACTCCCGTTATTTTACTTGGATTTCTAATCAACCTACGAAAACTAGATTAGTAGTGACTCATAATTATAAATCATTTGCATGTTAAGAACTTGAACCTAAAGTAGCGAATTGGTATGGGTTTGGAGAGTCCGAGTTAAGTTTAGGCTTAATAATTCATTGGCCAAATCTTAGGTGATTCGCGACAATAATTATCTGTTTTGGAAAAATAATATGTATGGGTTGTGGAACTTTTACCCTAAAAAAAAAACTATCTTTGATTTTATTTTATTTTTCTCTAACCGACATGAAACAATTGTCAACGGACGTGTTTGACTACACTTATCAGTCTCTTCTAATTTTGATTTTCATCCAAAATTTGAAAATTAAAACTTTATTTAAGTTCTAAGATTCTGAAAAAAACAATATATGATTATGCATATCAATATTTGGACGTTATGAAAGATTTCAAGTAATTCAGATTAACTAAAAGTTGGAGCATGGGTTTGTTAGGATTTTCCAACAATCAAACATTAAAAACCTAAATTACTCTAAGCTGTAGTTTGCTCATTTGAGTTGGCAAAAAATATTAATCAAGCAAAAGAACAATTTGGGTGCTATGAATCGTAAATTTAACGAAAAAGTTGTCACTTTAAAAAAGTAATACTGCATATGTTTTGCATATATTTAAACTTATGTTTGATATTTTACTTCCCTTTTTTATTTGTTGCTTTTTTCTCTTCCCTCTTTCGTGGAAAGTATGAGAGTCGGCTGAATAAGAAAAGGCGAAGGAGCTCAGTTGAGGCCAATATAGTAAGCACTCCTCCTTTTTAATAAAAACAATATTTGAAACAAGTCAGACCGCGACAAAGTCTTATTAATATCAGGCCTATACTAGTACCCAGTGACATGGTGGGGAATAGGACAAGTGCACAGTGGTTATACATTATTCATTCAAGTTGACTATAAAGTGAAAGTTGGCCTGGTCAAGTATAAATGATAAATTTACACTTTAGGCTATCTCTTCCTATCATAATATTCAAAATATTAATGCCAACACCAAGAAAATCTCAAACTAGTACATTTGTTTCACGTTTACTCCAAACAAATCTTTTGGTTATAAAAAATTTCAAACTGGTACATCTGTGCCGTATTTACCCCAAACTAATTTTTGCATCACATAATATCGCGATCTTACCTTCCGCAGCGTTAAGCTAATGGCTTACTGAGTTTAGGCTTAACCAATTCATCATCCCAAGCTCACCAATTCACAACTTATGATTCAATTTTTTTTTTCTGCAAATCATTTTTATTTAGGAATTGCCACTAATTGATTTGTTGTAGGTTGATTAAAAACCCAAGTAAGATATTGAAAGAATTGCCTTACTCCTACGTAATAAGAGAAATTCGGATTCAAGACTTGATTACATTAATTAATCAACTAATTCCCTTTCGATAGATAATCTTGTTTAAACTTTGGGGTTTCACTTTATTCCTTTTTGAAAGGAATTTTTTTATGCATTTTTATAGGAAACTACTCACAAACTATTTTTAAATCTTGTTTCCTGATTTTTAGGGAAAAAAAAATATTTCGATTTTTTAATTTTTTTGAAAAACATTTTTTAAATATTTTTTGTAGAAATTAAATTTTAATCTGAAAATAGGGTCCCGGGCCGGGCCATAAGGCCAGGTCCAAATATGGGCTGAAGAAAACCTTCGGGTCTGGGTCACAAAAAAGAGGAAAAAAGGCATGAAATGAAGCGGGCTCATTTACTTGGAGCCCAATCCGCTTCTAATAAGGGAAGCCCAACAATGAGCACTCCAATCACGATTAGAAACAAGCCCAGATCCATCAAACCAACTTGAATCCAAGAGGGCACCACCAACCCAAGTCCACATTCCCTCATCGGCGTTTCGCCGAAACGACCGACGACGCCTCCCACCAATGCTACCAGGGAGCACCACCACCAAGTCAACTGAGGAGACCCACGTCGGGCATTTGAGACACAGGCTCAAGCCAAAACCGACCCCAATCAGCAAACAACACTAAGGATAAACAGAGAAAGGCACGAGCAAGCCTGGGCCAGCGAACCTCCCTCCTACAGTTCGAGCAAGACGGGCGAACAGGGGAAGTGGGCTTACCTTATGGATGAGGCGTTGCCGGCTGCAAGCGCTCAGCTGGTCCGGAAGAGTGGGCTTGACTGGACATCGCCCGGAAACACGTGGCTTCAGGGGAAAGGAAACGGGAGAGCGCACAACTTCTCGGTTGCTCCGGACCGGCAGGCCAAGTCGAACGTAGGTGCGGCCGGACGCATTTGGGGGGCGATTAATGGAGGTCTCCAAAGAACGTGGAGTGGGAAGACGCCGTAATGGACCAGAACTCACCTCTCTTTCCCGAGGATCTCTCCCTACTCACCCCCCTCCCAGATCTCTCCCGGTCTCCGCCTTTTGTTGGGTCGAACGACCGACCGCTCGTATGTAGGGGCACGTTGGCTCGTTGCCGGCCGGACGTCCGACCGGCTGCTCTGGTCATTTCGCCCGCCTACCCTCTTTGCGCCTACTTTGCTCCTCTGTTGTCCTCGTTTGCGTGAGGCACAGAAGAAGCGGGGGAAGGAGGAAGGAAGGAGGAGGGAGGGGGTGGGGAAGGAAATAAAGAGGATATGCCCTGAGCCCTCGCAGACCTTTCTTTAATAGTTATTTAAAAAAAAAAAAATTAAGCTGTTTTCTATCTATCCGAAATGCAGGAAAAAAAAGGGAAAATAAAAATAAAGTTTAATAGGTGCTATTCAACGTAAATATTTTTAGGTAGGGCAAAATTAGTCCATAACTTTCCATGCAGTTTAATTCTAAATATTTAGTCAAAATTTATGTGTCAACACATAGTATATCAAAAACTAGTACATCAACACCACATTTATCCTAAACTAATCCTAGATTAGGAATTCTATTAATTTTGCCTTAAAAGCTTCCTCAAGTTTTGAAAATATGATACAAGTCTCTTTTTGTGTCATGAAAATTAATTTGTGGTGAATATAGTAGGGGTGAACCAGTGTACCATATTAACTTGGGATAAAAAATTTCGCGTGAAACACATGATGCTATTCAGAATCTAATTCCCTATCTTCTCTCTCCTTAGTGTCTCAATTATTTTGTCACAAATGACAAATCATTAATATCATCAAAAGTAATTGTCGTGATCTTCCTAGAGATGAGCCACCAAGGGAAAGTTAATAGATTACTAAACTCAAAAACTTAGCATAAACTCTCCCAAGCCCATATCATCCACAACTTTTGGGTTTTAATTTATTTAACATGCAAATAAGTTTATTCAGGAGTCGCCACTACTCAATTATTAGTAAGTCGATTAAACATCTGTGTGGAAGAGAATTTTACTTCTGTGAACCAAAGATTTATGGATACGGGAACTTGATTATACTAGATAAATCTAATGCCTTTTCTCATAATTTCAAAAATATGTTATAAGCAATCTTGATCAATTTAACTTAAATCACTAATGAGAAGTGATCATACGAATGCATAGACAAGAATTTAATAGCCAATAATAAAAAAATTAACGAATAAATTGTTAAAGATAGGTAAGGAAATTAAACACTTCAAGCAAGCAAAAGCCCATTAATTGCAATGCATCTAATGTTTTGCAAGATATTAACTTAAATATTCATGTATGTGCTAACCATGATTAATAAAATCTAATTCTCTTTTTTGTTAAATACAAATATGATTTAGTTCAAACGTTTTAACTACATGAATCCTAATCTAACATGCATTGATCCTAAATGACATGCAAATTTTATCAAAAAGTAATGCTACTTATATGCAATGGAAAATTCCAAATAAAAGCCTGCAATACCCTCATTTTATTTAATAAGAGCTCAAACTGAATTTTATATCAAATAAAAGCCTAAACTGATGATGACTATTTCAAATAAGAGTTTGAGGTGGTCATGATCGTTTCAAAAAAGAGCTCAAAGTGACCATGGTTGTTTTAGTTAAGAGCATGAAGTGACCATGGTTGTTTTAAATAAGGATTTGACCTCATTAGTTACTAGCTGGCTAAATATTCTAACCAATCAAATGGCATTTTCATTCAAATACAATTTTAATTTTAATTTTAAATTTTAATTTATTTTATTTTTTGAGCAAGGGCCGGTAGCTACTACCAAGGGCCAGTGAGGGCTCAGCGACCTTCGTTGGTCATAACGACGGTAGCCTCATGTAGGGCAAGTGTCACCTCACTTAGGCGAAATCGTCCCTCGTTAGCCATTGGCAAGGGCTAGCCTCACCTTTGGCCATAAGGGTGGCCTCCTCCAGGGCAAGGCCGTCCTTTGCTTGTGACTAGCGAAGGTGACCTCGCCTAGCCATTGACAAAGAAAAAAGAAAACCAGAAAAAGAAAAAAATAGAAAAAAAAATAGAAAAGGGTAAATAACGAAAATGTCATTCACTAGCTAATATGTTAGGCTCTTATTTGAAATAATATCCACTTCAAGCTCTTATTTAAGAAAATGAAGGCACTTCATGTCCTCATTTGGAATTTTCCCTATATGCAATTCTAATGACATGAGATAGGATTAATTATGAAATAAACCCTATTATTTAAAGTATGCGAGAGATTTTTTTTTTTTTTTATTTTTCAATATAAATGAAAGGCTTGATCTAAGACACTTGGCTTAAGTGACTTTTTATTAAAAGAATGATATCTTTATTGATGCGATGTTGACATTTCTTTTCTTTTCTTTTTCACTTTCTTTTTCATTAAATTAGGAAGCTACCTAAACCATATGATTACCTTATTTAAACTAGGAAATAACTTATTATAACCTAATTTTCACTCTAGATATGCAATTCTAGAATATGAAATAAGTAATGAATGCAATTTATTCTAATATGCAATGCAATTTTCTTTTGTATTTTGAAAATAGGAAAATTTAGGCATTGTTTGGTAACCATCCAAACAGTGCATGATTTTGATTTTTTGTTCCTAGAATCGCCTTGGGAATAGAATCGTGTTTGGTAAAAATTTTGTTCTTGGGAACAAATTTGTTCCTGAATCAGTTTTGGACAAGAATTGAGAATAAAAAAGTGTGATTTTTCGTTCGAGAATCAAAAAAAGAATCAAGTCTTCTTCTTCCCTTTCGCCATCCTACGATCGCCGTCCACCATCGCCCGCCGCCGTTCGCCGTTCGTCGGTCCGGCGAGCCCAACCATCGGCAAGGCTCGGCCTTGCCTCGCTAGGGCTGGGCGAGGCTCCCATGGCCACCGGTGAGGCTCGCCCGACCCTGCTAGTGGCCAGGCGAGCCTCACCCGGCCTTGTGAGGCCCGCCCGTCCACCGGCGAGGCGGGCCGGGCCGAGAGGCTCGCCCGGCCCACCGGTGGCCAAGTGAGCCTTGCCCGGCCCCGAGGCTCGGCCAGCCCCGCTGGTGACCAGGTAGGCCTCACCCAGCCCCGGCGAGGCTAGCCTGGCCACCGGCAAGGTTGGGCCAGCCATGGCTACCGGCGAGGCTCGATCGATGAGGGCCGGCCTCGCTGAGGGCCGATGACGCTCCAGTGAGGTCGCCGGCCCTCGTCTGGCTGATCGCTGATCCGGCAACTGGCCACAAGAAGAAGAAGAAGAATAGGAGAAAAAGGAAAAAAAGAAAAGAAAGAAAAGAAAAAAGGAAAAAAGGAAAAAAAGGAAAAAAAGAAAAAAAGGAAAAGAGAAAAGAAAAAAAGAAAAAAAGTAAAAGAAATTATTTAAAAATTAAAAGAAATTGATTTGGAATAGAATCAATAAACACGGTATCAAACGCAATTCTATTCCAGAATTAGAAATTTTGGATAGTTACCAAACGCGCTCTTTTACTCAGAATCAGTTCCCGGAAATAGAATAAAAAATAATCATTTCTTGTCAGAATCAGTTCTTGGGAGCAGAATCGTTACCAAACGCACCCTTACTAAGCATGTGATATAATAAACCCACATAATCAAATAATCGTCACAATCCAAAATGGGAAACAAACATAATCGAGAACTCAATCGTAATTCTTAAAGATCAAATTCTCAATTATATGCATGACTCAAACTAGAAATTTCATAATTGGGATAATGCCTAAAAAACTTTCACCAAAGCAAGCTGGAATCAAATAATCCAAGTTAGGTAATTGAATATTCGAATTGGGTATGGATTGGAAAATTACCTAAATTGTTTATCAATTCAGCAATGTGTGGTTGCGGTGAAGGACGCTGGGACTAGCGCAACTAAGCTTTCATAAAATAGTCATTTTTATACGGTTGATAAGAGTATATGGCCTTTTTATTTTGTGACTTTATATCTCTTCTTGGGTTTGCATTTTGTGATGTAAACCGTAACTAGAGATTTAACGATAGGGACTCAAGTTTAGGACACACTTTCTATGTCAAAAGTGTTTTGACTTTGTGGCTCTGCAGGTGCATGTGGTGTTTCATCAAGGTCCCCTGTACTCGGAAGGGACATCACATACTGATGTCATGGTATATGTGTACTTTACCTGCTCTGTGGTCTCTTGCTATCAATTCTAAGGGTCTCTTTATTAAGGACTCTTGAAGCATCCCATAATTTGATATTCTGATGAGTTTAATACGCCTACTTACTTGGGCTATAAGTTAGCAAAGGGTACCAAGCAATCTCGCAAGCTTCAGTTTTCCCATTGGTCTGGACTGACTGAGAGCAAGGAGAGAAGTAATTTATAGCAAAGAGAGGAATGACTATAGGTAGGGAACTTACTTTTACCCTTTCTTTCTTTAAAGAGTAGTGCTACTTCTCGTGCATTCGTGCTTGCTGTGAAAGTGATATGTACCACCGGTATAACATTGCCTGATTCGTTATAAAAGGATCCAGCGATGTGCGATGGAATAGCCCCTTCTGTGGCTATCCCACGTAGCTCTTCTCTAGTCAACTGTACTGGTTGTTGCATTGAAATTCCTAGACGGCAAGCCTATCCCGCATTCTAAGAATTAGATGAGATTAGGATTGTTCATTATCTAGACATAAACACTTTACAAATGCATTCATTATCATAAGTCAAGCTCAAGTCTTGTGTCCATAATTTTGTTGACTCCGTTGGTTCGCTGAGCAAGGATGCAAGAGCTCGTGGTGTTGGTGTTGAAGATTTTGCTTGACAATGTTGCAGGAGGCCTGGCGTTGATTAGGAAGCCACCATAGTGTCGAGCAGGGATCGGAAAACCTATGAAAAGAAAAAACTCAATCGCCACATGAGTGCAGGAGGGCGTGTGAGTTGCTGGACAGCCACCAGAGCTGCTAGGCGACGGTGAAGTGTGGCGGCACAACAGGAAGCTGGTGGTGTCGCTGTTGTGGGGGTTGGTTACAAGAGCGTTGAGGCGGTCATTGAAAAGCTGGGAACTCGCCTGGATTTGCCGGCAAGAGGCGGCTGTGTGTTCGTGTTCACAGGAAACTTCAAAAGCTTGCAAGAAAATTATCGTCGCTGCTGGTAAAGAGTGCTACCACATCTGGGCAGTAGTGTCGAGAGGAAGCTGCAGCGGCGGTACAGGCGTGAGGGCGCGCGGACAATTGTGGAGCTGTGGTGTCTTTTGTCTGTTGTGAACTTGTAAAAAGTCTCTCGGGTAAAGAACCAGAAATGTGTATTTTCGAAAATAATCCTTTGCATCGTTTATAATAACTAATAAATTAGAAAAAATTCTCATTATTGAAAAAAATTTAAATATGAATTATTATTAATAATGAAAAAATTTACTGCTTAATTATTTCATGCACCATGAGTAATTATTTTTATGAAAATATTTTACAAATAATTCATTTTTAGTCGATAAAAGTATCCAAAAACTTGAATATATGCCTTGCGAAGTTTTTTTCCCACCATCCTTTTTCTATTTTGTATGGTCAACATCAATAAACGAAGCCTTGAGAATCATAAAATAATCCACCCCGCCATCAATTCTCTTGACTTTCTTATTTGTATTCTTTCTCTCAATTTTTAAATTCAAGGGACATACTAATCCTCTTGCATTAAGATATTTTCTCCCTCGTATTCCCTCAATTGTGATAATATATAAAAACCTCTCCTTGAATTATGCAACACTCTTACATTCTTAAAAGTAGGGGTGAGCATGATTTTAAAATAGAATTGAGAATTGAGAACCGGATGGTTGGGAATTGGTGCGATTCCACTGTGTGCAAGGTAACTTTTAGGTTCTAAAACTTGAGAAATTTGTTCTGACTAGTCAATATGTTGATTCCCTTCCTTTAGCATAACAAAAATGGCATACCTCGATCTTTCCTCTGTTCTCTCTCTTCTGAATAGATGCAACCCAATAACAGGATCATCTTCAGCTTTTGTATCACTGGCATCGGAAATTACAACTCGAGTGTCCCCATTAAGAGGGTTAAGGAGCTCAATCTGTCAAATGTCAAATGAACTTGTAAACCACATGATCAAAAGAGGGCCACTTACGCCTGGTGTCCCTGGGTGGAATTACAATATATATGCAGAGAACTCCATGCTGTGACTTACCTTACCACATTTTCTGGCAACTGCTAGCATCTGCAAGATCAAAATGCAGCCCAATTAATGATTCAAGCAATGTATTACAAGCTACAAAAGCTTCCTAAAACATGCAAACGATACAATGGGCTCCAATCTTTTTTATGTAAAGATTGAGGGTATAAGCTCATACTAGTAAAGCAAAAATAAATGTGCGCAAAACATAAGCCATATCAGTTTCGACAGTCAAACTTATTGAAAGAGCTGCAGCAGCATATCCGATGTAATTCCAAACATGCCACTCAGTCGGGTGACTGCACAAGTCAGCTATTTTTTTCCTGAAGAATTGGCAATGCTTGTAATAGATGTACTGTCAAAGCACTGGAGGAGCAACGACTGGACTCTGCAAAACTACTAATTCATGAGACGACAAGTTACACACCACGAAATCCTTTGTCGATAATTGTGCCTGTCTGAAGTCTCATCGGAAACGCAAATGCATTTCTTCCAACAAATGCAGCTAGTTGCATGATCATATCCACCTCTTTAGAGAAAATATTAGGTGCGCCGGGCGCTCCACGTCACCGTGCGCCCGCCCAATCATGATGCGACACGTGTCGCCACGTGGAGCTGGGTCCCGCTTTATTTTTAAGCCACCGGGGTGCCATTTTCAAAAAATTTCGGATCGAGCGAGCGAGGGTTTCTTCTTCTTCTCTTTCTTCGCGCCTCTCTCACTCTACCCTCCCCCTCTCTCTCTCTCTCTCCGACGAACTCTCTCACTCTTCTGTCCTCTCTCTCTCTCTCTCCGACTAGCAGGACGCGACCTCCCAATCTCTCTGTGCCCTCCCTCTTTCCGACCGGCGAACCACCGCACCGGACCGGCGAGGGGACCGCGAGACCTAGCTCCCTCCCTCTGCCCTCCCTCTTTCCGACCGGTGAACCACTGCACGAGAACGGCAAGAGGACCGCGACATCCCCCTCTCTCTCTCTGCCCTCCCTTTTTCCGACTGACGAACCACCGCACGGGACCGGCGAGAGGACCGCGAGCAATCGACGATCCACTGCACCGTCTGCACGTGACTGGTGAGAGGACCACGACCTCCTTCTCTCTCTGCCCTCCCTCTTTCTGACCGGCGAACCACCGCGAGCAAATAAGATGTTTTTGTTGAGATCTCCCATCGTCGCCTTCATCTTCTTCTTTCCCCCTTTTTTTTTTTTTTTTGTTGTTTTTTTTTCCCTAGTGTTCGACGGTGGATCTGGAGTTGCATATGGAGGATGACGTGATCGGCGACCTCCCTGAGGCCGGCGACGTCATCGGCGCGTGCTCCTTGACGAACGCGTCGTCGTCGTCTCCAGACTCAGGGCTCTCGCTATTCGACGAGATCGAGAACATCCTCATGAAGGACGACGATGTCCATGTGCTTGTTGAGCCGGGGGCTAAGCGGGCCATGCCGGAGGGACTCGAGCTTCTCGCGGACCTTCGCTTCCCCGGCCCCTCGCCGCCGGCTTCTCCTCGCCTCCTGCAAGATGCGGCAGCGTGGCCTCATCTCCTTCAAGTCGCGTTTGCTGCTCTTGCCTCGCGGCTGGTCTAGTGTGGCGTGGTGTGGAAGCAACTGGCGCGGTGAAACGGTGAGTCGATTATCTTTTGAACTCTTCTTCTTCTTCTTCTTTTTCGGTTTCTTTGCTTGAGGGAGTGATTGCGCGAGCTCACTGTTGCGGCGGCGGCGGCTCTTGCCTGTGAGCGGGCAGGCGGTGTGGATTTTTTCGGTGTTTTTTTTTTTTTTTTTTTTTTTTTTTTTTTTGGGTTTGTGGTGCAACGAGTGGTCGGAGAGTGAGCGGAAAGCACGGGAGGTCGGCGTGGAATTTTGGGGGAGTTCGACGAGTTTTTGGGGGAGGGACTGTGTAGAGAAGATGGAATAGTTTGGCTTCGTGCTTGCGAGCCTGCTCAGTGTGACGAAGCGCTGAGAGAGAGAGAGAGAGAGAGAGAGAGAGAGAGAGTTGCATTGAGGTATGGCTCCGACCGAGCGAGAAAAATGGAAAAGGAGAACTTTTGTTCGTCTTGTCCGGGAAGTTGTGAGTGATTCTTCGAATTTTGAGATTTATGGAGACTCGAGTGAAAGGTCTGATCTTGCCGCTTAAGGTTCGAGAGGAGAGCGAGGTTGTGAGTTAAGCGTGTCGGTTTGGCTATGCCGAGCTGTTTCGACGAAGCGCGCCGCGTTTTTCCCTTATCGGTTGCGATTCTTTGAGGATAATCGACACACACTGCCCGAAAATCAACCGAGGCATTAGAACATGGGATGGTTGATAGCGAATTGCGCCTAGGGATCGGACGTTTCGTTACGATTAGAGCTTCTTTGCGAGCCTTCTTGATGAAACTTCACGGGGGATTTTAATTATCTCATCTTCTGTTTCCATAAATATCAATAGATAGCTTGTGCTGACATTCCCTTTTGACAATGTGATGCTTACTAAAACAGAAGAAGTTGCTATTGAAGGTGAAACTGGAAAAGTATACGAGCAAGTTTACATGATCGTTATGGAAGGAGTGTTCTTATATTGAGACCTGGAGTGCGGGTATTTATCCATCCCGTTGTTGCTAATTTCTGTAGCTTTTATTTGCTCTTACCTATTAACTTGGCAATAAATCTTGCAGAATATTCATGTACTTGTTTGATGAGGACTACAAAGATGTACTGGCGGAGGTTGGAACTCATGGATTACGAAGATGGCGAACTCTCATGGTTCAATGCTGGAGTGAGAGTTGGAATTGGACTTTGGCATATGCATTGGGGTTGCATAGGAGTAGGGCTGCTGGTGCGTGTACGTGAGCAAATTTTCGTGTGCTTTATTTGTGGTATCTTCTCTGTTTAGAGGGAGGCAAACGATGTGTAGATTCAATGAATCTTGAGGGCAGTTGAGTTGAGTTGATCTCACTGCATATATGTACTTGAGTGGTTCGTTAACGTGTAAAAAGCTTTCTTTCCTGGAACTTGGAAATGTTCAGCGATAAAAAATCATCGTGTTCCCTCTCTCATTGCCATTGTCTTTGATGAGATGAATTTAACGAGCAACAAACCACAGGTTCTCCGCAACCTCATGCCTCCATTCTCGCTTTGGTTTCTCAGGTCAATCTTCGATCATACGTTAGGTCAGGACATTTTTGTAGGGTTCATTTCTTGGACGCCTAGTCTTGGTCTATTTATTGAGCCACTTCCTAATCCTTCTTCACATTACCACCTTCCTAATCACACTTGATTCCCCCACCATTTGACAACTAACAAGAGAAATTGCATGGAACATAGATCTAGCATGACAAGATAATTAACAAGAAGTTGCAATGATCTGTATGCACTACTTCAAAACAGGGAGGGAGGTGGATTTCCCCTACACTGCATTGACTCGAGTCTAATGCGCGGTGCCGTACCAAACAAGATTCATAGAAGAGTGTATATCAGGTCGTGACCACGCAACCTGTTTTTCTGGGTTCATCATGAACAATCACATAAAATTTCCTCCATCATCTAGAACATGCCCAAGCAATCTTCAAAGTAAACTGAAAAGAGGGTGGTTTTTGCTTGTCCTCCCCAATACCCTGAGTAAACACCAAATATGAAATGGATAGCAATATGTACATTCCAAAGATTGATCCCAGCAATTATAACTATTTACATATTCCTCTCCCGAAACCCCCCGACAAAGAGAGGGAAGCAATGAGTTTGAACATACTGTACATTTGATAAGAATAGACAACTTTATTGTGGCAAGAATTGCAACTAAGAACTTCCATAGGCAGTATCGGGGACAATAGGCCAAGCTGTACGGCACTAATATGGTGATGACCACTCCAGCTTCTAATACATGTCTACGAGTGTGTTATAAAGGATGGCAGCAGCTGGCGGCCTCGGCAACGAACCAAGTAGTATGTCCAATTCATTTATAGACCGGCTGCCATAAAAAGAGACCTGGCCATTTTGGATGCTCCAGAATCTTTACACACTGCATGAAAGAGATCTATGCTATAAAGGCACAATTAACTGAAAACAAAACACCACAAAAGATAGCAGTTGGTGCAAATATAAAAAAGGCCCCTGAATTGGCACTGCAACTTTCAACTCAATCGCAACAAGATCTCAAAGCCCAAAGTACACAACATGAAATGCATCAAAAGACACAGGAAAAAAGCCAAAGGGTATAAGAGAAGGTACACCATTCACAACAAATAATTTAAAAGCCAAAGGTCGATCCATACAATAGCTAACTTCTCAGAATGGCATGCATCTCCCAAAAGATTACAAACCTGTTTTCAGGTCATTGCCATTGCTGATGACACTCGAAGGCAAAGGATTTCGAATAACCCCACAAATATCACATGCGGTCATGCTCTGGTCATTATCATAGGTACAAATGGAGCATCGCCAAACAGCAGACCTGGTGGTCTCTTGATTTGGCTTAGGTGAATTGCCTGTTACAACAGAAAAAGCTTCAAGAAGCCATGCCAGAAAAGAATTTCACGACCACAGTCATGTGACCCGGAGCTTGGTAGATATAGTCCAACACGTCCAAACAAAGTTATTTTTTCAAATGAATTACAAAACTACAAACTGCATTACCTAATTTCACACTTGCGATAGCACTTTAAACCAGGCCTTCATCTAACCAACAATTTTAGCTTTCAGATTAGATGGCGGCAGTCTCACCATTTCTACGACCCGTATCTCTCATTTAGGCAATGGAAAAGCGGCATACACCGACAAATGGGATAATGGAACTAAAGAAAATGAGCCTAAAATAGCCAATTCATGTGGTTATAACTCATACTCCTATCATTTTAAACAATTTCAGCACTAGGCCTAATCAAGAACCCTTAAGACAAAAAACGACCAAGAAAATTCTTGCCAGGGGACTCTGTATCGAAGAGAGAATGCTCACCATTATCTTCTGCATCATAATCAACATCGTAGTCGTAGTCGTAGTCATCATCGTAGTCTTCATCATCATAATCAAGGCCGTGACTAAATTTGCGCGGCATCGTCCTGCCACCGACAACTCCGCCACCCTCGTCGTCCTTCATCAGGATGTTCTCGATCTCGTTCATCAGGATGTTCTCGATCTCGTCGAATCGCGAGAGCCCCGAGTCTGGAGACGACGACGACGCGTTCGTCGAGGAGCACACGCCAATGACGTCGCCGGCCTCAGGGAGGTCGCTGATCACGTCATCCTCCATATGCAACTCCAGATCCACAGTCAGAACACTAGGGAAAAAAAACAACAAAAAAAAGTGGGGGGTGGGGGAAGAAGAAGATGAAGGCGACGATGGGAGATCTCAACAAAAACATCTGATTTGCTCGCGGTGGTTCGCCGGTCGGAAAGAGGGAGGGCAGAGAGAGAGGGAGGTCGCGGTCCTCTCACCAGTCACGTGCAGACGGTGCAGTGGATCGTCGATTGCTCGCGGTCCTCTCGCCGGTCCCGTGCGGTGGTTCGTCGGTCGGAAAAAGGGAGGGCAGAGAGAGAGGGGGATGTCGCGGTCCTCTTGCCGGTCTCGTGCGGTGGTTCGCCGGTCGGAAAGAGGGAGGGTAGAGGGAGGGAGCTAGGTCTCGCGGTCCCCTCGCCGGTCCGGTGCGGTGGTTCGTCGGTTGCTGGCGGTGGTTCGCCGGTCGGAAAGAGGGAGGGCACAAAGAGATTGGGAGGTCGCGTCCTGCTAGTCGGAGAGAGAGAGAGAGTACGGAAGAGTGAGAGAGTTTGTTGGAGAGAGAGAGAGAGGGGGAGGGTAGAGTGAGAGAGGCGCGAAGAAAGAGAAGAAGAAGAAACCCTCGCTCGCTCGATCCGAAATTTTTTGAAAATGGCGCCCCGGTGGCTTAAAAATAAAGCGGGACCTAGCTCCACGTGGCGACACGTGTCGCATCATGATTGGGCAGGCGCACGGTGACGTGGAGCGCCCGGCACACCTAATATTTTCTCACCTCTTTACTAAATCGACAAGCCTAAAGCACATCTTTCCACCGTCAATACACTCTTAATAGCTGAAAGATTCCGACTTGAAATCAAGAACCCCTAACATAACCCCAACAAAATAAGGGACAGGGATAAACGAATTCCCCGGCGGTTCTCATATCGACAAGGAACAAAAACTTTAAAATAACCCCCCTAAAGAAGTAATCAAAAGCAGCTGACAGAAGAATTCAATCGCAGAGCACATAAATTCAGCTAAGAGGAGGCAAGCATCCCACCAAACAATTACGCAGGCACGAAAAACGATTGCCAATCCTCCCGAACATAATAAGACAGCGCATAAAAAATAAAAGCACTGGAAGTGGCAAAACACATACAGGCTCTCGCTTGCGGTCGTCGATGGACGCGGCGAGCACGCAGTCGCGCGGTTCCGGATCGCCCCAGCGCTCGACCACCGTAGGGACGCCTCCTTGCTTTCCTCTGGCTTCCACAACTGCCGCCGCCGCCGCCCCCACAGCCGAGCCGAGCCGAGCACAGCACAAATCGAAGCGTTAGTCATCATCGCGCAGCGGGAGCTCGAGGCCAAAAGCGAGCTAATTGAAGCGGCGGCCTTACCTTTCACGAGGCCGAGGACGTCGAAGGCGAGGGCCCGCAGGGGAGGGCAACCGGGGGACTCCACCGTCGTCGTGCGCGGCATGTTGCGGCCGGGACTTACCGGTCGCGAGCTGCGAGAGCGAAGAGAGGGAGGCGACGAGGCCGGCGGCGGCCGAGAGCGAGAGAGAGGCGAGGTCGCGCGGGAGCGAGAGAGAGGAAGGAAGCTAAAGGAAGGGAATTAACACATTTAGGCCCCCGTTCCTTTCTCCTTGCATTCTGTTTCGGGTTCGCCGGACTGGGCAGCCATTGCCCGGCTCGCACGAGCTTCCGACTTTCCTTGTGCGTGTGCTGCTGTTCGTAGTTTTGGCTAGTTGTTTGTAGCAAGCCTAAGCATGAATTCGAGTCCCAAATGAATTAACATTTCCCCCTCCACTGATGCACCCTATGTGTTCGACGAAACGTTTAAGATAGGTGCACGTTCGTGTTGTTCGTTGATGGTCGAAACTTGCTGGCTTTCATATTTATGTTGAACATAAATGAGTCGGTCCCATGCTGAAATCAAGTTTTAGCTGGTCCATTGTTTGTTGGTTTTTGTCTGAATTCGCATGCCGAGCAAGTCTAAAACTTCCTTTTAGCCAACGCCTTCCACGACGAAATACCCACGTGAGATTCGGTCAAGTGTCCTTAGTTCCGTGTCCGTCGTGGGCGCTCTCGGCTTGCTAAAAGGGTTTTTGCAAGCTCCTGCTGTTACCCTCCGCTTGGCACATTCTTGTTTCGATGTTTTTTGCATGTGTGTCTTGTTTCCGGGCGACCGGTTCTTGACCGCCAGGCTTAGTTTATACGGTGCCTGAATTTTTGCTTGAAGGCCAGCACTTGCGCTGGAATTGCTTCTGTGATGGGGGCGTGGGAAAAGAAAAACAAAGAGAGAAAAGGAAAGAAAAGTCAAGAGTATAAAAGACATAAAAAGGGGTCTTCTCCTTTTCCTTCAGTCTGATAGCGTGAGAGGGAGAGAGAGAGAGAAGATAAAGCAAAGTGAAAAAATTAAAGAGTAACAAAAAAGAAGAGAGGAGCAGAAAATGGCTCTCTCTCTCTCTGCTGCCATTCTTGCGTGCGTAAAGAGGGGAGAGTGGGACAAGACAAGAGTGAGAGAAAAGTTCAAAATGGGGGCAAAATGTAATGCTCGCCCGTTTCCCGCGCCGGCTCTGCTTGGGGGGGAGGGGACCGGGGTCGGCCAGGCGAATCCAAATCGGGCTAGCGTTCGGGCCTGATCGACCCAGGTCAATATATATTTTTAATATATATATTTAATAATAAGAAATAAAAAAGAAAAATTCAAAATGATTTATATTTTCCAAAAATAAAAATAAAAAGGCCTAAAAGATGGTTCTTATTCTCCACGGATACATGGAAAATCTTTGGGAAAAAAAAAAAAAACTATGTTTGAGTTCTTGAAAGCAAATACTGGCTTACTTCAATTGCACTCTTATGATGCGTGGTCTATTTCCTCGAATTGAATCCTATAACCGGTGATTGGTATAAAATGCTGCATAAATGTTTTACTTGATGGTTGAACAAAATTATGTATTGGAAATGTATTAGTGATTAACTAATATAATTAAGTCTTTGATTCTAGTTTATTTGGTTGTGTAGGAGTGAAGTATTTCTTCCGATATTTCATTTGGGTTTCTAATCAATCCACCATAAATTGATTAGTAACAACTTCTCTTTGAAATTGACTTGTAGGTTAAGAACTCGAGCCATAAGTCGTAAATTAGTGGGCTTGAGAGAGTTTGGGCTAAGCTTGACACTTAGTGAGCCATTAACCTTCGCATGCGCTAAGGGTGTCGAAAAGGGAGGTCGTGACAGTATGAGCTTCCATCCTGAGTGATATCTGACTTTTACTTTGTTAATGTTCTATATTGTTCGTGTGTTTAAATATTAGTTGTGGTTAGTGGATCGTAGTAAATAGTGATTATTAAATGTGATAATTTATTGCAATCTTTTAATTTATAATACAAGTGGAACACTTTTGAACCTATGATATAGTAAATTATAGGTTTCAAAAATTAAGAAACCTATTATGAGGGGTTGGATTTGGAACTCAAGCAAAACTTGAAACTGCTCCCCAGCATGTGAGTGGTTAATTGCCCACTTTAAAAACATCTAAATATCTTCTTTTTCTTTCCTCTTTAAATGCTGGCCGAATCTTCTCAATTCCTTCTTTATTAAATTTTCCTTCTTTTCCTCAACGGTGAGAATCAACTTTGCTCTATATTTGTTCTTCTCAAATAGCCATGTGACCAAAAGATTTTCATGATATCGCTTTTCAAATTTGTTCTACGCACGACCCGGGTCGGCCGGGCCAGATCCAAATCGGGCTAGCGTCTAGGTCAATATATTTTTTAATATATATTTATTTAATAATAAAAATCAAAGAAAGAAAAATCCAAAACGATTTACATTTTCCAAAAAAAAAAAGCCTAAAAGATGGTTTTTATTCTCCACAAATACATGAACAATCCTTGAAACAAAAAAAAAAAAAAAAAAAAAAATTGTTTAAGTTCTTGGAAGCAAATATTCGCTTATTCCAATTGCGCCCTTATGATGTGTGGATTTGTATTTCCTCATTTCAATTAGGAATTGAATCCCACAACTCGTGATTGGTATAAAATGCTGCATAAATGTTTTACTTAATGTTTGAACAAGATTAGGTACCGGAAATGTATTAGTGATTAACTAGTGTAATCAAGTCTATAATTCTAGTTTCTTTGGTTGCATAGGAATGGAGTATTTCTTCCAATATTTTAGTTGGGTTTCTAATCAATTCACCATAAATCAATTAGTAGCGACTTCTATTTGAAATTGACTTACAGGTTAAGAACTTGAGCCATAAGTCGTAAATTAGTGGGCTTGGGAGAGCTTGGGCTAAGCTTGTCACTTAGCGAGCCATTAGCCTTCGCACAGGCTAAGGGTGTCGAAAAGGGAGGTCGCAACTGTGTGAGCTTCAATCTTCAATGATCTCTGACTTTTATTTTGTTAATGTTCTATATTGTTCATGTGTTTAAATATTAGTTGTAGTTAGTGGATTGTAGTAAATAGTGGTTATTAAAGGCGATAATTTGTTGCAATATTTTCATTTGTAATACAAGTGGAACACTCTTGAGCCTATGATATGGTAAATTCTAGGTTTCAAAAATTAAGAAACCTATTCTGAGGGGTTGGATTTGGATCCTAGGCAAAACTTAAAACTGCTCCCCCAGCATGTGAGTGGTTAAGGGTGCGTTTGGTAATGATTTTGTTTCCGGGAGTAAATTTTGATCAGAAATGATTTTTTTTATTTTGTTCTCGGGAACTGATTCTAAGCATTTTAAACCGTTTGGTAACTATTCAAAATGTCTGATTATGGAATAGAATTGCGTTTGGTACCATTTAGCACTGGAGCGCTGCCAGCCCTTGGTGAGGCTGACCCTCGTCGGCCGAGCCTCGCCGGCAGCTGGGCGAGGCTCGCCTAGCCCTCACCCAACCCTCCCTCACCCAACCCTGTCGAGGCTTGGCCTCGCCAGATTTGGGGAGGCCAAGCCTCACCTAGCCCCCACCGAGGCTCGACCTCACTAGATCTAGTGAGGTCGAGCCTTGGCGGGGGCTGGCCTCGCCGAGCCTCGTCGGACCTCGCCCTGGCCTGGCGAGCCTCCGGCAAGCTCGCCAGACCGGTTGCCGACAACCGGCAGCAGATGGCAGCGAACGACAGAAGACGGCGATGGATGTTGGTGAACGGCAACAGAGGAGAGGAAAGGAGAGACTTCTTCTGTTGATTCTCTTTTCTGATTCTTGGAGCAAGAATCAGAATTTTTTTTTATTCTAAATTCTCTTCCCAATTTGTTCCTGGGAACAAAAATTTTACCAAACGTGATTCTTAGCCCAAACTGATTCCGGAAATAAAAAATCAGAATTAGATACTATTTGAATGGTTACCAAACAGTGCCTAATTGCCTACTTCAAAGATACCTAAATATCTTCTTTTTCTGTCATCTTTAAACGTTGGCCGAATCTTCTCAATTCCTTCTTTATTAAATTTTCCTTCTTTTCCTCAACGGTGAGAATCAACTTTGCTCTATATTTGTTCTTCTCAAATAGCCATGTGACCAAAAGATTTTCATGATATCGCTTCTCAAATTTGCCTCAGTATCCCCTAATTTGAAGTACCATATGCACAAAGCACATGTCCATCTTAACCACTTGAGGAAAAAATTTAATTTAACTCAAACTTCTCTACGTTAGTCTGTTTAGCTTAGGTTTAATGCAATTATATGGGCTTAATCAAAAATGTTCTTAATATGCAAATTTAAATGAATAATATTTTTGATTAGGGGCTTTCTTATGCAATAAACATCTAGATAGGTTATCAAAATTTATGTGTCAATAATGACTTGACTCTCCTTTGTCTTTTAAACCAACAGAGACCAGAAGTGCTTCTGTCAATTCTCATTGTAGACTAACAAAGTCACTAGAGATTTAATGATAAGGGACTTGAGTTCTGGATCCACTTTCTAGGTCACGTGTTTTGACTTTGTGGTTCTATCGGTGCACGTGGTGCTTGATTAAAGTCTCCCATACCCAGAAGGGACATCACATACTTTTATCATGGTATGCTCAAATTCCTTGTTTGTCTAGGATCACAAAAAGGTTCTTTTTTCAGGTTTGTTCACTAGGATGAGCCTTTTTATTTTTATTTTTCAAACTTGGACTTTAATGGCTGCAAATGGGGTTATTCGATGGCACATTAGTGGATCGTTTTTTGATGAATTAGGCAATGTTATGGTGGTGGAATGCATCTTCTCCGGCCACGTAGCTCTCGTCTTGTCAATGGTACTAGTTGTTGCATCAGAATTTGTAGACGGTAGGCCTATCCCCCACGCTGAGCATTAGATGAGATCAGGATTTCCTTTTATCTGAACATAAACTCATTACCAATGCATTCATTATCATAAGTCAAGCTCGAGTCTTGTCCATATTTTGTTTAAAGATGCATGTGTTTGTATCCCAGGTTGCTTACAAGAAGTACTACATTAGGACCACAAATGATACAATCATACATATATATGTTGAGCTTAACCCAGAAATTAAGAAGATAATTAGTCCCTCATTATGTATTTTCTCAATCCTGCCCCTTAATATTGCAACATTGTCGCTATTTACCCAATGGTGTTGACTCCAACTGACTTTTCAGTTGAACGCCAACAACGTGCCCTGAGGGCCTGCTAATGCCGCTTACCCACTCCATGGATAACACAACCTCCAACTCACGGGATTAGGAATGCAATGAACTAACATTATGAATGGAGAGGGGAGCGACATAGGACGAAACCGTATTATTGTTAGACAATGAGTTTCGAAATTCAATGACAAAAAGAAAAGGGAAAATGGATGACGTGATAAAAGAAAAAGTACGAATTTGTAGACAGAAGTTAATCTTTGATATAAAAAGAAGATGACCTTTCTGTATTTGAAAAGTTTCTACTATCTTGCCATAGGGACACTGTCACAATGTATCTCTGACGG
The DNA here is from genome assembly GCA_014182555.1 of Eucalyptus erythrocorys. Taxonomy (NCBI): domain Eukaryota; kingdom Viridiplantae; phylum Streptophyta; class Magnoliopsida; order Myrtales; family Myrtaceae; genus Eucalyptus; species Eucalyptus erythrocorys. Next base: position 5,110,098 of record CM024605.1, on the reverse strand, counting down.
GGTTACTTCAAAAGAACCGCCTGATTTGCTCACCAAAGACTCCCTCAATTCTGCCAATACATGATTTATGTCTGGCCTTTGAATCGCCCTTGGTTGTGTACAAGACATAGCAATCTCCACCACTTTCCAAGCCGAGTTGATATTGAATTTTCTGTGTAACCTAGGATCCATAATCCTCTGTATATCACCACTTTCAATTATGGGAATTACCCATTCAAGTATGTGAATGAAGTCGCAGCCATCCCGGCTTCTCATTACTGCAGGTTGGCCTGTGATTAACTCAAAGAGTATGATTCCAAAACTGTAAACATCACTCTTCTTGTCACGGTTTCCAGAAGATTGAAACCTGGGAAGGGGGAAAAATAATATGGATCTTAAATCAAAGATAAAATCTTAGGCAATGTCAATATTGCTATGCCATTAAAGATCCTGAATTGAACTAGATCAATGATGTTAAGCTGTATCTATTACTCGGGGCCGAGGTAGCCAAAGGTGCCGGCGGGACGAGTTGACACATGAGAGTCATTTTCAGATGCAAAAGCTCTTGATAGGCCAAAATCAGCTAATTTGGCTTGGAAGTTTTCATTCAACAAAATGTTTGAAGTCTTCAAGTCTCTATGGATGATGGGTGGCTTGCAACCATTATGCAAATAATCCAAACCTGAAATCTTTGCAAAAACAATGTTAACAATGCCAAAGCAATGATGACAAAAGACCTACCAACTGTGGATATCTTATCATGCACCTTGTGCTGCATCCACGGCTATTTGTAGTCTCTTACTCCATGTCAAGACCTTCGGATGGTCCTCTGTTGGATGCATCTTAGTGTTCCATATAAGCAAGATAGAATCTTATAGGATTATTTTGCAGAAGAACCAATACAACAAAACAGGAATACAAACCTGACAAGTGTTGCCTCAAATTTCCATTGGCCATGTATTCATATACTAATGCCTTGTGCTTGGAATCATTGCAATATCCAAACAAGGAAACCAAATTTCCGTGGTGTAGAACCGCTAAGAGTTGTGCCTATGGTATTAGGAGTGTGAGTCATTATAACATATATTGACAATAGTCTAAGAGGAAGTTTCTGAACAAAGATCTGCCTAAGTGCCGGCATAAGTTGATTTTCAAAGGAAGAGTAACTGCATCATTTTGTCTGACCTCAGCTTGAAATTCTTTGTACCCTTGCTTTGATGATTCAGAGAGCATCTTCACAGCAACTATGGTGCCGTTATCTAGTGTGCCAAGATATACCTTTCCAAATCCACCTTTACCTATCACTTGTCCAAAGTTCCTAGTGATTTTTGAGACCTCTCCATACTCAAAAGGTCGATTCTTTAATCTTGGCGTCCTCTCACTAGATTCTGTAGCAAAAAGGTTGCCATGAGTAGTGCGGCTAACAATTAGTGGACTTCCAAGGCAAATAACTCCAATTGCGTCCTCAACAATTAAAAGACGTATGAGAGGTTTTTCTGATCCCATTTCAAGATTCGTATTAATGGAAAAGAGGACAAAAATCAAGAGATCTGCGTTGGGATTCTCTGTCACCTACCTTTAATATGCTGACTTGTGGATTCTTTTGCTTTGCTCAATACAAATAGATAAGTTCGAGATTGCACAATCAAACTTTCTTTGTGGGACCATTAGAATACCATGAACAAACTTGCACTCTCAAGTTGTTATTAGTCCTTCCGATGCATAGCACAGTTAATTTTGAAGAGAAAAATCAGAAAATTTATTGTGGATAAGTTAAGCTCAATGCACATTCTCTTTGTGATGCTGATGCCACAATGCTGTAATGATCCCGTTTCTCTCTTATCTCACTGCTCTTGTGATCATTACATGACTCATATTACTAGCATTGGGAAAATTTGATTATATCCAACTTTCCTTTATTCCTGATTGCAATATCGATAATGTAAAATAAGACTCTTAGGGTGCGTGAGAAGAGGATAGCAAGGTGCTGAGGTGTATATTCTCAGATCCTAGAAAAGACATTGTTGCAGATAGAAATGTACCAAAGGAAAAGCATAGTCAAGATTTTGTCAAATGTAATGTAAATTGTGCGAACAGGACAAGTAAGAAAAAGTACCTGGTATTTGTTCAAATGCCTTGATAGTTTTAGAACAAGTCCGTTTCCATTTGATTAACCAAATAATTGCAAAAGCACTAAAGAGAGCCCCAAAGAAGCTTGAAACTGATGTAACTGTAACAAGTATGGTCTTTTGTTTCTTCTTATGTGGGCAAGGATCAGCCAGGCAAAGATTCACGTTTCCTGTCAAACTGCCACAAAGAATGAAGGAGTTGGACCGAAATTCCTATCAACAAGTGTCCGGGTTGATTTGCCAAATGCATATCAAAAGTTGGCCTTCTTATTTGCCTCTAATCACAATAAATAGAACATGTTGAGAGAGAGAGAGAGAGAGAGAGAGAGAGAGAGAGAGAGAGAGAGAGAGAGAGAGACCTCATGTTTAAAGTACTGTCTCGAACCCTATTCTTAAGAGCTTCAGGAACTGATCCAATCAGGTTGTTTTCACTTAAATTTCTGCAAATATAGCCATGATAAGAGATTTGTCCACTTTAAATACTTTAATGCTTCAGCTAGAGACATTAACTTACAGAAAGCCAAGATGTGGTAATTCAGCTAGAGTTTTTGGTATTACTCCTGTAAGCTGATTGTTGGACAAATCTCTGGAATAGCCAAAAGCAAAATGTTTCCACGCATTAGGGTGGTATTTCTATAGCCTATGTCTCTTAAAACACAACCGAAATTATTCAATCATGAGTTGACTCTCATGAGTGACACAACTTACAAGTATTCAATCGTTGATAGATGAGAAAGTGACGGGACTATGGGGCCCATCAAATTGCTAGAGTTTAGTTTCCTGCATCATAGATCAAAAGAGAGGATCCTGTCATTGCCATCTTCATAAAGCGAGCATTTTTTGGCACAATGAAAAAAGTTTGTACAATCAATTCTTTCAAATGAAAATATTTTAGATCCTCCCAGTGTAAATGTTCCAGATACTAGAAGATGATTCAAAATGGTCAATCTCATTCCTTGGATGGGTCTTGCTATCTCCCTCTTTTGTAATTTATGGTTGTTTTCGAGTACATAATAACTATTTGCGGCAGACCTAATACTTTTTCACACACAATGCAGTTTCGAATACTTATGACAAAATTGGAAACTAGGCTATTGGTGAATGAAGTTGAAAAAAGAACATAACCGTACATCGGAGAAGGGGACATTTATTGCTAATCGATGAGTATATAACTTGTCATGACCAGCCCCATTCATTTGGAGCAAGCTCCCAAAATAAACACTCGATGCTGACTTTTTTGGGGTGTGTGTCAAGTTAAAGGATCAGTTTATGAGCTTTCTTCAATAGTATGAGAAGTTTAAGTTGTCAAAGACTCCCTCTATTAAAACACTGAAGTTCCAATCATGCCCCGAAAAAACTTGACAAAAGCATGACAAAGTTCTTGCTCTATCTAAGAATTCACATTGGAAGGTTGCACTCATCCTAAGTGTTCTTCCTCATGACACATTAATCTTTCGGTTGTCATGATGAACAAGAATTCTTATTAAGTTCACCTAGAAAACTAGTATTATCTAAGAAAATTCGCTGGGGGACTCACAGGGATATAATCCTTGGAGGATTTCCATAGCTACAGATTAGACCATCCCATGTGTAATCGCTTGGTACGCATGGATCACCTTGCCAGCTTTCTCTCTTAATGTGATACGTTGCTTTGATGTCATTGATAGCTTTCACTGCAATTTAATCACAAAAAAGATCAATTATTCATAGAGAAAGATAGAGATGCAAAAAGCTGTTGTGATCCATATGCATCATGTAGACTTAGTTTTTCAAAAGACTTGTAACACTCCAGGGCTTCAATTTGAAGAGACTCTTCAGCAATAATTACCAAGCAAAAAGTAGCCAAAGCAAGGAATTAAACAGATAGAAGAGTAATATTTAGTCGCATATGTTGATCCCAACAAAGCAACTATAGATCAGAGAGTTCACAAATAACTTAAGACCCACAGTAATGACTAGTATATTTAGCGTAGGCTACCTGAATCTTGATTATTGACAATAGACTATTTGTGTACTTACTTAAACAATAAAAACATGTAGAGGAATAAAAGCATACCATCATCTTGTGCTGTGGGTACATTTGGAGGATCAACAACGTTATAGAGCTCCATGGCATTGAGGATCGGTGGATTTCCAGACTTATTCATCGAATTAATGGCGAGGGTGATAACTGGCCTATAAACTGGACGAGAGACTACAACCACTGGCTTTAAGTATTCAAGGCTCACCGTCTCTGTGAATTGATTATCGTTCAAGGAAATTGTGAACTCCCTCTGCGGGCCGCTCAGTCTCTCAAGCTCCATGAAATGTAAGTACACAATCCATATCTTCGGTGGTGCCCATGGCAATGATGATGTCGCATCGTTGGTCGGTCCTGCATCTGTTGTCCACTGTAAATACAAGGGAGAACTTGAACTCATTGTTCCTTGAGCGGTTTGAAGAACGTCCCTGGAAACCTTATAAGCATTACTATCATTAGATAAATCAATCGCAACTGTGGTGTTCAGTGTCGACCAATTAGGGAAGTGCCGAGGTATCCACATCCGATCATAAACATCGTCATGGTACCTGTGTAAGGCATTTTGACAAATAGGTTAAGAGTAAACAGTTAAGCAATTGACTGAGTGACTAACAAATGCCAATTCTTGTGGATATGTAATGGAAACATTAAAGCTATTATTCAACACATATACTAGTGAAAAACCGATGCCTATGTTGGTTTCCCAAAAATCAAACATCTCGCTTGCGGTTAAATGCCAAACGTTTCGACCGAAAACTAAATGCATAACTTTGAAATTGCAATGTGATGCGTAGATGAATATTTTTGTTAGAGAGAAATTAATTGCCATGGACATGTAACACGCAGAGCGATAACTTGAAAATTGCAATATGATGTGTAGATGGAACTTTTTTTTTTTTTTTTTCAAGGAGAAGATGGTTTGAATTGTATTGGGACTTACCTCATCCATAGCTGGAATCTTTTGAACTTCGAAATAACAATATATATTAATCAAATATTTTATGTAAAATGAGAAGGTTTGTGCTATTTTCACCTCTCCTAACACCCTAAACTACATTGAAATGACTACACTATCCCTTGTGAGCCCACTCTTAATTTAAAAATATTTCTTACCTTTTTTTTTTTCAATTTCATTAGAGATGAAATTACCATGCTCCTAACAATCAACAATTATTAAGGTTAAATATGAGGTCCACTCTTGATTTAAAACCAATGCTTCCTTCTTTTTCTTTTTTTTTTTTTTTTGGGCTTTTTCCTTTTCTTTGTCATTTGAAGCAAATTTTGTTTACTTCTTCTCCAAAAGCAGTTTGTTTGGTAGAGAGTTAACTAATCATTTATCATTTTGTTTTTGATTAAAAACTAATTAATTTTATATTTCTTCTTTTGTTTACTGGGAAAATATTATTAAAAAGTAATTTAAGCACAAGTATGATGATAAGCTTTGAGTAAATTGTGTATAATGCATACATCAACCACAATATTCAAATTTTGGGTAAATTCTAGAAAATTTGTACAAAAAATCAAGGTCAAAAATTAATAATCATGAGAATACTCTAGGGAAATAAAGTAAACAATTTGAAAATAAAACTAACATTTCTTCACCCTGATATATGATAAGTACTTGCTTAGATTATAATAATGGATAATAAATTTTGAAAAAGACAAACATAAAGGAAATGCTGAAATTTAATGGGTGTGGAAGAAGCGGATAGGGTGAAAAAATTGCTTGGAAGAGATGTGGGTAAGTTTTCCTTTTAGAGAAACTGAAACAAGAAGAAGAAAAAAGGTAAAAAATAATTTTAAATCAAGATTGGGACCTGTACGGAATAATATAGTTAATTCAAAGTGATAGGAGTTACCAGGAGCCAAGAAAGGGATAAAAATAGCGTGAGCCAATGAGTATTATCGACAAGTTTTGGAGATATATTATTAACAAGAGTCTTGGGCACTAGTTAAGACCGTTAAAACTAGTAGAAAGGCATGCCGATATGTTTGGAAGTTGAAAATTAACATATTTCAAGAAGGTAAAGTACTTTAAATAGAAATATTCATATTTTCGAAGCATAATTAATAGCCATTAACAAATGTCCTAAAAGTACTTCATGAGTAGACATCAAGTTCTCGCGTATACTAGACATAATTAGTGCTTTGTGCATCCTCTTGTGCAGGTTTATAATATAAACACACATACACACATTTAAGCATAAAGAGAATATCTCATTAATGTATTTGTAGTATGAGATTCCAATGTTAACATAGCATTAATCATTTTGAGCATCTTAGATAATGAAATAATTAACGTGATATTTTGACCTATAATCTTGCATTTGTCGGGTACACGTAATTTTTATAACTTAATACAAAATATTGCGTCAATATTAATGTGGAAAACTTCTTTGATACAAAAGAGGTACAATTGGAATAGAAAAATAACGAAGAGAGGGGAAGGGAGAGAGACAAGAGCAATAAAATAGATAACAAAATGGGTGGAAAACGCAACAGAAGTACTCCTTCCAAGAAGCATAATCAATCCCTAGTGTCAACCATAAAGGCAACACTTAGGGAGGACACTGTTATCATATATTTATTAGCAAAAGTGTACATACGTCGCATGTATGCGAAAAGTATCATCTATAAATTTTTGAAAAATCATCTTATCATAACTTGTTAGAATTATTTTATTAATAGAAAGAAATTATCAACACAATTTAAAGGAATTCAACACATATATGGATAGAAAGTATAAGACTATTTATAAGATAGAAAATGTCTAAATTTAGGTTTGAAATACTTGGGAGATAAAATAAAATTATTAATTTACAGAATTGTCTATTTAAAGAATTTTTACAAGATTTTGGAGAAGGAAAAAAAAAAAAAAGTGCGATATCTTAAAATATATTTATCATATTTTCGTTAATTGAGAGAAGCTAAACAATACAGAAACTGGTACCTGGTAAACCCCATGCTATGCAAATTCTACACAATATAATTAGATATATATCTCTAATTTTGTAGATAACGCACGTACAATGATTACCCTAAAATATATAAGTAATGTTATGCAATTCTCACTTTATTATATTAGTAATTCATATAAATTTAATGAATTTTTATTAACAAGGAGAAAATTAATTACTGTTTCATACTAATATATGTCTAAATGTATTAACTTTTTTAAGCGATTCATCAATGAGTTAACTTGTTATGATGGAGTAACTTAGGTGTTTTTGATACATACGCAAAATACTAAGTTTGATTGGGATTAAGGTGCAAGATTCCTAATAAGTTTATTTTATTTTTTGCTTGAACTTAATGGCTTTTCTTTTTCTTTTTATTTATTCTGTGTCATCATTTAGTGATTTTTGTTATAATCTTTGACATCTAGGCAACTATCTTTGTTGATTATTTTAGCAGTTTTTCTGTGCTGTAATTTGTTTTTTTTTTATTGCCTTTTTCGTACTTGCCGACCGGCGCCTTCAATAGTTTGCAGAATGGCAAAATTGGATGAGGAAAGACTGAATCTCTTTTCACTAATGATTACTATGCATTTGTATTTCAAAAAAGAATTTATTACCTGAACCAATTTGCCACCGAGGTTTGTCCTAGGTTGATCCGCGTACGGAATCGCAAGAACCCAGATTCCAGTGGATAGACGTCGTCGTCCAAAGCTCTTAGTTCCAACGCCGAAATAAAGGGCACTCCGTTGCCAGTTTTCACAAGACACACTCGTATGTCATCTGCCTTGGGCACATAAATGATCTCTTCGACAATAGTAGAGGAAGCACCCACCGTGGCCCAATAATTAACATCAATGTATAGGTCGAATATAGGAGCCTGATTCTTCCCATCATAGTTCCCGTAACAAAATAATGCCCTAATCAAGTATTTTCTGTCCTTGCCTTGGTCTGGTCTCAAAGTGTAACAATTCCTCGATCCATCCGGAAAAAACCTTAAATTTGTACACTGTAGAATACTTTGATTTATCAACCCGGATATCGGCATTTTTTTCCCAGAGCCTATGAACCGATCATCCATTTTATAAGTCATATTAGTGTTTTCATCAGTGTAGTCATTGGGTGTTCCACAATCGATGCTGATAAAACCTTTTAAATTTACAGAAAAGAAAATGTCAATGAAATAGATCTATGATTTTTCTATTTGGACCATTGAAACAAGTACAATGAATCTTGATTATTCACTCAACTCCATACCATAGTATTTGATATACCGTCAGTTTGACGCCGAAGCAAGTGAGAATGAATATAAAGAAGAGACCATTGTGTTTTATTAAAGGGTCAAAACTCATGGATCGCTATAAGCAATGACATTGTACAAAGCATGGACGCGAGGGAGGGAAGGGGGGGAGAGATACCTGGTTGGGCTTGAACCACAAGGACTAGTGCTGAAGCTAAAGAAGCAAGCAGCGCAAACGAGAAAGCTGTAATTGATCTTTCCATTGTCGTCGAGTAGTGGAGATTCTCGAAGAGAGAAGTGTGAGGAAGATATGTGCATGCAAGGGTTGTATTAATATCGTGAGCTCCCCATACAACTGTCATCATCTTATTGACCCGTAGTCGGGCGATAATTCTGCAAATTATTTTCTTCTTCCATTGAAAATATTGAGAGAATAGAAAGTAACATCCGCCCCCACGCGGTGCTCGTAATTGACGGAGACATGGCTACAGCTCAAGAAGATCAAGATTTGCAGCTAGGTCTTCATTTATAGCCAAGAAGACCAAGATTTGCTAGTAATTACGCGCCCAAGCAGTGCTCGTAATTGACGGAGACATGGCTACAGCACAAACAGAACAAGAGACCAAGACTTGCAGCTAGGTCTTTGCCTGCAAATGTATCAAAGTTTAAGTACCAAAATATATGTCAATAGATAGCTTTTCTAACACCGATCATTATTATAATACACCGTGAAATTAGCTTTTTTTTACCACGGTGTAAATTTCACCTCGACCATCAATAGGTTTGGCCAGGGCATTTAGTAAATTATGAGATGAATTGTCTGATGATAATAATAAAATGTTGATTTTGTAATTTCATGTAGTGGTTTTTTCACTCTTATATATTTTTTTACTTGTTGCCTAACCTGGAAATTTATTTGGACATATAATAAGCTAAATTCTATGTAGAAAACAAATTGGACATTACCAGTAAAGTGGGGGAAAAAGGGGGAAAATGTTGAACAAGAGTTGTCCCGATCTACGTTTGGCAAAAAAAGAATAATCATTTTGGCCCCTTTTTGAAGGGATTCAACCGTTTTTTTTTTTCCATGCACGAAACGTGTGCCGATTTGCTAGTACTATTAATATGAATGCAATGTAAAAATTATTAATATATCGTTATTCAATGCCATTCCCACAGCATTATTTCATACCAACCAAACACAAGAATCCCTATTTCATTTTATTTCCACATTTTACCAAACAAAAATACCAGAATGGTCATGCCATGTCATTCCTTGATTCCTTTCCACTCCGCCATGTCAAACACAATACTACCGATGATTGAATTTTTCACGGAATATCTTGATCATTGGAAGAAAACAAATATCAAGATTAAATTTTGGGAATAAAAGTCACCGAGCCTGTTGAGATTGTTATTTATTAATAAGTAGAGATTATTAAGGAGTTTTAAATAATCCGACATGTCTTTCAATGGGATTTATTGGAAGATAATTTGTCCCAAAAAGCAAAGTTACACATAAAAGTGCTATAAATTATTTTGTCCATCAAGGAAGTTGCAGTGAATATCGATCCCTACACTTCTCGAGCACGATGATGGCCGTGTTGATTTCATAAATTTTCTATATGCGAAGTCCCAAATGATCAAAATTGAAATTAAATAGTTTGTTGATATATATTCATTTACCAAGATATCATTAACTCAAGTCTCCAGTAAGTAGGTAATAAAATTCTGAGGGTATTACTGTGTAATTTTTTATTTTATGCTATCGGGACTAGATATGTATATATAACGCGATAAATCTGTTTTCCAACTTGTTACCACATTTGTTTTGTATATTACGACGATACACTATAATTTTATTCAGCACAAAAAGTGTACCATAGAAGTTATCGTTCATGATGATCAATTATTACAGCGAAAAGTAAAATAAACCTGTAATTTGTCGACAAATATAACTACATCAATTGAGTTGGATAATTGTGATGCCATACCAGTCTACGTGAACTGATTATTGTTAATTGGTGCATATAGAAATATCCTAATAGGATGAGAGGAATATCACGCTTAATGCGAATTATGATTACTTCATAGATCCAATTATCATGGGAAGAAAAACCAAATACTTAAATAAATACTGTTTTTCTGTGGATATATTATCTAATCAATTTTAAATCTATTGTATGGATGCCATTTCAGTATGAAACTTTTTAATTTTGCTAATTCAATCCTAAAAATCTTAGAAAATTTCAATATACAGCTAATTTTTTGCCAGAAATTGGTGACTTGTCGGTTTGTGACATAAGATGGCATAAATTATCCAAAAGAACTATAATAGAATTTCCATAAAAGGTTATGATTCAATTGAAAAAGTTGGAAATTATGACTAAATTAGCACATATACAGGAAATTTAGTATTGATTGAGTAATTTTTCCGTTCTTTGCCGTTGGCAATGGGACTTACACAATGCACAATGTGAGACAACCCAGAAGAACGATGTAGCATGGAGACTTGCCAAGATGTTTTGCTTATATGTAATCGCAGGGACTTGACTTGCACGTGGATGGATGAAATAAAAAGTAGATGCCCACTTACTTTTTCTTAGAAGTCATCGTATGAGAGAATAAAGTGTGTTGGGCCATATTTTGATGATGGAAAACCAGATGTTCCGACGTGAAATACGATAGGAAAGGTGATCAAGACTCAGTTCAGGTTAGGAAAGTGATGACCATTTGATTCTTGCTTTTCAGTAATCCACCAACTCCAGCGCAAATGAGTTCACAACGCAACGGAGAAAAAACAAATTTGTTTAAAGTATGTTGCCTTAAATGTCGATTTGGTTTGGCGTCTTAGAAGGTAAATGGTGACTTGCTCGACTAGCCCCAAGGACGTAATATTTAAATCTTTTTGACCAAGTCAAAAAGATCGTTATATGACCCCCAAAAAAAAAAAGAAAAAGGAAAAGGAAAAGAACAAGGAAAGGACACGTTCAGCATAAAGAAACCGAGACACTCGGGGAAAAGAAAGAAAAAGAGAGAAAGGAAAGAAAGAAAAAAGAGGAAATGGAAAGAGAAGAGGGTTTTCTGCCATAGTGATCTCACCAAGCCAATTTGACTTCGTATCATGATGCCTGCTCGCGCCCTTTATTTATCTAATCAGAGTGATATTTGGGTTTAGGGCATTTATTTAGGGTTTTGTGGATTTTGAACTATGAGTTTTGCTAAGTAGTCATTGAATTGTGACCCCATTCAGAAACGATAATATAGCGTGTAATGAAATTATAGAATTTTACGGAATTCAATTTGGACCTATGGTTTGTTCAAAACAAAAGCTTGGAGTTGGCCATGAGTGGTGAATAGTGCGTGACAAACGGCTTTCGATGTCACGCCATGATCCTCGGGCACGCACCCATCCCTCACCTGGTCGACATAATAGTGACGTTCTAGGATGCACCGTCGACCCATTCATTTTAATACGCATGCGGAAGTATATAAATAATCTCCAAACAATAAAACAATGGGATAGGAAAGTAGGACTCCAAATTTCCACTTGAAAGGCAACCACCTTTATATACATTGCAAACCATAGTGCAATTATATACAAGGCAAATTGTTAAGTCGGGTTTTAAACCACAAGTTCATAAAACAAGGTCTGCAAAAGGGAATCGACTCCCATCAAGAGAGAATTGTCTTATGACTAACTAGTCCAATAGGATCGTCAATTCTTCAGGCTTCACCTTCTACACTCCGGGCCTCCGGTCCTTCACCACAACCATCTAAGGACTTGAAAAATGATTATTCAATAACCAGTGAGACTACGTTTCAGCAAGTTCTACCCCCAAAGATCTAATTAGAAAGCCAATACGCCCTAAGAGCTACCTAAGCACAATACGAGTTAGAGGACTTACCTTGGCCTCTATTCCTTTCTGCAAGTCAGCACAATTTAAATAACATCAAATCAATCACCATAGATCGAATCATCAATCAATTGACTCACTCGATTACATGTCATCTCGACATTTTCTTGGTTGGCTCATCTCAATTACTCAAATTCATTACTATATTACGGCTTAGCGAGCACGGCCTACATGGTCATCTCAAATACTCAACCCCAACGCTAAATTACGGCTTAGCGAGCACGGCCTACTAAAATTTCGGCGGTAATGCTGAATTATGGCTTAGCATGCACAACCGATTCCAAGTTTGGTGGTGGTGCTGAATTACGGCCAGCGAGCACAACCTAGATTATGTGGTAACCTACAGTCCAATGGACATAACCATACTTTGATGGTAATGCTGAATTACAGCTCAGCGAACACAACTAATTCCAAATTCAGTGGTTTCCATGCCCTATTCCACATTGTCCCACACCCATCATACATCATTTCATCTTTCAATAGTCTTCTCAATGTGACTAATAACCCTCACACGATTAATTACTCTTGGCCAAGGACTAGGTGCTTCACACTTGAAATCCTCAATCAAAATAATAATTGGCCTATTTCCCTCGTATTAACGATATCCGATAAAAATTTATCATGTGTGGGTACATGGTCGGTCTTAACTAAAATATCATAATTTCACTTTTGAACCTCCCACTATTTCCCGCAGTCCCAAAGTAGATTTTTGGCGCTATAGACCGATGCTCGGTAATTTTTCACGTAATTACCAAATTTAATTAAATTTCTAAAATAAATATCCACAACCACTAAATTCACTCAATTTGCATCAGGCACTCAATTAAATAAACTGAGAGTACCATTGAAATCAGCACGAAATTCCGATCGTTGGCTATCCCAGCTTAATTTTCGGAAAATAATTAAATTAAATAATTACAAAAATTAATTAATAAATACTAATAAATCAAACTTAAGCCCGAAATGCCTAATTGGAGCCCGAGGCGGGCCAGGAAAAATCTTGAGAGACATTCAATAAATAATAGAGCCTATTTCCTTGCTAACTACACTAATCATTTGTCTAACATGCATCAATAAATCTCTAATTTAATTACTATAATCTAATCTATTCACCTAATTGTACTTAATTAAATCTAATAAATCCCTAAGCATCATTAGCATACTAATAAGGGATTAGTGAGCAAAACTCACATGTTTAACAATATGCTCGGATTGAAATGTCGGGAACGTCGCGGGGGACGTTTTTCTTCAAAGCGGGCCTAAGGTCCGAGGCTCGGAACCACCTCAAAATGGGCTCGACACCTTGCTGGAAACCCACTGTTTTCCTTCTGATTTGAGCTGCAAACAAGGGAAATGAAGCTAGTTTGGTGCGGGAATGGCGACCAATGGATGGCTTGGAGAGGTAACCGACGGCCGAACAGCGAAGAAACGGGTTGATCGAAGCTCCAGCGAGCGGGTAATTGGGAACCGGTGGCTCCAGGGGGTCTTGGGGATCTTGTTAGAGGTTGGGATGGGCAAAGGAAGGGTTGGAATGGGAGAAAAATGAAGAAAAGCGCGAAACAGTCCACTCGGTAGGTTTCCGACGATCCAATGACCGGTAACTTCGTGCCGGTGTATCGGATGGCCGGTGGCTCCGTTTAGGGTGAGGTCAGGCTTGATGGAACGGTTTGGATGTCCTCTTCACGGAGATGGGTGGCTCGTTCGCTAATTCATCCGGGAAGACCACTTTTTGAAAGGGCTAGTATGCACACCTAGAGGGGGGTGAATAGGTGTATAAAAATTTTCTTCTTGTAAGACTTAGAAAAATAAATTGCCTTTAAATGATATTAATAATATAGAGATGTAAACAACTTTGAATAAATCTGTAACGCAATTAAGTAAAGCAACGGATAAGATAAGGAGTTTAAGGAAAGAGAATTTGGACACAAAATTTATAGTGGTTCGATTTAATCCAAGTCTACGTCCACTCTTCCATGCTGACAGCCCATTGGCTAGATTCCACTAAGAATCAAAAGAGATTAAATAGCACTTGATCTTCGACTTCCATAGTGGAGAGTCTCAGCTAGTCTCTTCTCACTATATGCTTCTCTCTTTTGTACAAAATTCAAGCTCAAAGAATGAAAGAGCAAGGAACTACAGAGATTCAGACTTTGAAATTCTTCTCTCAAGCACACTTATCGAATAACTAAAAAGTCAGCCTTATATACTCCTTCATGTCTTCATGACCGTTGGCACTTTCTGAAGGAATTATTCCAATCTACACGTTGGAAGAATCAATTAAGGTGATCTCGAGTTGTTGATTGAATAGTGATGAAAGCCCATCAATCCTGTTCGCCCATACAATCAGGATCTTGAGTTTCCATAAGTAGAATCTTCCAAGTTTACTTGCATTTTAAAATATCATTCAAATTAGAGTAGGTAAGAATAATAAATCATATTGATGCTATATTCAGCCATAAGGTCTTTCATAAACCATACGAATCGAATCCTCGAAGATAATCCGTCATCTAGGATAGCTCTTCCTTCTTCGTTTGGAACTGTCAGTGAGGTCAGACTTTAAGTATTGAGTCTGGCGGTCTTCAGACTTTGACGACAGAGTCTGGTGTACTTCAGACTTTAACACTTGAGTTTAGAAGTCTTTAGACTAGACTGACGGAAATGTTTTGTTAGCTTCAAAACAAAGAAGGAGTTTTCTTAAACAATCTCCCCCTTTTTGATGATGACAAAACTTTCTTGTAGATTTGAAAACTTTTGTCCTATAAAAAACACTTAAGCAAGACATGATATCTTGTAAAGGATAAGTTAAATAGAACTTAGATAATATCAATTTTGCAACCATATATTACATGTTAGTCTTGCAAGATAACTATCCATCCATAATAAATATCACGGCCTAAGTTACTGTAAGCATCAAAAGATCAAATCAAAGCAGTCCAAATCAAAAGTCAAAAGAGTCCAAACCAATCAAAAGATAAGTCCAAAAAGTAAAGCATAATCAAAATTAAAATCAAATATGCACTCTCACTTTTTTTGTCACAGCAAAAAGTAAAGAATAAAAAAGATTATTTGATGAAAGTGGGTTCAGGTCATGTGTACGCCCTCGAACTGGTCGAGAATCCGTTAAACCGTGCTAGAAGATTTAGAGATGGGCTCAGATTGGAAGTGAGAAGCCCGCTGGTGCCATTTAATATGAAGGACTACAACGACCTTTATGAACAAGCTCAGTTGATAAAGAGAGACTAGAATGAATGAGCCACCACATCTAGGTCATGGTTCAATTCGAACAGAGATGGGAACCGGTTTGGAAAGAAGCCCATGACTAGAGGAAGGTACCATGTCCCACCTAATAGGAAGGGTGGAATTGGAAAGCCCGCGTCGAGTTAGAATGGCGTGTGTCACTTTTGTGGAAGGCGACACGAATCAGCCCCATGCCATTTAAGGATGGGTGCTTGCTTTGAGTGTGGTCAACATGGTCACTTCGCCCAAGATTGTCCCAGAAGGTTGAGAGGACCACAGCAATTATCGTCGTCGCCACCGTTGGGTCTGAAGAGGGGGTTCGCGCCACATATCACACCACAGGGTGGATTGAACAGACCTCCAGCTCAAGGAAGGACGTATGCTATCACGAGAGGATAGGTTGAGGGTGCGTCTAATGTGATCACATGTATGGTCTCGTTGAACGACCATGCTGCATATGCTTTATTTGACCTTGGTGCCATTCATTTCTTTATAGTTGAGTAGTGTGTTAAGCTAGTAGGATTGAGTCTTGAATTGTTGGAGTTAGTGGTTAGCATATCTACACCGTTAAAGAATAAGGTGTTAGCTACATTAGGTTGTTTTGGTTGCAAGTTAGTGATTGGTGAGCGAGAGGGGATGATAGATTTGATAGTTCTAGCCATGTATGATTTTGATGTAATAATTGGCATAGATTGGCTCATCAAGTAAAGAGTTAAGATGGACTGCTATCGCAAAGTGATTCAGTTTAACCTGTTAAGGGATGAGAGCTCCGAGTTTATTGGGAGTTGAGGAGGACCCTCGATTACCCTGATCTTGTTGCTAGAGGCAACCCGTTTATTAGACGGGGGTTGCGAAGGTTACTTGGCAACTACAGTGGATACGATAGTTGAGGAGCTGAAGATCGAGGACATCTCAGTAGTATAAGAATTTCCAGACGTATTTCCAAAGGAATTGCTAAGTTTCCCACTAGAGAGGGAAATTGAGTTCATAATTAAGTTAGCACCCAGGACAAAGCCAATTTCTAAGGCTTCTTACCATATGTCATTATTTGAGTTTAAAGAACTTAAGTTACAGATGCAAGAATTATTGGATAAATGATTCATACGTCCCAGTGCATCACCTTGGGGAGCACCAGTTCTATTCGTGAAGAAGAAGGACGGTTTGGTGCGTTTGTGCATTGACTATTGTCAACTCAATTAGGTGACGATCAAGAACAAATATCCACTCGCGAGGAACGACGACTTGCTTGATCTATTGCAAGGAGCGTCAATATTTTCTAAGATCGACTTGAGGACAGGGTATCATTAGCTGACGATAAAAAAGGACATACCGAAATCGGCGTTTTGTACTAGATACGGCCATTATGGCTGCGCATGGCAACATTTCTTGGCCGGGGAACAATTTTTTTTTTTAGAAATAGTTCTTTTTTATTTCTATTATGGGGAACAATTTTTGTGTAAAAAAACCCGTTTGGTAACTACACAAAATTTTTACTCTAGAAATAGAAAAAGAATATAAATGCGTTTGGTAAAAAATAATTTCTTTTTTATTTATTTGTTTTTATTTTTGCCGATCGACCGCCGCCGTTGGAATGTCGCTACCGTCGTCGGACGGACCGCGGTCGTCTGGCTACGGCAGCGGTAAGCGGCGGCGATTGGCGGCGGCGGCGATCGGTCGACCTTCGGCGACGGGTGGCGGCGACGATGACGGCGGCGGTCGGTCGGCCGGGCGGCGGCGGCGGTCGCCTTTGGCAATGGGCGGCGGCGGCCGGCGCGGTTGGTCGGCCGCGGCGGCAGCGGGTGGCGGCCGCAGCAACTATCGGGTGGCCGACGGCGGTTGGCCTTCGGTGGCCGGTCGGTTGGCCTTCGGTGGCCAACGGCGGCGGGGCGGGCGGTCAACGACGGTCAATGGCAGTCAACAAGAAAAGAAAAAAAATTCACTTATTTCTTAAACTTGTTCCCGGGAACAAGAAGCTTTTTTTTTACTTCTCATTTCTATTCCAAAACCATTCATGGGCTAACTTTTTGTTCTTGAAAACAAAAAGATAACTTGCCATTACCAAATAGGTTTCTGTTCTTTTTTTGTTCCCGGAAACAAAAGAATAGAAATTTCTTGGCCAGGGAAGGTTACCATGCAGCACCTATATGAGTCTACTGTAATGCCATTTGGTTTGATGAACGCCCTAGCTACTTTTATGGATCTAATGAATCGAGTGTTTAAGGAGTACCTAGATCAGTTCGTGATTGTGTTCATCGATGATATGCTGGTGTATTCGAGAAGTCCTAAGAAACACGAAAGGCACTTAAGGATAGTGTTTCATACTTTGCGAAATCATGAGTTGTATGTCAAGTTTAGCAAGTGCGAGTTTTGATTGACTTGTGTTGCGTTTCTAGGTCACGTGATTTGAGGAGAAGGAATCTCCATGGACCCAAGCAAGATTGAGGCAGTGATCAACTGGCCAAGGCCAACGACAATGACAGAGATAAGAAGTTTTCTGGGTTTGGTAGGTTATTACCAAAGGTTTGTAGAAGGGTTTTCCGCGTTACCGTCACCTTTAACTTGACTACTAAAGAAGGAAGTAAAATTTGTCTAAATAAACAAGTGCAAGTGTAGTTTCCAAGAGCTTAAACAGAAGCTGACTACCGCACCTGTGCTGACCATTCCTTCTGGTCTTAGAGGATATAAGATCTACAGTGATGTGTCGTTTAGAGGACTGGGTTGCATGCTGATGCAACATGGTAGGGTTATTACATACACGTCCCGTCAGTTGAGACCTCACGAGTTGAATTACCCGGCGCATGACTTGGAGCTTGCAGTAATTATCTTCACTCTGAAGATTTAGAGACACTACTTGTGTGGAGAAAGATTCCAAATTTTCACTGACCATCAAAATCTAAAGTATTTATTCTCTTAGAAGGAGTTGAATATGAGACAGCATCGTTGGATGGAACTCTTGAAGGATTACAATTGTGATATTCTATATCACCTAGGAAAGGCGAACAAGGTCGCCGATGTGCTGAGTCGAAAGTCTTCGGTTGCACATATAATGCTCAAGGAATGGACCTTACTTGAGAAGGCTCGAGATTCGGTTTTCAAATTTGAGGTTGACCACCTTTCAAATCTTATGTCTGCCCTCAGAATTTAGCTGGAAGTGCAGATAAAGATCAAGATGCTTTAATGGACAGACCCAGAGACTCTGAAGATTCTACAAGAGAACACCGAAAAGAAGATTGTTGACTTTCAAGTTTCTGAGAATGGAATGCTGAGGTTCCGAGGATGATTGTGTGTACCTGATGATGTAGTGCTCAAGGAAGACATTTTATCATAAGTTTATCGTAGTAGCTACAGCATTCATCCTGATAGTACGAAAATCCTAAGTGGTCTAGTATGAAGGCGGATATTGCCAAGCATGTCGCCAAGTTTCTGCCGTGTCATCAAGTGAAGGCACATCACTATAAGCCATGAGGACTTCTGCAACCTCTCGAGAATCTTGAGTGGAAATGAGAACATATCATAATGGGTTTTGTGACAGGCTTGCCCAGGAGTCAGAGGGGTAATGATTCCATTTTGTGCTTTCGGAACGAAGCTGCAGTATAGTACGGCTTATCATCCTCAGACGGATGGCCAGTCTGAGAGGATGATTCAAACCCTCAAAGACATGCTGCGAGCTTGCATTTTGGATTTCAAGGGAAGTTGGGAGGAACGGCTTCATATTGTTGAGTTTGCCTACAACAACAACTATCAACAGAGCATTTAGATGGCTCCTTTTGAAGCGTTATATGGCAGAGCGTGTAGAACGCCAGTATGTTGGGATGAGGTCAGAGAACGAAAGATCATAAGCCTAGAGTTAGTCCAGCAATTAATGGATGCAACTGCCATCATCAGAGACAGATTAAAGACTGCTCAGAGTCGCCAGAAAAGCTACACCGTTAAGCGTCGAAGGCCTTTGGAATTCCAAGTTGGTGATCACGTTTTTTGAAGGTGTCACCAATGAGGGGTACTTCGTGCTTTAGGAAGAAGGGAAAGCTGAGTCCGAGATACATAGGTCCATTGAGATTTTTGAAAGAATCAGGATCCTAGCGCATCATCTTGCATTATCTCCAAGACTGGCGCAAGTGCATGACGTCTTTCACGTGTCAATGTTGAGGAAGTATGAGCCTGACCCAACCCATGTGCTGAATTTTGAGGATTTAGACGTGCACAACAGTGTCGTATGTAGAAAGTTTGGTTCAGATAGTGGATAAAAAAGAACAGGTTTTGCCCATCAAGGCCATTTCATTAGTCAAAGTGGTTTGGCAACGCCACGGCACTAAAGGAGCAACCCGGGAAAGTGAAGAGTTGATGAGATGACCATACCTCTACCTTTTTGTTTAAGGACGAAATTTTTATAAGAGGGGAAGAGTTGCGTCATCTTAATTTTCCAATTCCGTTTTCAATTGAATGAGTCGGGCTTTCCATCGACGTGCCTATAGTTCTTTTCCTTAAGCCGATCACTCACGGGATAACTAGTCTATCGGATGAAGCCGTTAAGGAATCTAAACACAATAGACTTGAGAATTTGACCAAGAATTGATTGCTCGACTGTGTTAATCTGCAAGGGTCATTACGGCACAGACGATTAGAGATCGGAGATAGGTCGACTCGATAAAGGTATGTGATTCAATGTGGGTGATTCCATCTAATTACACAATTCTTGTCGATTTGCACTGGATCGATTTCTCTGTCGTTTTGGCACCCTGTATCCGTATTTGAAATTTCAAGATTTCCACGACAATCGAAAGTCACCAATGTGTCAAATATGTACTTTGTGGCTTGAAAATAATTAAACACAGGTCAATTGCACGAAAAGCTCCTAAAAGCTACTCGATAGGTTATGACGCGCTAAAATCATGCTAGATTGAAATTAATCAAGAAATTGAATCCGATTTCAAAAATTGAAAGTTCTATCATGTCACAAATCATTTTAGGACCGTCGACTCATCTTTCGAAGATTTTTTTGCAAATCGAGATTTTCGGTGGAAAATCCAAAGTAAGGGTTTTTTGGATCGGGAAATTCGTAGGCCCATTTTCAGTCGCACTTTTGGGATTCAAGTTGGACTAATTGATGAGGAAAAAAGTTGATTACGATGATGTCACATTGGTTGGATTTTTGGACAACAAATTGAGTTCAATTGGATGAGAATTGAAGGGGAATTGAATGAAATTGATGTATAAATGTCCAAATTCGTAGACCATGGGGGACAAAACATTTTGGACACCTTGGGAGGCTTCTTGAGGAAGCTTGAGGAGAGAGAATTGGTTGAGCATGTGGGCTGACATGGTGGGGGCATGCAATGAGTGTGTTGGCCAAGTGTTGAGGCCTTGAAAGCCAATTGGGACCCTCTCTTTAGTTCACTTCTTCTTCTTCCTTTGGCTTTTCTTTCTCCATGTTTGGTATGTTCTTGAGCTCTGTAAAACCAAAGAATTGAACCGGTTGCCTCCTCTTGGTGTCAACGCCTGTCCAAGCCGTCCAGCACCACTGCTTGCCGTTGCGCCAAGCCGCAAGCCCTGCGAGTCGCATTTGCCTCTTGCCCACTTGTTTGCCTCTGTCTTGCCGTCCTTGAGCTGCTCGAGTCGCATCACCACTTCGTCAGACCTCCTCCGCCTTCGTCCAAGCTGCCGAAAGCCCCGCCTGGTCGGCCGTTGCAGCCCACTGTTCCACCCCGGCCGCCAACCATCCAAGTCCCGTCCGCTCCCCTGCAGCTCAAGATTAGAAACCGAAGACGGCAAGTAGTTTAAGACTTCATAGCCCATTTTAGGTCACTTCCTAGCCTTCGTTAGTGTCGCCGCTAGGAGGATTGTCGCTCACCTCCACGTTGCCGTTGTCATAGACTTATCGGAATGTTAATCCGGTGAGTTTACTCACTAAACCTTACTTAGGAGGTTAATTATGCTTAAGAGGTGTTTAGATTAGGCTAAGTATGTTTAGATGGTTAGATTAGTTTAATTAAATTTTAATTAGATTAGATGAATGATTAGTTTAGTGGATGGATTAATTAGTCTAATTATGCAATTAGATTAGTATAAGCATGATTAGACTTTTAATTAATTATTTTATTTATTGAATTATTTTATTTAAATTAAATATTATTTAATTATATTATTTTCATATTTAAATTAAATTAATTTTCAGAATTAATTAATTAAGTAATTAATTAATTAATTTTCCGAGAATTATACTGGGAGAGTCGCTTGATAGAATTTCGAGCTAATCGTAGTGGTATGTCTAATTTTTGTAATTGAATGCTGTATGGTAAAATTGAGTGATGATTGTGTTATATAGGTATTTTAATTGGAAAATACCGGGTGTCAGGTTATGACACCGTTAATGGTTTATGGACGTTAAATTGTGAAATTGAATGGTAATTATAATTTTGGGTATTTATCCCTAAATTGAGTAATTTTAGTATTTAAAACAAGCACTACTGGGCGTCGGTTTACAATGCCAAAAATATCTTTAAGTACTATAATAAATAGTGGAATTCTTGAAAAGAAAAGTATAGTATTTTGATTCAGGCCGATCGTGTACCCACACACGATTATTTTTATCAAGTATTGTTAACATGTTGAAATAGGGCCAACTTCAATATCTAAGTGAGGATTTGGTGTGCAAAGCACAAGATACTTGGCCGGGATTGATTAATTGTAATCAGCTTTGGGAGCAATAAAATGCATAGCAGCTTTGTTGAGTATTAAGTAGCTTGGGTGAGCATTAATAAGCTTTCGTGAGCAAATATATATGTATTAGCTTTGGTGAGCTATAATATTCATATATCAGCTTTGGTAAGCAATAATATACATTTATCATTTTTTATGAGCTACTATCTATCTATATCAGCTTGGATGAGCATGCAGCTATAGTATTAATGAAGTGATTTGATAGTTGGTATTGATTTGATAGATAGTATGGATTGATAAATCGTATTGATTTGACCGAATGATGGATGGTATTGGTGGTAGTGAATAGATTGGATTGATTTGATTGGTTGAGATATCGAATGGTATTAACATGCAAGAAGGAACTGAGACGAGGTAAGTCCTCTATTTGTGTGGCTAGGCCACTCTTTGGTGTATTTCCTTCCTAATAGGGGTTTAGGGGGTGAACTTGCTAAGACAATGTCTCACCCCGTCGTGGGCTCAACACTTTTAGATCCATAGATGGCTGCTCCTCCTAAGCATTTTGGTTGGTCGATGAGGGTGACAGAGTGGGTTTTTAACTATCGTGATCCCGAAAGTCACTGGTTTTACGACTGGTGGTAACCACCGTCTAGGTCGAAGAGGGTCCACCTCAGTGGGTATCTCATCGATTCAGAGTGTGGTTTCGCTTTGGACCTAATGAATTCCGTGTGGATCCCCTTTGAGGTTTTGAAGTTCCCGCTATGGTAGTAGATGCCATTATAGGCAAGAGTGCAGCTGACCCTCCTGATGGTTTGATGGAGGACCCGACGCCCCCAAAGCCTGTGGAGATTGAAGGATCGGCGAACGTATTTGACTAGCTAGTCATAGGACAATTCTCTTTTTGTTGAGTCGGTCTTCTATAGATTGTTGTTATATATAAACCTTATGTGTTTATAAATAAGTGTTTTGGTTGTGATTTGTTGCCTGCTTTCTTATCCCAAGCTTATGTTGTCAAGGGATTTGTTTCACTTCCACATGCGTATTAAAATGAATGGGTCAGCGACCCGTCCTAGGATGTTGCATATTTATTGATCACCGAGGGATGGGCACATGCCCGAGGATCGGGGCATGACACCATCTACCCAGCACACAGCAATATGGCCATACAAGCACGGGCTTTCCACATAGGAGTATCGCCCACCCGACACACAGCAGGGGATGGATTCAACTCAATGATCACACAAGCACACTACTACGTCTCCCTTTTTATCTTTGGGCACTTAGCAAATGCACACGTTTGCATATACACTTACAAATCATTTTCTCCTAAGGCGGTCCATTTCGATGTCCCTCGGACAAACCATTTTTTCCCTCTTTGTGAAAATCATTTGATTCATGTGGATGCACATGCATTTACACATCCATTCACTTCATAAAATCAACACACATGAAATTAGACCATTTTTTGCATTCGGGATGAATAATGCACGTGAATAGTACTATGTGAATATTACTACGTGAACAGTGCACTTGAATAGTGTCGTGTGAACAGTAAATTTCCAGAATTTAATAAGTAATAAATTAAATTCATAAATTAAACCAAACATTAATTAAAGCAAACAATCAATCAATTAAAGCTAAACATACTTAATTAAGCACAGAAGCCACATTAAGCAAATAAATCAAGATTAAGCTAAACTAATATAATCCATCCATCTAATCACCTATATTAAGGCTAATACAACTTAATTAAATCATCTAAACTAGAATTAACACTAACTAAATCAACTTTAAGCAAGTTTAGGTACTAATCGAAGGATTAGAAGCTAAACTTATCCGTTAAGTGGGCCGGAGACATGGACACAGCGGCGACGACAAAGGCTACACCTAAGGAGCTCTACCACGATGATCCAAGGTGGTCTCGGGGCTAGAACAACAGCCACAAGCTCTGCCTCCCACAGAAACTCTTAGAAACTGAACTACAAAGGAGGAGATGGAGATGGGTGGCTGATCGGAGCTCCGGTGAGGGGTTAGCTGGTGACTAGTGACACTTGGGGTCGAGGGGGACTTGCTGGTGGTTGTGTTAGGTTAGGCGAAGGCTTGGTCAGAATGGGAGAAAACGGGCTGCAAAGGCGAAATAGGCGAATCAAGCGGACTCCATGTTGTACCACGAGCAACGGCTTCTTGTCGGTCGGTGAGGGTGGCTAGCGGCTCCATTCGACAAGTGGTAGTCACCATCCGTACGGACTGGATGTCCTGAGCATGGTGGTGGGTGGCATGAGAGCTAATTCTCAAAAGAAGGCAACAAATAACTTAAGTTTTTGGAGAAAGATTAGTTGGAGCAAAACAGGGCCAGACGGTCAGACTCCCGCTGGCTTTTGGCAAGTTGGCAAGTCAACTGGCGGCTCCGATCGGCGAATGGCCACGTAAGGGCGGACGGTCTGGGTGTCCCAAAGACAATGGTGGGTGGCACGGGAGCTGATTCGTCTAGGAAGCCAACAATCAACTCCTGTTTTTTAAGGAATGTCAGCTGGAGCAAAAGCAGGTTGAAGAGGGAGAACAAAGGAGAGAGGGGTCCGATCGAGATGGAGCTGATGGGGGAGAGAGAGTGAAGTGAGGGTTGATGTCAAGGCCCCAAAAGCTGGCCCCAAATTCCCATGCAAGTCCCCTCATCTTCTCTCTCTTTCTTTGCTCTTATCCACACACTTTTAGGGGCAAAATAGTCATTTCCACCTTGCACAAATTACCAATTTGTCCTTGGGCTGAAAATGATGGGTGTGCCTAAGAATTTGGCTTGGAAATGAATAAGAATGGGCTTGGGAATTGATTGGGCTTGAAATGGTTCAAGACTTAGAAAATGGGCTTGGAAGATGAATTGTTGGTTTGGGCCCAATGGGCTCACTTGCTTGCTTTGGGCCCATCATGGTGGCTATCCTACCTTGGGCCTAAGGCCCACACTGGCTTGGCCTGGCCCACATCCTCATGGGCTCGCTTCCTTAATTCGAAAATCCATTTTTTAAGTACTCGGCTTAATCGTTGTTGTCGATTGTCAAAGTAGCATCATCCAAAGTCCATCCCGAATGTTCCTGATAATTCGAAGTCCAATCTTTAATTCACATGCCATGTCAATTTCGCCCTAATACCATTTTGGGTACAACTCAGACTGATAAGCAGCTTTGATGATTCACTTGTAACCGACTCGTGCCAAACCACATTCAAGACATCTCGACACATGGACGTCCTTGACTACATGAAATTGTGGAGGATAGATTCTTATTTCGAAGTACACGATTACTAAAGATTGACCTAGAGTCGTCCGTGGGCTTGATAACAATAAACGGAATCACCCATCATTCCATTATGTTCTATCCGCGAATCAACTTCTAGTCGTCCTTAAAATCGGCTTACCTATATATAGGATCATTCTCATGCAAGTCTCACGGTCAAGTCGTTTTCCCAGATCAAGTTCTTTAGTTGTACGAGTTTTGTCCTTCTTAGCCTTTCCCTTCATGGTCACTATCTTAGGAGTGATCAATTCCAAGTGAGACCAACGAACAATGCATTGGCGAAATTCACATTCTTTCATCCCTTAGAAGGCTCGAATTTTAGGATGTCACAGGTGGCGTTCGGCGGGCGTGCGATGGTCCAACGGCGGTAGGAAGCTCCGGTGACTACTGGCTGGTTCCTGCTTACTTCCTCTGGTTTTATCAAGCTCTTAAGCACACTCAATAATGGAGAAAGATGGCTAAATGGGGAAGAAGAAGCTGCTGGCTGAAGGGGGGCCACCATTTGGCCTCGAAAGTCCTCTCTATCCATTTTCACTCATGGCAAGGCCCCACCAGTTGGGCTGTCTTCCTCAGCTAAATTGGTGCACAAAAATCCCCATAGAACCATCCCCAAGTGGTCCAAAATGTTGGTGGACCCTTGGCCTACGAATTTTGGCCAATTCCCCCAAATTGAAACAAAATTCCTCTCCAATTAAGCCTAAATCGGTCGCCATAAATTCAATCAAGATGTCCTTGACCAAATTAACATTTTTCCATGCCAATTGAACCAACTTGAATCCCAAAAACGAGATAAAAGAGGCCCTCTGATTTTTCCGGTCGAAAACAACCCTATTTTAAATTTTTGACAAAAATTTCGATTTGTAGAAAAATATTTGAAGGATGAGTCAACCTTCCTAAAATGAATCGTGAGATGGCAGAACTTTTAATTTTTGAAATCGGGTTTAAATTCGCAGTTAATTTTAATCTGACGCGATTTTAGTGTGACCTAGCTTATCGGGTAGCTTTTAAAAATTTTTAGTGCAATTAATCCGTGGTCGATTATTTTTGAACCACATTGTACATTTTCGACACATTGACAACTCTCAGTGTCTTGAAAATCTTGAGGTTTCAAATATAGGCAGGGTACCAAAACGATAGAAAAATCGGTCTAGCACCGTTTGATGAGAATTTTACAATTAGGTAGAATCACCCATATTTTGATTACATATCTTAGTCGAATCGACCTATCTCTGATCTTTGATCAATTTTTAACTATGTCGTAATGACTCTTGCAGGTTAGCACGGTCGAGCAGTCAATTCCTGGTCAAATTCTCAAGTTTATTACATTGAAATCCATTAACGGCTTCACTTGATAGACTAGTTATCTCGTGAGTGATCAGCTCAAAGAATAGAACTATAGGCGCGTCAATGAAAAGCCTGATTCATTCAATTGAAAATAGAATTGAAAATTCAGGATGTCATAAGAGATCTTGTCAAAAGCTCACCGTAGCAATTACAGTATTCATCTAGATAGTATGAAGATGTGTTAGAATCTATATCAACACTATTGGTGGACCGGTATGAAGACAGGTATCGCCAAACATGTTGCCAAGTGCTTGACGTGCTAGTAAGTGAAAGCACATCATTGCAAGCTGGGAAGACTTTTGTAACCTCTTGAGATTCCCGAGTGAAAGTGAGAACATATCACAATGGGTTTTGTGATGGGGTTATTAAGGAATTAGCGGGGTAATGATTCAATATGGGCTGTAGTTAACAGATTGATGAACTTTGCCCACTTCATCACTGTATGAAAGGACTTTGCATTGGACAGATATGCTAGTTGTACGTGAGCCAGATAGTTCAACTACATGAAATACTAGTGACGGTCATGTCAGATCAAGACCCGAAGGTTATAAACTACCTTGGGAATGAAGTTGCAATATAGCATGGCCTATCATCCGCAGACGGATGGCTAGTCTAATAGGACAATTCAAACCCTCAAAGACATGCTGCGAGCTTGCGTGTTAGACTTCAAAGGAAGTTGGGAGGAACAGCCTCATCTAATTAAGTTCACCTACCATAGCAATTATTAACAGAGCGTTCAAATGGCATCGTTTGAAGGGTTATATGGTAGAGAGTGCAGAATGCCAATTGGTTCAAATGAAGTTAGAGAGCAGAAGATCACGGGCCAAGAGTTAGTTCAACAGTTAGTGCATACTGTCACAGTCATTTGAGAGAGACTTAAGACTACTCAGAGTCGTTAGAAAAGTTATCCAGATAAGTGGCGAAGACTTATTCAGATAGTAGATTGAAAGGAGCAAGTGCTACGTACCAAGATAACCTCTTTGGTCAAAGTGGTCTGGCAACACCACGGGATAGAAGGAACTACATGGGAAAGCACGGCATCTATGAGATGACAATACCTCCATCTTTTTGAAGAAGAAATTTAATGGTTTAAATTTAGATGACGAAATTTTTATAAGAGGAAAGAGTTATGACATCCTAAATTTCAACCCCATTTCGATAAAATGAAATGGGCTTTTCACCAACACGCCTATGGTCCTTTTTCTCTAAGTTGATCACTCACGAGTTAACTAACCTATTAGGTGAAGCTGTTATGGGATATAACTACAGTAAAATCTCTAAAAGCTACTCGGTAGGTTGGATTGGACTAAAATCACGTCCGATCGATTTTAATAATGAAATTGAATTTGACTTTAGGAATCAAACATTCGAGCGTGTCACGACTTATTTTTAGGATCTCGTCTCATCTTTTGGCGAAATTTCATCGAGTCCAGAATTTTGCAGAAAAATCGAATTTTAGACAAATTGAAAATGAAAGTGAAATTCGGATGGGCACCTTTGAGTGAAATTTTGGCTACCAATTTAAGTTGGTTTGTGGAGAGTAAAATGGAAATTCGTAGGGGCTATTCGAGAGATATATTTGGCCTTCAAAAAGACTTTGTTTTGTGAAGAACTGAGAAGAAATCAACCATTGGAGGACCTATGGACTTTGTGGGCAGAATTAAGGGGCTTTTGGCCTTCAAGTTGGATTGAAATGTGAAGAAAAGAAAATAAATTCGTATGGGCTGTGTGCAGGGGAATTTTGGGCACCAAAATGAAGTCAATTGGTGAGGAATTGGTAAGGAATTAAGGGAAATTCGTAGAGCAGCAGCCAAGGGCTGTTTTGACCTTTTATTTGGCTATGTTTGTGGAGATTTTGTGAAGGATTTGGCTTGGGAAGGAAGCTGGACAGCAAGGAGCAGAAGACTTTGGTGTCCATGCACGTGAGTGCTTAGGATATTTGTAATGGGCACCCATTGGACAGCAGCAAGACTTTGAAGGCCTCTTGTCCCCCTTGGTTCCCCCTCTCTCCCTTTCTTCTTCCCCTTGGCTGAACACTCCCCAGCAGAACCACCTTCAGCTTCTTTTTCTTCCTTCTTCTTCCTCATCCCTTCATCTTTTCCTCCTTTGTTGTTGCTGCAACTCAAAACATAACCAGAGAACCAGCAACCAAGCCACCACCGTTCCAAACTGCCTCACCACCTCACCGTCCACATTGTTTCAGCAACTCCACGTCTCAGCCAGCCTTACCCCTCATGTTGTCGCTACCTTTGCCTGTTGTTGTCCACCTAGCTTAGCTTTCGTCCCCGCATTCGCCACCGGCTTAGCCAAGTCCCGCGACCAGCAGCTCCAAAACAAAGCATAAGTAGAACTGAAACTCCAACTCGAGCAGTGACTTGTTGGTTGTTTTTCAGCCCTTCCGAGCCTTCCTTTGGGGCCGCCATAGACACGGGTCTTCACCGCCTTCGTGTCACCGTCGCCGTGAACCCGTCAGCTCGCTAATCCAGTGAGTTAACTTCCTAATACGTGATTAGATTGTTAATTGTACTTAGTGTGTTAGTTTAGTGTTAATTAGCTTAGATAAATTAGTACTAAGTGAAATTAGCCTTAATATGGATTAGTGCTAATC
The DNA here is from genome assembly GCA_014182555.1 of Eucalyptus erythrocorys. Taxonomy (NCBI): domain Eukaryota; kingdom Viridiplantae; phylum Streptophyta; class Magnoliopsida; order Myrtales; family Myrtaceae; genus Eucalyptus; species Eucalyptus erythrocorys. The sequence goes on along the minus strand of CM024605.1, from coordinate 5,080,726 downwards.
TAATATGGTTATATTAGCCTTAATATGGATTATTGTTAATATAATTGGTGAGATTAGCACTAATGAAGGCGGATTAACCCAATTTGCTAGATTTCTCCTGGATTTGGTTTCTAGACCCTCACCGTTTGCCATTTTTGTAGATCAAAAAGCGTTGTGAATTTGAGGTTTATTCCTTCTTGAGAAATGTTTTAGAAATCTTCAGCTATGACATATATTTTACTCAAGATTTTTGGATATTTAAAAGTATGATATTTCACCTCCATCATTTGCAAACAGAAATCTCGGACTGTGTTGGAATTTATAACCTTTTGGGATTTTAGGGATTTTAGGGATTTTTATCAACTCTTATGGTTCAAATTTCAAAATAGTTTCTTCACAAAAGTTTTTTTGACATCTTTTAGTTTAATATACTCAAATTTTAGATCAAACGGACAAGTTTTGTGTCTCAAACTAAACTGATTTTTGAAAACAGACTTTCTAGAAACGAACATAGTTTTTTGTACTGGATTGAGCGATTTACTGGGCTTAATCTAGAAAGATTTGGACTACGGTGTTTGTATGAAAAATGTTCATTTATGTGTCCTTTACAACATATTCAAATTTGATAATTTTCTAAACTCGTTTGAGTAAGTTTCTGGATTTAACTCGGAGACGCGCGAGTGGACTATTTCTGCCGGTTAGGGCCGGTCACAATTTTGTAGCATTATTGGTGCAATGCTTATTAGTTTGTGCATATTTGATGATATGGTTGGTTGATGACATGCTTGGAACTTATGCATGATGATGTGTGAATGGTTGTGCCATGGCGATGGTTTATGGTCATGGCAAAAGATGGTTGTTGAAGGGCGATATGTGAGTATGTGAGGACTATTCAAAGATGAGATGATGTGCTGAGGCAATCACATGTGTTGTGTGGAGGAAACTGAATGGGTGATGAGCCGGTAAAGAACTAAGTGCTATATGATAACGTAATTTCGTTTGAGCCACCTCTAGAATCTTGTACTGTTACTTATTGTAGTCAAGGGTTAAGTGCTACATAGTGAAATGAGTCACATGAGAGCCACCTCTAGAACTTTGCACTACTGTCTTGCATAGTTGAGGGCTAAGTGCTATACGACAGTGTGACTTCATGAGAGCCACCTTTAGAACCTTGTACTAGTGTTGTATGTGGAAAAGGATGAAATGCTACATGATAATGGAACTTTGTGTGAGTCACCTCTAGAACCTTAAGCTATTGCTTATTGTGATTAAGGACTAAGTACTACACGACAGTGTGACTTCGTGGGAACCACCTCTAGAACCTTGTACTGTTGCCAATTGTGGTCAGGGACTAAGTGCCATACGATAATGGAACTTCGTGGGGGCCACCTCTAGAACCTTGAGTTTGAGTATGGAATTGGAATGTAGAGTTGGAATATTGAGTTTGGATATTGAGAGTGAATATCGGGTGTGGATTTAACCACCGAAATGAGTCATCCATGCTTGATTATGAGACAAAATTATGAGCACGGAATGAGATGTGTCATAACGATTTGATCTTATAATCGGGACCTTTGTGAATTATTTGATGAATGTTATGAAGTGTTCCAATTGTTGATTACGCATGCTGCGCTTATGAGTGCATACGAGATGTACTAATGTGCAGGGACGCGCCCAAGTGAGATAAGTTCTGGATGGTGCATGTTTAGGACGCCTTTGAGTGAATTGTCGCCCTAGTCGGGGCTTAGAGTTTAACTCGCTGAGATTTTTACTTCATCCCGTCGTGAGTTACCATTTTTCAGAGCTGTAGTGTGGAGGACCCAGGGCTTGAGGCTGAAGGGTCTAGAGTGTAGATGGCCTAGTGGTTTCTTTTTGAGTGAGACTTTTAACTTGGTTTGTTTATAAAGTGTGTTTTCAGAAAAATTGGTTGTCCTACTTTTCTATCCCACGTGTTTGATTGTTGTATGGGGTTTATGAGTTGCTTCCGCATGTGCATAACACAAAAAGGGTTGGCAACGCGTCTGGGATGTCGTAATTTAATCAACCGCTGAGGGATGTGCGCATGCTCAGGGTTCAGAGCGCGACAATGGGCCTCCCTTGGCCGCTCACCCCTTGGAAGTGTGAGCCTTGGACTACCCACTTGGGCTCCGGCCCATTGGTTCCCCATTCATGGCTTGTTTCCACTTTTCCGTACTCGTACATCCTTGCCAACGAAAAATCAAATTTTGCCCCTAAATAGCCTTTTCCGATGTCCTCATGGTCTATTAATCCTAAAGACAATCACGTCTAATGATCGCTTACCGGACCAATTTCGTTCTAAAAAACCAGGTCGGAACAAGGATGTCACATGCTATCCAAGGAAGGAATTGCCCATACAGTTTCTTTCCTTAAACCTTTGTAGACTAACTAAAATGGCAACTACTATTGTCTTCTCACTACAATCTTTGACTAAACTTAGACGACTTAGTTGTACAGCTACATGCTTTATCTAGATTCCGCTACTATGTGAACCTATATCTTTCAACGGCTATTTAAGTGACCCAATGAACATCATCGGACGTATTAGTTTATTACATCACCGTCAACCTGATTTTTACAATTTCGACGTAAACATCATCAACTGTTGATCTTTTAGGTTGATTGCTACCATTTGTCATAACAGGACATTTATGAATTTCTTTTCAATGAATCACACCATGGATGGACATTTAAGTGCCAAAATTGAATATACGCCTTACAAAATTTTCGCATTGTCCTTTTTATGCTTACACTGCAAGTGCCAAAATTTGGCACGGGCGAATACATAAATACCAAAATTAAAAGATACACTTAAGTACCACTTTTTTTTTTTTTTTTTTTTTTTTTTTTTTTATTTATATAAAAAATTATGACACTTAAGTGTCAACACCAACAATGTTAGTCGACAATCGATGTGGCTTGTTTTTAATAATATAGCGATTTGGCTTGTCGGAATGCTTACTTAGAAATGAATGTAGAAAACGACGTCGTTTTAAAAATATCAATTAAAAATAATTTAAAACCTAAATTATTTTTGAAAAAAAGAGAGCTTGCGGTAGCATCGAATGAGGGCCTCCATAGCCCTCATTGAGGCAGTGGCTTCCTCTTCATTTTTTAATTCAATTTTTTTAATTTATTTTAATAAATATTTATATTAAAAAAAATTTTGAGGGCCTATAGTGTCACATGCAATTGTTTTTTTTTTAATTTAAAAAATTGCAATGTGGATAACTTTTTTTAAAACAGCTACCGCATCAATAAAAAGGAGTCATAAGACAATGGTATATCAATAGTTTGGCCAGAATTTCTTGCCATTGACACTTAAATGTTTCATCCTTCCCTAATTTTGACACTCAAGTGTATCGTTTGGAATTTTCGACACTTTAAGTGTCCAACCACGTTAAATTTTGGCACTTACAGTGTTTGGCACTCATCCTTTTTCCATTTTGCATGGTCAATGTCAATATAAGAAGCCTTGAGAATCATAAAATAATCCACCCTGCCATCAATTCTCATGACTTTTTTGTATTTGTATTCCTTTTCTCTCATTTTTGAAATTCAAGGAATCACTAATCCATTGTTTTGAATTTTTCTATCTCTTATTCCCTTAATTGTGATAATACATAAAAATCTCTCCTTAAATTGTGTAGCACTCTTACATCCATGTAAGTATGGTGAACATGGTTCTAGAATAAAACCAACAAGATATGCAAAGTAGATTCCAAGTTTCAAGAATTAAGGATTCTGTATTCCAAGTTTCAAGAATTAAGGATTCTGTTTAGACTAGTAGATTCAAGGTTCTAGGTGGAACTTGGACCTAAAACAAGCGTTTATGTTTACCTTGTTCCATGTCTTTGCACGATTCTATGATATTCCATGGCATTCGATGATGAGTACGTTATATGAAGCCACTAGTCTAATCTTTCATTTTCAATGATGTCCAACTTTTACTTTGTTAATATTCTATATTCTTCATGTGTCTAGATATTAGTTATGGTCAATAGATTGTAGTAAATAGTGGTTATTACATACAATAATTTACTACAATCGTTTAATCTATAATACAGGTGAAACACCCTAGAACGTATGGTAAGGTAAATTCTAGGTTTCAAAAATTAAGAAAACTATTTTGAGGCTTAGTTTCTGGAAACTAGACAACACTTGAAACTGCTCCCCCAACAAATAAGTAAGGTGATCCGGTCTAGGGTGGGTAGAATCTTAGACCTGGACCTTGTACCTGATCCTATTTGTATTGGACCATGTACCCGACTCATCCTATTTTTCCAATTTGGTTCCAGGATTAACCCTATTTCCACCGGAACATGTTTTGCAACTTCTCGATATTTTATATGACTTCAAATTTTACATTAATATGCGAGAAAATAGCATAATCCTCTTAATTTATATTGAAACATTGAGCACTTGTAATAAATAAATACATTAACTTTTTTACTAAATGAAAAAATTAAGGATCCACAGGGCTAATTATCATAAATAAAATTATAAGGTGAAGCAAAAATTATAATATTGCCTATATATTGGCAACAAACATGGTTCTAATATTAGTTTTATTCCTACAACTACTACATCAAGCTGTTTATTTATGCAAGCATAACTCCTCCTACAAAAGAGAAGTTAGGCAAACCAATCCACATGGTGCACAAGAATTTGGTGGCAACGAACGCCATTTGTCCGTCAGACGGTGCAAGAGGGAGCCAGTGCGGGAGGGAAGCGAGTGAGGAAGAGGAACGACGAAGGAGGAATGTCGTACATGTTTGAGAGAGCCAAGAGGAAAAATGCTGTGCAATTACGGGAATCGGTTCCCGGGTGAGTAATCACTCAAAACCAATTCTCGGATAGGTTTAAACCGGTTCTAAATTTTGGAAACCGGTTCCCAACCCTGTTTTCCAGGTGGGCCGGCCTGGTTCCCGATTATACCCGGTCCTGTTGCACACCCCTACATGTAAGTGGTTAATTGTCTACTTCAAAGATACCCAAATATCTTCTTTTTCGTTCCTCTTTAAATGCTAGCCAAATCTACTCAATTCCTACTTTATTAAATTTTCCTTCTTTTCCTCAACAGTGAGAATCAACTTTGCTTTATATTTGTTCTTTTCAAATAGCCATGTGACCAAAAGATTTTCATGGTATTGCTTCTCAAAATTTGCCCCAGTATTCCCTAATTTGAAGTATCATATGTGCAAAGCACATGTCCAAAAATCTAATTTAACTCAAACTTCCTTACATCAGTCTATTTAGCTCCGGTTCAATGCAATTACATGGGCTTAATTAAAAATGTTCTTAATATGGAAATTTAAATTAATAATATTCTTGGTTAGGGGTTTTCTTATGCAATAAAGATTAGACAGGTTGCCAATATTTATGTGTCAATAATGACTTGACTCACCTCTGTCTTTTAAACAAACATTAGATCATAAGTGCTTTTGTCAAGTCTCATTGTAGACCAACCAAGTCACTAGAGATTTAATGACAAGGGACTTGAGTTCTGGACACACTTTCTATGTCACGTGTTTTCACTATGTGGGTCAATTAGTGCATGTGGTGCTTGATCAAAGTCCCCTGTACCTAGAAGGGACATCACATACTTTTGTCACAGTATGCTCAAATTCCTTGTTCATCTAGGATAAGAAAAAGGTTCTTCTTTTAGGTTTGCTCTCTAGTATAAGCCCTTTTTTTTTCCTGAATCTTGACTTTAATGGCTGCAAATGGGGCTATTCGACAGCATGCTAGTGGATTGTTTTTCGATGAATTAGGCAATGTTATAGCGGTGGTATGCATCTTCTCCGCCCACGTAGCTCTCATCTTGTCAATGGTATTGATTATTGCATCAGAACTACTAGACGGCAGGCCTATCCCACATGCTGAGCATTAGATGAGATCAGGATTCCCTTTTATTTGGACATAAACTCATTACTAATGCATTCATTATCATAAGTCAAGCTCGAATCTTGTCCATATTTTGTTAAAGATGCATGTGCTTGTATCCCAGCTTGCTTGCGAGAAATACTACATTAGGACCACCGATGATACAATCATACATCTATATGTTGAGCTTAACCCAGAAAGAAAGAATATAATTAGTCCCTCATTATATATTTTCTCAATCCTGCCCCTTAGTATTGCAAAATTGTCGTTGTTTACCTAATGGTGTTGACTCCAACTACCTTCTCAGTTGAACTCCAACAACATGCCCTAAGGGCCTGCTAATGCCAATCACCCACTCCATGGATAATGCTGTCACACCCCGATCCTCGGACACACACATATCCTTCCACTTGGTCGATTTTAGAATGCGATATCCCAGGACTAAGTATCGCCGATCCATTCATTTATTAAGCACATGCAGAAGCAGTTATAAAATCCTCAGACAATAAAACAATGGGATAGAAAAGCAATGCCATATTTTCATATTGAAAATACATAACCAAACTTTTATACATAGCAAAAGCCAAGTACTTCACAACTATTTACATTCTCAAGGTCTCACTTTAATTACACTTAGATGGGGTTCACAAAAAGGAGGATAAACTCTCAATCCTCATCAGGGTCATAATTAGGATCATCTTGATCCCCTTCAGGCTCTTCCTCATCTGGCTCATCCTCATAGAACTCCTCATCTGCCGGCTTGTCCTCCACTGGTTCCTCCTCAGCAGGTACCTCCTCATCCTTCTCTCACTCTTCGTCCACTTCCCAGACGTCATCTTCCTCTGGTCCTTCTGCCTCCTGCTTTGGGATCTCAGGTTCTCCTCCATTCCAATTGGTATCACCCCCAGAGTGCACAGAAGAGGTAGGCTCACCTGCCAATGCAGGATCACTAGCATCAACCACACCACCGCCCTCGGGATTAGCAGTCCCTGTCCCAAATGCCTCTTCAAGGACGATGAATGGTACTTCCTCTTCTGGTATGGGACCTATTTGCCTCCCATCAAAATAGTGGCGACAACAAGCTCTATACTCATAAGGCACCAAATCATCCCTGCCCTTATCAACCCAAACAGTAGTCTCGACCAACACATACTCTAATCCTTTAGGGTTAGGGTGAATGTGAAAATGAGTGGTCTTCTTGGCGATGTTTTCTGGAATATCGGACTCTTCAGGAGGAGGGATAGGTGGAGGTCCTCGTGCTGCCATCTAAGGGCCTAAAATTGTTTTATAACAACTAATAAGACTATGTCTCAGCGAGTTCTACCCCCTAAGACTCGACTAGGGAACCAATACACCACCAGGTTACCTAACACAACACGAGTCAGAAGACTTACCTTGGCATCAGTTTCCGACCTGTAATTTAAGGTTATGCACATATGCCTCATATTTTGCATTATAATAATCAATCCATTCACAACCACTGGATCAACTCGTTGATCAATCGACCTAGTCGGTTCAGATGTCGCCAAGACTATTTCCAGTCATTTCAACTATTCAAACTCAATTCCCATTTTAGGACACAACTCATCTATAGGTGGTAATCACTGCTCCATCAAGCAACTTTCTTAGACTTAGTCGTTTTACGGTCCCACTCGACCTTTTCAAGATTCAATGGCTTTATGGTCCTACCTAACCTTTCCAAGATTCAATGGCTTTATGGTCCCACTCGACCTTTCTAATAATTAAATTAGCATGAAATAAAGCTCAATTAAATAAATGGACTGCACCACGACAATCAGCACGAAATTTCAGTCACCAGCCATCCTGGATGAATTTCCAGAAAATAAATAATTAAATAATTAATTTAGAAAATTAAATAAATAAATACAATAAATTCAATTTAGCACAATATAGAGCTCAATTAAATAAACAGGCTGCACCAAGATCATCAACATAAAATCCCGATCACTTTGGCCATCCCGGTTGAATCTCAGGGAAATAATAAATTAATTAAATTAATTTCGAAAATTAGTATTTAATTACTAAAAATTCTATTTAGGCCCGAATTATTTAATTAACACCCGATAAGGGTCGAGAAAAATCCCGAGAAACATCCAATAATTAATAGGACATGACTCCTTGCTAAATGCACATTCAATTTGACTAACATGCATCAATAAATCTCTAATTTAATTATTTTAATCTAATCTATCCACCTAATTGCAATTAAATAATTCTAATCAACCCTTAGGCATAATTAGATCACTAAGAAAGCATTAGTGAGTAAAACTCACTTACACAAAACGAAGACCGAGACACTGTGACGACGACGCAACGGCAGCTGAACTCGGGCCGGGCCAAGAACTTGCAAGCCCAAAGAAAATTCTGGACTGGGCCTCGCGGCCTGCTGGACTATAACAAGCTGAAATTGGGCTGATCTCTTGGACTGAGAACTGTTGGATTTGCTGGGCTTTGGAGCTGAAATGAGCCACAATCTTGTGGGCTTGCTGAATTGAATCTTGGCTAAATTGTGGGTTGAAATAGAAAGTTGGACTTCAACTTGTTGGGTTAATGGGCCAGTGTTGGAGAAACTAGATCGCTGCAGATGAAGATGTGAGCCATGGAGCTGGGTCAATAAACCGGCAGAGAGGCTACTTTGTTTGACCACGGAGACACGTGGCTAAAGAAGTTGGACGAAGACAGCTCGGGCAGCTTGTTGTGGTCTACTCCACACGGCAAGATGAAGACCGAAGACATGGGCAGCGGTGGAGAGCAGTTGATTGGAGGGGACAACCGGTAGTGGAAGGACATGCACAAGCTGGCTTCGGTCTTTAGCTTCTTCATGGGATTTTGGGGATGTTTCAGTCAACAGAAGAGGAGAAGTTGCTGGTTCCGTTGACTCTGACCAAGACAAACCGAAGTGGAGAATTCTTCGTGGCAACGTGGAGAGGAGCGACTTCGGTTTTTGCTAGAACGTGGACTGGCGCAGGCGTTGTTGGCAGAAATTTAAGCTTCTTCGGTCAAGGATGGCTTCGTTGGTGACTACCGAAGACACTTGGAAGAGGAAGGCAGCGAGAGATAAGGAATCCACGAAAGAGAGAGAGAGATTTCGTGAGTTGTAGTAGCAGGTGAAGTTGCGAAAGAAGTGGGTCGTCCGTCAAAGAAAATGGAGGGCTTCGGTTTTCTTCAGTGAAAGAAAAACAAGATGGAGAGGACGCCGTGAAGATGGATAGGAATGGAGGGGAATTTGCACGTGAAAGGCAGTCCAAGGGGCCCCATCTCTTCAATTCTTATCCCCTCCATTTAATATCGTGTCTCCCCATTACTTTCCAACAAAATATACCAAAATAATTCAATTTGTGATGTCAAAATTGTTGTAAAATTCTAAATCCGAATTTCATTTAATTTAATTCCAATTCCTCACTCAATTTTCCAAATTGAGGTCCAATTTCAACGTAGAAAAATCCCAAATGATTTTCTATGAATCCTCGACACACAAAGGCTCGGGGCGACCGACGCAAGGGGAAGACCGGTTTACATGCAAAATTGCATGTAAACCAAGTGTTAAAAGACATCATTGAAAGTCCAATTTCCCATCAATTTAGCCAATCTGAATTTCTACCAAAATTCCGTGACGTCCGAACCCAATTTCCCAAATGTAAAAATCTCGTGGACCTCTGAAAAATCTTTTTTCCTTTGAGTCTAAATGAAAGTTGAAGAGTGTGCTTTGGTTAAATTTTGTAATTTTTAGAGGTCATCTAGTTATTTAAATGAGGAGAATGCCGAATTGATGTAAGTTGAGGGATTCAGAATTTTCCTTTGTAAAAGTTAAGTATTACTTTTTCACATAATGACTTCTGAAATTATAAATTTTTCATGGGAAATAATTTATCATGTTTTGACTATCCCTTATGCAAACCCATAATTTTGAAGATTAATTGAGTATTTGATTTTGAGCATTTTCTTGAAATATGCATATTGGAATTTATTAAATTCAAATAAAGGAAATATATATAAACAAAATTAAATAACATGAATTTAGAAAATTGATGTGGCCCCTAAATGTTTTACCATGGTACATAAATAATGATTTTTAGCATATCATGATGATATTGGATACGTACATCACGTCATGTGCCATGTAAGATTTAGCCATGCATAAATTATATCTCATAATAAATGAGAAGGCTGTCGGATGGTGTGAGCCGACAATGCCCAGGGAGTTTTCTGGGATGCCCGGCCGGGAGTGAAAATGCCGGATGCCCAAGAGCCCCTGTGTGCGTAAATGGATGGCCCTGGAGTTGGGATGCCCGGAGCGTAGGGGATGCCGGGCACGGATGGTGTGTGCCGTGATGCCTCGTGATGCCAGTTGGGGTGCGGGATGCCCGGCCAAGGAGTGTAAATGCCGGAAGCACGGATGGTGTGTGCCGTGATTCCTCGTGATGCCAGTTGGGGTGCGAGATGCCCGGAATGTGGGGGGCCGGAAGCCCGGATGGTGTGTGCCGGGAATGCATTAAATTGCCAATTAAAAATTATGAAAATTGGATTGATGTATATGCATGTGATAATATGCATGAACGGGCATGGCATGATATGTATGGTGATATGAGGCCATAAGCATGGATTGATGTATATGCATGTGATAATATGCATGAATGGGCATGGCATGATATGTATGGTGATATGAGGCCATGAACATGATATATGTGAATATGCATATGATGGGATGTGTATGCGATATTCCTAAAATGGCTCGTGACTTGTGTGATTCTTGAGTAGCCATAGGGAATTATTTATTTGCTGAGTGGTTGTACTCACCCCTTTGGGGACTAACATTTCAGCTTAGAGATGCCGATTCCACCTGTCACGCGGGGCACCTTTTATGGTATACCTTCGACGTAGATTTCAATTTCTGAAATATGACTCAAATTGACGATGATGCGTTAATTTCACTCCGGCGCGCTTTTAGCGTGACCTAGACTACCGGGTAGTTTTCAGAACTTTTCAAGGCAATTGACTCATGGTCGATTTTCTTCGAGCCACAATGAACCCACTCGACACATTGGCGACTCTCGATTGTCATGAAAATCTTGAGGGCTCAATTACAGACATAGGGTACCAAAACGACAAAAAAATCAAATTAGTGCCGGTCGACGAGAATTTTCCAATTTAGTGGAGTCACCCATGATTGGCCACACATCTCAGTCGAACCAACCTATCTCTGATCTCAATTTGATTTTTTACTGTGCCGTAATGACCTCAAAAGATGAACACGGTCGAGAAGCCGATTCTTGGTCGAATTCTAAAGTCTATTGCCTTAAGATTCTTTAATGGCTTACCTAAGAATCTCGAGAGTGATCAGCTCTGAGAACAACCCTAGAGACACGTCAATGAAATGCCCAATTAATTCAATAGAAAATAGTACTGAAAATTCTGGATTGCTCAAATGCAACCTTCGACTCACGGGATTAGGAATGCAGTGAACGAACATTATGAATGAAGAAAAGGAGTGACATAGGACGAAACCATATCATTTTTAGACAATAAGTTTGGAAGATTCAATAACAAAAAGAAAATGGAAAATAGATGACACGATAAAAGAAAAAAAAAAAAGTACAAATTTGCAAATAAAAGTTAATCTTTTACATAAAAGTAAGATAACCTTTCTAAATTTGAAAAGTTTTTGCTACCTTGCCATAGGGACACTGTCACAATGGATCTCTGAAAAGGCCACTTCAAAAGAACAGTTTGATATGCTCATAGAAGACTCCTTCAACTCTGCCAATATATGATTTATGTTTGGCCTTTGAATCGCCCTTGGTTGTGTACAAGACATAGCAATCTCCACCACTTTCCAAGCCGAGTTAATGTTCAATTCTCCATGTAACCTAGGATCCATAATCCTTTGGATATCACCACTTTCAATGATGGGAATTAGCCATTCAAGTATGTGAATGAAGTCGCTGCCATCCCGACTTCTCATTACTGCAGGTTGGCCCGTGATTAACTCAAAGAGTACAATTCCAAAACTGTAAACATCACTCTTCTTGTCACAGTTTCCAAAAGATTGAAACCTAGGAGGGGGAAAAATAATACGAATCTTAAGTCAAAGATAAAATCCTAGGCAATGTCAATATTGCTATGCAATTAAACATCCTGAATTGAACTAGATCAATAATGTTGAGTTTTAGCTATTACTCAGGGCCGAGGTAGCCAAAGGTGCCGCCCGGGCGAGTTGACACATGAGAGTCATTTTCAGATGCAAAAGCTCTTGACAGGCCAAAATTAGCTAATTTGGCTTGGAAGTCTTCAGTTAACAAGATGTTTGAAGTCTTCAAGTCTCTATGAATGATGGGTGGCTTACAACCATTATGCAAATAATCCAAACCTGAAATCCTTGCAAAAACAATGTCAACAATGCCAAAGCAATGACAACAAAAGACCTACCAATTGTGGATATCTTATCACGCACCTTGTGCTACATCCATGGCTATTTGTAGTCTCTTACTCCATGTCAAGACCTTCGAATGGTCCCCTGTTGGATGCATCTTAACGTTCCATATAAGCAAGATAGAGTCTTACAGGATTATTTTGCAGAAGAACCAATACAATAGAACAGAAGTATGAACCTGATAAATGTTGCCTTAAATTTCCATTAGCCATGTATTCATATACTAATGCCTTGTGCTTGGAATCATTGCAATATCCGAACAGGGACACCAAATTTTTGTGGTGTAGAATCGCTGATAGTTGTTCCTATGGTATCACGAGTGTGCATTATTATAACATATATTGACAATAGTCTAAGAGGAAGTGTTTGGACAAATATCTACCTAACTATCAGCATAAGTTGATTTTTAAAGGAAGATTAATTGTTACCTCAGTCTGAAATTCCTTGTACCCTTGCTCTGATGATTCAGAGAGCATCTTCACAGCAACCATAGTGCCGTTATCTAGTGTACCAAGATATACCTTTCCAGATCCACCTTTACCAATCACTTGTCCAAAGTTCCCAGTGATTTTCGAGACCTCTTCATACTCAAAAGGCCGATTCTTTAGTCTCAGTGTCCTCTCACTAGATTCTGTAGCAAAAGGTTCCCATGAGTATTGCAAATGCCACTTAAATTAGTGGACTTCCCAGGCAAATTACTCCAATTGTGTCATCAACAATTAAAAAATGTATGAGAGGTTTTTCTGATCCCATTTCGAGATCTATATTAATGGAAAAGAGAACAAAAATCAAGAGATCTGCACAGGGATTCTCTGTCACTACCTTTAATATGCTAACATATGGATTCTCTTGCTTTGCTCAATACAAATAGATAAGTTCGAGATTCCACAATCAAACTTTCTTTAGGGGACCATTAGAATACTATTGGACAAACTTGTACTCTCAAGTTGTTATAAGTCCTTCTGATGTTGATAAGTTAAGCTCAATACTGCACATCCTCTTTGTGATGTTGATGCCACAGTGCTGTGGTGATCCTGTCTCTCTCTTATCTCAATATTCTTGTGATCATTACGTAACTCATATTACTAGCATTGGGAAAATTTGATTAAAGCCAACTTTCTTTTTTTCCTAATTACAACATCGATGAAAATGTAAATTGAGACTCTTAGGGTGCGTGAGAAGAGGATAGCAAGTTGCTGAGTCGTACATTCTCAGATCCTAGAAAAGACACTGTTGCAGATAGAAATGTACCAAAGGAAAAGCATAGCCAAGATTGTGTCAAATGTAATGTAAATTGCATGAACAGGACAAGTAAGAAAAAGTACCTGGTATTTGTTCAAATGCCTTGCCAGTTTTAGAACTGGTCCGTTTCCATTTGATTAACCAAATAATTGCCAAAGCACCAAATAGAGCCCCAAAAAAGCCTAAAACTGATGTAACAACTGTAACAAGTATGGTCTTTTGTTTCTTCTTATGCGGGCAAGGATCAGCCAGGCAAAGATGCACATTTCCTATCAAACTGCCACAAAGAATGAAGGAGTTGAACTGATATTCCTATCAATAAGCATCCAGATTGATTTGCCAAATGCAGATCAAAAGTTGGCCTTCTTATTTTCTTTAAATCACAATAAACAGAACATGTTGATAGTCTTTCCACCCTATAAAAGTCGTATATGACTCAACAAGAGAGAGAAAGAGAGAGAGAGAGAGAGACCTCATGTTTAAAGTATTGTCCACAACCCTTTTCTTGAGAGATTCAGGAACTGATCCAATCAGGTTGTTTGCACTTAAATTTCTGCAAATACAGCCATGATAAGAGATTTGTCCACTTTAAATACTTTGCTACTTCAGCTAGAGACATTAACTTACAGATAGCTGAGATGTGGTAATTCAGCCAGAGTTTCTGGTATCACTCCTGTAAGCTGATTGTTAGACAAATCTCTGGGAATAGCCAAAAGCAAAATGTTTCCATGCATTAGGGCAGTATTTCTGCAGCCTGTCTCCTAAAGTACAACCTAAATTATTCAATCAAGAGTTGACTCCCAAGGGATGCTTAATCATGAGTGACATGACTTACAAGTATTCCATTGTTGATAGATGCGAAAATGATGAGACTATGTCGCCCATCAAATTGCTAGAGCTCAATTTCCTGCCATGATAGATCATAAGAGAGGATCCTGTCATTGCTATCTTCATAAAGGGAGCATTTTTGGTACAATAAAAAAGGTATGTGCATTCAATTCTTCGGAATGAAAATATTTTGGATCCTCCCAGTGTAAATGTTTCAAGTACTAGAAGACCACTCAGAATGGTCAATCTCATTCCTTGCATGGGTCTCACTATCTCCCTCTTTTGTAATTTATGGTTATTTTTGGACCTAGAGTACCTAATAACTATTTGCAGAGGACTTAATACTTGCTCACACAATGCAATTTTGAATACTTATGACAAATTTGAAAAACTAGGCTATTAGTCGATGAAGTTGAAAAAAGAACATAACAGTACATTGGAGAAGGGGGCATTTATTGCTAATCGATGAGTATATAACTTGTCATGACCAACCCCATTCATATGGAGCGAACTCCCAAAAGAAATACTCGATGGTGACTTTTTTGGGGTGGGTGTCAACTTAAGGATCAGTTTATGAGCTTTCTTAAATAACATGAGAAGTTTAAGTTGTCAAAGACTCCCTCTATTAATTTGCCAGGGGACTCACAGGGATATAATCCTTGGAGGATTTCCATAGCTACAATTTAGACCATCCCATGTGTAATTGCTTGGTATGCATGGATCACCTTGCCAGCTTTCTCTCTTAATGTGATACCTTGCTTTGATGTCATTGATAGCTTTCACTGCAATTAATCACAAAAAAGATCAATTATTTAAAGAGAAGAATAGAGATGCAAAAGGCGGTTGTGATCCATATGCATCATGCAGACTCAGTTTTCCAGAAGACTTGTAACACTCCAGGGCTTCAATTTGAAGAGACTCTTCAACAATAATTACCAAGCAAAAAGTAGCCAAAGCAAGAAATTAAACGGATGGCAGAGGAATACTTAGTCACATTTGTTGATCCCAACAAAGCAACTATCGATCAGAGTGTTCACAAATAACTTAAGACCCACGGTGGAGACTAGTATATTTAGCGTTGGCTCACCCGAATCTTAGTTATTGACAATGGAATATCCGTGTACTTAAACAATAAAAACATGTAGAAGAATAAAAGCATACCATCATCTTGTGCTGTGGGTACATTTGGAAGATCAACAACGTTATAGAGCTCCATGGCATTGAGGATCGGTGGATTTCCAGACTTATTCGTCGAATTAATCAAGAGGGTGATGAGTGGCCCATTAACTGGACGGGAAACTACAACCACTGGCTTTAAGTATTCAAGGCTCACCGTCTCCGTGAATTGATTATCATTCAAGGAAATTGTGAACTCCCTTTGCAAGACACTCAGTCTCTCAATCTCCATGAAATGTAGGTACACAATCCATATCTTTGGTGGTGCCCATGGCAATGACATGTCCTCATTGGTCGGCCCAAAATCTGCTATCCACTGTAAATACAAGGGAGAACTCAAACTCATTGTCCCTTGAGCGGTCTGAAGAACCCCCCCGGGAACCTTATAAGCATTACTATAATTAGATAAATCAATCGCAACTGTGGTGTTCAGTATCGACCAGTTAGGGAAGTGCCAAGGTTTCCACAGCCGATCATAAACATCGTTAGGGTACCTGTGTGACGCATTTTGACAAATAGTTTAAGAGTAAACAGTTAAGCGATTGAATGAGTGACTAACGAATGCTAATTCATATGGATATGCAATGGAAATTTTAAAGCTACTATATTCAACACATATACTAGCGAAAAACCGATGCGTTTGTTCGGTTTCCAAAAATCAAACATCTCGCTTGCGGTTAAATGCAAAACTTTTTGACCAAAAAATAATTACATAACTTTAAATGCAATACTAGATGAATATTTTTGTTAGAGAGAAATTAATTGCCATGGACATGTAACCCGTAGAGTGATAACTTGAAAATTGCAATATGATGTCCATATGGAAAAAAATTTCCTCCAAGTAAAAAATGGTTTCAATTGGATTGGGATTTACCTCATTCATGGCTGGAATCTATTGAACTTTGAAATAACAATAAATATTAATCATATATTTTATGTAAAACGAGTACATTTGTGCTATTTCCACCCCTTGTTTGCCTTCTGATACCCTAAATTACATCGAAAGGACTATACTATCCCTTGGAATTTCACTCTTGATTTAAAAATATTTCTTACCATTTTTTTCTTCTTTTTTTTCGTTTGTTTCAATTTGACGAGAGACAAAATTACCATGCTCTTGACAAGTAACAATTATTAAGGTTAAATATGAGGTCCACTCTTGATTTAAGACTAATGCTTCCTTCTTCTTCTTTTTTTTTTTTTTTTTTTTTTGGCTTTTTCATTTTCTTTCACATTTGAAGCAAAATTTGTTTACTACTTCTCCAAAAGCAGTTTATTTGGTAGATAGTTAACTAATCATTGTGTTTTTGACCAAAAGAATAATTATTTTGTTAATTATTTATATATTTCCTTTTTTTGTGTACTAGGAAAAATATTATTAAAAAATAACTTAAGCACAAGTGAGATGATAGGCTTTGAGTAAATTGGGTATAATGCATACATCAACCACAATATTTAATTTTTGAGTAAATTCTAGAAAATTTATACAAAAAATCGAGGTCGAAAAATTACTTTAGGGAAATAAAGCAAACGATTTGAAGATAAAAATAACATTTCTTCACTCTAGTATATGATAAGTACTTGCTTAGTTTATAATAATGGAGAATTAGTTTAAAAGAAGACAAATGTAAAGGAAACGCTAAAATTTAATGGGTGTAGAAGAAGCGGATAGGGTGAAAAAATTATTTGGAAGGGATGTGGATAAGTTTTTCTTTTAGAGAAATTGAAAAAAGAAGAAGAAAAAAGGGAAAAATTATAGGATTGGGACTTGCAAGAAATAATATAATTAATTCATAGTAACAGGAGATATCAGGAGCCAAAAGAAAGGGATAAAAATAGCGCGAGCCTGTGAGTACTAACAACAAGTTTTAGAGATATATTATTAACAAGAGTCTTGGGCACTAGGTAAGACCACTAAAATTAGTACAAACGTACCCAATATGTCTTGGAAATTGAAAATTAACATATTTCAAGAAAGTAAAGTACTTTAAATAGAAATTTTCATATTTTGGAAGCATAATTAATAGCCATTAACAAATGTCCTAAAAGCACTTCATGAGTAGACATCGAGTTCTTGCATATGCTAGACATAATTAGTGCCTTGTATGTCTTCTTGTACAGATTTATAATATATATACACACACATGCACACATTTAAGCATAAAGAAAATATCTCATTTATGTATTTGTAGTATGAGATTCCAATGTTAACATTGCATTAATCATTTTGAGCATCTTAGATGATGAAATAATTGACATGATATTTTGACCTATAATCTTTCATTTGTCTGGTATACGTAATTTTTGTAACTTAATACAAAATACTGCGTCGATATTATGGTAGAAAACTTCATTGATACAAAAGAGGTACAATTAGAATAGAAAAATAACGAAGAGAGAGAGAGAAGAATAAAATAGATAACAAAATGGGTGGAAAATGCAACAAAAGTACTCCTTCCAAGAAGCATAACCACAGAGAGAGAGAGAGAGAGAGAGAGAGAGAGAGAGAGAGAGAGAGAAATAAAATAGATAACAAAATGGGTGGAAAATGCAACAAAAGTACTCCTTCCAAGAAGCATAACCACAGAGAGAGAGAGAGAGAGAGAGAGAATAAAATAGATAACAAAATGGGTGGAAAATGCAACAAAAGTACTCCTTCCAAGAAGCATAACCAATCCCTAGTCTCAACCTTAAAGGCAACACTTAGGGAGGACACTTATCATATATTTATTAGCAAAAGCGTGCACACGTCACGTGTATGCAAAATGTATCATCTATGAATTTTTGAAAAATCATCTTATCATAACATGTTACATTTATCTTATTAATAGAAAGAAATTATCGACACGATTTAAAAGAATTGAACACTTGTATGGATAGAAAGTATAAGACTATTTATAAGATAGAAAATATCTAAATTTAGGTTTGAAATACTTGGAAGATAAAATAAAACTATTAATTTACAGAATTGTCTATTTAAAGAATTTTTACAAGATTTTGGAGGAAAAAAAGGAGTGCGATATCTTATAATATATATTTATCATATTTTCGCTAATTGAGAGAAGCTAAACAATACAGAACTAGTACCTGGTAAACCCCATGCTATGCAAATTCTACACACAAAAAAAAAAAAAAAAAAAAAAAAATTATATCTCTAAAATTTTGTAGATAATACACGTACAATGATTACCCTAAAATAATTAAGTAATGTTATACAATTCTCACATTATTATATTAGTAATTCATATTAGTAATTCATATTAATTTCATGAATTTTTATTAGCAAAGCAAAAATAAATACTGTTTCATACTAATGTATGTGTAAATGTATTAATTTTTTTTTAAGAAATTCATCGATGAGTTAAGTTGTTATGATGGAGTAACTTAGGTGTTTTCGATGTGAAATGCTAAGTTTGATTGGGATCATAAATGCAAAATTCCAAATGATTTTATTTTATTTTTTGCTTGAACCTAATGGCTTTTCTTTTTCTTTTTTGTGTCATCATTTAGTGATTATTCTTATAATCTTTGACACCTAGCATCATTTTCTTCAACTATCTTTGTTGTTATTTTAGCAGTTTTCTGTGCTGTAATTTGTTGATTTTTTCATTGCCTCTCTCGTCCTTGCTGACTGGCGACTTCAATAGTTTGCAGAATGGCAAAATTCGAAAAACTGAATCTCTCTTTAGTAATGATTACTATACAATTTATTTCAAAAATGAATTGATTACCTGATCAAATTTGCCACCGAGGTTTGTCCCAGGTTGATCCGCACACGGAATCGCAAGAACCCAGATTCCAATGGATAGACGTCGTCTTCCAAAGGTCTTAGTTCCAATGCCGAAATAAAGGGCACTCCGTTGCCAGTTTTCACAAGACACACTCGTATGTCATCTGCCTTGGGCACATAAATGATCTCTTCGATAGTAGCAGAGGAGATCGTGGCCCAATAATTAACATCGATATATAGGTCGAACAAAGAAGCCTGACTCTTCCCATCATAGTTCCAGTACCAAAATAATGCCCTAATCAAGTATTTTCTGTTCTTGCCTTGATCTGGTCTCAAAGTGTAACAATTCCTCATTCCATCTGGAAAAAACCTTACATTGTTTGTCCACTGTAGTTCATTTGTCAACCCAGATATCGGCATGTTTTTCCCAGAGTCTATGAACCCATCATCCATTTTATATGTTATATTAGTGTTCTTATCGGTGTACTCATTGGGTGCCCCACAATCGATGCTGATAAAACCTTAAAAGTTTAAAGAAAAGAAAATGTCAATGAAATATATCTGGGATTTTTCCATTTAGACCATTGGAACAAGTTCAATGAATCTTGATTATTCACGCAACTCCATAACATAGTATCTAGTGTACCATCAGTTTGACGCCGAAGCAAGTGAGAATGAATATGAAGAAGAGACCATTTTGTTTCATTAAAGGGTCAAAACTCATGGATCGCTTTAGGCAATGACATTGTACAAAGCGTGAACGAGAGAGAGAGAGAGAGAGAGAGAGAGAGAGAGAGAGAGAGACCTGGTTGGGCTTGAACCACAAGGACTATTGCTGAAGCTAAAGAAGCAAGCACCGCAAACGAGAATGCTATAGTTGATCTTCTCATTGTCGTCGAGCAGTGGAGATTTTCGAAGAGAGAAGTGTGAGGAAGATATGTGCAAGCAAAGGTTATATTAATATCGTGAGCTCCCCATACAACTGACATCATCTTATTGACCCGTACTCGGGCAATAATTATTCAAATTATTTTTTTCTTCCATTGAATATATTGAGAGGATGGAAAGTAACACCCGCCCCCCCACGCGGTGCTCGTAATTGACGGAGACATGGCTGCAGCTCAAGAAAATCAAGACTTGCATCTGGCTCTTCGTTTATAGCCAACAAGACCAAGACTTGCTTGTATTTCACGCCCCCAAGCGGTGCTCGTAATTGACGAAGACATGGCTACAGCACAAGCAGACCAAGACTTGCAGCTTGCCTGCAAATGTATCAAAGTTTTAAGTACCAAAATATCTGTCAATAGAAAGCTTCTCTTACCCGAATCATTATTATAATACACTATGAAATTAGCTTTTCTTACCCCGCTGGAGGTATCTGCCATGAAAATTATACGGTAAATTATGAGATGAATTTTCTGCTAATATAAAATGCTGGTTTTGAAATTTCATGTTGTGATTTTTTCACTCTCATACATTTTTACTTGTCGCCTAACCTGGAAAATTATTTGGACATATACTAAACTAAATTCTATGTAGAAAATAAATTGGACATTACCAGTAAAGTAGGGGAAAAATGGGGAACAATGTTGAATAAGAGTCGTCCCGATCTACTTTTGGCAAGAAAAGAATAATCATTTTGGCCCCTTTTTAAAGGGATTCAACTGTTTTTTTTTTTTTTTTTGCCATACACAAAACGTGTACCCATTTGCTAGTACTATTAATATGAATACAATGTAAAAATTATTAAAATATCATCATTCAATGTCATTCCCACACCATTATTTCATACCAACCAAACACAATAATCCCTATTCCATTTTATTTCCACATTTTGCCAAACAAAAATACCGGAATAGTCACGCCATGCCATTCCCTAATTCCCTTCCACTCCGCCATATCAAACACAACATCACATGCAATGGTACATTAGTATAGTACTTTCAATGCTGATGATCTTCCCAAAGGATGACTACTGATGATTGAATTTTCCACGGAACATCTTGATCATTGGAAGAAAAGAAATATCAAGATTAAATTTGGGGAACAAAAGTCACCAAGCCTATTGAGATTATTATTTATTAATAAGTAGAGATTATTCAAGACTTTCAAATAATCTGACATGGACTTCGATGGAATTTATTGGAAGATAATTTGTCCCAAAAAGCAAAGGTTGACATAAAAGTGCTCTAAATTATTTTGTCCATCAAGGAGATTGCAATGAATATCGATCCCTGCACTTCTCAAGCACGATGATGACCGTTTCCACTTCGTTTCCCTGAAAGCTCTCGCTTTCGACGCGGCTTCTTTTGGCCAAAAAGCCTGAAGGCATCATGCCAAAGTTGAAGGTGTAAGAATAGTTAGCATTGATTTCACAGACTTTCTATACGCAGAGTCCCACATTATCAAAATTGAAATGAAATCGTTTGTTGATATGTAATCCTTTACCAAGATATCATTAGCTCAAGTCTCTAGTAAGTAGGTAATAAAATTCCGAGGATATTACTGTGTAATATTTTATTTTATGCTATTTTTGCACTTCATTGGGACTATATATGCATATTAACGCTATAAACCAATTTTACGACTTGTTATGACATTTTTTTTTTTTTTTTTACATTATGATGAAACACCGTAATATTATTCAGCACAGAAAGTGTACCATATAAGTTATCGTTCATGATGATCAATTACTACAGCAAAAAGTAAAATACACCTGTAATTTGTCGACAAATATAACCACATCAATTCAGTTGGGTAATGCTGATGACATACCAGTCTATGTAAATTAATTATTGTTATTTGGTGCGTATAGAAATATCCGAATAGGATGAGAGGAATATCACGCTTCATGCGAATCATGATTACTTGATTGCTGGATGGATCCCATAGATCCTATTATCATGGGAAGAAAAACCAAATACATGAATAAATAATGCTTTTCTGAAGAAATATTGTGTGATCAGTTCTAAATCTATTGTACAGACGCCATTTCAGTACTAATTTTTTTATTTTGCCAATTTAATCCTAAACATCTTAGCAAATTCCAATATACGGCCAATTTTAGAAATCGATGACTTGATGGTTTGCGACATAAGATGGCACAAATTATCCATAAGGACTATAATGAAATTTCATACAAAAATTTATGACTCAATTGGCAAAGTTGGAAATTTTATGACTAAATTGGTTCACGTACAATAAATTTAGTATTGCTTGGGTAACTTTTTCATTCTCTGCCGTTGGCAATGGGACTTACACAATGTACAACGAAAGACAACCAAGAAGGTCAATGTGGCATGGAGACTTATCAAGATGTTTCGCTAATATACAATGGAGGGGACTTGACTTACGCATGGATGGATGAAATAAAAAGTAGATGCCCACTCACTTTTTCTTATAATTCATCGTATGAGAGAATTAAGTGTGTTAGGCCATATTTTGGCAGTGGAAAAATAGATGTTCCAACGTGAAATACTATAGGGAGGGTGATCAAGACTCGATTCAGGTCAGGGATGTGATGACCATCTGATTCTTGCTTTTCAATAGTCCACCAACTCCAGCGCAATCAAGTTCACAAGACAATGGAGAAAAAGGGTCGGCGTCTCTCATTCAAAATACACTGGTTTAAAGTATTTTGCCTTAATGGTCGATTTGGTTTGGCGTCTTGGAAGGTAAGTTGTGACTTGCTTGACTAGCCCCAAGGATTCAATATTTAAATCTTTTTGATCAAGTCAAAAAGATAGTGGTATGACCCCCAAAAAAAAGAACAAAGAACAAAGAAAGGGCACGTTCAGCATAAAGAAACCGAGACACTCGGGGAAAAGAAAGAGAGAGAGAGAGAGAAAAGCAAAGAAGAAAGAAGAGGAAATGGAAAAGAGGAGGGTTTTGCGCCACAATGACCTCACCAAGCTGATTTGACTTCATATCACGATGCCTCTCGTTGCGTTTAAAGCGAGGAAAGGCTTCACCACGAGAGGGGTTGTGACTAGTCCGAAGCATTTTCCAGCCCACCCCCAGGCTGTACCCAAGGTCTGACAGGGACTCCCACCCTAGGCAGGTTTTCCCTGCGTTAGCTCGGGACCTGTCTTTCCAGGTTGTCAAAGCCTTTTAAGGTCCTGCTCAGGACCACCTTTATTTATCTAATTAAAGTAATATTTGTCGTTAGGGCATCAATTTGGACTTTTGTGGATTTTGAACTATGAGTTTTGCTAAGTGGTCATTGAGCTGTGAACATATACAAAAATGATAATTTAAGATGTTGTGGAGTCATAGGATCTTACGGAACTCAATTTGGATGTACGCTTTGCTCAAAATAAAATCTTGAAATTGGCCATGAGTGGTGAATAGTGTGCGACCAACAACTTTTGGACCTAATCTTGACAGTTTTGAGCTTGATTTTAGGTCAGCCAAGTAATGGATCTTCTAGTGCTTCAAAAGATCCTCTTTTTTACTATAAGTTCACTTGAAATGTTGTTCACTAGAGAGAGTTACAACATGACCGAGTTTCATACTCAACTTTGGCATCGCGGATAATTTTAAATATCCACATTGATTGAGAGTTTTGTTGAGGAGTCTTTTCATTAGTCTAAGATAGCCATTTCGTAGTCTTTGTAGCATTTTAAACTAATTTTATCGTCGGCACCTAAATTTTAGCTATTATATTTAGTCATTTTATATTAAAGTTACTATAGGCATTAGACAATTCATGGCATCTAAATAAAGATAACGTTTAGAAAAAAAAAATATGCATTAAGCATGTTAGAAGGACTAGGGGAGTGCAAAAGAACTAGAAACCACCCAAATCGCCTTGGATCGGACTAGACCGGATCGGCATCAGTGGTTCCCATAGGGGCCAGTCCAATTCCTAGTTTAAATTTAGTGGAACCAGCGAGTACTATTCCGATTCCCGGTTCTAGGCATAAAACCGCCCGCTCGCCCGCCCACTCAGACCGAACTAGTGTGTGTATAAGAAAATTCATCTCAATTACTTAATTATTTTGTAGTTTTTGAATAAAATATATGTATATTTGTAGTTATTGGACATTATTGACCAATTTTGTCTCTTGGGTGTGTAATAGGATTAACCTCCATTTTTTAAAAAAAAATTCTAATAATCTATTCACTTGCTTTTTCAACCAAAACAAAATAAACAAACGTAAAGAAATGAGAGAACTGATTGGAAATGTTCATAAATGTTGCGACACTTTGTCACCATAATACAAAATTAAGGATTCCAATGATTAAATTAGGTTGACGTTGAAAAAAGATAGATCAAACGATTAATGTTTTAACTTCTCTGGAGGTTAGAACTTTCAACGTGCAGTCTAATTCTCCACATGTTTCCGGTGTCGGGAAATCTTAAGAAGACCACACCATGACCTTCGAAGAAATTTAGTTTTTCACTAACGAGTATTGTTTATTCATTTTGCCCTATAATTTTCTATCCTTAATTAAAATCAATGGCCCACAATTGAACCCAAGTATAAGACCCAATAAATTCGGTTGCTCTAAATAGAAACTAGGTTCACCGTGAAAATTATTTATTGAATGCAATTTTGTAGGGATTGGGGACATGTTCCATGGACCCACCCAAGAACCAATGGCGAGTCCCGATTAAAAAAAAAAAAATTGAAAATTGTCCTTAGTGGGTGAATTTTAGTTCCAAGGTAGAAACCGCCTACCTAGATCATGCTCACCCCTAATAGGGACACCCTCTAATAGGGACAAAGTGGATGATGATCAATTTGACCTTTTACTCCACGTTTAAAAGAATTGTACTCAAAGATAAGGGTTAGATATGGACGCATTCAAAGATTATTTCTATAATCTTCAAGGGCAAAGTGGATAAATTAATCAAGTTCGGTGAAGACAAACAATGTTCAGCATCCGAAAGTCAGGCAGTGGAGATTAAATGCTAAAGTGAACAGGGAAAGGAATTGGCTGTAATCAAGAAACAAATTCTGGAAAGATTGGGAGCTGAATCCGAAAATTGGGGGGAAATTTTGTCATGGGGGCGGCAATAAAGATCAATAACGGATGATGGCCAGAGCAATTAAGGGATAGAATCAAGCTGGCCATGAAATCGGGAATGAAGATGAGCGAATTTAGACGCGTTCACCGGAATATGAGGAGAAGCTAAAATGGAAATCAAAAGATCTGAAGCGCTAATTTGGAAGTGAATTAGAGAAATTCACGATCGATTGTCGGTGACAAATCGAGCCAAAATTCAACGATTTTTAGTCGATTCTGCTTTTGCTGTAAAAGGGTACATTCACGAACAAAGAAAGAGAAACCAGGCGGCCTTCCCTTCTTCACGTCCACATCACCCCCATTGTTGAATCCATCAACTTCCACGCTTTACATGCCTAGACACACCAGGTGAAAGGAAAGTAGCCAGAGTTGAGAGGTAGAAGTCGTGAGGAATGGACCGACAAAAATGGGAGTCTTACTCAAGGCGGTTTACGTGGCGCGCTCTTGTAACAATCCTCCTATCCAGCACGTTGCCTCGTCCTTACTGTCTCTCGTCGTCCCTCCGAGGCCCCGCTTGCTGGCTTTGAAACTCTAAAATCACCACCGGGTCACCGACGCAAGCTTATATCCACGTTTTTTCCCTTCTAGCAATCCTGGTGACTCTCATTGACGTCCAGCAGCATCCCCAGAGGTACGGGTGAGCCTCTACAAGCAAGTGTACCATAGAAGTTATCGTTCATGATGATCAATTACTGCAGCGAAAAGTAAAATACACCTGTAATTAGTAACCATATATAACCACATCAATTGAGTTGGGTAATTGTGATGAACACACCAGTCTATTTAAACTAATTATTGTTATTTGGTGCGTATAGAAATATCCGAATAGGATGAGAGGAATATGGCTCTTCATGCGAATTATGATTACTTGATTGCTGGATGGATTCCATAGATCTAATTATCATGGGAAGAAAAAACAAATGCATAAATAAATAATGCCTTTCTGCAGAAATATTATCAGATTAGTTCTGAATGTATTGTATGGATACAAATATAGTCATAATTTCGATTTTACCAATTTAGTCCTAAATATTTTAGTGAATTCCAATACATTAACAGTTTGCAATGTAAGATGGTATAAATTATCCAAAAGGACTACAATGAAATTTCGTGCGAAAATTTATCACTCAATTGGCAAAGTTGGAAAATTTATGACTAAATTGAAAGCCCTATAATAAATTTAGCATTGATTGGATAATTTTTCCATTTCTTGCCATTGGCAATGGGATGGAGACTTGCCAAGATGTTTAGCTAATAAACAATGGAGGGGACTTGATTTGCACTTGGATGGATGAGAAGAACAACATGGCATGGAGACTTGTCAAGATGTTTCGCTAATAAATAATGGAGGGGACTTGACTTACGCATGGATGGATGAGATAAAGAGCACATGCCCGCTCACTTTTTCTTATAGAGTAATCATTTGAGTGCATAAAGTGTATCGGGCCAAATTTTGGCAATGTGAAAATAGATATGAAGGGTGACCAAGACTCAGTTCATGTCGTGAATGTGATGACCATCTGATTCTTGCTTTTCAATATTCCACCAACTCCGGCACAATCACGTTCACAGGACAATGGAGAAAAGGGGTCGGCATCCATCATTCAAAATCCATTGGTTTGAAGTATTTTGCCTTGAAGTTCGATTTGGTTTGGCATCTTGAATAGTAAATTGTGAATTGCTTGGCTAGCCCCGAATATGTAATATTTAAATATCTTTGACCAAGTTAAAAAGGTGGTAGCGTGACCAAAAAAAAGGAGGAGGAGGAGGAGGCAAAGAACAAAGAAAGGTCAAGTTCAGCATAAAGAAACTAAGAGAGAGGAAAGAAGAGAGAAGAGGAAAGGGTAATGAGAAGAGGGTTTCACACCACAAGAATCTCGCCAAGTCGATTTGACTTTGTATTGCGATGTCCAATAAGAGTGCTCGCGTCCTTCATTTATCCAATCGGAGTAATATTTAGGGTTAGGGTACCAATTTGGGCTTTATGGATTTTGAACTACAAGATTCGATTAAATAGTCATTAAGCTATATATATAAAAATGATAGGTGTGGGTGTTATGGAGCGTAGGATTTTACGGAACTTGATTTAGACTAATGATTTGCTCAAAACAAAATTTTTAAGTTGACCGCGAGCGATGAGTAGTGCGCGATTAGCGTCTTTGGGACCGGAATTTGATAGCTTTGAGCTTGAGTGCTTCAAAAGACCTTGCTTTTGACTTAAGCTCACCTAGAGTCATGGCGTTACTGAGTTTCATGCTCAATCTTTGTGTTACAAATGATTTTAAATATCCACATTGGTTGAGAGTTTTGTTGAGGAGTATTTCATTAGCGTTAAGCTTAATATAGCCATTTCGTAGTTGTTGTAGTATTTTAAACAGTTTTTATTATTGACACCTAAATTTTAGTTATCATATTTAGTCAGTTTATATTAAAGTTACGATAGGATTAGACATTCCATGTCATCTAAATAAAGATAGCGTTTAGAACTACTTTATCTGCATTAATCATGTTAGAGAGACAAAATGGATGATGATCAATTTGACTGATTTAGTCCACCTTTAAAAAAATCACACTCAAAGATTGGGTTAGATATGGATGCATTCAAAGAATATTTGTATAATCTTCAAGGGAAAAGTGGAAAATTGGTCAAGTTCGGTGAGGCAAACAATGGTTGGCGTTCAAGTAGGTAAGAAACTACAACCCTTAGTTAGGGCTTCATTACAAAGCATATCCAAAAGGATTTGGGGAGGTGCAATAGCCCAAGTTGGGGAGAGGCTGCTGCGGCCATGGGCCTTGGTGGCCCAATCAACTATGGAATTGGCTTCCCTTCTGCAATGCTGGAGTTGCAGATTGGGAAAACATAGTAACAGTGAAGCAATGTCTGCAAACAAAGCTCGACATTCCCACGACGGCACTCGGCGATGATTCACAGTCTCCACAAGCGCAAGACTGTTGGATTCCAGCAATAGGTGAGCATCCACCTTTCCCTTCTGCAACATAAAGTTAAGGGTGAATATGAGAGCTTGAATCTCTGTAACCAGCGGGGAATAAGCCTAAACGTTTTGGAGAAGCCATCGATGAGGGAGCTTGATTGATCGCGACAAACACACGCGATAGATCCCATATTACTCCTTGTTATGAAAGCCCCATCCATATTGATTTTGATGGTGCCAAGCTCCGGGGGGATCCACGATCGGTTAGGGTTCAGTACAAGAGGCCTTGTTTCAGACGTCTGCTGTCTTGTTTTGAACATCTGCTGCATCGTGTTGAGGTAAAGCTTCGCAGTTGTGAGAGCCGATTCCACCAGTTGTTTGGGGTGCGTACGTTGGTGTCGAAGGACGAAGTAGTTGCGTGCCTTCCAAATCTGCCAAAGTAGGGCTATGATGGTTTCCAAATCTGGTAAGTTAGCTCTATCCTCAAGTAGATGCCAAGCCTCCATTCAATGAGTTTTGTATATTGAAATGTCGATTTTTACTCTAGGGTTTGACCATACTTACTATGTCCATGGGCATAACAAAAATATGTGTTCCGATGTTTTTGGGATTTGGTATGGGCAGAGTTGACATACCAGGTCGGGGGTAATGTGTCGCCGAAAGAGATTGTCCTTTGTAGACAGCGCTATGGCATAGGGACCACATAAAGATTTGAATTTTGGGTTCAGTCTTCATTTTCTAGATTTGTCGCCATAGCTGATGTGGCGGATTATATGATGAGGATGCACAGTTGCTGGCTCTGCTATGATTTGTTTGTCGAATGTAGTTGTAGCAACTTTTCACAGTATATATGCCTATTTGTGTCCCTATCCAGATAAGTTTGTATAGAGTAGAAGCTGGGCGTAAGTGGAGGGTCATAATGTCTTCAACGGTCTGGTCATCAAAGCTTTGCCGGAGAAGTGGGATATTCCAAGTGTTCTAGTTGGGATAGATAAAACCAGCCACCTTCTCAGGTTCTCCTCTAGGTGCTGGCCTAGCAATGATCCTTGTTGTTAGCCATCTATCTTCGCGAACTCTTATCTTTTGCTCATTATCGATTGACCACTGAAGTTTATTTAGAATAGCATCTCTACCTAATAGTAGACTTTGCCAACCCCAGGATGGTCTATATCCTTTTGCCGCATGCCAGAATTCCGTTGAGTGAAAATATATACCTTTGAAAACACAACTCCACAAGGATGATGGATTTTGGAAAAGGTGTCATGCTTTTTTCCCTAGAAGCCCCTTGTTAAAGGAGATTAAATCCCGAAATCCAAGCCCCTCGCTATCCTTCCACTCTTTAAGTAGATCCCAACTCTTCTAATGTATTTCGAACCTGGTACTATTATTTTGCCACAAGAACCTGGCTATTTTATTCTCAATGGACTTACATATAGAGATAGGAAGTTTGAAAATCGACATAGCATACTGTGGGAGGGCTTGTACCATTGTTTTTAGCAAGATTTCCTTCCCTCCCTTAAAAATGAGGTTCTCTTTCCACCCTGCCAGCTTAGCATTGTGTCGAGAATAACGGATTCCCAAAAATGGATTGGACACTAAATCGAACCCCTAAAATGAGTGCGGAAGACAAGCCCGGGAAAACACATGTATCACCGATCGAAAAGTACATCACAGAATCGAACGTACCTTATTAGCCACAGATTAAACACCGACATTGATATGAGGAAGAAAAACTGATCCCGTTCAATTCGATGATGTATATTCGCCTTGAAGGGGAGAGAGTTCCGACTCCTTTTGGTTACTGTTCTTCTTTGGTCTTTTTGGAGGGAGAGAGGGAGGAAGAATGTACATATGTTGAAAAGGTACGTTCCTCCCTTTCTTTTCTCCCTTAAATACATCTCCTCCAAAGGACGTATCCCTTCAACGTAAAATGTTCCCCCAAAAGTCATAACCCTTCAACATTCCCCTCCATCCATGGGCCCTTATCTTGTGGGCTAAGCTTTTAGGCCCAACATGGACGGACGAGCTAACTTAGACCCATCACATAAAACCATCATCTCCCACTCACACATGGTGGGCCGAACAGGATCCTCTTGACCTCTCTGCAACATTCATACCAATGAATAATCCGTGCGACCAGCATACTTTGAGAGCTCATTGCCATACATCTGTTAGGAATATATAGCAGCTCATAATGGGCATCACACTCTGAGTAGATTGAGTATGCAGTATCCTAGATTAATTGATCACATTTATATATCTCTTAATCTCTTTTAAACAATGATATATATTATATATATATATATATATATATAAACTATTTTAGTTTAGCTTGTATTCACAATTATGATTATCTCAAACACTAAATAGAAATCTTGAGAATCATTATTGGTCCAAGAATTTCAACAACCCTCGAGTGAATACAAAACTACAATGTGATTCTCCAAATTCGATCTTCCTCTTTCCTTCAAACTCTCAATTTTAGTTTAGCTTGCTTTTCTAGAAATGTCCCACTAGATTAGAATCAACTCATGACCATTGGCAACATCCTAAGATAGTAAACACTAAATAGAAATCTTGTGAATAAGCAAAAGTCATGAGGGCACTCAAATCGACGTCGCCCGTGGTTGCCGCCCGAGGGTGTAATCTGTCCGAGTAGATTAACATGCGCCCGAAGTTTGTGAGGGCTTGTAGATGATCTTAGAGTTAGAATCTGACTTTGGTTTCTTCATGGAAGTTGTAGAGCATGTCTTAAAGTATAACATACTCAAATTTGAAGCAAAATGATCGAGATTTAAGGAGTGAAATCGATTATCTATGAAACCGGGTAAATATCGGATTGCATGTCGACCTTTGATGCTTGTTGGTTGTTGAACATGACTTTCTATTGGAAATTTCTCTTCGACTTCTTCATATGAAATGTATAGAACATTCTAATGAACAATATACTAAAAATTGAGACAAATCTAACTGGTGTAGCCTAGTGAAACTCATATTTTCTCAAGAACATGGATTCTGGACTGTCTCTGTGGAACGTCAGTAGATTTTGAGGGTCATAAGGTGACTTTCTTTTGAGAATCTTGCTTCGACATCTAAATGAAAGTTGAAGAAAACATGTTATACTAGAACATATCCAAAAATCAGAAGAAAAGAAGGAGGATAAGTTGCTCAAATGATGAAATTTCGTTGATGATTGATTCTGGACGGTTCGGTGGTAGGAACCGAAGCTTTTGTTTATTGTAACAAATTATGTAAGATGAATCTGATGTTAATGTCTTCATGAGAAATTGACTTTAGACTCTTGGCTATAACATAATGAAATTTCATAATTTTTGAATGATTCTTGGGTATTTAATTTAATGTAATTCCAAAACTGTGTAAACTGGAAAGTCCGAAACTCTGATTTGTATTGCTGAGTTTATATCTTTTTGTGTGAGGATTGTTTGAACATGAATTCTTAATGAAAGTTGTACTTTTATGTCTTAACATTGATGTGGTAAAGTTTCATGATTTTTAGTGGACAATTGGATATTTAATTTAGGATTTTTCTACAACTGCGTAAGCTGTAATGTTCGAAAATCGCTGTGTTGTAATGGCTGAGTGATATCTTTTTGTGTGTTGACATTTAGATCATATATTGATATATATGTGCAATTCTTTTCCTCAAGAGTCTCTATGGCTTAATGGTTGGCATATGCATGATTTTACCCGTTGATGCTATATGATGTCATGATATATCTCTTTGTTATGGAGTGGCCATAGAGATCACAAAAGTTGAGATCAAACTTTTGCCACTCTTGATAGTCCATCCGTTCTGGATGATATTCTTCCGAGTGCGGGTGATAGTACGCTTTGAGGTGGGTCTAGAGGATGGCCCCGTGTTCCGGGAGTTCATTTCGTCTTCGATCCAACGCACCGGGGAGGATGTAGGGCCCGAGGGGGAGCGTCTCATGCATATGAGTTGGCTTTCTATTGATAGTATGAAATCCATCTTGTAGTTATGTAAATAAAAGAGGTCCGGTTTCACTATCTGTATTATAGTATTAACTCATTTCCCATGGAGCGTATGTCTACACCATCAATACCGTACAGATGATAGTTCAGACATATCCAATGTCTAACTTGAGTTCACATATCTACTCATTCACAGAATTCATCAGAACTCACATCTGGCACCTTAGACAGATAAAGTAAAATATGTGGGCTATTTTACTTTCGGACATAATACATATCATGTTCTCATCTTACCACTTAGTTAAGGCAACATATATATTTTAAGCTTGAGCTCTCGATTATCACCTAGATATTAAGCTTAAAAACCGTTTCATCTCTATTTATCACATAGTAAATAGAGACAATTACCCGTGTGAGTGGGCTAATCTTATATCTGTCCGACATACTTTCTCAACTTAATGTAATGCACTGAGCATTAAGATGCATAAACGTCAAACAAAGATTCATAGGCATTAAAAATGAAAAACACAAGTTCATAAATGTGAACAACTCAGAGAAATTGCAATATTCAGCACATCAGACTCTACACAGTCCTAGAGATTTTACATAACCACAAAGCACATCTTTAGGTATTGGCTTTGTCATAGGATCTGCCACCATTCTATGCGTAGACATGTACTGTAAGTTCACATCCTTTCGTGCAACCATATCTTTGACAAAGTTATACTCGGTATCTATATGTTTGGTCTTGTCATGATATTTTGGATCTTTGGTGTATACTATAGTTATTTGGCTATCATAGTTGACCAGTAAGAAGTTTGCAGCTTTCTCAATAACACCTAAATGATCCAAAAATCTCTTAAGCCAAACACCTTTTTGTACTGCTGCTGATAATGACACGAACTCAGCTTCCATTGTGGACAAGGCTATACACATTTGCTTCTTACCGCTCCATGATATGGCGCCATTGTTCAGTAAGAAAGCAAATCCAGAGGTAGATTTCCTTTCATCTAAATCTCCTCTCCAATCAGCATCTGAAT
This sequence comes from Eucalyptus erythrocorys, assembly GCA_014182555.1. Lineage (NCBI taxonomy): Eukaryota > Viridiplantae > Streptophyta > Magnoliopsida > Myrtales > Myrtaceae > Eucalyptus > Eucalyptus erythrocorys. The sequence goes on along the minus strand of CM024605.1, from coordinate 5,047,456 downwards.
AGCCTTCAAGTCACAGATCTTTTCCTTGGTAATTCAGCTTGTAATCAGCAGTTCCCTTTAGATACCTCAGTATTCTTTTAACAGCCTTTCAATGTGCTTGACCTGGATTGGATTGGTATCTACTCACCATTCCAACTGCAAAACATGTGTTAGGTCTTGTACACATCATAGCATACATCAAGCTCCCAATAGCACTAGCATAAGGAACATGTTTCATTTGTTCCTTCTCTTGTGGAGTCCTTTGACACAGTCTATGGCTCAATCCTTCACCTTTTGCAATAGGATTATATATGGGTTTACAACCACTGGGATTCGCCCCAGTGGCCACCCTTCCAATATGGAAGGGGGAGGTGAGGGGTTCAAACCCCCACCTTCTCGGGGAGGGATGGGATGGGGTGGGGACGCGCAAGTTTCAGGAGTGGGTTTCGACGCCCACGCCCTGCAAGAGGTAGGGCAAAAGTCTGAGAGTGAGTGTAGAATAGATATAGAGTAGGACTGACCAAATATATATATATATGGGTTTACAATATTGCATACGAAATCGTTCAAGAACCTTATTTATATACGTTTCTTGTGAAAGAGATAGTGACCTCTTCAAATGATCTCTTGAAATCTTAACTCCAAGAATGTATGCAGCCTCACCCATATCTTTCATCTCAAAGTTGGAAGATAACCAATTTTTGACGGTATTAACAAACTCCATATTGCTTCCGGCAATTAGTATATCATCAACATATAATGATATCATCTAGAATAATACGAATCGAGGTAAATCTCACAATAGGAGAAAATGTTTCCTCATAATCAATTCCTTCTTGTTGATTATACTCCTTCGCCACAAGGCGAGCTTTATATCTTTCTATCGAGCCATCAACTTTACTCTTTATTTTGAGAACCCACTTGTTCCCAATAGCTTTGCGTCCTTTTGGAAGATCAACCAGTTCCCAAACATGGTTTGATTTCATTGACTCCATTTCCTCTCCCATTGCATGCATCCATTTTTCCTTACTAGGGTAATTTAGAGTCTCATGTATATTTCTTGGCTCATCCTCATATTGTGGAGCAACCATAAAAGTTTCCCTTTCAATGTCAAAACGTCGACAATGAATACTTTTACGACTTGTTCGCCATACGGGAGATTGTACACTTTGCACATCATTCCTCATTATGCTCCCACTAGGATTAGATAATGATGATGTCGTCTTATCATGTGGTTGTAATTGAGAATGAGTTGAATTCAATTCATCACTTCTCATATTACTCCCACTTGGACGAACTCCACAAATATCATTATCTTGATCCAAGGTTTTAAATAGGAAGTAATCTTCACCTATTTCACCCTTCTTAAGAAATTCATTCTCCAAGAATGTGACATCCCATGATTCAAATTCAGTTATACTCACACTTTCCTGCTCACCTATGAAAACATACCTTTTCGAGTGTTTGGAATATCTTATAAAAAAACTCTTCTTTCCTCTAAGACCCAATTTTCCAAACTTGTGAGAGGGCTCATGAGTATAGGCAGCACAACCCCATGGCTTAAGAAAACTTAAGTCCGGTTTTCTACCTATCCATAACTCATATGGAGTGGAAGTAACTGATTTGGAAGATACCCGGTTAAGTATATAGGCAACAATTAACAACACATCACTCCAAAAAGTGATAGGTAAGTTAGCATGCGTCATCATGGACCTAACCATTTCCAATAGGGTTCTGTTTCTTCTCTCTACAACACCATTTTGTTGAAGAGCATATGGAATAGACAACTGTCTTTCTATTCATTTTTCATCACATAATTTTTTGAACTCATCAGATAAATATTCTCGACCTCGATCGGATCTCAATGCTTTTATTTTCTTGTCTAATTGATTCTCTACAAAGTTCATAAATCTTTTGAAACAACTTAATGCTTCAGATTTATGAGAAATCAAATGACATATCCGAATCGAATATAATCATCTATAAATGTGATGAAATAAACAGCCCCATGTCTTCCTCTCACATTCATTGGACTACAGACGTCAGAATGGATTAAATGCAGAGGAAATTCGGCTCTTTTACCTTTTCTAAATAGTTTTCTTGTCGTTTTCTCTACTAGGCAATGCTCACATATGGGTAAATTGATTTTTTCAATGTTGCCCAACAAGCCCTCTTTAGCTAGTCTATTCATACGTTGTTGGCTAATATGACCAAGTCTAGCATGCCACACATTCACATCATTATCATATGAATTAGGAGACGTGAGAAGGGAATAACAAACATTTGTATTAACATAGTCAATATCTAATATAATAAAACCATCTAGAAAATAACCACAACCATAGTAATTTGTATCCAAATACAAATCCACACCATTATTATGGAGGTTCATATTAAAACCTAGCTTGACCAACACTAAAACAGACACTAAATTCCGACGAATCTCCAGAGCATATAATACATCATGTAGGAACAAAGTGCATCCATCATGCATGTTCAGTTGGTAGGTGTCATTTCCTTTTACTTCAGCTCTAGAGTTGTTTTTCACATAGATCCACTTAGTTCCAGTTGGTACTCGTCGGAATTCCATGAAGGATTCTCTATCCTTTGCTACATGGTTTGTCGCTCCTAAATCTACAGTCCACAAAGGATTAGACTCAGTCAAAAATATAGAACTTGACACATAGGCAAAATTCTCAAAAGCATAAGGGGTATATACCTTCTTTGGCTCGCCACAATCGCGAGCATAGTGACCCTTCTTGTCACAATGTAACACTTCACCCTTGTCAGCTTCTTCATTTGAGGACACTTTCCTCTGTCATGTTGGTCAACCTTTGGTTTCTTCCCTAAAGAACTTGCTCCCTTGCCTTTCCACTTTTTGAACCAATTAGGATGTTTGCGCTTGGAGCCTGAAGCTCCATGTGAGCTAGAACCAGCATTATAAATTTCAGTTTCCGGCTTAGCCGCCAAGAGGCGGTCCTCTTCCAGCTCAAGATGGCACACTACATCCTCAAAGGTTTTGATATTCTCATTGTGGGTCAGGTGCACCTTCATATGCTCCTAACTTTGAGGCAAGGAACGGATCACTGCTTGCACTTGCTGCTCATCAGTCAGGACATGACCAGCATCCTTCAACTCATTAATCATGTTTGACATCTTTCTCAAGTGTTGCTTCATGGTCTGACCATGAGGCTTCATATAAGAGTCAAACCTAATGGTGAGTTGCCTCAGTTGGTCACCAAAGTATGACCAAATCTTGCTGCCAACGCTTCCCACATTTCCTTGGCATTCACAAAACACCTGAACTCTCGCATGACATCATTTTCCATGCTACTCAATAACGTAATGTGAGCAAGAGAGTTCTTCATTTTCCATGCAGCAAATGCATCATTATCTCTCTTGTGTTGTGCAGTGTTTCCATCTTCAAGCTCTTCCATGGTTAGGTTAAGAGCTTCTAGCGCCTCTTGCTCTTCCAGCACATATTGGATTTTCATATGTCAAATTTCATAGTTTTCGCCATTGAGCTTTTCACCTTTGTTCAGTTTGATGACTATGCTATTTGTGGCTGAAGCCATTGATCTGAACACATCAAACACTATTTGTGGCTGAAGCCATTGATCTGAACACATCAAACATATATGCACAAATAATTAATGCCTATCATTTATGCATCCATTTTGGACAGACCCATCATATTAATGAATAATTTCAAGTAAGGTTTCAGAATCAAAAAGTCACTATGTTTCCAATCATTCTCCAAAAATCCTAACTTAAAACTATCATTCATATAATTGTCTATGCAAAATAAATTCTATGAAGCTACAAAAACATCTATGAACTACCCACAGCAGTCAACAATAACAGGAAGCAAATGATATCTAACATCCAATAGAATAATAATACTTTCACATAATGCAACTTACATATCAGTTGCTACATCAACAACAACTAGATAGTAAAACATTTACATAAGGTATCTATATACTAAAAGAAAGTCAACTCGAAATATCTAAACCCAAGTCAATATATGAACTGGGAAAGATCATTTTTTGTTCAATTTCTTGATCTTTTCTTTTGTAACAATTAGGTAATAATCATCTATAAAATCCATCACAAGACTCCTATATGAAACGGCTTTGTTGACTTCCCATAAGCGATTCAACACTCCTTGCCATTCTGGTGGAAGAGTGTTCATGAAAAATCGCACCATCTCAGATTGTGGCATGGGACGACCATTCCATATGACATTTTGTATTTTCCCATTGACTTCAAGAACATGATTTATTATGTCGCTGCTCTCCCATCGATAATTATTCAAATCGGCTATCAACCTTAAAAGCCTTTCCTTTTGTTCATCGATAATTGCGCGAATAGGTGTGCGCAACTTAAAGAGAGGCATTGTTCCTGCAACAAATGCAGAACAAAAATAGATCACATATAATCCACATAGACATAATTAAAAAAGAACACATTCCTTTTCCTTCCTTTTTTTTTTAAAAAAATCAACGGTCAAAGTTAACAGTCAATGGTCAACGGTCAATCGAGTCGGGCCGCTGAGTCGGGCCGGGTCGGACGGACCGACCCGACACGTGCGGCACGTGTGCGCAGCTGACGTCACAATGACGTCAGCTGGCCTATGCGCAGCACGCGCCATCGACGGCCCGCCACGCACGTAAGTCGTACGTACGTGTGTCAGCACCGCACGCGCACGTCACACATGCCTAGGGCCCCAAATGGTGCATGCAACAATGCTGATTCGTTCCACCACACATGGGGGCGCATCCGGTGGCCTACGGCGGCAATTCGCCACTCGAGTTTCTCATTTCGACAAGACCTTTGACGCTGCTCCATCAGAAACTAATTTCGACTTACAGAAAATCGAAAAAATGGGTGAACAGTGCTAAGGTGTCAGGATTTTTCTGTCCCTGATCGGTGTCGGCCGATGTTTCACAAAAATTCAATCAAAACTAATTCACTAACATGAAAAGGGATTGGGAAAATATGAAAAGGGATCAAGAAACATGAACAATGGCTCTGATACCAATGTTGAGAATAACGGATTCCCAAAAACGGATTCGACACTAAATCAAACCCCTAAAACGAGTGTGGAAGATGAGCCCGGGAAAACACATGTATCACCAATCAAAAAGCACATCACAGAATCAAACGTACCTTGTTAGCCACAGATTAAACACCGATGTTAATATGAGGAAGAAAAACTGATCCCATTTGATCCGATGACGTATGTTCGCCTTGAAGGGGAGAGAGTTCCGACTCCTTTTGGTTATTGTTCTTCTTTGATCTTTTTGGAGGGAGAGAGGGAGGAAGAGCATACGTATGTTGAAAAGGTACGTTCCTCCCTTTCTTTTCTCCCTTAAATACGTCTCCTCCAAATGACGTATCTCTTTGACGTAAAACGTTCCCCCAAAAGTCATAACCCTTTGACATACCTCTCCATCCATGAGCCATTATCTTGCGGGCTAGACTTTTAGGCCCAACATGGGCGGATGGGCCAACTTAGGCCCATCACATAAAACCATCACATTGACCTGCCCCAGAATCCAAGGAAACATGTCTTTTTTGGAAATCCCCCAATCAGATGGTATACCTAAGTATTTGCCAGTCTTCTGAAGTATTGGTACTCTCAATTCTCTAGCAAGGTTTTGCTTTAAATTGATAGGGCAAGTGTTGCTATGGAATAGCCCTGATTTGTTTTTGTTTACAGCTTGTCCTGTTACGAGACAATACTGTTGCAAGATGTTTGATAAATTTTGGCATTCTAGTAACCATCCATCTAAGAAAAATATGGCATCATCTACAAAAGATAAATGAGATAGGGTAGGACACCACCTGTTAAATTTGATCCCCTTTAGATTTCCCATGTCTATAGCTTGCTTGATAAGTATAGATAAGACATTAGCCAAAAGGATGAACATATAAAGAGAGAGAGGGGATCTCCCTATCTAAGCCCTCGTGTCGGGTGGAAGTACTGTAGTGGTTTGCCATTGAAATTAACACTGAGAAGCGGTGGAGATCAAATGCTAAAGAAAACCGTGAAAGGAATTGGCTGTAATCAAGAAACAAATTCTGGAAAGATTGGGAGCCAAATTCGAAAATCTGGGGGGCAATAAAGATCAATAACGGATAATGGCCAGAGCAATTAAGGGAAAGAATCAAAGCTGCCCGTAGAATCGTAAGTGGAGATGAGCGAATTTGGACGCGTTCACTTTTACATCATCCCCATTGTCGAATCCTCCTGTCCAGCATGTTGCCTCATCCTTGCAGTCTCTCGTCGTCCCCCCGTGGCCTCGCTTGCTGGCTTTGCAACTCTAACATCACCACTAGTCACCGACGTGAGCTTATGTCCACGTTTTTGCCCTCTAGCAATCCTGGTGACTCTCATTGACGTCCAGCAACACCCCCAGAGCTACGGGTGTGCCTCTACAAGCGTGCCGGCATGTCCTTGCATCTTTGTGTTGGTTGCCTCTCATAATTGACGTTAGAGCAACGTCCCTTAGGTGAGAATATGTGAGATTAGGGCTAGAGGAGAGACTTGAGCACTATTTATAGAGTTTCCAGCCAGTCCCCCTCATTACGAGCCAGGCTCAACTCGGCCCACACTAGCCAGTCCCATATTAGACTAATTAAGAAACCTTCTATCTCACCTAAGACCAAACCTCGTAAAACGGTAAACTTTAAACGGTAAATAATAAAGTCAATTAATTTAGTCCACATATTAGGAAAATTCTAACATTCTCCCACTTGGACTATATTAATTGAAATTGTATTATAAGTGCGCACATTGGTCCAGAGATAATTCTTAATAGTCAATCCTATCTCATAAAGCCTCCAACACCGAATCATGGCGGTAACTGCATGTATACACACAGCCTTCCATGGTCACAAGTGTCTTCAACTTTATTGATATGGATTAAATATGGTAGTGTGGCAATGGCTAACATCTCTCATAGAGATCCATTTGTCAGTCATCATTCTCTTACTTAGGCGACACAAAAGTTTGTGCCACAAGAGAATGAAATTATAGTTCTAATGAACCCATCATTCTCTTACTTAGGCGACACAAAAGTTTGTGCCACAAGAGAATGAAATTATGGTTTTAATGAACCCATATATGTCTTGTCCTTATGGTTAACCTTCTACAAGAACATATGCACAAGGCTAATAATGAATTGCCCCTAGCCTTCACTCAAGGTAATACCTTGAGACTTTATCAATATGTATTCAACATGATAATAACACATTCAAAATTATTTTATTGAATGCAAAAGTTGATACATATTAAACCGTTACTAAATGTAACGAACCACAGATGTGAACTTTATCAGAGTAAAGCCAAAGTAGCTCCCACTAAACAACAGTATCCGAAGATACTCCTAGGCCAATGCTAATGACATGTCACTCAAATACACATGGGTGTAGGCCTTTAGTTAGTGGACCGGCAATCACATCATCTATGAAAATATGTTAATGTCACCTTTCTGTACCGTTTCTTTATGGTCAAAAAAATATTTGACCGCCATATATTTAGACCCCTTGAGACATTTGTTATTAATAAACAACAAATTTATTATCTCAATTCAACCGTATGGGTTTATTCATAAAGTCAAAACGGTTAAGTCCATCATAAGGTTCCGAAGCATAATAACCCAAGTAACAGCCTACAAGAAAGTTACAAACTCTACTTACATAGTAGATATAGAACTTTATTTACTACACTGCACTTCTTGCTAATATAAATATGTATCATGTACATAGAATATGAGAAAAATAAATTTTCTCCCACTGACCTTGCAGTGTATTAAATTACTTTGTTCTCGATTGAACAGAATAACAACACTATGAAACTTTATTAATATTGTTTGGAAACTTGCATAAAACTATTAATAAGACTTTTCGGTCTATCCGAGCTTGCCGCATTCACTCACGAAAGAATCTTTTAAAGAAATAATTATTTCTTCACCATTAACAATCCACCCCTCTTTCGGAGTAAAAATCCTTTTAGTTTTGTACGCCAATTTGCAACTAAAGAACTTGTGATCTTTAGACAAGTCAGTAAGTTTCCAAACATATTTCATAGATTACATATTGCCTTTCGGCCAAATCTTTTGTCAGGATTTACAAGTATAGTAATTAAATGACCACCCCAGAATCTACCAAGTATTCGACAAATGACCCTTTAAGCTATTTCGCTTTGTCATACTTGCCAAAATACTCACAGCCACTATTAAACCTGACAACCTTTTAACCATATACTAGATGTATATGTCATTAGGACTTAAACGCAATTATTGCAAATGTGTCCTAATTTCGGTATTAGACAAGATATCATTACAAGCCACTGAGGCTTCTATCATCTCTTAGCAGTGCAGTTAGTAGGCAAACCACTTTTCAAGTGTTCCAAAATAGACCGCTTCATGGACAGTGAGCAAATTCTAGTGCTTTATTCTTAAGCAGCAAATCATATGTCCACAACTTAAAATTTGAAGCAGTAAAAACCTCAATAATAGTGGAGTTATTAATTACAGAAAGGTGACTGAAAAACAAGCAATGTATATAATTAGCATCATATGAGCATCGTGTAACTTGATGTACAAGTACACATCCAGAGAGTTACACGCATAATCATATAATCACCTTTGGGCAGAATACATGACATGCAGTTGTACACTCCCCAATGATAGCGGTTATGAGAATATGTTCCAATCTTCGTGAATTCATCACCTTTGGGCAGATGAGCCACTAGGACTGATCACTCCTCCACCGCACCATCATGTATCCCTCCATGAACTAAAACACAATCATCTCCTTTGGGAGTATGACCATGCATTAGACCAGGAGACATCCCAGACAACATACGAGACCGAAATTTCTCAAACCCAATCAAGCGTGCCACTTTGGCGGTCACTACTCAATTGAATCCTTGAAATTCTCTCATACCAGGGATATATTTATACCTCACATAAACCATATACATGTGATTCGAACTTCAGTGATAGGGGCACATATCACTCAAATCACATATCATGCTAATTACATTGCCTTATTCATTAATCATACATATATATAAATATATATAGAGAATCTGAAAAATAAATTCAAATGAGATCACCAATCACAGCAACACAGGAAACTTCTCTTGTGCACCAAAATTATAGATTGCAATGATTCTACTAATGTTGATCTAGAAAATCTATCAATCAACATCAATAGCAATACATGGTACACCAGATCGAGAAGCCTGACAGCTGATCTATTATAGCTCATGAATTTCATAAGGCAAAACATGACTCCAAGGCCAACAACTAATTTATCAGTCAATTTTAAGTAACAAATATCATTACTTCAACCAGTGGCCTATAAATTGAGTCAAATCACAGAACTAAATATCTAAACTATGACAGTAGATACTATTGTTCTGCATAAATATTGCCATACTAGTTAACCATAAAAATATTCAATTTGATGGATATTAACTAGTGACCATATGATTTTCTTTAGTATAATGCACAATGACTTAATTGACATGCATTATCCACATTCAGCAGATGTGTAAATTAGTATAATCAGTTTGGTCACAGATTCTTAAGACATTCATCATTCAAAGGTTAAAAGGAATATGCATGAGCAACAAAAGTTTTTCTCATTATCTGAAGATATAGTTCAATAACTTTCTCATAATGATTGTATCTCATTAAGCCAACTTCAATTCACAATAAAGTATGATTTTTATTGAATTTTAAATCTCAAAAAATGCACATTAGGGCAAGAATTATACTAATTAGGGCAAATCAGTATAATTTAGGGCAAATTCGCACAGATTAGGGTAAAACCAATTGCGTTCATGTTCTAGGGTTATGGAGGCTCTAATACCACATGTAGGACGCAAATTGCGTAACCCCAAGATCTCCATAACTAGAACAAGAACACACATCCAAAGAGTAGAAGATTAACGCACCTGTTTTAGGATCTCGTTCTTGAAAGCGGAAGCAGAAGGGGATTGCCCACACTCAAGGGGTTTATCCACGCATCAAGTCTTTCTCCTCTATTGCCCTCCAAGTCACTGGCTCAATGAGGCGGCCCCTCACAATTGACGTTAGAATAACGTCCCTTAGGTGAGGATATGTAAGATTAGGGCTAGAGGAGAGACTTGAGAAACTTTAAACGGTAAATAATAAAGTCAATTAATTTAGTCCACATATTAGGAAAATTCTAACACTTTGATGTTCCTGTCCCGACCACTCCAGTGAAGTTCAGCAATCTCCAGCGTGTAGCAATCAATCTCAGCCATCCTCGTCGTTGTGCCCAGCAACTCTAGACCATGGCCAACACTACGTGGATCTCTCTTACTGCACTTCCAGCGAATGACATCAGCTTCCCGACGTCCCAAAGCGAAAAATATTCTAACACAGGCCAGCACCCCTCCCCCTCCCGTACCGTCGGCGTCCAACACTCATATGCGGTGTTGTTTTATTCTATCCCATGTGAGGATTTAATCGATAGTCAAAAGAAAGCGATTGGTTGAGAAAGCAAAAAGACCAAAAGTGGGCGTAATTGGACTGAGTGGAATATCTAGAGTGTAGCCTTGGTCAACGAAGGAAGATTCCACGTGGGTTCAATCGAGAGCAGAGCACATTCCAACGTGAAGCCAAGGAGGCGACAAGACAAAAACGGGAAAAAAGACTCAGTGAAAGAGAGATCGACTAAGTCGTGCGCACAAATCCTTTTCGCGTCCATCATCGCCAGGTCATCCATACCTGGCGTCCTTTCCTCCTGGCATTCCAGCGGCCTGCCCCAACGGTATACCGCAAGGTCCATTATCCACGGCTTTTCCGGAGGCTTCATCAACAGCAGTTCTCCTTTGGTGATTACCCCTCTCTGTCGTGAGCCCCTTGGCGTCACTAGGTTAAACCTAATCAAGGTAAGGTTAAGGTTGGTGTAAATTTTTTGGTTATTTAGTTCCACTAAATAGTTTCAATTGCCTGATATTAGTTGATAGAACCTTAGGTTGTTCTAATTCCCTCGCTTGTAACGATCATTATTGTGTCATTGTCACATGCACATTTACAGCTTAGGGTGCATTCATGATTAACATTTTAGGGTTTCCGTAGTTAGAGCAGTGCATGTTAATTTTAGAATGCATGTAGATCTAGGATTATCCGTATAGTTTATTAAATAAAAAAAAAAAAAAAAAAAAAAACCAAACAAAAACAGTCATTAAAGCTTTAAATAGATTCCATGTGGACTTAGGATTCCTTGGTCTCATATCATGTAATGCTTGCCATTTGGAAAATCATGCATTCTTGGTTGATTTCTAGCAATGAAGTCATATAGATAATGTTAATTATTAATTGCATTATATGTATCACCACCCGGCAATATGACTCTTAGATTTGCTGTTTTCAGAAAATGAAAATAAAAATAGCATTTCACATAATCTGCATCGTAGGATTAGTCCATGATTAATTCTATCTCATGTCGTAGCATCCACGACATGTAATGTCATGAGCTATAGGAATTAATTCTATGGCATTGCATGTAGTTCATTCATGGCCATGACGTTTAAGACTTTACATTTGTTCATGAATGCATGTTTGATTAGTGCCCGTAATCACAGCATTAATTGAGTCATGTTTTTTTTTTTTTTGGTGACCCAGGGAACCCCGCACGGTCGGATGCCGGGAGTAAACCACTGGGGCGACACGTAATCACAGCATTTCGTGAGGGGGAGGAGGCCCAAAGCCAACTGCGCCACCCAGGTGGGTGGTTTATTGAGTCATGTTTATAAAAAAGAAAACCCAAAAAGAATCAATTGACAATGCATCCTAGTTACTCACATAGCAGTCATGCATTAGTCACATTTATCAACCTTTTTATGCATAAAATGCATTCGTCATTGCGCATTCGTTTCCCAAGACTAAGCTTGCAGAACCCCTGTCTTGATGGGTGACAAATAGGGATGCTCATTTGTTCCAGATTCTTTAATCTTTCTAGTAATTTATTTGCTGTTTTGATTAATGAATGGTGGTGTAAGATAAAAATTGATCGAAATTGCATGCAAAAAACATTTTCAAAATAAAGAGAATAGATATCAAATGGGCATTAGATTAATCTAGCGTAACAAAATCCCTGAATTCATGAATCTCACATTTGCAAAAGTAAAATGTAGTCCTAAATTCTACTTGTGTCTATTTGACCATAACCAATTAGTGGCGGCTCCGAAAGTTTAGTTTGATCACATGTTGAATTAAGTACCAAATTGTGATTCATATGGCTTAGAGAGTCTACACTAAATGCGAGCAATGGCCTTATGAGAGGAACCTTCATCTATGTTTAGTAATCTATTAGCTTTTGCCTTGGTAATTCACCTCTTGAAGGTCACGACATTGATGTCGATTCTTGTTTAGTTGTTACGATTATGAGATTTTCGGCACTTATAGTTACATTGTTTGATCGTAGGCATTTTGAGGTGAGTGGTATTATTTCTTATTTAAGTTTCTAAAACTCATATTCCAAAAATACTATAGATTATACAAAATATGAAATTGACATTATTGTTGCATAAAAAGTACCTATTAGAACTTTGAATGATTTGAGAATGATTTTAAGAAAAGTAATATAAAAGGATACATATATATAATGCCTTATGAAATGGTTCATGAAATGACGTGAAAATTGTCGAAAAAGTCCTAAACCTATTACACTTTTACCAATTTAGTCCTAAACTTTTTTTTCTTGCCAATTGAGTCATAAACCTTTTACAATTGTGCCAATTCAGTCCATTTGACCGGCCGGAGTTGACGTGGACACCGACCGGAGACAGTGGGCTGACGAATAATTTTTTAATATTTTTCAAATTTTTAAATATTTTTTCGAATTTTTTAAATTTTTTTTTTTTCGAATTTTTTTCTTTTTTAATTTTTTTATTCTACTTTCTTGGCGCCGGCCGGAGGCGGGCCGCCGCCGGCGAGGTCGCCCCGCCGGCCACTAGCGGAGGCGAGCCTCGCCCTCACCAGCCTCGCCCGGAGGAGGCGAGCCTCGCGTAGCGACGGCGAGCCTCACTTGTCGCCTAGCCGAGGTGAGGCCGCCGCCTCGCCCGGCCATGGTGAGGTCGAGCCTCGCCATGGCTAGTCAAGGCGAGCCTTGCCTCGGCCGGGCTAGGCTTGCCTCCACCAATGGCCGGTAGGGGGGGCAAGCCTCGCCAATGGCCGGAGAGGCTGACCTGGCCGGCCCTCACCTCTGGCCGGCCGGTGCCGGCGCCGGCTAGAGGAAGAAGAAAGTGGAAAAAAAAAATTCGAAAAAATTAAAAAATGGAAAAAAATAGTAAAAATATTAAAAAATTGTTCGTCGGCTAGCTATCTTCGGCCGACGTCCACGTCGCTCTCCAGCCAGCAAAATGGACTGAATTGGCAGTAAAAGGTTTAGGACTCAATTAGCAAGAAAAAAAGGATTATGACTAAATTGGCAAAAGTGCAATAAGTTTAGGACTTTTTGGACAATTTTCCCCGAAATGACTTCTGAAATGAGAAATGCTTTGCAAAAGGTATCTCTGGCGGATAAGCTATATTGCAAAAAAGTTTTAGTTGGTGAAATATATACTTATTTGGATTTCTGATATTAGAGGGTGTTTGTTTGATGCTCAATATGACTATGAACCTAGTGAGGGGCTTATGGGTATGCATAGTGGTTTACAATATCCTTCTAGGTCGAGCCACGCACTTTGTAAGTAAAGTTCTTGCCAATTAGGGAATCTTGGTTGCCTTGTCACTAAGCGTTGTGTAGCAATAGATTAGTCAATGGATGGACCATTAACGTGTGATTTGATAAAGATTAGTGAACTTGACTATTGATATTTGAATTGTGATGGTAGGATTAAATGAGTATTTGAAACAACTCATATATGATTCGATATATATTTTATACTTTGAGTTTGGTTATGAAGTTCTGGTATTGCTTTGTGTACATGCATAGTGATTGTTCGATTTGCTTAGAAAAATGTACCATTTATTGTGTTATGGTTGCTCATTCCACTTGTATCTCATGTTTTTAGGTCCCTCGATTTGCAGCAAGTAGGGGGAGAGCACTATTGGTGGGGAATTTTTGGGAGTTGTATTTTTGGTATGGCTTAAGGGAGTTATAATTATTGTCAGTGATAGTTTGTTGGGTTGATTGAGTTTTAGTAGTAAATATTCTTTTTGGTGGAGATGTATATGTGTGTGTTGATAATAGGTTATTGGTTATGTTTGAGGCTGCATCCTTTGTGTAGAAAGACGGTCATGTCATCTCCCTTTCTTGTTAGTTATGGAGTGTGACAAAATATTGCTCTTTTCTTTTATGCTAATGAATCGACTAGGAAAAAAAGAGTAGATGAGCTTGCTTAATCGACAAAAACATCATCTAATCCTATGCCAAGGTCTTTTTTTTTTTTTTCGGTTTAAATGGATAAATTAAGGAAATTTGATTCATTATTTCTGTATATCTCTAAAGTTTGCTCTTTAGACATGTTCTTGTGCACACAAATTGGTGGATTGTCACAAACATTAGTCAGCAACAAAGGATGCTAGCGTAATTTCGGGATAAGTACACTAATGGTGCCAAAAGTTGTGTACGGCGCTCACTTTGGTGCCAAAAGTTTCCGCCAGATCACTTAAGTGCCAAATCGGAGAAAAACACTCACTTTGGTGCCACCGGCGGAATTTCCGGCCAAAATGATTACGTGGCTTTTATATTTAAAAAAAAAAAATCGAGAAATCTTCTAAATGACGTCGTTTTGCGTCTTCCTTAAGAAAACGACGTCGTTTTTCCATCCTACGTGGATACCCTCGCAAAACGACGTCGTTTTGTCATCCTACGTGGATACCCTCGCAAAACGACGTCGTTTTTTTATTTTGTTTGGAGATTGAAATTAGGGTTTTTTTTTCTCCGTCGCTCGGCCGCCATCCCTCGGCCATCGTCACTTGGCCGTCGTCCTTCGGCCACCGTTGCTCAGCCGCCATCCCCCAACCTCCATCGTAGTTGCTTGCCACAGCAAGACAAAAGAAAAAAAAAAAACGAACAGAAAATCCCAAGAGAGAGGGAGGTGTCGACGATGAGGGTGGAGGAAGGGATGGCAGGGCCATGGCCGCCGCCTTCGTAGCAGCTGGCTACGCCGACAACCTCTGCGGCGTTCCAGATCTTCGCGGCTACCATTGGCCGGATCGCTTGTGCTTCTAGAGATTCTTCAAGCTCGCGTTTCCTCTGCACCCAACGATATTCCTTGGGAAAAGGCGGAGGTGGGGCTGAGATTCGGGGATTTGAAAGGTTGATAAGGTGATTGAAAATGGGGGAAAACTACTGGGGGAGGGCGGAGGCGAATGCGTGGTTTCTTTTCTGGAAAATTACTGGTGTTGTTGGTTCTGCGTTGCTGGTGTTGCTGGTTCGGGAAAGAAGATGCGTTGCTGGTTCTGCGTTGCTGGTGTTGCTGGTTCGAGGAAGAAGACGACACAAAACGGTGTCGTTTGGGGATTTAGGGTTTTGAATTTGGGGGAAAGACACAAAACGGCGTCGTTTTGGTGTTAGGATGCTAAAACGACGTCGTTTGAAGGCCTAAGTGATCCAATGGAAGCTCCGGCGAGCCACATCAGCATAGAAAATTAATAAAAAAGGCCACGTTAGATTTCCGGCGGATCCGATCGGCGTTGGCACCAAAGTGAGCGTTTTCAAAATTTTTGGCACTTACGTGATCCGGCGGAAACTTTTGGCACCAAAGTGAGCACCGTACACAACTTTTGACACCATTAGTGTACTTATCCCCGTAATTTCATATCGTGAGTTTTTTTTTTTTTTTTGGTTATTTGAATGTCAATGAACTTATATTTGATGCTTTGCTCTCATATTTTATTACTTTTTGCTTGACCAAGAATTCCTAACACAAATCTAGGCGAGGAAGGTGACCAAGAAGAAAAGTGAAGAAGAAATTTAAAAAAAAAAAAAAAAAGAAATAGAAATAATAATATATTTAAAAATATAAATGTTATTAAAATTTGTTTTCATTAGTCTTGGCCATGGCATGTAGGATGGCCGACGTCTAGGTTAGCGATTTCCAACCAAAATTGGCCAGATATACTCAATTGGCATCATGTAAAAGGGTTTAGGAGTCAATTGGTAAAATTGAAAACTTTAGGATTGAATTTGTGAAGATGCAAAATAAATTTATGAATTTTTGGGCAATTTTCCCTAATTCCATGTTGTGGTTGTTTCTTCTTTTTTTAGTTGTTGTGATTTCAATGAACTTTATGTTTTGTTTTCCTCTCATATTTTATTACTTATTTGCCCAATCCATAATTCTTGTTTGGATATATACAATAAACTAGACTTTGTATAGGAAAAGAATTGGATTTCAAAAGTAAAGTGAGGAAAATGAGTCATCCCAAATGACATTTGGTAAAAAAGAAGAGTTGTTTTAGGCCCTCTTCCGAATAGAATTTACTCTATTTTCTTTCTTTAAAGGATAAATACCTTGAAAAACTCTAAATTGGTACATCTATGACAAATTTCTTCCAAATAAATTTTGTGACCAGATATTGTTGGAAGATTGTTTATAAAACAAACTAAGTGTGTTTTTACTTGTCTCACATTAGAAAGTTGGGAGGAGATGGGTCAATTAATAAGTGTAAGCATTATCTAATGTGTTTAAAGAAAAATGTTAAGTGTGGGCTAGACCCTACCATACCCGCATGCGAGGGCATGAATAATTACATGATTTTGGTGCGATTATTAGACGCACTTAGCATTTGGCGCGCTAGTGGTTAAATTAGCACTAACCCATTTATTTTTATTTTATTTTGTACAGTTACTTTATTAATCTTTATTAGTTCAAAGGTTGTTTTTGTTCATTAAGTAGAAATTATGAAAATTCGAAATTTTATTTATTAAAAAATTATTATTTTTATTATTCTGAATTTTTATATATGTCTTTTCAAGACAACTTTGGAAATTATACCCATTCAGTTTGCAACTTTTTTTGAAGCGTTGCATTTATTCACTTTGCAACTTCTTTCGAATGGATGTCTTTATTTACTTTGCAATCTTTCATGAAGAGTTGTCTATGTTCTTTGAGACCGATTTATATGTATGTCAGTTTTTGGATGAATGAGTATGAGATCATTTTTCAAGTTTTCTTTTAAAACTATAGCCATATTTTTCAATTGTTTCCTAAAGAGACTAGTAGACATACTAGAATTGATATATAGTATTCTCTTTTTAAAACTTTGTTGTATCCTAGAGGATGTTTGCCGGTGACCATTAGCAATATTGTAGGGCAAATAAATCCTTAAAGAAAGTGATATCACGCCTCAAAATCCAATGTAATTGCTCTATTGATTCAAAACCATATTTTCCTACCATTTTAATGGTTTACTTTGTTCAACAATGGAGCCAGAGACAATCAAAGTAATGAATCAAGACATGGTCAAACTGGACTGGTTCGATGGGAGCAACTTTGCTGGTTGGAGGGATAGGATGATGTTCCTACTCATTGCCCTTAAGATATCCTACATACTAGATCCCAACTTGGCGCCTATAAAAGATCTAAAACCTATTATCGAGGGAGGACAGCCAAGTGCGTAAGCCATTGAAAGGGTTAACAAGGAAAAGAAGAAATGTTCTGAGGATGAATTGCTTTGTTGTGGGTACATTTTAAATACACTATCCGATCAATTGTACGACTTATTCACTGAAATGAAGTCAACTAAAGAAATTTGGAATGCATTGGAATTTAAGTACAAAGTGGGGAGTAAGATACCAACAAATATCTAATCAAGAAGTATTTTGATTTCAAGTTTATTGATACCAAACCCTTATTGGAACAAGTCCATAAGTTGCAAGTGCTAGTAAATAAAATTTGTGCCCTCAAGATTGATATTCCAGAAGCTTTTCAAGTTGGAGCAATTATTGCAAAATTGCCTCCAAGTTGGAAAGACTATATAAAACGACTGATGCACAAGTCAGAAGACATCAGCTTGGAGTAAATACATAAACATCTTCACATTGAGGAAGAGTCACGTTTACATGATAATTCTATTTTGTACGATTCCAAGGTGAATGCTATGGAAAAAAAAAAAAAAAATCAGCTAGAACTTCAAAATAAAGAATATGCATAAATTTAAGAGGAAATAAAAGAAGAAAAAGAGTTGCTATTTCGTTTGTGGCAAACATGGACAGTATGCCAAGGACTACATTCACGGCAAGAGCATATCAAATGATGAGAACATTCCAATGGTGAAGGCCAATGCAAATTTGGTTGAAGAAAATTATGTGGCAATGATTTCAACAATGTTTTCGAACATGAAAATTTCTAAAATTAATGATGCGATGGCTATGGTTTCTAAAATCAACTCTGCTATTGTTCAATCCAACCGGTGGTTAAATTCTAGAGCAACAGTGTGCAAGGACAAATACATGTTCAAGCAATTTGAAGAGATTGTCCACTCAAATGTTCAAGAGGTCCTAATGGTGAATAATGTTCTTGCAAATGTTGCAGGCAAAGGCACGGTGGAGATAAACTTCACTTCTGGAAAGAAGATTACTCTTCTAAATGTGCTATTTATACCCAAAATTAGGAAGAACTTAGTTTCTATTTATTTACTTTGTAGGGGGGTTAGGCTTTTGTTTGAATTCGACAAGGTTATCCAGTCGAAGAATGGCCATTTATAGGAAAGGATTATGCCAATGATGACATGTATTAACTAAGTACTAATAATAATATTGCTAGTTCTGCTTATATTGTCGGGTCTACATTTTCATGGCATAGTATGTTGGCACATATAAATATTCATTATCTAAAGAATATGAAGAAGTTACACTTGATAAATTTCAATAGCAAATTTGATGAGTGTGAAATATGTGCTAAATCTAAATTTATTAAGAAACCATTTCCTAGTGTTAAAAGAAATTCAAATTTATTGGATTTGATTCATGGTGATATATGTGAATTCAATAGCATGCTAACACATGGCAGTAAAAGGTATTTTATTACCTTTGTGGATGATCACACTAAGTTTTTGTATGTTTATCTCATAAGGTCGAAGGATGAAGCATTTTCCATGTTTAAGAAATATAAGGCTAAAGTAGAAAATCAATTAGAAAGGAAAAATCAAAGTTCTATGTTCAGATAGAGATGGAGAATATTTCTTAAATGAATTCTCTTCATATTGTGAATAACATGGTATTATTCATCAAGTTTTGGCACCATATACTCCATAACAAAATGGCTTCGCTAAAAGGAAAAATCGATTTCTTAGAAAAATGGTTAATTGTATGCTTTCAAATTCAAAGTTATCAATTAATCTTTGAGGAGAAACATTGCTTACTACATGTTATATTCATAATAGAAAACCTTCCAAGAAAAATGACATAACCCTTTATGAAGTATGGAAACGTAGAAAATCAAAATTGTCATAAGGATGCTTGGCATACTATCGAACATCAGATCCTAAGAGAACAAAACTTGGACCTAAAGCTATTAAAAGTATTTACGTTGGATATGCCGAAAACAGTCGAGCTTATAGGCTTCATGAAACACCCAGACCCCTGGAGTGCCATAAGTTGGTACAAAGAGACATTTAAATGTCAAAAGTTACGAAAATGACACTTAAGTGCCAATATCGGAGCAAAATAGATCACTTGAGTGCCAATCCAGCCAAAACGTTGACATGGTGATTTTCCGACAAGGCAAAAGCAAAACGGTGTTGTTTTAGTGTTGATGTGGAAAAAAATATAAACATCAATTAAATTAAATTTAAAATTACATTTATTTAAAATATTTAAAAATAACAATTTTCAATATTAAAAAAAAAAGTGGGTTGAGGGGGGTGAGATGGTTGAGGGCTCAGCCCTCAGCCGCTACCGTCGCCTCCCCGGCAGTGCCTTGGCCAAGGGCCGGCGACCCTAGCCGGCGACCGGCGGCGAGCCCATGAGCCCTCACCGGATTTGGGCGAGGGCCATGACCCTCCCCCGGATCTGGGGTGAGGGTTGCGGCCCTCGTCCGGCCGGGCCAAGGGTCATCGCCCGGCGAGGGCGCGCCAATGACCCTTGGCCCAACCAGTGCAAGGGCTCGCGGGCCCTCGCCACTTGTCGGCCGGGGTCGCCGGCCCCCCCAAGGCCCGGTGACCTCGGCCGACCCTTCCCCCTAGGCGGGGCTGCCGGGAGGCGGCAGCAACGGTGGACGAGGGCTGAGCCTTCAGCCCTCCGCCCCCACCCCCCCCCTTTTTTAATTTTAAATTTAATTTTTTTGAAATTTTTTAATAATTGTATTTTTAAATATTTTAAGTAAATTTAGTTTTAAATTAAATTTAATTATTTTTTACATTAATTTATTGCTACATCAATGCAAAAACAACATCGTTTTTGTATTATTTGGCCACGTCATCGTACAAAACGGCATCATTTTGCACTTATTTTGCCGGAAATTGCACATGTCAGCACTTTAGCAGGATTTTGGCCGGAGTGGCACTCAAGTGATCCATTTCTTTTCGAATGTGGCACTTAAGTGTCACTTTCATAACTTTTGGCACTTAAGTGTCCCTTTGTGCCAACTTATGGCACTTGAAGCGTTCTTCTGCCGGCTTCTTAACTTAGAGTGTAATGTCATTCTAGAATTGAGAGACGTTGAATTCTTTGAGAATAAATATTTTATAGGTTTTGAAATTATTGAAAATAATTCAAAACTTATGGAAACTCAAGTACATTCTTAAGAGAAAGAAAAGAATGATTCTAAAGACATGATTGAATGGAGGAGAAGCATTAGAATTAGGAAACTAAAAGACTTAGGTTCTGATTTTCTTACTCATGTTTTTCTTGTTGAAGGAGACAGAGATAAGAACATGATAAATAAATACCCTTTATTATTAAATTTAGAAGATGCCCTAAAAGCTTTGATGATGCTATGTCTTCTAGAAATACTTCTTTTTGGAAAGAAGTTGTAAATGATGAAATGGACTCAATTATGTCCAATAATACTTGGATATTAGTATATTTATCAATAGGATCTAAGTTTATTGTGCAAATGGGTTTTTAGAAGAAAATATCATTTTGATGGTTCTATCCAAGCTTTTAATGCTAGACTTGTGGCCAAAGGGTATAGACAAAAGGAATGAATAGATTATTTTGATACGTATGCTCCTGTTGCATGTATAATTTCTATTCAAATTCTTTTTGCTCTAGCTTCCATTTATGATATTTGTGTTCATCAAATGGATGTCAAGAATGTTTTCTTGAATGAAGACTTAAATGAGGAAATTTACATGGAACAATCAGAGGGTTTCGTTCTTCCTAGAAATGAAAAGAAAGTATGTAAATTGATTAAGTCTCTTTATAAGCTTAAGCAAGCTTTTAAGCAATCGCATGAAAAATTGGATTCGATTATATTGTTTAATGGTTTCATCCACAATAGTGCTGATAAGTATATATGCTCTAAATTTACTAAAGACTATGGTGTCTTGATGTGCTTGTATGTTGATGATATGTTTATCTTTAGAATGAACATGATTGGAATTATTGAGACTAAGAAGTATCTAACTTTCATATTTAAAATGAAGGACTTGGGTCAAGTAGATACTATCTTAGGTACTAAAGTTAAGAAACATAGCATGGGTTATTCTTTAAGCTAATGTAATTATGTTGAAAAATTACTAAATAAATTTCAACATCCTGGTTTTAAGGAAATAAGTACTCCATTTGATTTCAATATTAAATTAAATTATAATACTGATAGAGTGGTAGCACAACTTAAATATGCGAGTGCTATAGGTTTTTAACGCATGCGATGCATTATACTAGACCTGATATTGCTTATTCAATTATGCAAGTTAAGTAGGTATTCTAGTAACCCAAGTATAGAACATTGGAAGTCCATCACCAAAATTTTTTGTTATCTTAAGACAATTAAAAATTTAAGATTGTTCTATAATAATTATCCGGCTGTATTAGAAGGATACACCAATGTTAGTTGGATTATGAGTATGGAAGATTAACATTCCAATCCAAGTATATTTTCACACTAGATGGAGGTGCTTTATCTTGGGCGAGCAAGAAACAAATATGTATAACTCACTCAATGATGGAATTGGAATTCATTGGTTTAACAGCAATTAGGTAAGAGGCTGAATGAATTAGGAATTTGTTGTTAGATATCAATATGGCCTAGTCTTATACCTCCCATTTTTATTCATTATAATAGTCAGGCCACTTTGGTAAGAGCTTATAGTAGCAAGAGCTTATAGTAGCATCTATAATAGTAAGTCTAGACATATTAGTCTAAGACATGAAAATTTGAGACAATTGATTAAAGATAGTACTATAACAATTGTCTAAGTAAGGTTAAGTAATAATCTAGCCGATCCCTTGACAAAGGCTTTATCAAGAGACATGGTAATAACAACCTCACAAGAAATAGGGCTAAAACCCTTTAATTGAAATCACTGGTAATGGTAGCCCGATCTTTTTCTGGAACATCAATAGTTACAAGGTTTAATAAGTAAGAACAAATTACTGAATGTGATTATTTGATACTGATGTAACCCTGATATGACAAGTCAGTATCGTTCTTTTACGTTTTGTAGGCCGAATTGAATTCTTAATGAAATAAAGTACAAATTTGTAGTTGAAACACATGGTAGATACTTCACCTATATGAACTTAGAAGTGGTGCCGCTTCTTACGAAAGATAGGATTATTTTCTAGAGAGCTCATGAAATAGGATCAAACAAAGGCCATAATAATGCGAAGTAATATAGAACTTCTAGCTAAAACAAGAGGTTAGTATATGTGCGATATGTTCGATTCTATTATTTAAAAGTACAAATTTAAAGCCGAACTACTTGTCACTTTGATAGAATTTTGAGATACTTGCACTAAGTAAAAGTTTAACTCAAAAGAGACCTTTATGTTTGTATATTAATCTCACCTAAATTTTGACTGTATGGTTTTAATTTTTTTTTTTTTTTTGAAATCTTTGTTTTACAAACAAAGTGGGGAATTATTAGAAGTTTATTTGCAAAACAAACTAAGTGTGCTTTTGCTTGTCCCACATTAGAAAGTTGGGAGGAGATGGAGCTAGTTAATAAGTTTTAGCATTCTCTAATGTCTTTAAAGAAAAAGGTTAAGTGTGGGCTAGACCCCACCATACCCACGTGCAGGTGCGCAAATAATTACTCGATTATTAGGCGCACTTAGTACTTTGCACACTTAGGTGCCCGCGGTTTGATTAGCACTAACTTCTTTATTTTTATTTTATTTTATACAGTTACTTTATTAATCTTTATTAGTTCAAAGGTTTTTTTTTTTTTTTTTTTATTAAGTAACTTTGGAAATTATAAAAATTCTAAATTTTATTTATTAAAAAGAAATTATTTTTATTTTAATTATTTTAACTATTTCGAATTTTTATATAGGTGTCAAGACAACCTTTGGAAATTATACACGTTTAGTTTTCTACCATTCCCAAAGGATTGCATTTGTTCATTTTGCAACTTCTTTCGAAGTAATGCCTTTGTTTTTTTTTTTTTTTTTTTGGTCGGTCCTACTCTATACCTATTTAACACTCACTCTCAGACTTTTGCCCTGCCTCTTGCAGGGCGTAGGCGTCGAAACCCACTCCTGAAACTTGCGCGTCCCCATCCCATCCCTCCCTGAGAAGGTGGGGGTTTGAACCCCTCACCTCCCATTCCAAGTTGGAAGGGTGGCCACTGGGGCGAATCCCAGTGGTTAAGTAATGCCTTTGTTTACTTCGCAATCTTTCATGAATAGTTGCCTAATGTTCTTTGAGACCAATTTATATATATCAGTCTTTGGATGAACGAGTATGAGATCATTTTTCGAGTTTTTTTTTACCAAAACTACAATCATCTTTTTCAATTGTTTCCTAGAAAGACTCTAAAGACATATTAGAATTACTATCTAGTATTCTCATTTGAGACTTTGTTATATGCTGGAGGATATTCGTTGGTGACCATTAACAACATTGTGGGTCAAATAAATCCTTAAAGAAAATGATATCGTGTCTTAAAGTCCGACTCGATTACTTTATTTATTTGAAGCCATATTTTCCAATAGATATTCGATAATTGGGTCCTAGTCCATTGAGGCCTAGCTTGAGCCCTCGATGCCCACACTTGGATCCATTGAGGCCTAGCCCAAAGCCTTGTTCCCCGCACCCATTGTGACAACACCCAAGCCTAGGTCCATAAAAGTAGTTCTCGAGTCCCCGACGTTAGGGCTCTGGTCCCCGACACTTAAGCCCGGATGCATTGAGGTCATGTGCGGGTCCCTAATGCTTAGTTTTGAGTCCTTAGTTGCTGAAACGTTCTCTCTTAGGGGTGAGCGTGGTTCTCGGGTAGAACCGGGAACTGGAGAACCGAACCGGAGGGTCCGATTCAGTTCCCGATTCTAAGGGGACTGGTTCCGGTTCCCGGTTCTCTTATTCGGGAACCGGCGGTTCCGGTTCGGTTCCGGTTCCCATAGGAACCGGAACCGCCAGGTTTGAAAAAAAAAAAGCCTAACCCCCTACGTGATTTCCCCCTTCTGTCAATTCTTCCCTCCTTTCCCTTTCTTTTCTCTCTCTCTTTCTTTTCCCCCTTTTTCCTCCTCACGTCACTTCCTGCCCCCTAACTTTTTCTTTTCTTCTCTCTCTCTCCTATTTCCTTCGGTCTTGGCCAAAACCCCCTTCTTCTCTTCTCCTCCTCCTTCTTCTTCTTACTCTTCTTCTTCCTTCCTCTTGCTGGTTGCTACTTCACCCACCACCTCACCGCTGCCCCACGCCCTACTCACCACCACCTCTTGGCCACCGAACTCCCACCACCCACCGCTCGTCCGACGAGCCGTCTCGCCGTTGAGCCCGACGAGTTGTCGCGCCGTTCGCGCCGCCGTGAGGCATCGCCGTCGTCCCCAAGCCACCGTCACCACCTCTTGCCGCCGCTCGCTCGGCCGTCCAGGCCGTCATTGCTCCGAACCGTCACCACCTCTGCCCGAACCGAGCTCTTCCCCCCTTGGCCGTGGGTTGAGCCGCGACCTTCGCCATCTTCGCTGCGCCATTGGTGCCGTGAGACTCATGCCTTCGTCGCCGTCGTGCTGCCATCGCCGTGTGCTCGCCGTCGCCGGACCTCCCTCGACACCGCTGCTGGACACCGTCACCCCTCGCTCGCCTCGCCGCTCAAACATAATTCCTATTCCCCATACAGAGCAGAAAAGAATTGAAATCTAAGCTGCTAGATTTGTGGGGGAAAAGGGTTCTCTTGTGTTTCACGAGAGGAAGTTGCATTTTAGCATCCTGTCTGTTATGTTTTAGTAAGCAATTCCAATACTTGCAATAGCTGATGGAGTGAAATACTATGATATCATTGAGGGAAGGATCGACAGTCCAGGTTTGTTGATGCTGGTTTTCTGTTTATTTTTCCTTGGGCAATATATGAACTGGTAACATTCTGTGTTCAATCCTTTGTTACAGGTGCATTTTGACTGTATTTATCGTGGTATTACGTTGTATCAAGTCGAGAATCTAAGCTTTTAGCTGGAAATGGCATCATTGCTCAGGTCTTATACTTTGGATTTTCTTTTTTTCATTTCATTTTGTTTTTTGTTACAGAGAAATTTCCCTCATTTTTGACTTGTGCCTTATCTGGACAAATGCTTTGCTAATGTGCAAGCTTACTTGGCATTATTAGCCATATGAATTCAAGGTAGGATCTCCTCCAGGAAAGGAACGCACATTGGCTTGTTAGCACTATCATATATCTAACCCATTGCACATTGGCTTGTTAACACTATCATATATCTAACCAATTGGTAGTTGTCCTTAATTGAATTGCATGATAGTTAATAATTTTACTCATAATGGCAAAAACAGAAACTTGGAGACATCACAGAGATGACCTTTGGTGGCTGTTACGTTATTCTGATGATGGGACTCTTCTCAATCTACACCGGTTTGATCTACAATGAGTTCTTTTCAGTTCCATTTGAACTATTTGGTCTCTCGGCATATGCATGCCGTGATTTGTCTTGCAGGTTTGTGGATTCTTTTGACACCCAGTTATATCATAAATTGATCGTCTTGCTTCTACTTTTTGGTGCATATATGTTAATTAACATCTAGCGTTGTTTCACAGGGATGCTACAACAGTGGGCTTAATTAAAGTTCGTGAGATCCTGCCTGGCATGGCACAAGAAGCGAGCTGCCATTTCTTAATTCTTTGAAGATGAAAATGTCGATTATGCTTGGTGTGGCTCAAATGAATCTTGGAATTATATTGAGCTTTTTTAATGCCAAATTCTTTGGCAATTGCGTGAATATCTGGTAATTGTAGTCTTTGATATTTGCAAGCTGATGGAGTTGCTCCAATCATGAAGCTAATTTCAATCAAGCTGATTGAGATCCTCTCAAATCCTCAAGTTTTGACTTCCCTCAAGGAGTTCCTCCTGGTTTGGAGATGATCCTCGTTGCTGTCTTCTTTCTTTTATTTCTTTTGCCACCTTTCTTCACATGGGTAGGTTAAGTTTTTCTTCTCCAATTCCTTTTATGTGCATTTGAAATATTTTATATTTTTTGTCCTGGTTTTTCTTAATTTTCTTTTTATACTTTGGTTGCATAAAATCAGTCTCTAAGGCAAATTTGACTACAGAAAATCAGAAGCACTTCGAAATTTCTACATGCATCCGTATATCCAAAAGAGTTTCCTGTACTTGCAAAGCAGAAGACTTCTACGGAATGTTATGGATGAGAATGATGGTAAAGTCTTTTCTGTTATCTGCTAGCATGTGTTTTTAAGGTCTTACAAATATTTGACTTTGCAGGTTTGAAGGGAGGAGAAACCTCTCGTGTTGGTTCCTCTTGTGGTGCCAGTGTTTGCTGCGATCACCAAAATGGGCAGATCATTTGCAGCACTGTAAAATGTAAAGCAGATGGAGAAGAATCAGAAAGTTTGTTCAATGTTGGTCAATCAAGAGTGCTAGGGATGTCCCCAAATGATGAAGTGGAAGGAGAGATACTCTATTTTCAACGTAGATTGCTTGGCAATGCAATTGCTAGAAAACAATTTAGTGGTTTGTTTTTCTTCTCCTTTATCTGATTCATTACTTGGTTTGATTATGAACTTTGTTTTTCTTTCATATATCTTTATCAATTATGGAACCATGACCTTGACCAACTGTTTCCCTTCTGGAATGCACACGTAGATAATTTTATTAATAAGATTAGAAGGGATCTGCCACAGGAGATTGATTCAGCTCATGGTCAAGTATGGGATACTGTGCTTGTCAACAAATATCTTGGTGAGCTCCGAGTGGCAAAGAAGCTGGGTAGAAAGGAGTAGAAGCACAAAGAAGCCCAGGCTGTTCTTGCTACTGCTACTGCTACTGCAACAGCTTCATCTAGGATTTCTTCACCTAGGAAAGATTTGCTTGATGGATCAGCAAATCATGAGGTAAATGCAAAGATGGTAAATGGGTCCATGCCTTCTATGCTGAGGTGAATGGATTTTCCTTTGTGATTTCTGTGGATATTTCTTTGTTATTATTTTTATACATATGGGAATTTGAATTCTGTTTTGATTATTTATGCTCTTGTTTGTGCTCTAGTGGGTCTTTGAAGCTACCTTCACAAGAGGACTAAATTCAGTCGAAGGAATGGCATGTGTCATGCTAGGTGTCTGAAATATTTAATTCCGTGTAATTCTTTGTTTGTCCCTGTAGACATGTATCCCATATTCATGCCCATTTATTTTCTTTAATGTCGTAAAGCAATGTATTTGACAAAATGGCAGGATTCAATTCCAAAAGGTGTTGACGAGTGTAATGTGTGCCACCATAGATATGGTGTCTACATAAAGGTGAACTTACCTTTATGATTTTATGAACTCTGTGTTCATTATAAGTAGATGAAGCTAAGTCTGGCTCTTATGCCTGCAGTGCAATTTTGGTCCTTTGTCGAGCACGTTTCATCCATCACGTGCTCGAACTACTGGATTGTTCATGAGTGTAAAAACAGTTTGTTTATTATTGCTTCTAAAATCCTGTTTGTTGTTTGTGTTATATTCTCTTTAATGAATGACAAGTTTGTTTATTATTGCTGCATTCATTTCCTTTTTTTTTAAAACTAAGAATGGAAAAAAAAAAAAAAAAAAAAGAACCTGTTGGAACCTAGAACCGATCTCGGAACCTGTGACAGGGTAGGTTCCAGGTTCTTAGTTCTGACGGATAGGTTCCAGGTTCCAAAAAATGAGGAACCTGTACCCGAGGGTAGGTTCCAGGTTCCACGTGGAACCTATAAGGAACCGAGAACCGCTTAACAACATTGTGGGTCAAATAAATCCTTAAAGAAAATGATATCGTATCTTAAAGTCCGACTTGATTACCTTATTTATTTGAAGCCATATTTTCCAATAGATATTCGATGATTGGGTCCTAGTCCATTGAGGCCTAGCTTGAGCCCTCGATGCCCACACTTGGATCCATTGAGGCCTAGCCCAAAGCCTTGGTCCCCGCACCCATTGTGACAACACCCAAGCCTAGGTCCACAAAAGTAGTTCTCGAGTCCCCGACGTTAGGGCTCTGGTCCCTGGCACTTAAGCCCGGATGCATAGAGGTCATGTGCGGGTCCCTAATGCTTAGTTTTGAGTCCTTAGTTGCTGAAATGTTCTCTCTTACAATAATGTTTTTTCAAATTGAATTTTAATTATTTTTATTTTTATCTTTTATTTTTTTCTTATTATTATTTTTAATTCTTCAACTAGTCTCTAGCCACAGCTGGTGACCAACCATTACCGTGGCCACCACCAACCGAGGAAGAAGGAAAAAGAAAAAAAGAAGAGAATAAATTATTCAGTTATTTTGATAATTTTTCCTAGAAAAATCAAATTAGATTTTGCATACCTTGTAGTGGAAAATATTTTTAAGTTCATTTTCAAGTTTTAGCCAAATACAGAAAAGTATTTTTATTTTTTTCAGAAAATGACTTCTTGAAAAATAATTTCAAAAAAATTTCACATATTTAGTGAAATAAACGGAGCCTAAATCCCCCTTTTTCCTTTAGATGCAAAATAATTCTTTCCATTTGAAGATGGGATAATTATGATAGGAAAATGTTAAGTGGGTAAAAAAATTCTGAAGTTATTATCGTACAATTTTTTATTTTATGTTTTTTTTGCACTCCTTAGGGACGAAATGTGTGTGTGTTTGTCACACATACAAACGTATACGCACATACACATATGACATGATAAACCAAATTTACAAGAGTTACGACATTCTTTTATACATTACAACGAATGCCGTAATATTATTTAGTATGGAAAATGGAACAAGAAAATATCATTCATGATTATCAATTATTGCACTGGAAGGTAAAATACACATAATTTGTCAACAAATATAACCACATCAATTCAGTTGGGTAACTGTGATGAGCATACTAGTCTATGTAAACTAATTTTTATTATTTGGTGCACCACTAGAATAAGAGGAATATTGTGATTCATGTGAATTATGATTACTCGAGTGCTCAATAATTCCATAGGTCTGATTCTTATGGGAAGAAAAAAAAACAGATATATAAATACAGGGTGATACTATTTCCACTCCTTATATGACTAAATCCACCCAATTTCTACCAAAAAGACAAAATTACCCTACATTATTCAATTGCAATTTAAATTGGGGGTCCCATATGTATTTACTTTCCTTTTATTTAAAAGTTTTTCTATATTTATAAAGGTTCTACTTACCATAATTAAGAATTTAATATGTTTAATTTTTGTTTGTTGTAGATTTTCCATACATGTTAAAGGCATCATGTTTTTTTATTGTTAGATATTACTTTCCATACATGTTAAAGGCATCATTTTTTTTTTTTTTTTTTATTTGGTGACCCGATGTTTACTATCACGGACGGCCCGACAGGCCCGGGGAAAACAGCGCAAGTAAATTTCCATAAAATTTGTTTTGTCGAAAAGATAAATTTCCCAAAATCTAGTTCATTTTCACGTTGTTGATTAAATTTATAGATAAATTGCTAAGTAGATGAAATTTAATTAAATAAAAACATCACATGAAGTAAGAACATTTTTTTTTTTTTTTTTTTGAAAATGCTGATGAAATATCATTATTCTATATTGACAAAAATTCATATTATTTATGAATTATTCACTAAGTATATCTAGATACCTTATTGTGCATAATATTTTTAGTGTATTTCTTTATATTCCTCTAACATCTAACATGCTCTGTATAAAAGTATTTTGCCAGTATAATGAAGAAAAAAGATAAATTCATTGATATTATAAATGAAGATATTTGATCTATATAGTAGACTAATGAAATTAATAAAAAGCTCAAGAGCTTTTGAGATAAGATGGACAAAAAATAGGTAAGTTGTTATACAATCAACAATGAAGAAGAGACTTTTTAGTTTTATACTATATCAAATAATGTATTTTTTCCTTACTATTAGTGAAATGATTTTACATGGAGTATGTAAAACCTTATAAGAATTTTTGAGAATGCACTTTTCTTTAATATGCTAAAAAACAAAATATGTGAAATGCTTTGTTATGAATAGAAAATGGAAACATAGAAAAAACAAAGAGTGAGGCCATCACTTTAAACTGCAATTGAAAATTTAAGGACAGTTTTGTCTTTTTCAGTGTAGATAGGGATGGATGTAATCATTTAGGATGTGGAAATAGCGCCATCCTAAATAATTAATGCTTTTTTTGTGGGAAAATTGTCTAATCAGTTCAAAATATATTATACATATGCCAATTTAGTGCTAAAATTTTCAATTTTATCAATTTAGTTCTAAAGAATCTTATTGAAATTCCAATATACAGTCAAGTTTCCACAAAAAATCACTTAGTTGTGTGCCACATAAGATGACTCCATTATAATTTGGCGCAAAGGTTTATCACTCATTTGACGAAGTTGGAAAATTTATAACTAAATTTGCATATGTAGGATAAATTTAGTAATGATTGATTAAAATTTTCCCTTTTGCCAATGGCAATGGGACTTACACACCGCACAATGTATGAAAACCAAAAAGAACAATGTAGCATGGAGATTTGCCATGATGTCTCGTTGATAAACAATGGAGGGTACTTGACTTGCGCTTGGATGGATGAATAAAAGGCATATGCCCACGCCTTTTCTTATGAAGTTGCCATATGATAAAATGAAGTGTGTTGGGTCATATTTGATGTGGAATACAAGAGGGAGGGTGATCAATAATTGGTTCATGAGAGAAAAGTACCAAAAAAACCTTAAACCTATTGTGTTGATTCTGATTCAATCATAAACATTTTACATTTGTACCAATTGAGTCATTCTAGTCAATTTTAGCCGGAAATTGCTATTATGGCACAACTAACTTTGATATGGCGTGGGCAGTGTCGACATGAATATTTGTTAATAATATTTTGATTTTTTTATATAATTTTTATGGTTTTTTCTTCTTTGTTTTTCCTTAGAAAGCCTGAGGGCTAGCAAGGGTCACCGCCCAACCCTCATTGGCACTAGGCTAGGGGGTTGTGGCCCTTGCCGTCTCTAGGTTTAGCCCAGATTTGGAGAGAGCATTGCAATCTAGGAAACACCGATACTCTTCGAGAATTTTCATATCATATCAGAAACTCTAACACTTGTCCCATACTCTCGGACACTCTCGAACGATCGGTCAACACATGTTAAAAAATCCAATACTTAGTTAACTTTCTCAACACTCCCCAACACTTTAATTAGAATTCTGACATACGAGTTTTCCCGCATGTGATTTTGACACATAATGTCAATTTTAAAAAATTTCAATCAATAAGGGGTCAAAATGTTTATATGTAAAAAATAAAAAAAACAATAATAAAAATAAAAAATAGGGAAAAAAAGAAAAATCTAGTCTTATCTTCTTTTCTCTTATGACTCTCACTTCCGTAATATATAATTCACTTCTAAGTTTTTCTTTTCATTTCTCTTCTAACACATCGACATGCAAGTCTAGAATTTGAATTGCTTGTTTTTTTCTCTCTCTAAGTTTTATGAATTATTGTAACATAGTTTAATTTGTCAAATTTGAAATAATAAATGATATTAATAAATGATGGATTGATATTTTTAGTGTAGATTCATTCTAGATTTTTTTATTATTTATTTGCGAATTTGAATCAAATTAATTTGATTAAAATAATCATAAAAATGATAATTATAAAAATATATATTTAATATATAACGTGTTCCAATGGGTCGGAATTTTCTATTTTTTTAGAAACAACTTATCGGTGTATTGTGTCATGTCATGTTGTGTTGTGTCATGATGGTGCTATTTAGGTCACAATCCCTGCTAGATCTAGGTGAGGGCTCATAAGCCCTCGCTTTGGTTGGCGAGGATGCAATGGCTTTTGCCCTTGCCCTCAACGACCATAGTGAGGGCAACGACACCCACTAGCAAGGGCAAGGGCAACAATGGCTTCATGTAGTGCTAATGAGGGTTAGCTAGCAACCCTCGTCGGCCCTCAAGCTTCCAAAATAAAAACGAAAAAGTGAAGAAAGGGGAAAAGGAAAGAGAGAAAACATTTTTAAAAAATCATAATATTATTAAAAAAAAATGCCAATGTCAGCATAAGAGTTGATAAATTTAAGACAATTAGGAGAAAAGACAAATAAAATTCCATCAAGGATAAGAAAAGCTTGTAGTTGCATAAAAGTGTTGCTAAGTTATAACAAGTTATCAAGAAGTCAATAGATTAATAATTGTTTTTTCTATCGGTTTGTTTATATTTACTAACTTTTTCATAAAATTACCAACTGTGGGATGACGCATCACATTTATATGCAAAGTAGAACATTAGAATCATCCAGATTGTGCCA
The DNA here is from genome assembly GCA_014182555.1 of Eucalyptus erythrocorys. Lineage (NCBI taxonomy): Eukaryota > Viridiplantae > Streptophyta > Magnoliopsida > Myrtales > Myrtaceae > Eucalyptus > Eucalyptus erythrocorys. The sequence goes on along the minus strand of CM024605.1, from coordinate 5,014,579 downwards.
ATAGTCATTTTAGTACAGTTGATGAGAGTATATGGCCTCTTTCATTTCATGATTGTATACTTTCTTCTTAGGTTTGCATTTATGTGATGTCCATTGTCACTAGAGATTTGATGATAAGAGATTGGAGTTAAGGACACACATTCCATGTCACAAATGCTTTGACTTTGCGGTTCTGCTTGTGCATGTGGTGCTTGATCAAAGTCCCCTATACTCATAAGAAACATCACATACTTATGTTGCGGTATACTCAAATTCTTGTTCGGCTAAGATCATGAAGAGGTTCTCTTTTTGGGTTTGTTCGCTAGGATGAGCCTTCACTTTTATTGAATCCCGCCTTTGATCGCCATAGAGGGGCTATTTCATGGCACATTAGTGGATCTTTTTTTGATGAATTAAGCAATGTTATACCTGGGGAACGCATCTTCTTTGGCCACATAGCTCTCATCTAGTCAATGGTATTGGTTGTTGCATCGAAATTCCTAGACGGCTGGCCTATCCCACATTCTAAGAATCAGATGAGATCAGCATTGCCTTTCATCTTGACATAAACACGTTACAAACACATTCATTATTATCGGTTAAGCTCAAGTCTGGTGTCCATAATTTGTTTGAAGATGTTGGTTGCTTGCAAGAAGTACTAGATTAGGAGCATCACTGATACATATATATTTTGAGCTTACTTAGAAAGAAGGAAGACAATTAGTTCCTCATTATATATTTTCTCAATCACATTGATACATAATCGACCTGCTAATGCCGATTACCCAACCCAACCCCTAAATCACCCTCGCCCCGCAAATGACATTAGTAAGCAAACTATCGTATGACAGTGGATGAGATAGTACCATCAAATCCTAGTACACGATGAATCAAAATCATCAAGAGCCATTTGCGCAATCCAATTACTCAAAGTCTTTTTAGGGAGCATTTGACAACTAATCAAATAGTAACAATTTCTATTCTTTTGTTTTCGAGGATAGATTTAAAATAGAAAACCATTTGATAAAATTTTTATTCCCAAAAATGGATTTGGACCAAAATCGATGAGTAAAAAAAAGTTACTTATTTGTTCTCAAGAACAATTCCAGAATCAAGTAAATCTAAATTTTGAACAATTATCATATGTCTTAAAATGTTTGGAAATTATTCTCGAAAAAAAAAAAAAAAAAAAAGAATACCTTTTTATTAGAAACTATTCTCAGGAATAGAATAATTATCAAACGTGCTCTTGATATCCGAATGATCGACGTACGCCAACTTGTACATACTAACACAGATTCACCACAAGAGGCTCATTCACAGCAATGGTAGGAACCCTTCCAAGCGCGTTCTCCAACACCTTGATTGAATCCGACAAGTCCCTCAGATACATCAAACAAAGCGCCTTATTGTCGATCCCCACCACATCCGAATCATCTCTTTCAATACCCTCCTCATACTCCCTCACAGCCGACGCATAATCCTTCCCCACCAAATACAACAAAAGGCCTCATTTCTATTCACGAGATTCTTCAGCTCAACCTCATTCAACGACCCACGACCCACGACCCTTCCTTTCGCTCGCCATCTCCTCGATCTACTTATATGAGCTCCTCGGTCCCTCACCGGCTCGTCCTCCTTAGATCGTCAGCGGTGGCGGGGGTGGCGGTGGCGAGGTCGGAACTTCTTCCATGGCTTCCCTTCTTCCCTGAGTAGTTTTCTCGAGTCCTCTCCCCCCTGCGCAGGCAGGAAGAGAAAAGAGAAAAGGGTTGGGGAGGGAAAACGGGTCGGGTCGGGTCGGGTCACCGACGGACCGGCCATTGCGGATCCGGATCTTCTGAATTCGGGCCGGGCCGGTCCGGGTCGGGTCGGGGTCGGGGTCGGTCGGCCTTTCAGAAATATAAAAGAATCTCCTCTTCTCTTCCGCCGCGCGCTCGTCTTTCCGCTTTCCTCTCCCGCAGCCACGCCCCACCCTCGAGTTTCGTCCGCCAGCGCCGCCGCCGCCGCCCGGCCGGCGAGACGCACCGCGACGGCGTGGCCCTCCGCGTGTCACGGGCCCGCGGGAGCTTCGACGCCGCGACCGGAACGACGGCGAATCGCGACGGTCGCTCTCGTATCTTGAGTTCGTATCGGCCTCCGCGAGCTTCGACGGCGACGGCTCGCGCCTCGCGGCCCTCCATAAGCTTTGGACGCAACGACACGGCCGGCGCTTCTAGTTCAGTGAGGGCTTTTCCTCTTTCTTTTAGCCGAAATTTCGGTTCTTTATTTAATAAATGTGATCGCTAACAAATTACATGGGTTGTTTGTGGATGCTGAGTAGACTGAATCGTGCCGAACTTTGGAAAAACACCGAGAAAGGACTCGTGCTGAAGGATTTGTTTCGGTGATTCTTCAGGGTATAGTTCTTAAACTGGAGTTTGAATAGTGTCTTATGGATGTTATGAATTGAATGGATGGTGGATGGATGGGCTGTGAAATTAGAGTTGAATGGATGGGAGTTTCTTACTTCGGTTGATACTTGTGCATGGGCTGAGCTGTGATATTGTTCTGGCTTTCAATTGTAGTTACTTCGATTTGTCCCTCTTGTTGCATTGTTTCTGTCCCTAGTTGTTGTTATTATTAATATTTGTTAAGATGTCTTCGACCTGGGATTTGCATTCTCGAGCCTGTCAAAATCAGAGCATGAGCTGACTTCTGCTGGCGGAGCATCTCCTCCCCCCAAACCACCTGTTCCTTTGTCAATGCCTTGTGGAAGTGAGGCACTTGGGCAGAATCAGTCTGGTATTAGGTTCAATGTCGCTATGGCCCGGCTCATATAGTATGAAGACGTCATAAACTTAAAATTTACACTATTTTGGAGTGTTAATGTCATACAATGTTAATAATTGATAAATTCCATATGGTTGTCCAAGACTTTTTTATTGTTTGTGTAATTTTTAAGTTGTTATGATCCTCTGTAGGATGCCAATCCTAACAACTTCTCTTGTGCTGGTGGCAATTTTTTATGAAGAATCCACTGGAGGATGTTAAGAAGAGAAAATTTTGGGCCTTCTCCAAAGTCAAGTGGAGGAGTCCACAAAGAAAAAGAGAGAGAAAACGTATGATGTGGGAGTGCAGGAATTCACACAGTGTTCCTATGTTTGAACTTTGTTCCCTTGTTTTAATGTTGATGTGTATGTAACTGTGCAAAACTGAATAAAAGCTTCACAATTTGGCCACAGTTTGTTAAATTTGTAGGATCGTATAATCCTCAATCCATAATGTTGTTTCAAAATGCCGTGTCTATTAGAATTACTGAGATGAAGTTAACGTCAAAGCAATGCTTTGGTAATAGTTATTATCACGTGTGCATATTGTCTATTTTAAATATATCCTGCACTCGTGTCCAAATTTTGGACACCTGTTGTAAAATGAAAACTTGGACAATTAGATACAAGTACCCATGTTTGCTCCCATATCTGAGAAAAAATTGGTTCTTGCAAATGGATTTGATGCGTGATTGTATCTTTTCATTTTTGTGGTTGTGCTTTGTAATAAAAATGTTGTGTTTTAGAGATTGCTGGTGTACAATTTTCAAGTGATCTGGTTTGGACGGTAATAATGATAAGATAACTCTTATGGACTGCTCTCAAAGGTGTATTTTGTAGTTAATATTTATTTGTTATTTTCACCAAACACCAGAATGGATACAATATGACAGTGTACCGCCTTATATTGTGTGATTGACCTAATGAGGTAAGGGTATAAGAGATTCCTCAGATTCCTTGTCCTATCATAAAAGGTTCCGAATTGCAGCTGACCTGACCTACTCTCTCAATGATGGCCATTTTTCGAGGCCCTGGAATCCACTGGTCAAGATAGAACAATTTGAGGCACATACCTTTATTTCCCATTGATCTATTTCTCACTGTCAAAGGATTGTTTCTGTGAAATAATTGGAGGATTGCCTGTTATATTCTTGACTAGATTTTAGTTTTCTCATTTATTTAAATTATCATGTCACATTGTCTTGCTATTCCAAATACCATTCTTTTCAACCCTTTTAAATTTGCTTCAGATGGAAGGTCAAGCAGAAGAAAGTGTGGACACACCACATGCGAAGCAACAGGCTCTTCTATGTCAAGAGTGTGAAAAGAACCCATCAAAATACAAGTGCCCTGCATGTTTTTTTTGCTCATGTAGCCTTCCGTGCGTAAATGCTCATAAACACCGTACTGGCTGCAGTGGCAAGAAGAATCAGACTGAGTTCATCCCTCTCTCTCAATTTAATGACAATGTTCTCCTCTCTGGTATACTCTCTCTCTCTCTCTCTCTCTCTCTCTCTCCCCTCCCCCCCCCAAACTGCACATGAATGTGTATCAAAATTCTAGCCTTTTTGCTGTCTGTCTTGAGCATGATTATTCAGGCATAAATTTTTATTGGTAATTGCCCTTTATCTGAATGGTTTCTTTTCCTCAGAAAATTAGCTTAAGCCCAAAGCTTACTTCTGCTCTCTCTCTCTCTCTCTTAACTTTTTTTTTGGGTCAAGACTTTTGTTTTCATATTTACTTTGTAAGAATCTTTCATTTATTCTTGACTTTTTTATGTTCATAATTCTTTGAAATTCATGATGGACGTAGACTATAATTTGCTTGAGGAAGTGAAGAGGGTGACTGAAGCTGCTCACAGAACAAGAACTAAATTAAGTGTGCATCCTTATTTTAAGCTGCCGTTTCCCCTCCAAAACCTCCGGCGTGCAGCTGCTAGTAGGAGAACGAAACTCTTGTTCCTTCCAAGTGGACTGTCAAAAAGGAGCCGAAATCAGTCTCGATATGAGCAAAGGTGTGATGTCAGAATCTTGACCTTAGAGTGGACTATATATACTATGCTATCGATTTTGTAAGATGACTACAAGTTCTGCACAATAGGTGTAGATGATTTTTGTGGTAGGCTTTATGCATTCTCCTTCTTCTTCTGTTTATCAGTTACTTCTTTTTTTGAGTGGGTTCATTCTCTTGGCTGGGGTATACAACATTAGATCAACTGGGTCCTTCTGAAGGCATTAAATATTTATCTTTAAAACCTGATCTTGCTCTAGGGATTTAGTGATAACAATGTCAGTATTTACTCTACCTGTGATGATTCGATCTCCTTCTCATCTTTTTTCTCCTTAAGTCAATAATCAAGCCATCTGATGATAAAAGATGTATTATCGAAGGTTAAGATTAGCTCTTCTATCTCTATGTCTCTGAATCTTCATTATATGGGTTTATATCTGGATCACAGTTGCAGCTCCTAAGAATATTTGGAATCAATCATTTAACTGAGAAAATGCTATCAAGAAGTGATTCCTTCTATGCAATTACATTCATCGATCAGGAACATTTCTTAAACAAGCATGGTTGAACTTATCTAACCTGCTTATTTAGGTTTTAATCTCATTTGCAAGTTATTTTCTTGCCATGAGATTAGGAAGTGCAGGACTTGTCAGGTGTTGACTCTTTGGTCTTGCTTTGGATATACAGATTAAAGGTGTCCATAAATGTCAGTTTTTTCTAGAAATGATTTTTATTGAATTTTGTAAGTAGTTTTTCGGTCTACTTGACGTTGGCATTCCCATGCTTGTGGCTAATACTTTCCGCCTTTACCAGCCCTCTTCTTTAAAGATGTTTTTGCTTAAGAAGATATATAGTCAGAATGTGATTTTGGAATAGTTTTGTAGTTTCTCATCTATAAACTGTGCTTTTTTAAATGTTTCAGGAAGAAATTTATTTCATGGACGATTGAATGGCGCTTTCACTCGACAAATGTGGTATTATGTGACCATGGGTGAGTCGTGTAGTTAAGCTTGATGAAAGCTGATCTGCAGTACCTATGTTCACCTCTAGAGATGAGAATTAATTTGTGCTACTGTCCATTCCAAAAAGCAATGATACCATGTTCAGTGGTTGAGGATGGTTTTTATTGCAGAATACATGAGGACATGACCCTTCGTACTGTCATTGAGAAACATCTGAAACCTGGTCCATGGAACCATCAGCTAAAGCATTTTTGTGATGAACAGCTGGACAATCTCAGATTTTTTATTCGTAAATATCCAAAGGTAATCTTCCCTTCAAGCGTGCTCATGAAGTTTAGTCTTTCTCTTTGCTTGTTCATGCTGTGGATCTTTCTCTATAATGGAGGGGGTGTCTCAGATCAATTATGGATGTCAATCTTTGGAGTTGACCATCCATCTTTACATGCTGCCTATCAGACTTCTCAGCAGTTAAATGTTCGGCCTAGTGAATTCATTTCTACTTTTTGCCAATCCAGGGTCCCAAATCACCTTTCAAGGAGTTGGACATAAACACCCCTCTTAGGCAACTATTGGCAAATGTTGTCATCTTAGAATATCCTGTGATGCACGTCTTCCTTCCATCACACAGTTGTGATTTTGAAGTTGTGAAAGACGGGAGAGCCATCACTCCTAAATCGGATTTGCAGTGCTCTGTCGGAAGTGGTAATTCAAATGTGCATGGTGTCCACTTCAGGGAGGAGATTATTGAAGATAATGGCTGTTTGGAATCGCAGGTGTGTGACCTCATGCAGCAAGGGAACTCAAGTGGAGGATCTCAGTTTTCCCATCAAAATATAAAAGCATCTAGTGGGCCCTTGGCAGGACATGTATCTGGACTAAGTGAACCACTTCCCTCCAATGTTGGGGACTCATGGATTATTGAGGACATGGAAATTGACTTCGATCAGGGACTGATAGATGCCTACTCAAATCTCATTGCACAAATGAATCCCGATGATTTTCTTGAATTTGATGATGAGCTTGCCAGAAAAGGTAGAGAAGAAAGAGGAGGCTTACCTGGAGGGTGCAACTTAACACCAGTGGTGGATGAATTAGAGGAAGGCGAGATTTTGGAATGATGAGCCACTCTCACTACTTTTCCTGCTTGTTATGTTGTATATATTTAAGGTTTTTTGTAATATCATGTGACCTGGAGATGCCTGAGATTGAGGAGTCCTTTTGATGCAGAATGGTCACTCCAGCAAAGTCTCCTGTTTTCTCCTCGTCATCATATTTTGCAGAAAGGTTGAACAAGTTTTATAAATTAGGCGCGCGTCTCGTTCTCTCTACAACGGAGAGGCATTTTGTAGCTGAGTTTTGGGTTTGGTTTGGAATTTGGGCAAGTGGAGTTTGATCTCATTTCTGATTTATGAGTGCGCTTTGTTTTTGTAGTTTGAACTCCGATTCTCCTCGATCCTACAGATCACTGTCTTCATATTTTGTAGACATTAAGTTGTAGAAGCGATGCAAAAATTAATGTCTTTATTTTCATCAAGAGGCTCTTGTGAAATGCAAATTGTTGAAATGCAGAATCAATGCCTGGAAAGTGTTGTTTTTCCTATTGGATCCAACGCATGATGAAATGAATACATTCGAACTTGAGGTTCTTGTATGTTACCCTCTATAACTGAATTTTTGACATAATCTTCTGATTTGCTTAATTAAAGAAGACATTTTTTGAAGGCCGAGGCTGCTCAAGTGATAAAATTTAATTTCTCATATGAGCAGAGGTCAAGATAAAATTTCGGCTCTGTTTTTGTTTTTTTATTAACGGTAAATGAATGATTTAGAAAATATCTTGCTATAATAATTATTTGTATCATTTATAAAAATGAATGAATGAATTATACTTTCATTATTTATAAAAATATTTAGATATAAATTATTATTAATAACAAAAAAAATTTTCATTGATTAATTATTTTAAACGATATAAGTGATTATTTTACAAAAAAATACTTTTCAAATCATTTATTTTTTTGATAGAATATTTATTTTGTTTTATTTTGTTTTATTTTTTTTTTTTATTTTTGTTTTATTTTGTTTTTTTTTTTACCGAAGGCAGGAGTATAGAGACCTAGGTATGGGAGATCATGAAATATTCTATAGACCTCGTGAATTGGTAAAGTCACGGCCTTTGACCTATATAAGTGCTCTTGACTTGGAAAAATTAAATGTACCATCCTACCATGTCGTTTAATATCTTCGTATAAAAGATATTAAACGAGGGTAATTATGCTCGTGTGGAACTTCTCTAGTCCTTTCTATCCCACATTCCAAAAACGTTATTGCATAGATTATGTGGACAAATATCATTTCAGTCATTAATCATGTAGAGTCCGAGGTCCACATGATCAACAACTGAAATCAGCTTAATCTATATTGTTTGTAAATTTTTTTCCACACTTCATCTTCGGATGTTTCGCGAGGCAATTGCTGCTTCAGGCAAGCAGGCTCGACTTTAACTTTCTGCACCCAAAAAAAAAAAAAAAAAAAGAGAGAGAGATTTGTAAGGAAGAAGATTGGTCGAAGCACATTTATATTTCGGGGCTAGACAAATTAAGTCGATAACTGGGAGATGAAAGCACACTATCATTTATAATTGGGCAAGAGAAAAAAAAAAAAATCCTAAACTATGCAAACTAAGTCACATTTATCTTGAACTTTTTTTTCCTGGGAAAATTGTTTAAAAAGTCCTAAACGTATTGCATTTTTAGAAATTGAGTCATAAACCTTTTCATTTTTTACCAATTGAGTCCATTTAATCAATTTTAGCTAGGATTCACTGAAATGGATGCTGGCCATCCTACATGACATGGCTGGCATAATTTTTTATTTTTCAAATATTATTTTTCAAATTTTTAAAAATATCTTTAAGTTTTTTCTTTTATTTTTTTCGTCTCTCTTCTTCCTTTGCCGATCGCCTAGCCTCCAGCGACTAGCCAGAGATTGCCATCAGTCGACCTCATCGAGAACTGTCAAGGGGTGACCTTGTTGGCCTTGGGTGAGGCTTTGCCCTCACCAAATTCGACGAGGTCGAGCCTTGCTAGAGGCTAGTGAGGGTGGACACCATCGGCTTCATGTGAGGTCGCCCTCATTAGGATTTGGTGAGGGACAACCTTGCGGGTCTTGAGTGAGGCTCGCCTTTGTCGGATCTGATGAGGGTGAGCCTCACTCATAGTCGACCCTTGCCCTCACTTGAAGTAGGTGAGGGGCGACGCCTCGCTGGCCTCATGTGAGGTCGCCCTCCTCAAGATCTAGCGAGGGATGACCTCATGTGAGGTCGGTGAGGTCGCCCCTAGCCAGTTCCAACAAGCCAATCCTTGCCAATCATAGCTTTAGGCCAGTCACTAGAGGCTGGTGACTGATAGAGGAAGAAGAAAGAGGGAAAAATTTAAAAAAACTAAAATTTTGAAAAAAATATTTAAAAATAATAAATATTGTCCACATCAAAGGTGGCTGTGCCACGTAGGATGATCAATGTTCACGTTAGTAAGTTCTTACCAAAATTGACTAAATGGATTCAATTGGCAAGAAGTAAAAATGTTTAGAATTCAATTAGCAAAATTAAAAGATTAGGATTGAATTTTGCCATACTAAAAATCACAAACTTGTATTTGTGTGACACATTTACCCATTGGTACAGTTTTGTTAATAAGAATCATTAACAATTTGTCTACTGGACACTATAAAGCAAATAATATTGACATGGCAAGAGAAATAAAAACGATGTTATTTTTGTTGAAAAATCATCTGGTAGAACTTTGATGCAAAGTAAATGTCACATAGGTACAATTTGAGGGTTTTTCTATCACAAGAATAAGTTTAAGGTAAATGAGTCTTAGTGGGTATAGTTTGAGGTTATTGATGTTACAAAAAAGAAAAAGTTCAGTGTATATATGTGTCAGTGAGGATAATTTAAGGTTTTTTTGTGACTTTTTCCTGTTATTATTATTGTTTAATGAAAATTTTATGTTTGCACGGTTCGACAACCGCGAATTCTAGAAATCCTTATACCCTGGTTTCAGCTTTTTTTTTTTTTTTTTTTTTTTTTTTTTTTGGGCGATGCTATTTCACGTACTCCTCGCAAAAACATCCCTTTTTAAGATAATGGATGAAATGACCTTTCAATTACAGGATTTGATTCCAAATTTACAAAGTATATTATTCACGGTCTCTTTTAATAAAAATTAAGGAAAAAAGACACAAAAAACCCAAAACTATACCCATTGTGATGGATTTACCTAAACTTTCTTTTATAACATCAAAGGTTTTAAATTGTATCCTCTGTAACACATTTATTCTAAACCTTTTATTTATACAAAAAAATTCAAATTTCTATTTATATGACATATTTACTCACATTAAAGTTCCATTAGATGATTTTTTTTTTTATAGCCAAAATGTTATTTTTATTTCACTTGAGCCACCTGGTGCCATGTCAACATTGTTTGTTTTTTGGCGTCTATGTTGGCAGATTTTTAACAATGCATTACTGACAAAACCTTGACAAAAAGTAAATATGTCATACATATCCAAGTTTGGAATTTTTTGTGTAAAAAAAGATTTAGGGTAAATATATCATAATAGGCATAGTTTGAAGTTTTTAGTAGCTTTTTCCCCGATATTAATTCATCATTGCTCCCATTCACACAACATATCCATGTTAATTTTTCAGAAATATATTAGTCAACTTATATCTCCATGTCCTTTTGAACAGTAAACTAAAAGATATATTTAATCCAAGTAGAACTATATCTCAATGTCGAAGTATATATATATGCCTTTTTCTTTTCATAATCCAAGGGTACGAGGACAGATGCCTGATTTTTTGAAGGGCTATGAGATATCTTGCAATTTTCCTGAACTGGGAAAGTCACAGCTTTTGACTTGTGCATATGCCTTACTATAGAGTAATTTCTATGCAATAGTTGAGATTTGAACAAGTGACATTTCATTAATTTACTTATTTAAATTATGTCAATTATTCAATATGCATAGGACGTGAGGCGTGAAATCTCGAACGTGAACGCTAGCAATGAGAACGTACACTCAAGCAAATAGAGTACCTAAAAATGTTTATGTCGACTTGGGTTTGACATCGTTATAAGATAAGATACATGGATAAATAAACTTTCTACTTGGACTGCAGAATTGGATTTGTACTCAGAAATTCAGTTAATTAATTAATTTTTCGTCAACAGAAATGCGTGCACTTTACTCTTACTGAAGCTAGTCACTCAGATTTTTTTCATTAACCTTTTTGGTATTCTTCTTTATATTTCTTTCTGTTGCTACTAATTCTAAAGTAAGCGGATAACGCTATGAGGAATAACCCTTGCTGATTTTTTATTTTTTTTTTAAAATTCCGTCAACAGAAATGAGTGCATTTTATTCTTTCTGTCGCTACTAATTCTTGAAAAACATCGTTTTTATTTTTTCTCTTTATTTCTTTCTGTTGGTCCTTTTCTTTAGCAAGCGATCCTTTCGATTGGAGTCACTGGAGATGATGTTCCCAACGCTGTCCTAACCTGGCTTTGTACGTGGTCTTCATGCATGCAAGTTGCATGGTTTGCCCACGTAAAGGGTGGGATATAAGCACGCCACATAGAGAAAGTCCTCCGCAAACCACGCACGATGTGCACCATGAAAAAAAAAAAAAAAACATATCCAAAGTTATTATATCTTTATCAATTTAGTCACAAACTTTTATCAATATATTGGTGACACTCGAGTGTCGTGAAAATCTCGAGGGCTCGATTACAGACACAGGGTACCAAAACGACAGAAAAATTAAATTAGTGCCGGTCGACGAAAATTTTCCAATTTAGTGGAGTCACCCACGATTGGCCACACATCTCAGTCGAACCAACCTATTTCTGATCTCAATTCGATTTTTAACTGTGCCGTAATAACCTCTAAAGATGAATACGGTCGAAAAGCCGATTCCTAGTCGAATTTTTCAAGTCAAATGCCTTAAAATCCTTTAATGGCTTACCCAGTTAGTCTAATTATCTCAAGAGTGATCAGCTCGGAGAACAACCTTATAGATGCGTCAATGAAATGCCCAATTAATTTAATAGAAAATGGTATTGGAAATTCTGGATGTCACAGATAAATAATAGAAGCGGTGAGGAATTAGTAAATGAAAGATTAGACAGAATGCTTTGTTCTATGGAATGGCAACTGACCTTCCCCTCCATGGAAGTTTTTGCTCTACCGGCTATCGAATCTGATCACAGTTCACTCCTGCTTTCAACTGACTCAATGAGCATCAAACGACGGAAGAATTTTATGTTTGAAGCGTATTTGTTACAGGATGAGGAGTGCTGCTCCATTATTGCTGATTCATGGGCTTCTTCTCAGGTTAGAACCCTCACTTTACCCCATAAATTAACGGATGTTTCTGCTGCCCTTACACGTTGGAGCCGCTCCAAATTTTCTAATGCCCGGCACCAAATCTCTTCCCTCAAGCAGCGACTTCAGAACTGGACAAACCACCCCAATGATCAATATGATAAGGCTTTGGTTACTAGCCTGAAAGAAAAAATTCATAAGTTATAGCAATAGGAGGAACAATATTGGGCGATGCGATCGCAAGTGAATTGGCTCAGATGGGGAGACAAGAATACAAAGTTTTTCCATGCTACAACAATTCAGAGAAGACAACATAATAGGATAAGCATTCTACAGGATGATCAACAACATTAGATATGAGATCCAACTCAACTCAAGGATTTGACTTTGCGCTTTTTTAAATCATTATATACATTGGCAGGACGTCAAGACTATGGACCTGTTCTAATGCAATGCTCACCTGTGGGTACAGATGAAACGAATTCAACCTAGCGGTACCAGTCACCATAGAGGAAGTTAGTGCTGCAGTTTTTCAATTAGGGGGAGCAAAAGCTCCGGGTCCTGATGGATTGAATGGTCAGTTTTACTAGTCTTATTGGGATATCCTTCAGGATGACATTTTCTCATAAGTGTAGGATTTTTTTTTGTTTCTGGCATAATGCGACCTGAGTACAACAAAACCTTCATATCACTGATTCCCAAAATCTCTCACCCAGAACGCCTTGATCAATACTGCCCTATTAGTCTTTGCAATTTTATTTATAAAATTATATCTAAGATTAGCAAACCGACTTAAGCCCTGGTTACCAGCTTTGATATCTACAGAGCAAAGTGCTTTTGTAAGTGGCCGTCAAATTCAAGACAACATTCTAGTGGTCCAAGAAGTACTACACCAACTCAGGATAAGCAAAAACAAAAAGAAATCTCAAGCAGTTCTAAAGCTGGATATGGGTAATCTTCAGAGAAAGTTAAATCGGTAGTGTCCTACCCTATCTCATCTTTTCTTCGCAGATAATGCCATATTCTTCTTGGAAAGTAAACTCCCTTGAATGCTAGAACTTGGCCAACATACTAAACCAATATTGCCTAGCAACAGGACAAGCTGTTAATCGCAACAAATCTGGTATGTTCTTTAGTAAGAATTGCCCTAACACTCTGCAGGTGAACTTATCTAGAGAATTTAGAGTTCCTATATTAGAGAAATCTGGGAAGTATCTTGGCATACCTTCAGATTGGGGAAAATCGAAACAAGAGATGCTTGCCTGGATCTTGGGATGCGTATACTCAAAATTGGAAGGATGGAAAGAGCAACTTATATCAAAAGGGGGTAAGGAAGTCTTACTCAAAACAAATATACAAGCATTGCCGCAATACGCAATGTTGACCTTCAAAATCCTTGCGTCTATTTGCAAAACAATTGACCAGAAAATTTCCAGATTCCGGTGGCAATCTAATGGGAATAAGCCTGGTATCCATTGGTGGAATTGGGATTCTCTAAAGGCTCGGAAAGATGAAGGTGGCATGGGATTTCGGGATCTGATAACTTTTAACAAGGCTTTGTTAGGCAAACAGGCATGGCGGCTGCTACAAAACCCCTCCTCCTTATGGAGCAGAGTTTTTAAGGGTTTATACTTTCATTCTCAAGATTTCAAGCATGCTGCAAAAGGTGCGCGACCCTCCTGGGGTTGGCAGAGTTTATTGGTAGGCTGAGACTCCATTGAAGATAAGCTTCAATGGTCTATTGGCGATGGCCAGCAGATCAAAGTTTGAGCATATAGATGGCTTGCTACAAGGACTATTGGGGGCCTTGCTCCTAGAGGTGAACCAAAGCAAGTTGCTGGTTTTTTAGACATGAACCTAAATGCTTGGAATGTCTCTCTCCTTAAACAAAGCTTTGATGATCAAACTGTGCAAGAGATCCTATCAATCCCTCTTCGCCCACTTTACACTGCAGATAGGCTCATTTGGAGAGAAAAATAGAATGGCGCGTTCATTGTTAAAAGCTGCTACTATTCTATCCGATCACAACAAAGTAGTGATGGCCATACCCAACCTTCCTCATCATTCCAAACCCCTCGGAAACTACGGACTAGAATTTGGTCTATGAAGACAAGCCCTAAACTATGCACGTTCATGTGATCAGTATGTATTAACGCGCTGGCTACAAAGGAAAATCTTTATGATAGGCACATTTTATTAGACCCAGATTGCTGCTTGTGTGAAGAAAAGTTCCCGGAGTCCACAGAACACCTATTTCTGTTATGCCCTTGGACTCGGACCATCTGGTCTCATACTCTGTTCCGAATTGAAGTACAAATTCAGGTAGCTCACCATATAGAAGCCTGGCTGCTAGATCTGATAGACAAGAGGATCGACTCACCTGAGCTGGAGACGGTCGCTTCTTTAATGTGGCAAATCTGGAAAGCCCGTAATAATTTTATCTTCCATCAACCCCAGCCAAATCCAGAGCAAATAGTGCAGGTCGCCCTCGCACATGCCAGATCTCGCAGAATCAGCTACAGAATACAACCGAATCAGGGAAGCAACATATAGAACCAGATCAGCATTGGACTCTGCCGGACCCGGTGTGATTAAGATAAGCATTGATGGAGCTTACCCTTCAACTGTCAACGAGGGATCGGTAGCGTGCATGTGCAGGAACTCTTCCGGCTTCTTCTTGACAGTTTCATTGCCTCTATCATGGCCTCCTCAGCTCTGCAAAGAGAGGTGCTTGCTCTTAATCTCACTCTTAAATTTTTGCAACAGACGAGGGCTTCCATGGACAGAATGGTACTGGAATCCGATTGCCTCATGGTGGTGGATGCCCTTCGAAACACTACCTTGGTACCATGGGAGAGCAGAGCTGTTTTTGCTGAATGTGCGAAACCGTTGCAGCTTTTCCCTAATTTGTAGCTTTGACATTGCAGACGATCAGCTAACACTGTCGCGGATTGGGCCGCCAAAGCCCGTGGGACCTCTTTACTTCCTCCAAATTGGGCTGTATCTCCCCCTCTTCTTCTTTTTGATCTCCTTTGCTCGGATATATTGTCGAACAGATGGTGCTCTTTACGTCAGTAATATATTTCCGTTTATGACCCCCCCCCCAAAAAAAAAAAAAAAAAAAAGTAGAACAACACAAGCCAAACATCACAGCACATCAAAGACAAATTAACTGATCCGTATGACGAGCAAATCAACGTAGCATAGAGAATCGGGATTTCACTTGCCTCAACGACCTATCCAAACCTAGTTTTGCCGCAACACGAGCTCTAATCCCTCGCTTTTGCTGGACGCGACTCCAAGAGGCGTGATCCCCCTCGATCTTGTGAGTGAAAGTCAAGAAAACGAAATAATGAGGGGTCGGGATGGAGAGAGAGTGGTCGGCGAGAGAGAGGGACGTGAGAGGAGAGAGAGAAGACGGAGAGAGAAAAAATCATGGATGTTATTCCCCTTCAAGACTTCTTGCATGAAGCCCTATTGGTTGCATGGGGCAGGGTGGCGCCAAGTGGTGTGACAAAAATAAACGAGCAACAGTAAAAAGACACAAGAATTTTATATGATTCAATTCAAACATCAATACCTATTCCAAGGAGAGAGTCAAAAGCAAATAATCTACTATAATTAGTTAGACTTATAATCACTCATACGTTGAAGTGTTTTACATATTTAAATTACATCCCAACCTTTTCAATTATAAATAAAAATATTGGGATAAGGATAGGAAGAGTGCTTAACTTTTGTATAGAGCTCATTTAAGTATCATAATTTTTTTCCGCTTACTTGAGTACCACATTGGAGTAAAATCAATCATTTAAGAGTCATTCCTAATAACTACGGGATTCGCCCCAGTGGCCACCCTTCCAACATGGAAGGGGAAGGTGAGGGGTTCAAACCCCCACCTCCTTAGGGAGGGATGGGATGGGGACGCGCAAGTCTCAAGAGTGGGTTTCGATGCCTACGCCCTGCAAGAGGCAGGGCAAAAGTCTGAGTGTGAGTGTAGAATAGGTATAGAGTAGGACTGACAAAAAAAAAAAAAAAAGAGTCATTCCTAATTAATTGTCCTACATGAAGTTTTTTCTTATATTTCCATTTATATGTGGATTTTTTTGAATTTTTTTATTGATTGTCCATGTTGGCGCCAATGATGCCACATGGGATGATTAGGGTTCATGTCGGATTTTCTGGCGAGTCAATTCACCGATTGCATTTAAGTGATTGATTTTTAAATTTGTAGCACTCAAATAAGCAAAAAAAAGTAATGACACTCAAGTGAACGTCGTACAAAAGTTATGACACTCCTAATACCCTTACTCTTGCACGGTTTCATGATTTGCCCATGTAAAATGTGGGATATAAGCACGCACAAGAGAGAAGTCATCTGCAAACACATACAATGTGCACTCAAAAGATGAGAAAATTATCAAAATAATATCTAAAGCTATTGCTCATTTGCCAATCCAGTCATGGGCATTTTAATAGTGTCAATTGAATTTTGAATATCTTCACATTTTGCTAATTAAGTCCATCTAGTTAATTTTAGCCAAAAATCGCAAACATGGATGTCGGGTATCGTATGTGATATGTCTGATGTTAATGTGGATAATTTTTATTTTTTTAAATTTATTGACTTCTCTTTTCTTTTTTTTTTTTTTTTTCCTACTATGGCTAGCTAGGGTCATTGGACCATAGCTCGGCCGCATCAAAAAGAGAAGAGAAAAAATAATGAAATTATAAACAAATAACTATATTAGTATCGACTGTGTTACGTAAAATGGTCGTGTCCACGTTAGTGATATCTAGCCAAAATTAACTGGATAGATTCAATTGACAAAACTTGAAAATATTTAGAACTCAATCAGCATTACTAGAATATTTATGATTAAATTGACAAAATTATAATAGGGTTTGAAATTATTTTAGTAATTTTCCGCTCAAAAGAATGTTGATTAGTGAACTAGCTTTCATTACTTATTAATTAAATGACTAGTTTTAATCTCTCCCTCTCCCTCTCTCTCTCTCTCTCTCTCTCTCTCTCTCTCTCTTACATGAAGGGGTAGTATGATGGGATACCCATAATCCAACGGCGTACATCGCTCGCTCGAATATATGTGAACAGTCGACGCGGTAAGAGAAAAACAAGTTAGGTAATTACCAGTGGGCGGGTTAAGCTCTCTAGAATGAATCGACGATTCAGGTCAAACATAAAAAGAACTTGTCGCCAATCTGCTGTCCCTTGTCTTATAATTTTCCATGGCGTGAACAATTTGTAGAGTGAGGTATTTTCAAATAATTGATTACGCGCATAAAGAAGTGCTGAGAGTGATAAATGCAAAAGACGAGGAAAATTGGAATGTGAAATAAAGAAAAAATGAAGTACTTGCGGCGACGGTGAAGACATCGACAAAGCTACTTTTGTTGTATCGCAGAAACGAAAAGTATGATCATCTAGATCGGTCGATTTTTCGAATTTAAAATTTCCGGTAAACCGTAACGAAGATGATTTATACAGAAAGAAAAAGTAGGACATAAGCCGCGTGCCATATAAAAATCGTATGAGTTTCAAATTCTCGTAAATTAAGGAGAAAGCGCATATAACCCTATATCCAAACAATTTTTGTTCATTGACTGGTCGAATGCCTAGCTCTAGGAGAATTACTAGTCAACGCGAAGCGCATCACGCGTCACTATGAACCGGTGTCATTATATTATAGAGCGATATATAGTCAAAGATGACGTAATACATCTTTATAAAATTGATCATGGGCCAAGTCGTAGCGATTGTTCGATCTTTCCAAGAAAAATCAGCCTCACATTCCCAACATCTATCTTATAAACTTGGGTTAACATCATGAAAAACAACAAATCAGTACAAAGTAATATTTTTAAATTAAAAAAAAATATAAGCCAAGTCTATTTTAGAATCTACAATATTTTATAAAATCAGTTTATGTAAACTAATATCAAAAGAGCCATGGGTGCTTACGCATTCAATGGTTATAATAGTGTTAGTCTGCATAAACTGAATCTACGTAACAGCCTCTCGAGAAAGTTGAAAAAAGTAACGAATAGCTTCTTTAGCCCTTTTGATCGCCACACACCGAAAAAGTCATGCATAGACCATATCATCTCAACAAATAACTTCTAGAGAGAGTTGAAAAAAAAAACATCAAATAGCTTCCCTAGCCCTTTCAATTCCCACACTTTGAAAAACAGAACAACAAAAATAAACGAGGAACAATAAAAAGACACAAGAATTTTACATAATTCGATTTGAACATTAGTACCTATTCCGAGGAGAGAGCCAATAGCAAATAATCTATTATAATTAGTCAGATTTATAATCGCTCACACACTGAAGTATTTTACATGTCTAAATTACATCCCAACCTTTTTACTTATAAATAAAAATGTTGGGATAAGAACAGTAAAAGTATCATAATTTTTATATAGAGCTCATTTAAGTACCACATCGGAGTAAAATTAATCATTTGAAGTGCCATTCCCGACAAATTGTCCTACATGAATTTTTTTTATTATATTTCCATTTCAACGTGGATTTTTTTTTTTAAAAATTATTAATTGTCCATGTTAGTGTTAACGATGCCATATAAGATGACTGGCATTCATGTTAGATTTTTTGATGACACAATTCACCGATGGCACTTAAGTGATTAATGTTTCAAATTTGTAGTACTCAAGTAAATGAAAAAAGATATCACATTTAAATTAATGCCGTACAAAAGTAACGATACTCCTAATGTACTTACTCTTACACGGTTGCATGATTTGCACATGTAAAAGGTGGGATATAAGCACGCACAAGAGAGAAGGTCATCTAAAAACACATACAATGTGGGCTCAAAAGATAGGAAAATTATCATAATAATATTTGAAGCTATTGCTCATTTGCCAATCTCGTCATGAGCATTTTAATAGTGCCGATTGAATTATGAATATCTTTCGCTAATTGAGTCCATTCGGTTAACTTTGGCTGAAAATCGCTAACATGGATGTTAGGTATCTTTCATGACATATCCGATGTTAACATGGATAATTTTAAAAAAAATATTATTTTATCTTATTTACTTCTCTTTCCTTATTATTTTTTTTTTACTATGGCCAGCCAAGGTCACTGGACCTTCGCTCATCTGCATAAAAAAGAGAATATATATATATATATATATATATATATATATATATATAATAACTATATTAGTGCCAGCTGTGTCAAGTAAAATGGCTAGTGTTCACATTAGTAATTTTTAGCTAAAATTGACTAAATAGACTCAATTGACAAAATTTGAAAATATTTAAAATACAATTGACATTATTAAAAGATTTATAGTTGAATTGATAAAATTACAAAGGCTTCAAATTTTTATTTTATTTTTTAGTAATTCTCCCCTCAAAAGAATGTTGATTAGTGAACTAGCTTTCATTAGTTATTATTTAAATGGGATCCCCATGATTCAACAGTGTAAATGGTTCGCTCAAAGATGTCTGCACAGTCAACACGGTAAGAGGAAAACAAGTTAGGTAATTACCGGTGGGTAGGATTAAGCTCTCTACAATGATTCGACGACACAAGTCGAATATAAAAAGAACTTGTCTAGAATAAGCTGTTTCTTGCCATATAATTTTCTATGGCGTGACCAATTTTCAGTATGAGGTATTTTCAGAGGTTCGAGTACACGTAAAAAGAAGTGCCGAGGAATTGACAAATACAAAAGACGACGAAAAATATAATGTGAAATAAAGAAAAATTGTTTGACAAAAAAAAAGAATTAACGAAAAAATGAAGTACGTGTGACAAAGCTCTTTTTTTTTTTTTTTTTTTAATTGCAGAATGAAAAGCTCGATGTTTTAGATCGGTCAATTTTTCAAATTATAAATTTCCAATAAACCGTAATGAAGATGGCTTATATAAAAATATAATGTTAATAGTGTGAAAATCTCTCAATTGATAGATTCATGATAATTTTATCTCAAATTAATTTTTAACTATAAAAATTTATAAACAAGGATGTCTATAACAAATTTATCAAAAACTAATTATTTAACCACCAAAAACTTTAAATGAGAACACTTAAAATAAATTTACTCTCTGTTAATTTCCATTTAATTGAATTAACACTACAAAAAAATCACAAACTGATATACTTACAATAAATAGATGGTAAAACCTCAAACGGGTATATATTCACCAATTGTCACGCATAATGCAACTTAGTAATTTGATTGATAAAATTTAACATAAAACTTATAGAAGGTAAATTTATCATAAATGTACCAATTTTAATTTTTTACTGGTTAAAAAATTAATTTATGATAAAATTATCATAAATGTATCAATTTAACATTTTTTTATAATATTAACTAAAAAAGACGGCATAAACTGTGTATCATATAAAAATCGTACAACTTTTAAACTCGTGAAAATAAAAAAGAAAGCCATACCCTGATATTCAAACAATTTTCGTTCGTTGACTAGTCAAACGCATAGCTCTTGGATAATTATGGTGTGTTTGTTTAAAATTGTCTATGTTCCTCGAAACACAAATATAAAGGAACAGGGATAGTCATCTGTCAATTTTGAAACAGAAAGCGGGTTCTTTTTGATTTTAGGAACTATTAACACATCATTAAGTGGTAATGTGCTTGCTGCTATGCGTAGTGTTCCATTACCAATGCATGAAATTGATAAGCAAGATCCATCACCTATCATTACAGCATCATAACCATTGTATTTAACATGGTTTTGAATCATACCAGGCTCAGCAATAATATGTGAGGTGGCCCTTGTGTCAGGATACCATTTTAATCCAGAAGAATTTTCAATATGTACTGTTGTTAAAGCTGCTGGTATGTCATTTACTTGATATGAGTTATCAAAGCGATACCAACATCGAGTGCGGTATGACCTGGTTTCTTACAAATTTGACACTCCAGGAGGATAATTGTTCATTGGTTTGTGTCTGTCCATGATTGGCAGCATTAGAGCTCGTGGTGGATATGATCTCACACCTTGATACCTCTTGGTTGGCATAAGGTCTGAAACCTTGTCCATAGTTGATCCAGCTGTCTTTATTATTCTGAACTTGTTTCATCATGTTAGGGGAATTCTATTCATTTGATTCCTCCCTGTTTCAGTAAGTATGTTCCATTATCTCTTCTGTTAGTAAATTGTCCTCTACCAGAGTTGTATCCTCCTTGCATATTTTCTCCTTGATTTCTGTAATTGAATTTCTGCAATCCTATTCCAGTCTTCCTCTGTCCATAGTATGCCATGTGAGGATTATACTGACACAGGATATGTTTGCAACCTTGTTTCAAACCTTTCAAGTTGGGATACGACTTCATCATACTTTGGCTGTGGCTTGAGACAGTACATTGTTGTTCTGAATGTTTCATACTCAGGACCTAATCCTTCAAGTATGCCAAACATCCTAGTTATATCATCAACTGGCTTTTTGATGGCATTTAGTTGGTCACAAATGCCTTTAAATTCTTGAAGATAGTCATTTAATGATCTATCTTTTTTTCTGCAGGCTTGCAATTTACCCCTCAGCTCAAATTCTTTGGCAACAGACCTCTGAGTAAACTTATTTATCAGAACTTGCCATACGTCGAATGAGGTTTCCAGCCCAATTATTAGACTGGGAATGTTTTCAAAGACTGCACCACTTATCCAGGAAAAGATCAATTGATCAGTCTTTATCCATTCTAGATGGTCAGGATTCATTTCTTCCCCTATCTCAGTTCGTATCATTTTAGTAGGAGGTAGAGTCTCACCATTAATAAAACCAATCAGGCCTTGACTCTTTAGAAACCTACTGAACTGAGCTTGCCACAACAGAAAATTCTCATCATTCAACTTTATTGTTACGAAATTGGCTATATTCACATGAATAGGAATGGATACTACATGTCGATTTGCCATCCTTATATGTTCAGATATCTTCGAAGACATAGAAGAAACAGAGGTGACAATCCTGTATCCTCGAAGATCAACTATTCCAGAATCAACAAAATACAGAGGTAACAATCCTATATACCTCGAAGATCAACTATTCCAGAATCAACGGAATACAGATGTAACAATCCTGTATGCCTCGAAGATCAATTAATCCAGAATCAACGGAATCTTCATCATTTCTTACTCATATTATCTTCATATGTCTTACACTGAAGTAGATGATAGATCTAATATTCCCAGATCTGCTCTGATACCATGAGAAGAGCCGAAACTAGGTAACATCTGAGAAGAATCAAAACAGGTAACATCACCTGTGAAACTTCTTTATTGATGCTGAATCATTCTGTACAAAGAAAGTCCTCTCAAGTAGATACAATGATGTAGAGAAAGTGTTTGAGAAAAGACTTCAAAGAGAGAAACTAGAGAGGAATTTTCAGTTCAGCATACATCTTCTTCTATCTCAAGAGTTCCCTTATATACTATATCTACTAACAACCTGAGTTTCTTCTTTTAACAGAATTAACAACTACAAAACAAACTATTGGTTGCAGAACACTGGAGCTTGCTACACGTGCAAGGGTCTACTCCTTCTTTTCAGGTTTGAATTCTTTAATCTTGACTTCTTGCAGCTGATAAGCTAATTATCAGTTCTTCAAGTTTGTATTGCTGCTTCGAGTGCCCTGTCTTGATGTCTTGTTTTGCTTTGCTTCAGCTTGCTCTGCTTCAGCTTGCCTTAGTTTTGCTTTGAAATGGGCTAGTGAATCAACCTAGAGGGGGTGAATAGGTTGTTGCGGAATTCTTTTGGAATTTTTTGCGGTGGAATACGTTGATATCAAACATATATTAATAATAAATAAAGCACGTATTCATAAAGTAAATAGAGTAGGGTAAGAGAGAATTGACACAAGGATTATAGTGGTTCGGCTTAGTCCAAGCTTACGTCCACTCTCCACGCTGGCAGCCAATTGGCTGTAATCACTATGTAGCAAACGAGAGCTGTTACAGTATACGGACTAGACTTCTTCAATAGACAGTCTCTCCTACAGCTTCTTGCTGCTTTCGCACTATATCTCACTCTCTTCGATACACAATTTGAACATGAAAGATTTTAGAGAACAAGTGATTTTGGAGATTCTAACATCGAGATTTTTCTACCCAGTCTCTCCTTATTTCCAAGCAACAACAATCCACCTTAAATAGCCTCCATGCCTTCATACCCGTTGGCACTTACCAAAAATTCATCCAATCAACCCGTTGGACTGAATCAATTTAAGTGATCTCCTTGTCGCCGAAAACGTAAGTAGACAGTAGCTCGTCAATCCTGTTTGCCCATACAATCAGGATCTTGAGTTCCCAAAATTAGATTCTTCCAAGAATAAACTTGATCTTCAACGGATAAAATCCGAAGAATAAATCTTCCAAGCTCTCGATCACAGCCAAAGATATTCCATGGTTAAGATTAGGAAATATGAAATCCAATATCTTACTTTCCTTAGCCATAAGAATAACCTGTGGCTAGCCTGTAAAAATTGCGAACTGTTTTCAGACTTAGATTTGGGTCTTGAAGGTCGTCGATCAAACCGAGTCTTGAAGGTCTTCGCACCGAAACCGTGTCTTGACTAACTTCGACGGAAAAACTTCGACGGTAACTTCGAGTCGACTATCTTTGAAAACCTTTTAGACTTTGAAAACTTGGACGAAACGACGGAGTCTTGGAGTCCTTAGACCGTCTTGTTGAGGCTGTTTTGTCAACTTCAAAACTCCAAGGGATTTTTCTTCAACATGCTTGAGCTTGCTCTGCTTCAGCTTGAACTTCCTGTTTACTGCTTTGTTTTATATCTTCAATATAAGGGACAGACGAGTCGAGGCCGGAAGCGGAGCCAGAGGGGCGGCGCGGTGGTTCGCTGGTCGAAAAGAGGGAGGGCAGAGAGAGGGGAGGTCGCACGCCGGGGAGAGAGAGGGGGAGGTCGCATACCGGTTGGTCGGAAAGAGGAAGGGCAGAGAGAGAGAGGGTGGTCGTACGCCGGTCGGTTGCTCACGGTTGTCTCGCCGGTATCCTCCTGGTTCGTCGGTTGCTCGTGGTGATTCGCCGGTCGGAAAAAGCGAGCGCAGAGAGAGAGGGAGTTCGTCGGGGAGAGAGAGCGAGGGTAGAGAGAGAGGCGCAGAGAAGAACCCGGCGACAGAAAACCCTCTCTCCAGAAGCTACAGTGTGAATGATTAACCACGTCCTAGAGATTTATGTAGTGTTCAAAAAGATAAAATGGGTCAACATTTCCTCCGATTTGTATTTATAGCTCAAGGGTGTCCTTAGTCGCCAACACAATACCAAAATCATTGTAATCAAATTTGAATAAGTTATTTATTAACATCTACCATTTTCATCTAATTATACAAGTGTAGGAAAATATTGAGTTTGCATTTGGATACAATGGAAATGATTTATAAGATTTTGACAATTTCCCCTACTTATACCATTGGATCTTTTTGTTTGGAAATAATTTTGACAATCACGCAAATTAAAACTCAAGTTTTTGCTTCTTCCGGCTTTATTTGCTAAAAGTTTATATGACGTAGTCCCTCCAATGTCAGCTTTAATCATGTCAACTAAAATAGTCTTTCAAGTATCATATTTTAATCCTCCATATTGAATCAAGTACTTTTGATCTTTTCGGACAAATGGATGACTATACTTAGAAATATACTCTATGACTTCATAGATACTATTTTCAACCTTAAATTTGATATGAACAAAACAGCCACATCTAACTTCATATCTCTCATGTTTATTTTATTCACTACAGGAACTGTCAGAATGCCCCTCACAATTATATAAAAAAGTTCGTTAGATTAATTCTCTGTTACTATCTCTAAACATATTACTCTTCCTCACTCTAAATCTTCTATTGATTACATAGGTCATATATTTATGTTATGCTTCAAGTTCATTTGAAAACACCATTCCTATTGCAAATTCAAAATCTTTTTCCATATCACTTATTACATGTGAAAGATGAAAAGTTTCATGCTACAATTAAAATAACAAAAAATAAAAAACATAATGCTTTTACAAGCTTAATAAAATCTTATACGTTACTTAAGAAAGCAAAATATGTTTCACATAGTATGAGCGAAGAATTCATTGTGATTTTGCTATTTGATAAATATATACATGTAAAATCGCACCCAAATTGTATCGAATTTGGAGTGAAATGACACCAAAATAATCCCAACAAGCAAGCTTCGAAGTTAAGTCTTGTGAATTTAAGCAATTTTGGCCAAAACAACAATCTAACCTAATTATATAAACAACATAAAGTAGATTAAATTCATCTTCAAAGTATTGTTTCAAGTGTAAGTATTGTTTGTTATTCAACTAATCATTTGGAGATCCTAAAAATGTATATTAGGTCCTCCATATTTGACAAAATTATGCATGCTTAATGTCATATATAACTAGTGACTCTCGAATCGAACCGTATGATCATATTCACTCCTACAAGATAAAAAAATTGAAGACAAGCATTTATCCACTAATTGCAAGTAAATCCACTCACTCGCTACTCAATTAATTGATCTAATTCAACGAAATATATTGAGCTTATTTATCAATCATAACGCATAAAAACAATGAGGTTTCATTCTAATTCATAGTTGACGTCATTTTTTGCAATATAAACCATGTTTTAGTATAGACAAGCAAACAACTTGGTTCTTCATCTTTACTAATTGGTAACTTGCTCGAAGACTGAAGAGAACCTACATTTAACAATATTCACAAGTATAAAATTATAAAACTTGTTCCAAGGAGAAGTTGTTCTCATCTCCCATGAAACCATTTAATTTTACTTAAATGATGTTTTTCAAAGATTTAGAGATATTAAGCTTTTTGCAGATTTAATGTTCTTTGGCATTTTGATGAATAGCCCATTTTCTTCTTATGGCAAAGAAGGTAATACCCCATCTACCGGCCAGGGCAAGGCTAACCTCACGCTATCTAGGTGAGGTCAAGTCTCATCGGTGGCCTGACAAAGCTCACCTAGCCACTGTTGAGTCTCCAACAAGCTCGCCGGACCTCGCCTAGCAGGTTGCCAACCACCGCCACAGTCGACAATTGGCTACAAAGAAGGAAGAAGAATAAGAGAAAAACAAAAATAAAAAAGAGAAAAATATCGTAAAAAGTATTAAAAATTGAAAGAAATTAAAAATATATATAATAATTTTACCAAATGCAATAGAAATTTTAAATAGTTATCAAGCACGTTCTTTTATTCAAAAATCATTCTCGAAAATAGAACTATAAAAATCATTCATGATAAAAAATTCTTTTCGAGAACAAAATCGTTACTAAATGCATCTTTAGTATCTAAAGAAGACAAAATTGTAAATTGAATATATATATATATATATATATATATATATATATATGTTAGTCTATTACCCACACGTAAAACAATATTATCTGAAGTAGACCTCTAATCAAGTGTACTTTGCGTCGATTTACGTGTTGAGCATATACTATGTTCAAGGGTTTTGCAGTGTCTCATATGGACTCGGAATCTAATTCTTGAACTCGTTAATTGGGTTGCTTTCGCTAAAGGTTGATCCGAGATTCAAAATCCAGGACAGGGCTTTGTTGTGACGAAAAGGATCAGGTTGATTTAAAGCCTTTCATTCGCCACCTTCCTAAATTCAAGTCCCAGTAGTCTGAAATTCCGCTGTTATGGCTTACGAAAATCATTTGCTTAGTTCTCCAGAGATTAGATTCTTTTCTGCACTTCACTGGTGCTGAGAGTGATACTAGTTTTGTAGGTTATGACTTTGTGTATGGATTGTCTTTTTGTATTTCATCATCATCGTACATATGAGCGACTGTGATTTCATATTCATCCTTTGTAAGGGATTGTTTTGGGGATTAAGGAGCAAGATCAAATATTTGTGATTGTTAGGTAATCAAATTGGCTATTGCATTCAGCAGATAATTGTAAAGTCTCATTGCTTACCATTTACCACTATGCATTGTCAAACAACACATTAGCCACATGTACTTAACTGGGGAAAAGTGCCCAAAAAGTCATAAATCTTTTGTCTTTGTGTTGATTTAATCCTAAACTTTTTTTGGTGCCGATTTAGTCTTAAATCTTTTTACGTTGTGCCAATTTAGTCATTTCCGGCCAATTTTGATCAGATTTTGCTAACTAGACACTGATTGGCTGACGTGGCCTGATCAGTGTTGACGTGAATAACTCTTAATAATATTTTAATATTTTTGAATTTTTGAATTTTTTCTCTTCTTCATTATTTTATTTATTTATTTTTCTTTCCTCTTTCTTTCTCTCGCCGGTCACCGAACCTCGGCGACCGACCAAAGGCAACGGCCGACGAGGTCGAGGTCAACCTCGCTGGCCACCTCGCCGGTGGCCGTGCCGGTGAGGAGTGACCTCGCCAAATCCAACGAGGGTGAGCCCCACTAGCTCGATGCAAGGCCAGCTCTCCCCACTTCGTTCCCCGATCCCAATCTAGCCCTAGAAATTTCCTCCCTCCGCTCGTCGTCGTCGACGTCTATAGGGTTTGACGGGAGCTCAAGGGTGTCCTTAGTCGCGTGGCTCCAGTCCAGGGTGGGTAGGCATATATGCATTTCTCATGCATATATGCCTCATCATATGTACTCTCTACAAATCAGCATTTCTCATGCATATATGTACACCACACAAATCAGTAAACGCTAATGCCAATATTTCTCATTTAGAGATGACTCAATAATAATGGAGTTATATAATTAAAAAAAAATGTGACTGAAAAACAAGTAATGTATATAATTAGCATCATGTGAGCACTGTGTAGCTTGACGTACAAATATACATCCAGAAAGTCACACGTATAATCATATAATCACCTTTGGGCAGAATACATGGCATACAATTGTACACTCCCCACATGATAGTGGTTATGAGAATATATTCCAATCTTTGTGAATTTATCACCTTTGGGCATATAAACTACTAGGATCAATTACTCCTCCACCACACCATCATGTATCTCTTCATAAACTAATACACAATCACCTCCTTTGGAAGTATGACTACACATTTGACCAGGAGACATCACAATCAATATACGAGACCGATATTTTTCAAACACAATCAAATGTGTCACTTTGGCAGTCACAACTCAATTAAATCTTTGAAACTCTCTCATACCATGGGTATAAACTTTACTTCTCATATATATATATATATATATATATATATATATATATATCATATACATGTGATTTTAACTTTAGTGATAAGGACAATAAATCACTAAAATCACATATTATGCTAATTACATTACTTTATTCATTAATAATAGCGTTATTAATTAATAAAAATTAAACTTTATATATTATCAATGAATCACACTTTTATAACATTTATGTGCAACATGCTCGTAACCCAACACCTATATTTCCAAAATCATAGAAAAAATACAAGAAAAATACACAAAAATACACTCAAAATACACGTATTTAGGGTTTTGTATGTATTTTCACATCCATAAAATCATTAAACATATAAAATAAATACATCACAAGATAGAGGATGATCATACAAACCTAACGCCGCCAACCATGCGCGATCCAACCCTCCACGCGCCCGCACGTGCCGCCTAAGTGGGTGGCGCGTGGAGCTCACGAGCAAACGAAATTGACCGGTCAAAACCAGTCCGACCGATAGCAGTCCGACCGGCCCTGACTCGACCACCTGGTTCGACCGACCAGTTCCATCGTTGACCGAATCAGGTCGGGTCGGGTCAATAGTCAACGGGTCGGGTCAAGGTCAATGGTCGAGTCGGGTGGGGTTGGGTCCGGATTGCTGACATCACTGTGACGTCAGCATCCGCGCATGCGAGCAGCGCCCCGTGCATGGCTACACATGAGGGCACATGACCGCGCATGGGGCGCGTCTCCAATGCCCTGGCGACGCGTGGCTGCACGTGGGGGCGCGTGAGGCCTCCCCCAGTGACGCGCCGCCCACGGTCTTGCTCATCTTGACAAGCCCAGTCCAAATTTGTGATTTAATTTTATTTTTATTGAACGAAAAATCACGAAATTCACAAAATTAGGGCAAAAATTCTATGCGTTCGAGTTATGGGATTATGGTTGATTTGATATCACATTTTGGATGCAAAATGCGCAGCCCAAGATCTCCATAACCAGAAAAATAATGCAACAATTGAGTAGAAAGATTAACGCACCTAATTTGGAATCCATTCTTATTGAAGCGGAAACGGAAAACCGATATTCCACGCACAAGTCTTTCTCCTCTATTGCTCTCTGTATCACTGACTCAATGAGACAGCCTCCTCACCTTTAACGCTAGATTAACACTCCTTATGTGAGGATAAATGTGAGAATTGATTAGGGTTAAAGGAGAAACTTGAGTATTATTTATAGAGTTTCCAACCAGATCCTCTCGCTACAAGACAGGCTCAACTCGGCCCACATTAGCCAGCCCCATATCAGACTAATTAAGAAATCTTCTATCTCACCTTAGATCAACTCCGTAAAAACGATAATCGTAAAACGATAAATTACAATATCAATTAATTTAGTTCACAGTAGGAAAACTCTTACGGTAAACTAACTTTTTTCTTTACTCTCTCCCTCCATCTTGACGTTCCGATTTTCTAATTCGTTTTATATTCCTAATGCAACACATGCTTGCCCTCCAGCTTGGCATTTCGGCCCGCACGTAAGCAATTTGAGCAAATCATAACTTGACACGTGTGTTGCCACATCTAACTCATCATTCCAGCCAACCAAAATAACAAAAGGGACTAACCGTGGACTATTTAAAAAAAAAAAAATAGAGGCCGTTATGCAGAAAAGCAAAATAGACGGTGGCATTTTCGAAAATGTAATGCAGAGAAGTCTTCAAATGAAGGAAACAAAACTACTTCTCATGGTTCATCTTTCTCTCCAAATTCGTTTGGTAAGCACATATATTTGGGAAGTCCTTTAGCAAAACCAATTTAAGTTTTTAATTTTATTTTTTTTAAATTGAAAACAAAAATAATGACTTTTTTTTATTTGCATTGAGATGTATATATAAAAGAGATATATTAACAAATTCATAAATTAAAAATACATCAAAGTGGACTTTTTCTCAAATAAAAAGAAAGAGTTATTTCATTATAATAAACATGATTACATATACATTGAAGAAAGAAATAGGTTTATATTGAAAATTACAAACATCCTTAAGTATTTACTAAACTCATTGCTATTTGATCATGTAAACGCGCCATATCATAAGATAAATTGTCATTTGAAGTACCGGCCCCCTCATTTGTATCATCAAGGTCAACTGAGTATCCATAATTAGGATCCAAATCTGCTCTTGCAAAATGTCTATCATTGGCGGCGTTTCGTCAGTATATAATTATGCAAAGTCATTGCTGCTATAACAATTTTTACTTGGTTCTCAAATGGAAAATTTGGCATATGCTTTAGAATTTCCCACTTCTTCTTCAAGACACCAAAAGCTCACTCAATTTCCAATCGCAACGAGGAATGAGCATG
The DNA here is from genome assembly GCA_014182555.1 of Eucalyptus erythrocorys. NCBI lineage: Eukaryota > Viridiplantae > Streptophyta > Magnoliopsida > Myrtales > Myrtaceae > Eucalyptus > Eucalyptus erythrocorys. Next base: position 4,983,886 of record CM024605.1, on the reverse strand, counting down.
ATTGAATACCTCTCGATAGCCTGTAGGGGCTGTACCTTGTTGAAATTCTGGCAAATGATATACGGTCCCAAATAACCCGTCGAATTTGAATATCCAGCATCTACTAAATGATATTTACCTGCACAAATATAATATAAATTTAATCAACATAGATTACATTAATACACATTAATGTACAAAAACCATTAATTAACAAATCTAGAGGAGGATGAGGAAATTGCACATCACGTCTCCCTAAAGCTTCATAGAAAATACGAGTATCATGGGCTTGGCCCTCCCAACCAGCCCAAACATAAGTGAATTCTATATTAAAATTACACACCGCTAAGATATTTTGAGTCGGTGTACCTTTTCGATCAATAAAACGAATTTGATCTTGTACAGGTATCATCGCTGGGATATGAGTCCCATTAATAGCTCCAATACAACCCTAAAACAAAAATGCAAATATAATTGTATAATCAAAATTTGCTTTTAATTCATTTTTCATATTGTATAATAAAAACATACCTTAAAATATGGAAAAAAATCTTCGATTATTTTTTATCTTCTCTGGAACATCCCTAAATTGCCAATCAGCTGGTTGGATCAAATCTTTTCCCATTTCACATAATTTATCTAATACTAAGCTAAAGCATCTGCTTATGATTTCCCCAAAACGTTGAAAACGCTCATGTGTTAACTTTTTACCTATACCATGTCCTAAAATTGACACGCGGACCCTGGAGTGCCAAAAGTTGGCGGGAATGGACACTTAAGTGCCAAAGTTACGAAAGGTACACTTAAGTGCCAAAATCGGAGCAAAATGGATCACTTGAGTGCCAATCCGGCGAAAATCCGGCCAAAACACTGACGTGACAATTTTCCGGTGAGACAAAAACAAAACGGCGTCGTTTTAATGTTGATGTGGAAAAAAATAATATAAAAATTAATTAAATTAAATTTAAAATTAAATTTATTTTAAACATTTAAAAACAATTTTTAATATTAAAATTTTAAAATTTAAAAAAAAAAATTTAAAAAAAAGGGGGGGCTTGGATACGGCCGAGGGCCGAGGCCGGCGACCCCGCCGACCCTTCCCCGGCCAGGGCGCCGCCGCCGGGCGGGCCGAGGGCTCGACCCTCGGCCGTATCCAACCCCCCTCCTTTTTTTTTTTTTTAGTTTAAATTTAATTTTCTTGAATTTTTTAATATTAATATTAATATTTTAAAATATTTTAAGTAAATTTAGTTTTAAATTAAATTTAATTAATTTTTACATTAATTTATTGCCACGTCAACGCAAAAACGGCGTCGTTTTTGCACTATTTGGCCACATCAGCACGCAAAACGGCGTCGTTTTGCACTTATTTCGCCGAAAATTGTCCACGTCAGCACTTTAGCCGGATTTTGGCCGGAGTGGCACTTAAGTGTCCCATTTCTTTTTTAATGTGGCACTTAAGTGTACCTTTCGTAACTTTTGGCACTTAAGTGTCCCTTCGTGCCAACTTTTGGCACTTGAAGCGTTCTTCGCCCTAAAATTTGAAGAAATATTCCAAGCATTTCTGTAACATTAACATTCCTAGTTCCTTTAAGACCATAACGTTTTACTAAATCATGCATTAAATTATTAAATACAATTTTATCCATTCTAAACATTTCATAACACCTTATCGGATTAGCATCTTCGTCCATCAACTCTCCTACCCATGCATTTCATGTATATGATGATGTCCTACAAGGTCTTTTGTTATTGTATATTGCCTGATAAGCGATTGTGGCTTGAGTAATTTCCACAAGTTGCCAATATTCCTCGTCCTCTTTTTCATGAAATTCTCTTTCAGAGAGCCGTCCATATCTGTTTAAAATAACAAAACAATAAGAAAAGTGATAGGTAATCATCAATCAATGAAACAATTATCATCCATAATATATATGCAAACTCCATCCAATCAAAAGAACACAAACTAAAAACACAAGACTAAAAACATAATTAAAAAGAGAGTTCACAAGTAGTGCAAATCACAAATCCAAAATAAGTTTCACATTACTACATAGATTAATATGAAAAGCTCAAACAAGTAACTAGCATCCTAGCGACGACTATTATACTCCTCCAACTTATACTTCAGCCACTCGACTTTCTCTTCATCTCCATCTAAATTCATAAAAATTTGCCTATTGTCTTTCTTTTCAAAAAGATGAGAAAGTGCAAAGAAGAACAATTTTCTATCTTCCTTAATCTCAGGAATGGCTTTCAATGTTTGCATAATTTCTTTGTAAGGGTCAAATTCCCTTGCAACCGATGTTGCATTACTCTTACTTTCAACCGCTGAACAAAGTCCGTCGATTTACAATGCTAATTTAGCAGGTCCGGTCAATTTTTTTTCACTCTCTTTCCTCGAGCTTCCTTCGTGGAACTTTGTACCGTTCTTTTGTTGCTCTTACTTTGACTTGGTTGGGCATTTGTTTCACCTACATCACACCCTAAAGTATCATCAGTAGATCCTGCACAATCACCAATATCAACTTGTGTGGCCTCAAGATTCTCAGTAGCTTGTGTGGCCTCAAGACTCTTAGTATTGCATAAACCTTGTGCAGGATTCCAGGTAACACTTCCAATGGCAACCGTACCCTGGAACATTCTGTCCAACAAAACTTCCATATCCGGATGTATGTCTTTCGTTCAAAAGACTTTAAGCTTAGGATTGGCCTGTTATAATAAGATATTTTCATGAGTTATATCACAAAAGATGAACTTATAAAAAAAAATGTGGCAAAAAAAAGATAAACACTTGAATCTTTCTCTCCCACCATTCATCACTCGCATCAATGGTTTTCTTCCTTGGATCCCATCCCAGTCCTGTTTCCTTTTGAACCAATTGCTTCCATCTTTTCCATTCTTCCTTTAGATTATCCCACTTACTCTTCATTTGATTTTTATCGTATTTTTTGCCCCTTAGCTCCTCAAACTTGGTAATTATAGCTATCCATCCGTCTCTTTTGTTGCTCGCAGGACGATTGCATTTTTCAATTTGTTCAATGCACAATCGACAAAACGTTTCTACATCTTCCAGGCTCCAATATGCCTTATCTTTTGATGAACTCGACATCTTCCAATAAAATAAACATGAACACATTTGAAAAATGAAAACAAATGAGATTAACTATGACCTAATTCCCTATAGATGAATGAACACGTATGTATATAGATAGAACTATGCATAGCACAAAAAAATACAGAATTTGGCCATGATGTTTGTTGTGTCTCTCAGCATAAGCCTAGATATTTAATATGCATTTGTGCTTAAAGTACATTTGGAACAGGCAGCTCTTCAAGCTTACACTATATTTCGAGGTGCTTGGTCAACGACTTCTTTTAATTCAATTGGCATCGTCCTTTATGTTTTCTTTGCAAATAATGATTTTCTGGCTTGTATTTGATGTAATCAATGAACGATATAGCCATAGAAAATGCACCTTAAAGGAAAAAGAGAGGGAAGAGAAGGTAAATCTATTGCTGGTGTAATGGTTATTCAGTCTGCTACTGAATTTGAAGAAAATGATTGCTGGAGTAACACAATAAAAGGTGAGTAGATTTAAAACGCCAAAGACTGCTATCTTATTTGTCAAAGAAAAAGAGAGTATAAGATATCTATTGCCATCCATTGTTTGGGCTTTATATTCCAGTCAAAGTGATGATATAGCAAAACAAAACCGGACACTGAGACACGTGAATATTCCTGACACTCATATATATGTCAGATGCCCAAATTTTCTTGAGATGGTTACTTCAAGAGATATGCTTTATCCTTAGTTGGACCAAAAAGATAGGGGAAGATTTAAACCAGTGAGGCACTTTCATTAGATCTATTTACATCATCAGCATGTTCCTCCCATTAGAATTTCATTACACCATTCTTCATGACAAACTTAACCAGATTAACCTTGGAGTAAAAAAAAAGAACGAAATCAACACACCTACACTCATGCACAAGTGCCTACACATACATATATGAGCACAAGCTGGTGCACCGTTCATTCCACATATTCAAGACATTTGTTTAGTCACATTCAAAGCTGCCAGTCCTACCAAACCGTCCGTTAACCACAAACCAAAGCAGCTCAGTCATAAGCTATATGTCAAAGCTAAAACGATCCCATAGCGCACTATCTCAATCAATGGGGTGCGTCAACACAGCATAACACAGGTCAGCCATCCTCTTGCCACAAGCGAAAACCAACAAAGCAGCATTTCCCAGCCAAACACTACAAATATGGACCTTTTGCCATCATTTGTGTCCTTCAAATTAATTTTCTCCTATCTTCAAAAAGTTAAAAACAAGCACCTTTTCTTTTATTAAAAATAAATAAATAAATAAATAGGCCATCTCTTTTACATGGGAAACAAACGAGTTATGAAATACTTACGAGACTGCGCCACATTACAAACAGGCAAATCAAATATCACATTAGCAAAGCATAATTTCATCAAAGCAAATTTGAAGGGTCTTTACTAGCTTCGATCATAAAGTACTCTGAGGAGTTCTATTTTATATTTATAAGGAAAGACGTTGGTTTATAAATAAATAACAAAGTAAAAATTGAAGACAAATCTTAAAAACTTATCATTTATGTGCACCTAAGTTTTAAAACTTCATCTCGTCCATTTAAGTCCTCAAACCTAAAACTTCAATACACCTTAAATCCTTCCATACGAACGGGAGGACTTTATTAGATGAAAAGTTACGACTCTAAGGATTTAGATGCCCAAAAAGGGAAGTTTCATAATATATTTTCATGCTATTATTCAACAAAAAGTATTGCCAGAAGTGAAGGTTCTATTTCTCTATTTATTTAGATAAGTCGGGTGAAGGTTGTCATTTTACTGAAGTCAACAAAAAGTCCTACAAAATGGCAAAGCTTTAAAATGACCAGGGCCGCTCGAGAGCAAGTCTTCTAGAAGCCTATTGACCACGTGTCTTCATTCATCCATTCATACCCGACCATGGGACGCATTTACCGTCTAATGCTGCAGATAAAGCATCGAGGATCCAAAGGTTCGATGTCGGCATATGCTAATTTCACCTTTTGACGATACGTTTATCTCACACGACAAGCTTTGAATCCGGGCAAAATTTCAGTTGAGCAGTTCTACCAAGAGCAGCATCATGAACATGACAAAGGGGTCTTTGTTAATAACCTCACGCGGCAACCTCATTTGCTTTCAGATTCGCACCAAACTCCACCCAAACCATCCCCCAAGCACAACATAAAGGCAAGCAAAAACTAATAAAGCAACATCCCCCACCAAACACTACAAAACCTCACGCGGCAACCTCAATTGCGTTCAGATTCACATCAAACTCCACACAAACCATCACGAAGCACACGAGACAAGCAAAAACTAATAAAGCATCATCCCCAGCCAAACACTACAAAAACTCGCGCGGCAAGCTCAACTGCCTTCGGATTCGCACCAAACTTCACATCCAAATCATCCCCCACGCAGCACACGAAGGCAAGCAAAAACTATATTACTATATTCCATATTAACAATCACAACTGAAAAAGCATAATAAGAAGGAATCGAATCAAAAGAACCTGGATTTAGGGTGAGACGAGCAAGTACGTCAACTTGATGTAGCGAAGAAAGTAGACACCAAGAGAGCGACACCAAAGGCGCAATGTAGCGAAACTAAAAGCGTATTCCACAGACCAGCGACACGAAAGGCCCAGCGCAGCGAAATCAAAGGCGTATTCCACAGAGCAGCGACACCAAAGGCACGGCGCAGCGAAACCAGAAGAGTAGCGACACCAAAGGCGCAACGAAACCAGAGGCGCCGCGAAACTAGAGGCGTATTCCACAGGAGTAACGAGAAGATGGCTTTCGGGTTGTATGGGGAGCTCGGTTTGATGATGATTCTTGGTGCGTGCTCGTGGATTTGAGAAAGAAGAAGAAGAAGAAGACAAGAATTGCAGGTGGGTGAGGCTAGTGGATTTGAGAGAGAAGAAGAAAACGGTAACTTGCGGCTGCGTGAGGAAGGGAAGAGGAAAGCGTGAGTAGATCTAGGGTTTTTTGCTCAAGGGTTAAACTTGGAATTTCGTTAAGTTATAAGGGCAATAATGGCAATCAAACAAAATTCATTAACTCTCTCAGCCAGCTTACCGAGAATGTTGAAATGCCCATGATAGAAACTTGACCATGCACCTTATTCAAATTTTTCAGGCGACTCTCACCAGCCCTTCATCAGCTGCCGTTGCACGAAGAAGATGAACAATTACACGAAGGGACAAAATCAGAACACTAATGAATTGTTAAGGGTAGTTTTGGAAGAACAAAATCTAGTATCGGCATTTGACCAAATGTTAAAAGCTCAATGCTAGTCCTTTGGCTTTCAGCTTTTCCAAAGCTACTATTTGACTGAAAGCCCATTGAGAAAACTTGCCAAACACGATAGCATTTTCTCAAACTCGAAAGCCCCTTGGGAAAATTGAACCAAACACACCTTATTTTTTTGTACTTTTTAAACTATCAAAAGACTAGTTCTCTACACTTTACAAGCTTAAAAGCGAAAAAAAAAAAAAAAAAAACGACGACAACAACAACAAACACATAATCGCCAAATCTAACCTACAAAAGCGCATTAAACACATCATCGCCAGCCCTTACCTAGTTGACAAACTTTCTAAGCGAAACAATTGAATCTCAAGGAAATGAAGGACATAAATTTTAACATAAGAATCAAACTCAGCTTAAACATTTATGGGTGACCGTAAATCACAGATGAAGAAGATGAAGAAGAGAAAATTACCAGATATAACCACAGCTTCAGCTTCAGGAATAATCGCGTCTTCACAATGGCGCGTAAAAACATTCCCCATGAGTGACTTGTTTTGTGAGAGAAATGCGATGCCAAATGCTAAGGGGCGAGACAAGAGAGTTTTATAAGAAGTGAATGGAAAAAATTGTGCTGGCCAGGAGAGTTTTAAAAGAAGACAAGTGCGGCATCCTTTGGGGGCTTTTCATGAGAAAGAAGCCGCGTCACTTACAAAATTTTCCTGACTCCGTATAAAACATTTAAACGTTTTATACGAAGTCAAACGTTTTATACGAAGTCAGCCGCTACAAAACATTCCCCGACTTCGTATGAAACGTTCTATAAGAAGCCACATAACTATTTATAAAGCTCTCATGACCAGCACTTTTTCTTCCGAAAATGCTCTTTTTGGAAGCCCTTTTGCCTCAGTTCTTATAAAACTCTCCTGTCTTCCCCTTAGCTGCACAGGCACTGCTCCTGCCGAAATGCCCTTCTCGGAAGCACTTTCGCTTTCATTGACTTCCTATAAAAGTCTCCTGCCTTGCCCTTATAGAGGAAGCCACGTCACTTCTTACAAAACTCTTCCGACTTCGTATAAAACGTTTAATAAGAAGCCATATCACTATTCATAAAGCTCTTAGGACCAGTACTTCTTTTTTTTTTTTTTTTTTTTTTTTTTTCCGAAAATGCCCTTTTACTTTTACCTCAGCTCTTATAAGACTCCCCCCTTTCCAACCTTAGCTGCATAAGCACTTTTCCTTCCGAAAATGCCCTTTTCAGAAGCACCTTCATGTCCATTCACTTCTTATAAAAGTCTCCCGTCTTGCCCTTTAGCGCTTGGTATTGCAATTTTTTCGGAAAAATTATCCAAAAAGTCATAAATCTATTGCATTTTTACCAATTCAATCCTAAATCTTTTAATTTTGTCAATTCAGTTCTAAACTTTTCCACTTCTTGCCAATTCAGTCTATCCAGTAAATTTTGGTCGAAAAATGCTGACGTGGATGCCAATAGTTCCACGTAGGACCGCCGGCGCTGACATGGACAATTTTTAATAATATTTTAATATTTTTTTGAATTTTTTTTTTTTTTTTTTTTTTTTTGGCTTTCTTGGCACTTTCCAGTGGCTGGCCACAGCTAGCCGGCTGGCCTCGCCTGCCACAAACGAAGCCCGGTCAGGCGAGGAGGAGCCTCGGCAAGGGGAGCCATTGACAGAGTACATAGCTTCATACAAAATTAAGATGTACACCATTGACAGGAGTACTCCTGGTTATGTTACTCAGAAGAGTTTTTCAAAGCACTGACTTCTTTGTGATGTTTCCACTTTTATCCAACAATGGGGATGTTTGATGTTAGCTAAGTCCTGGAAAGGTGGGATCATGAAAGTCGTCATGGTGATAGAAGAGGGCGGGCAGGCAATATAAGCGGAGTTGAAGTTCTCGATGGCCGCGGTTCGACGGGTGAGCTTGGTTGGGCACCGGTTATTTAGTAAATTTAAGTTCTTGCTTTCCATATTAATCCAATTTATTTAACTGTTGTAGATCCATTAAGAAGCTTCGAAAAGTATAGCTGGAAGAGTTATGGAAGTGGCCAAGAATAGTTCCTCTCTCTAGAAGGAGTTCCATGCAAGATGGAGCTTCTAGGAAAACCGGAACAGGAGGTAAAGATTGACCCGCAATAGTGATCTCAACGCTTCTCTCTGCTCAACCCGTGCTCTCGAACCGCGAAGCTACCATTCCACCCGGAGTACATACTTCCTCTGCTGCCAAGACAGCTCTCCTGGCCCATTCTCAACCCTCTTTCGCCGTCTGTGGACCTGTCGCCCAGCTTCGTCGGTGCGGCTTCTCCCTTCAATGGCTCTCTGTAGTGGAAAGGAGCTTGCTTCTTCAAGAACACAGCTTGGATGAAGTTCCACAACAAGACTGGGAATGAGTTCGGCGGAGGCACGCTTCACATCAAGGTTCGTTCTTTAGTTTTATCGCATTGCTTTGACTTGGTCTCTGTTTGGTTTTGAGTGCGATTCTGGTAGATTTTGGGGGAGGGGGATTGCGCCTATGGTCACTGGCCGCGAGCTTTTGAGGTTTGTTGGTAGACTACTATGTTAGGTTTCGTACGGTAGAATAAAATGGAATCAGGATATGACGGAAAAGGAATGGATTGGAGTGAATTTTTGTTTGGTGAATTGTGGGGAATGGGAATGGAATGGAAATCCTTGTGTTTGAGTGCGATTCTCTAAGATTTTGGGAGGTTTGAGCTTGTGGTGGTTTGTTAACGTGGAGAGATGGTCACTATTCACGAGCTTTTAAGGTTTTCTGGTCGACTATTAGTGGTTTATTCAATTCGTTGTAGTTTGATTTTGTGATAATTTTGAGATAGGTGAGGTTGTAGCAGTTTGTTGATGTGGTCTAACAGCCATCGTTGCTTTTTGCAGTTTCAGAATACTTCTCGGGAGGGAAAAATGTCAGAAATGTTATCAACCTTTTGCATTTATGCCAATTTAGTTCTAAATCTTTTATTGGTATCAATTTAGTCTTTGAACTTTATATTTAGTGTTAATTTAGTCATAAACCTTTTAATCCATAGTTAATTCAATCATTCCAACTAATTTTGGTCGGATATCACTGATGTGGATGCTAATCAGCTGACGTGGTATGGTCGATCTTGACATAGACAATTTTTAATAATATTTAAATATTTTCTGAATTATTTATTAACTTTTTCTTTTCTTTTCTTTTTTCCCTGTTGTTTTTTGTTTTTGTTTTTTTTTTTTCGTCCCCTCCTCTTTCCTCTAACTAGTCGCCAAGTCGACGACCAACCAAAGGCGAGGGCTAACGACAGCCATTGGCAAGGCTCGATTGAGCCCTCGCCAGCAGCGAGGGCGGCCTCACATTGGGCGGGTGAGGCTCACCCTCGCCAAATCTAGCAAGGGTCAGGCCTCATCAGCCATGGACTAGGTTGAGCCTTGCCTAGCCACTAGTGATGGCTCAAGCCCTCGCAAGAGTGACCTTGCGGCTTTCGATGAGGGCTCAAGCCTCGCCAAGGGCTAGGCGAGGCCGACCTTGTCGAATTTTGCGAGGTTAGGCCTTGTGCTGCCTCGCCCGCTCAACGTGAGGCCACCTTTGCCGTCGCTTGCAAGGGCTCAAGCCTCGCTAGTGGCTGATGAGGTCAAGGTTGGTCGGCAATCGGCTAGAGGAAGGAGGAGGGGAATAAAAATAAGAGAAAAAGAAAGAGGAAAGAAAATAAATAAATAAATAAAATATTATTAAATGTTGTCCATGTTAAATACATTATGCCACGTTAGATGGCTAGCATCTACGTCAGTAATATCTTGTTAAAATTGGCCGAAATGACTGAATTGACACTAGATCAAAAGGTTTAGGACTAAATTGGCATCAAGTCAAAAGATTTAGGATTGAATTGGCACCTATAAAAAGTTTAAGATTAAATTGGCACAAATGCAAAAGTTTTGGGACTCTTTTGACACTTTTCCCCTTCTTGCTAACTTTGGTGCTTAGTTTGAGCTTTTTGTCTTGGTTCATTTGAGGTTGATATTTCTAATGGATTCAAGGTACTGAGCTGGATAGAATTTCTATCTATTTCCATCCACTTAAGACCAAACCAACGGTTTGATTCTCGAGTGGGTCTATGAAATTAACAGACAGTTTTCGGTTCTAATTTTTCAGATTTAATCATTACTGGGAGATTCCTGGTTTGAGGGTGGGTCCAAGGTTTGAACCACCCATCCTGGACCAATCTCCTATAATGCGCTAGATTCACTTTTGATGAGATGCTAATCGCCAAACACCATTTTTCAGCTCATATATGAACGCGTTTTTATTAAAAAATCAAAATGATTTGCGATTACTTGAGGCTAATTCATTTGATAGTCAATTTTTACCATTAACTTTGTGATTTTCATTTGCATAATACCACGAACTTGAATCCTGTGCTTTGATCGCATAACCATGTACATAAAGAAATAAACAGATATTAAAAGAGATTTCACTCATAAGTTAGCGGCAGAAAATCAAGACATCACACTTCCCGGAATATGGGTGGCCTTCACCTAAGCCAGCTGCTTACAAGGATCCAAATATGACAAGGAAAATGAAATGAGAAGGGTTGCACAACAAAGCATCATCTCTTAACTAGTCCTTGGAGATGACTTATTTCCAGTACTCAATAAAACATGCGAATTGTTAAAAAATACACAATATGACGTCCCTTTCGGCAACAAAGTACAGCCGCACGGAAAAAGTCAATTTATATGGCAAGGCAACTTTAAGTTGAGTTTGCAGGAAAGCATGCTCGAGCTGCAGGGCTTTCTTCAAGAGCAGAGTCACAGGAAATCCTTTCCCTTGGCGGACAATTCTGCAAAAGGCCACTATTAGAGCTAGATGACTATAGACAAAAAAGCTACATCTTTGTAAGGACTTTAAAGAAGTAAAGCAAATTATGTATCAATTAATTCATAACCTATAGCATTTGGAGAATCTGTGCTCTCCTAGAAATTAGATAGTGTTTCCCCTTTTCGGAGATAAGGTTGAAGAATAGCTTGAGCATTGGGATGATCCCACATCAGCGTCTTCCATTTTTCCTCATCTTCCATGTAAATATATGGAAGGTCTTCAATATCATGTAATCGTAGTTGCAAAGGAATCCTCTTCAGTTTTGAGCATTTGGACACCTTAATAAATTTCATGGAATCACAAGTCATTGGGACTTCACAAACGCTCTTCAACTGGGGAAGATCGCATAGCCGCAATAACTTCAGCTTTGGGAGAGAAATTGAAGATTGAAAGGATGCAGGGGTGTTCTTTATAGGGGTCATTATGCTTCCTTGGCCTCGTCTCACTCCACTTATCATCTCCACCATTCCCTTGCAGCAATCGACCTCGATATCTTGAAGATTTCGAAGATGGACCAGCCACTCATACGGAAACAGGTTTATCATGTTATCGCAACCATTTACAACTAGAGATTTGAGAGAAATCTCTTCAATTGGCATGTTTTGGGGAGGACCCCTGATGATCTCCTCCATGCTCCCACAATTGATTACTATGATTCTTGCCAGATTAGGGAAGTGGGGCAGCCACTCAGATTCCACCGCTCTCTTCATTTTATCACACCCCACAACAATAATCTCTTCTAGTCTAGGGAAGGCTGGGAGTGTATGTGGTGGTAGCGATGTAATTGCTGCTATTATTGTTACCATTTCCTCACAATAATTAATTGCAATCTTTAGTAGTTGTGAAAGATAGAATTTAGACCCATGCCCAAAGAGATACTTAAGTTTCGGACATCCAGATATTTTTAAAACCCTAAGGCTTGGGAGGAGGAGAGGGGTAAGAGTTGGGGTTGGGGAAGGGGAGTCATGGATGTCGATTATTTCTTCATCTTGTCTTCCACACAACACCCACAAGTTTTTCCATTCTTCTATTTTTAGCTTCTCAAGGTTTTCAAGCGGCCTTATGTCAAACAAATTTGTTGTACCGTCGCATTTTCTACACGTCAATTTTTTCACATCTTCAGGAATCAAAAGACAAATGTTAGTGCTTTCCCCTCCCATGTTCCTAATAGCATGACTCCATCCATCAATTTCGACATTCCTCCAATTCCCAAATCTAGATTCATGAATTACTCTTAGAGCAAACTTCGAGTCTTCTTGATCCACTGCGAACATGTAACAATCAGGATTACTTTGCTTAATAACCCTCACACATTTGTTGAAATCATCCACATGTTCAAAGAAGCATACAAGGACCTCCAATGGCCACAATTTTGTAACATCTTCTAAATCTAGTACTGACTCAACCTTAAGAACTTGCAAGTTCAGCAAACCCCCAAGTGTTCCTTTGGGTAATCTCCCTACACATGTCTTAGTCAGGTCAAGGTATCTCAAGTTCACCAACATTTCTAGACCCCCAAGCGCTTCAATATTAACACAACCACAAATGTCCAACTTTCTTAAAGATTTGAGCTTCCCTAAAGAAGGAATACGGCACAACTTCACACAATTGCTAAGCAATAGTGCCCTCAATTTTACCAAGTATGAGATGGATTCCGGAAGTTCTCTAAGTTCACAACCACTTAGGTCTAGAACTTTTAACTCTCGTAAATGTTTGAAGAAAGAATTAGGGATGACCACATCATATGACAAGCTATTATTCAACAGAAGAGTTGATAGTTTGGGGCAATTTGGTGACATGTTCAACGGAGATTCATTAATTTCATTTTCCATCAAAGAAACTTTCTCCAAAGCATTCGTTCGATATTCCTCAGGTGGAATCCTTGTCAACCCCTTTCCTGCCTTTACAATTGAAGTCACTTTCATGATATGCAATGCCATGTCTCTAACCAAATCGTGCATCTTCATCTTGTCCCCATGATCTTCCAATAGGCAAACATTTCCTAGTTTGTTCAATATGGTGAGGGCTCTATCATATTGTTTCTTCCTTGTACTCAATCCACCAATCAATCCTTGGTCAATAAAGAATTCTATCAACTCGGACTTATGAATCAATTTATCTTCTGGATAAAGTGCACAAGATAAAAAACACTGTTGGACATTAGGATTACCAAGGCGATCATAACTGAATTTCAGATTCATTAGGACCTTCTTTTCCATATCTGATTCTTTCAATTTCACCAAGCAATTTTTCCATTCAAACACATCCGTGACTCCTCGCATGCTTGCTACCATCGTGATGACTCCTAGTGGTAAGCCTGCACATTCCTTAACAATGGATTGCACAATTGCTTCAGTTTCCAAACTAAGGGCTACTTGGGATCCAAGCTCCTCCAAAAATAAACTTTGGGCTTCTTTTTCAGATAGAGGTTCAATTTTTATTTTCTCTTGACAATGCATCTGGTAGCACACATAAAAGGATCGAGTGGTTAAGACCAACTTAAGTCCATCTGCTCTAATGGGGATTCCTACTTCTTCAAGATCAAAACATTCCCACACATCATCGAGGATTATTATCAACTTCTCTCTTTTGGTTGAACCATCAGACAACATTGCTGCTCGTTTCCTCACATCCTTTTCTCGTAGTATGCCTAAACTTAGTGCCTCCCAAATGTCATCTTGCAACTTTTGTGTGTTAAAATCTTGTGACATAGTGATCCACAACACATTGTCATAGTTTGCTTTTTCGAGAAGCCTATTATGTATGTGCACCATAAGAGTCGTTTTACCGACTCCCCCCATTCCATAAATGCCTAGTCGGGATATTTGATTCCCTACTAAGTACTCCAAAATCTTTGTTGTATTTATCTCAAATGCCTCTCCCACCAACTTTCGTTCTAACATCTTGTTGACTTTGGTCTCTCTCGTCACAAATAGTCCTTTTGGAAATTTGCCTTGTTCCATAAGGTCTTTTGCTTCTTGTATCAATATATCCACCTGCTGATGTGGCGGCAAACAATCCTCACTTGTTGCTGCAATGCTATGAAAATCATTTCTAAGCTTCTCCACATCCGCTAGCCAATTCTTAACTTCCATTCTCTGCTTCTTTAGGGATAGAGATGTCGCAAATTCTAACTCATCCCTTATGTCAGCTTCTCTGCTGTAGAGTTGTTTTATTTTTCTTTTCAAAGCTCCACTCTTGTCAAAGTTGTTGTCCGTGTTTGTATGACTTGTCAGTGGCGCACCCTTTTTCTTATCTAATTCTGCAATTAAATCCATCTCATTATAGCATTCTTGCTTGCCCTAATAACGTGACATGGTAACACATAAGGATTAATTTAGGTAAATAACTATATACCCGATAATGACGATCGGCCTATCAAGCCTGTTACACAACGTGGAATCTGGGGAGGTAGAGGAGCATTATTTGGAGCTTGTGATGATGAGAGGATACATGGATCCATGTTCGTTGGAGCTTGTGGATGACATGGGACTATATGTTCTGTGACGATGATAACCCAGTTGGTTTCTGCTGCGCATTCCTTGTCTGAGGACTAATGTATCGATGTGGAAAACTTTGATGTTGAGGGGGCACAAAAGCTGGTTGCACTAAAATATTGGAGTGTCCATGCATAGAGGTAAAACAACATAGAACTTGGTCACAAAAAACATCCACAATGAATATCAACATGCACATGACTTAAATATTTTGATGAAAGAAACCATGCAGTAAAGTAAGTGATATCGGACATGCATAATATGCAATGATACCACGGTAACTGAGAAAAGATTAGATATGGAAATAGATGAATTTGAGTTATACTAAAGAGAGTAAATAATAAAAAGAAGGATCGCTTCTGCAATGAAGGCATAAATGCTCACACGACTTGGAATACTTATGATTAATTTGGAATGACAACATCTATTTGGGTAAATCAATACGTACCTTGTGATGGTGATAGGCCAGCCATACTTGCTCCATTCTCCAGAACTTGCAAATTGACAAGTGTTGCCTCGATGTGAGGGCACCTAGTATGCCGTAATGCAGTTACGGGACATATGCCCCTCGAATCTCGCAAGGGAAACGAACTGGTTTCAGTTCCAAATTCTTCATTGCAGCTTGGAAGTGGCTGGTTAGAATGCGGGACGGTGTTGGTTACACTTGTTACACTTGATATGCGTGGCTGATTGCAATCCAGATTTGAATTACCTACACCAAATAATTGATCATACTAGAATGATGATGCCCTGCTGGTGCACCTTTCTACATCACTAATTTATAAGCCACAACTTCATGCATTAGAATCTGATCGAAACATTCTTACTCACCATAACAAAGCAAGATGGGGTTTATAAAGAGACCCCATGAATGATAAATATAATGTGGATATTGTTAGAAAGTGTTCTCGCAACAATTAAACACCCAATTAAGGAAAGTTTGTAATACCAATGTATTATTTGTAATCAATGCAGTGAGAAGAAAAATATTTCCTTATTAATTATTAAACAAATGCGATGGGGCACTATAAGGAGACCCATTCAATGGGTCTATAGTATTATACCTTCTGATGTTGATGGGTAAGTTGTATTTATGATGTCCTCTGGAATCTGCGGAGGGGAATTAAATGGCTCAATGATGGGAGGTCCATTGAAAGGTTGTGATAGAATAGGTGGCTCTATGTCCATGGAAGCCCGCGGAGGAGATAAACCAGTGCAATGTCCACACTGCCTGTGAAATGTCTGATCTGGTTGATTAAAATGCTGGAGAGTGTTGGTTGTGGCCACGTCAGTGAGTTGAGCATCTGATGCAATGAGACCAGGCAAAATGGACCCCTGTGACTCATTCTGAGAAGGGTTACCAAGGAGCTGGCGGTTTTGCGATGGCAATGGCGCTTTTGGATTCTGTTGTGCATTTAATGTTAGAGACTCACTTAAAATGGGCAACAGTTCATTTGGCGAATCAGGGAAGAATGAATTTGGTGGGGGAGATGCACTAGAGTAACTTGTTGCCCTATCTATTGGGAGGTTTGCGATCTCCACCGCCCTATCCTCCTGCACGATCTGTTCCATCCATCCACGAGTTTGTGGTGTCAAAGGCGGCACACCTGGTGATTGATTCAGATACACGATGGCATTAGTCAGATTCATATAGCTGGCTTCATCAGGAAATTTTTGAAGTTCAGGGCGCAGGGAAGCTGGTTGCTTTGGCATGCCGTAAAATGGATGTTTATTCATTAAAAAACAAAAGTAAGCTTAAAATCATAACTAAGATCGGATCAATCAGTTTTTACTTTACTAAACTGCCCATTTTCTGTGGTAATTTGGGACTGAATACCTTGTGGAAACTCATACTCTGCTTGCGATTGTTGGTTAGAGCTTAACTGGTGGGTGAAGTTTGCCATGTCGGCCTCCCCTCCTGGCATCAGCAACCTTGGTCCCACCAATTTGAGGCCTGTTTGCGACAAAGAAACATCTTGATGAACATTTTGAGCTTCCGTTGACATTGGCATGTCATGTAACAGTCGTTCCGTGGAGGATTGATGGTGGGCTTGTCTGCTCCCTTCTTCATTCTCCTTCTTGAGTAAGGACAACATTAGATCTCTTATATCACCAGGGACTCCAATGCAGATGCCAATCCCTTTTCCTTTGACTTCACCCAAATGACTTTTCACTCTTGTAACCTGCCCATTGTATACTTTCCCGCAGTAATAACAACGCCATTTCTTGCCCTCAAGTCTCTCCACATACTTCCAGGCTATATCTTCATCTCGCGGCATCTTCTCAACTTGAAGAGGAAAGCTCTATGTTCAGCCAAGAATTCCGCCTGTTCAGCCAGTCTTGTTTGTCAACCTACAGCCAAAGAAAGCACAGCACATCATATACCATGACAATTTTTATATATCTTCTCGCAGCGTATAGCATTACTAGCAAATTATAACATCCACAAGCTATAAAACATTTCAACAATGAGAAAGCTAATCTGCAGATCGATATTCAAGAATCTAAGAAATAGATGACCTTATGAAATTTTCAAAAGAGATCTAGAAAAGGGCACGAAGTCCATGAAATGATATGAGAGTTTGATGTTTTTGGAGAGAAGAAAGACCCAGTCAACCCAAAAGAGGCTTGGAAATTGTGGAGTATCTTCTCAAGAAATAATTAATTCTAGAGACTGAGGTGGCGCACTAGGTGTTTTTCTTTTCTCCAATAAAGATCTATGACTTTTAATTTATCATCCGCATACGCGTTATGTACGTGCAGAAATGTAATATTCAAAGGATCAAACTAAATCATCTTTTACAAAATATTTGAATTGTAAATAATGAAATTAAATTACGGAAAAAATAAACTATACGAACAATGTGTACATATATTTATGGATAGGGAGAAAAAAGAAGAAGCTTAAGCTATGTTAACAGTTTTGCTGACCATATAGATTCAATCCCCTTACTCCACCAGGAACAAAAGCATAAGTAGAGAGATGTATTAGATCTACATATAGGAAATTAATAAATAGAAGTTAAACAAAGCTTATCGGAAAAGGAGGAAAATAATTGGATTATCTAAGTAGGAGAATGTGCCCTGGAAGGAGAATCCCAGGCGGCCCTTAGATATTAAGCATGGGATCCAGAGGTGCATCAAGAGGGGAGGGCAATTGCTTCCCATGTCATTGCCATCAAAAGGAGTTAGACCGTATTCCTCACGAAAACGCGTTAGCCTTTCAGCCAATTTCAATTTCAACGGTAAGAAAACTCATACGAATGTACATCCAATAAACTTTTTGAGCTCACTTATCTTTTTTTTTTTTTGGCCCAAAATAGTACTAATTATACAAATATTTTAAAAATCAGTGTATCGTACGAGGTGGAAAACAATTATTGAATTTTAGAAAATGATTTACTTAATTACCAACTCTCTAGACTTTGCAAAGAAAATGAAAAAATGAAAAACAAAATTTACCGAAGAAGGCTACCGCACTATTTTCCTCTTCGTAGTCCATCCATCTTAATATATATATATATATATATATATATATATATATATATAAATATCCACTTTTCTTACGTAGCATTGCTCCTTATTTCCACTAGAAATCAGTCGCATTGTATTAATTCGGAAAACCTCTATATTGCTACCTATTTACTTTGCGTGAATCTTGACTCGAATTTATAATTTTACCAGCACTAATAAATTCATGAGACCAATTTTGTATGCAGCCTGGATCTTTAGACCAAAGTGAAAAAAAAAAAATTCAACCAGGGATAATTTAAAAAGAAATTGTAACTTACTAGCTTTTAAGAGAAATTAAAGTCAACACCTAAATTTTTCATCCAAGTGTCTCATTCGTATTTTCATGAAAATTAGCAATGAAATCCATCGATATTTGACCCCGACTAAAAATGCATTTGTGATCTAGCATTCTCAATCTCTATCGCATTCTTTCGCATTTAAATTTGTGACCCCTTTTAATTGTTACACAATCTGATACTGAATTTTTTCGTAACGAATTTAAACAGGAATTTTTATGAAAGTTTTGGACGCGGCCCACTCTCCGAATTGAAGTCCTGACCGCTTCCTCCTTCCGGTTGACTGAAAGGGTCAACTTGAGGCCACTTTCAACACGACATTCCTGCGTGTGTGAACGTAGGAAATTAATTCTCATTAAAATGGGGGTGCAGGCTCTCCCTACATATGGGATGTCGATTTTCAAGATTCCCATTTTGATTTGTAAGACATTAGAGCATAGAATAGCCTGGTTTTGGTGGAAGCACAATGAGACTTGTACAGGGATAAGCCGGAAGAAGAGATGGGAAGCGCTTAAATATAGGAAAGATCGCGGAGGGCTAGGCTTTAAAGGCCTTGTTATCTTCGATAAAGCTATGCTGGGAAACAGGCCTGGAGGCTAGCACAGTGACACTCAGCCTTATGGAGTAGAGTCCTGAAGAGCATCTATTACCCTAGAGGGGATATTTGGAGTGCAAGAAAAGGATCTCGACCCATATGGGGCTAGCAAAGCCCTATCATGGGAAGAGATGCGATTAAACCAAAAGTGAAATGGGCGGCGGGTGGTGGGGCAACAATCCGAATTCACGAAGACTACTGGTTATTCACGGGTGTGATTGGAGGACCGGCTAATAGAACCCCAAACCTCCCTCGTCCTTCCTCCTTTTTAAAGCATCCCAATTTTTCCAATGCACCCCACGTTTATTATCTCCTTTCTGCCACCAGAATGACGCGATTCTCCTTTCAATTGCTCTGCAGATGGACACCGGCAGTTTAAAAACCGCCATTGCATAGGAGGGGATGGCCTGCACGACACTCTTGATCAGCACTTCCTTGCCTGCTTTAGTAAGTAGTTTTTCCTTCCATCCCTCCAGTTTTGAATTTACTCGAGTTAATATCCATGCAAATATTTCCTTTTTCGATTGCCCACATTCTATAGGAATCCTAAATATTTGCCTATCTTTTCGATAACAGGTACTCGCAGTTGCTGAACCAAATTTCTCCGTAAGGGTATAGGGCAGTGTTTGCTGAAAGAAACCCCTGACTTATTTAAATTTATAGCTTGTCCTGTTGCATGACAGTACTGGTTCAGGGTAAGTGTTAAATTCTGGCACTCCATAATAGTTCCTTCTAGGAAGAAAATTGCATCATCTGCAAATAACATGTGAGAAAGTTTGGGGCATGCTCTGTTTATCTGTATACCTTGTAGGCTGCCATCTGCGACTGCTTTTTACATCATCCATGATAATACATTTGAAATCATTATGAATAGATAGGGTGAAAAAGGATTACCTTGTCTGAGCCCGCGTGAAGGGGTGAAAAAAGGGATAGGTACTCCATTAAATTTCACACTGAAAGTCACTGTTATTATGCATTGCATTATAAGATTCACCCATTTTCTTGAAAACCCCATTTTTCGCATACAATCTTGAACAAAATCCCATTCTATTCTGTCGTAAGCCTTCTGCATATCTAGCTTGAGCACTGTCAGATATTTTCTCCTTTTCTTAGTGATGCGCATCTGATGTAAAACTTCTTGCACAAGTAAGATATTATCCTAAATCTGTCTACCCTATACAAATGCACTTTGCTCTGGTTCTATTATCCCGGGCAGCCACTTCTTTAATCTGTTTGCTAATAATCTGGAAATATTCTTATAGCTGAAATTACATAGACTGATTGGTCTGAACTGGTTAATGGTTTCAGGATTTTTCACTTTAGGGATTAATACTATGTGAGTTTGATTAAGGAGAGGATCCATCGTACCTGTCTGAAGAAGGTCTGCACAAGCTGGAGCAGGTCAGATTTTAAAATTTCCCATGAGTTCTGGTAAAACAGGCCATTAAAACCATCAGGACCTGGGGCTTTTAAAGCACCCAGCTAAAACACTGCTGCTCGCACCTCCTCCATTGTGGGGTTTACCTCTAGCTCTGTATTGATTCTTACATCAATAGGAGAGTGACACTGATTCAGGACTGGCAGGTAATGTCTATTCCCCTCTGTTTGGTATAGAGTGCTGAGAAAGAGTGAATGTGAGTCCTGAGTGCTTCTGGATCACGGCACCATCTGTTTTCTTCCAGCTGCAACATTGTTATGTTATTTCTGCGCCTCCTCTGTACTGTAGTTGCATGAAAGAAACGTGGGTTTTTGTCCCTCCATTGCAGCCATTTCACTCTAGATCTCAATTCCCAGTACTGTTCTTCTTGCTTCCTCAATGTATCAATTTGGTGAATAATGCTTTGAGCTTGCTTTTGAGTACGAGTTGAACTGGTTGATTTGTTAATTGATGCTGCTTAGTTAACTCTTTAATCCTTATGGGTGCATGGGCATACTTCTCTTTACTCCACTGAGTTAATTCAATAGTAGTCTCCCTAATTTTCTTAGAGAAGGTAGTCTGAGCTGTAGATGGCTGGTTCCATATAAGTTGTATAAGGTCATGATACTCCTCATTTTCGATCCAGTAAGCCTCCATTTTAAAGTCCCTCTTTTTGTGCCTAGGTTCAGCATATAATCCAGGACGAGAGGGCTGTGGACCAACCCTATTGCTGGCAACACATGGAGTTTTGCGTCCGAAAAGGTGATGTGCCATTCCAAGGTACAAAGCATTCTATCTAGCCTCTTTTTACTAACTCCTCCCCATCTCTTTTGTTTATCCGGTGAAAGCATAGCCATGACTATCCATATCCATCAAGGATGTCTCATTCAACATATGTCGAAAAGTTGCAATCTGGGTATTATCTGCTTCTCTCTTCCCTATCTTCTCCCATACGTATAGAATCTCATTAAAATCCTCCATGCATATCCATGGCATGGAACCAGCCATCTAGAGCTTAGACTACCTTCTCTAAGAAAATCAAGGAGACTGCTGTTGAATTAACTCGGTAAAGTAAAGAGAAGTATGCCCATGCACCCAGAAGGATGAAAGAGTTAACTAAGCAGCTTACTAAATTAACAAATCAACCAGTTCAACTCTATACTCAAAAGCAAGCTCAAAGCATTATTCACCAAATTGATACATTGAGGAAGCAAGAAGAACGATGCTTTGGGGATTGAGATCTAGAGTGAAATGGCTGCAATGGGGGGACAAAAACCCACGTTTCTTTCATGCAACTACAGTACAGAGGAGGCGCAAAAATAACATAACAATGTTGCAGCTAGAAGAAAACAGATGGTGCCATGATCCAGAAGCACTCAAGACTCACATTCACTCTTTCTACAGCACTCTATACCAAACAGAGGGGAATAGACATTACCTGCCAGTCCTAAATCAGTGTCACTCTCCTATTGATGTAAGAATCAATACGAGCTGGAGGCAAACCCACAATGGAGGAGGTGCGAGCAGCGTGTTTCAGTTTGGGTGCTTTAAAAGCCCCAGGCCTTGATGGTTATAATGGCCTGTTTTTACGAGAACTCATGGGAAATTTTAAAAATCGACCTGCTCCAACTTGTGCAGACCTTCTTTAGCACAAGTACGATGGATCCTCTCCTTAATCAAACTCACATAGTGTTGATCCCTAAAGTGAAAAATCCTGAAACCATCAGCCAGTTCAGACCAATCAGTCTATGTAATTTCAGCTACAAGATTATTTTCAAATTATTAGCAAACAGATTGAAGAAGTGGCTGCTCGGGATAATAGAACCAGAGCAAAGTGCATTTGTACAGGGCAGACAGATTCAGGATAATATCTTACTTGTGCAAGAAGTTTTACATCAGATGCGCATCACTAAGAAAATGAGAAAACATTTGGCAGTGCTCAAGCTAGATATGCAGAAGGCTTACAACAGAATAGAATGGGATTTTGTTCAAGATTGTATGCTAAAAATGGGTTTTTCAAGAAAATGGGTGAATCTTATAATGCAATGCATAACAACAGTGACTTTCAGTGTGAAATTTAATGGAATACCTACCCCTTTTTTCACCCCTTCATGCGGGCTCAAACAAGGTGATCCTCTGTCACCCTATCTGTTCATAATGATTTCAAATGTATTATCATGATGCAAAAAGCAGTCACAGATGGCAACCTACAAGGTATACAGATAAACAGAGCATGCCCCAAACTTTCTCACTTGTTATTTGCAGATGATACAATTTTCTTCCTAGAAGGAACTATTATGGAGTGCCAGAATTTAACACTTACCCTGAACCAGTACTGTCATGCAACAGGACAAGCTATAAATCTAATTAAGTCAGGGGTTTCTTTCAGCAAACACTGCCCTATAACCTTACGGAGAAATTTGACTCAGCAACTGCGAGTACCTATTATCGAAAAGACAGGTGAATATTTAGGATTCCTACAGAATGGGGGCAATCGAAAAAGGAAATATTTGCATGGATATTAACTCGAGTAAATTCAAAACTGGAGGGATGGAAGGAAAAACTACTTACTAAAGCGGCAAGGAAGTGCTGATCAAGAGTGTCGTGCGAGGCCATCCCCTCCTATGCAATGGTGGTTTTAAAGCGCCGGTGTCCATCTATAGAGCAATTGAAAGGAGAATAGCGTCATTCTGGTGGCAGAAAGGAGATAATAAACGTGCGGTGCACTGGAAAAATTGGGATGCTTTAAAAAGGAGGAAGGACGAGGGAGGTTTGGGGTTCAAAGAATTGATTACTTACAATGATGCGATGCTTGGTAAACGAGGCATGGCGATTACACCACTCCCCAAACGCCTTGTGGCCTTGTTTTCAAGGGCATCTATTTCCCATCGGGCGATGTCTGGAATGCACAAAATGGCCAGAGAGCATCATGGGGCTAGCGGAGCCTCCTGAAGGGTCGTGACACAATCAAAGACAACATTAGATGGGCAGTTGGGGATGGGAAATTCATTAAAATCCGACAGGGATAAATGGCTACGAGGAGGATCGAGGGCTAACAGAACAATACAAACCTACCTTGGTAGCCGAGTTGATCAACGACACTACTCGAGTGGAATCAACCTCGATAGAACAACTATTTGAGGAGAACATAGCCAAAGAAATTTTAGCCATCTCCTTGAGCTTGAACCCTAACCTTGATCATATAATGTGGACGGGGAAAAAGACAGATCATTTTACGCAAAAAGCGGATATAATAGAGCGTGCGTATCAGCTACGAGGAAAAATCCATACCAGGCCTCTTGTTCATACCTGCCTCCACGTAACCTATGGACGCAGATCTGGAGTCTCTCTGTCATGCCGAAGATCAGAACCTTCCTCTAGAGTATCTGTCAAAATGCGATTCCAACCAGGGAGAACCTATACAAAAGAAAAGTCATCTCAGATCCATTATGCTAGATTTGTCACACATAGGTTGAAACCACAGAACACATATTCTTTCTTTGTCAATGGACAAAAATAATCTAGGAGGATCCGAGGCTGCATGGCCAAAATCTCCCGAGAAAAATCACGCGAATAGATCAATGGCTGGTAGAGTTTTTTCAAGAACAGAGGGCAGTACCTAAATGGGTGTTCATCAGGCTGGTTCTTTAGCAGATCTGGAAGGCCAGGAACTCATGGATCTTCAGGGGAAAATATCCACAGCCTCCAGAAATCATCGACCTCACACAGAACCAAAGTATTAATATGATGCGAGGGATGAAAAACCAGAAAACCAAAGGTGCTGGAACTCATGGATCTTACCAAGGTGCTGGAACCCCTCGAGAGCTCGAGAGATGAAACTGAATGTAGATGCGTCTTGGAAGCCAGGAGAATTTCTTGGATCGTAGCGGAATAGCACGGGATGAATGGATCTGTAGTCGAAGGTTTCGCGGCCGAAGTTAGGGTTTCCTCGGCGTCTCAGCGGAAGCCGAAGTGATTCTCCACGAGATACGGTATCTGAAGGAAATGAGTTCGAAGCGTGTGGAGGAGATGAAAAGTCAGAAGGTTCGGTGGCTTTGTGAGAGCGACAGCTCTTCAGTAATCGATTTTGTGCTGGGCCGGGCCGAGACTCCTTGGAACCTGCGCAAAGTAATTACACACTGTCAACAAAAATTATCCCAGAGTAATTATATCACTGTTGATTCATGCCCTCGAGATGCAAATCGAGTAGCTGACTGGCTGGCACGTCAACACCGAGAAAGTAAATTGCCCGCGAATTGGCTGTACTCTCTCCCTCTCTCTCTTGAAGATATAATATGTGCGGACTGTACGCTGTCGTTGCTTTCTAAACCTAAATAATATAATGCATACCAATGCTTTTCGATCGAAAAGAAAAAAAAAAAGTTCGGGGCCGTGCGCGCGAGCACAGGGGCAAAGTTGGAAAATAGGGGGTATTTAAGGGGCGTGGATAATAAGGATGTGGAGTTTTAAAGCATTGGTTGTGGCTAGAGGTGGCAAATGGGTGGGTCGGGTCGGGTATGGTCGGGTCGAATATGGTCGACCCATTTAACCCGTTTTGACCCATATTCTTGTAGTGTAAATTTAATGACCCATACCCGACCCGACCCGTATCCAACCCATACCCGACCCGACCCGTATTGCTAAAATCTATTTATTGTTAAAACATTTTTATGTAATACAAAATTTTTAAAAAATTTTATGCAATACAAATTTAATGAAAAAAATTTTATAATTCTTTTTAAAATATTTTTAAAAAATCGAATTTTTAATTTTTGAATATATTTTTAAAAATATATTTTTTATTTTTTATTTTTTAAAATATAATTTTATTTTTATTAATTATTTTTCTTTTTTTTTTTTCTTTTCTCTTTTTTTCTTCTCCTTCGATCGGTCGGCGGCCACGACAACGGCCGGTGGCCCAGCCACGAGGCGGGTCGAGCTCACCGGCGTCGGGCGGGGCTCGATCTCAATCTGCAAGGCCGAGCCTCCGCCCGACGCCGGCGAGCTTGAGCCTCGCCGAGATCTAGCAAGGCCGAGCCTCGCAACGCCGGCGAGCTCGGGCCTCGCCCGAGATCCGGCGAGTGCGGTGAGGCTCGAGACTCGCCGGATCCGGCGAGCTCGAGCTCGCCGGCGTCGAGCGGAGGCTCGGCCTTGCCGGTTGGTGAGATCGAGCCCCACCCGACCCAGCCGCGAGCTCGAGCCTCGCCCGGATCCGGCGAGGCCTATTGCCGACTCGCGCCCTACCGGCTACCGGTGAGGAATGAAGTAAAATAAAGAAAAAGAAAAAAAGAAAAAAATTGAAATATGAAAAATAATTATAATTTCGATTTTTATTAAAAGATATTTTTATAAATTAAAAAAAAAAAGTCAACGGTTTAAACTTTAAAATGGGTTTCCTTATAACCCATTTAGACTTTTTCTTTTTATGTTTTACATTCACTAACCTATTTTTGACCCATATTTAACTTTCATTTGACCCATTTCTGACCCATATTTAATATTCACTTGACCCATTTCCGACCCATATTCAACTTTTACTTGACCCATATATGACCCATTTTACTAAAAATGGGTCATAATATGGGTTTTTGACCCATATTGCCACCTCTAGTTGTGGCCGTGTTTGGATGGCCTCTCGGCTCTAAAAGGTTGATGCTTTATGGTAATTCGAAGCCCCCTTAGGTTGTCTTGGTTGAAGAACGTTGGGGAATTTTCGTAATGGGTGAGTTGTTCTCGATACATGATTGCGTTGGTCAGCTTCTCCTTGTCGCATGAGAGTGAATGTGCTTTTCTTATCACTCTGTGGGGAAACCAATGAAAAAGATTCTGAATTCTGGGTATTTTCGTGTTGATCGTGTCGATTTTCAACAATGGTCTGTCCTTGTTATGGGAAAAGTTATGTGATTTGAGTGGAAGAGGAAATTTTGAAGTTCTGTTTCTTCGCCGGTCAGCAATGTTGATTTACTCCGAAATATTTAGATTTTGCTTTGTGGGAAGAATCTGTATTGAGTTGCATTAAGGGGTTTTGCCATTGTCATGAATTGGGAAAGTTTAGTCACTGAATGACCAGTTTAGCTAATCATGAATTATTTGGGGTACTTGCGCTACCTATGTTTGAAGAAAAGCCAGCGAAGACTCTTATTGTTTAGTATTTAGGAACTGAATTTGTAAACATGATGCGTTTCAGGCTTCAGTGGTTTTGGTAAGTTCATGCTGAGTTTTGGTTGTTTCTGCTCCAGCACTCTGCTCCACTGAGTTTGTAAGTATGGAATGGGTTATAAGTATGTGGTCACCAACAAGAGAGCCACCATTGCTAATGGGGGCAGCGTTTGATCATCTGGTTTTATCTGTCTCAGCTTTTGAATGCAGTGAAGCTGCCAGAGATGTTAAAAATGATGCTTGCCTGCTGCAAGGTATACATCTCTGAAAGCCGAAACAGGTCTGCACTCAAGGCAATTGAACGAGCAGCTAA
Source organism: Eucalyptus erythrocorys (assembly GCA_014182555.1). NCBI lineage: Eukaryota > Viridiplantae > Streptophyta > Magnoliopsida > Myrtales > Myrtaceae > Eucalyptus > Eucalyptus erythrocorys. The sequence goes on along the minus strand of CM024605.1, from coordinate 4,956,888 downwards.
ACTATTTCCAGAAGCAGCAGTGCTCAACAAGTTTGAAGATGAAATCTACAATAGAGTCGGCTACACAGTTGCGTCTAGATTGGTTCAGAAGTCACCTTCAGATTCATGTACCTCGAGAAGTGCTGTATTAGCAATGGTTAAGGCCGCATTTGATGCGATTGACCTTGAGTCGCATAGTGGAAGTCATCCTAGGCTTGGGGTTGTTGACCATATCTGCTTTCATCCCTTGGGTCAGACTTCTCTCGACCAAGTGGCTGCCATTGCAAGGTCCTTGGCAGTTGACATTGGCTCTGGTCTTCAAGGTTTGTGAACTCTCATTTGATGGCTTGCTAAAATGAAAAAAAATTATTTAGAGACAACAAATCGTAAAGACTTTAGTCTGGCATTTTTTGCAGTGGCATTCGATGCTATCTACATATTCCCTAGTATATCCACATGTACTTCATCAAAAAGTCCTTTGTACTCCATAGCACTTGAAGAGACCACAATATATCCGCACTGTTCGCATTAATCCGCTTCAGGCCTAACACTCTTATAAACATGAATCGTGGGCGTAATAAGGCATAGTCAATCTCGATTTGTGCTGTTTGCCTGGTCAGTCATACAAGTACCCGTCGCCGTTGTCCTCGCGCAAGGCTGAGCGCCTTGGCCTCCCTCTTGCGCAGCTCGCCATTTCAACAAGTTTTTCAGCTCGTGCAGGAGCTGCCGAAGCTCCTCCCCGCCGCCGTGAGCCACAGTCGACCTCCCCTTTAGCCCGTCCAAGCCCCGCCAGTCTTCACTTCTTGTTGCGCCCCAAACTGAGCCTGTTTCCTCCTCCATCAAGCAGCGGACAACAGTAGGAAAAACATGGGTTTTTCAACTTGGTTAAGGCCCTTTTGGCTGGCTTCCTAATCTCGGATGCTTGGCCCGCTTTGAGGAAAGTTGTTCCCCTCGTCGTCCTCGTCGTTTTGGTTCGACCAATTCGTAAATTAGGTAAGTTTACCTCACTAAACCTTGATTAGAAGGTTAATGATGCCTTACTTGTGTTTAGCTTAGGCTGATTGAGATTAGGTGGTTAGATTAGTTTATTTAATTGTGGATTAGATTAAGGTGTTTAATTAAGTTAAAGTGTGTTTAGTTTAAAGTGAAGTAGGTTTATTTTAATATAAGCCTTGATGTGACTTAAAGGAATTTATTTTTTTTATTTATTAAATATTTCGGAATTATTAAATAATATAATAAAATATTATAATTCAGAAATTATTAAAATATTATTATTTAATTAATTTCGGAATAAAATTAATTATTTATTAAATTCAAGAAAATTTTGTCGGACCTTATTTTCTCAGAATTTTGTGCTGATCGCTCTTTGTATTGATTTTGAATTTAGTGTCTAGTTATTGTAAATTAAATGTTGATTGTGAAAAATAGGGATTTCTTTCTATTGACATCTAAATTTTTGCTAAAAAATCATTAAAAAAATGGGAACTTGTTTTTCCACAAAAATATTTCATATCAAATTATTGCATATAGATTATCTAAGTGTTTAGTATATTTTTTATAAATGGAAGATGTTTTTCCTAAAAAAATAAAAAATTTAAAAAAGATTAAAAAAAGGAAGCAAAAAATCCGGCCGGAGCCTCATTGGCCTCAAGAGAGCCTCGTTGGTCATTGCCAAGGCCTAGCGATCGGTTGGAGGAGGAAGAAGAAGGAAGGAGAAAAAGAGAAAAGAATTTAAAAATTAAAAAACTAGAAAATTTCAAAAAATTATTAAAAATTTTAAAAGGTTCTATGTCATAAAAATTTGAGATTTGTATCAAATGTATTCATGTTCTTTTTTATTCAAGAATTAGAAATTTTGTGTAGTTACCACATTTACTCATAAACTCCTCTAGGGAATATAAATGAAAAAAAAAAAACTTATAAATAGAAATTCTTCCCGGAAATAGAAATGTTATCAAATGCACCATTGTTCATCGTGGAATCTATTAAAGTTTCTTTTCCATTATCTCTTTTTTCATTTTTGCTTCACTCTCTACATAAAGAAGGCACATTATATCCAATAAAGTCGCTAGGATATTCTCTAAATATTATGAAACAACCACTTGTGGACAAAAAATAATTTGCTTTGATTTCTCTAACCTCTAATGTGCATCCTTAAAAGTCTTGGTCTTCTTGGTCTTCACAGTTTTCTCTCTCCATTAGCTCACTATCACTTTGCTTCCTCATAACCCTTGTTGTTCCCCACAAACTATAGTGATTGATTCACCATGGCCATTGGAGAGATCCTATTGGGTTCCTTCTTTCAGTTCTTGCTCGAAAAGTTGGCTTCTATGGTATCGAACTATGTGCAACTGGAAGGAACCAGCACCTTGCTCCATAAGTGTGAGGAGATGCTAAAAACAATCAATGCAGTGCTTGATGATGTAGAGGACAAGCAACTCGACGGTGACCATCGAGTGAAGCAATGGCTAGACAATGTTAGGGACTTGGCCTATGACACGGAAGACTTGCTCGATGAGTTCGAGATTGAAGCTGCTCAAGTCAAGTCGGAGGCAGAATCTAGCACAAGCAGAGGTGGAGTGAAAAGGAAGTTCCTTTCCTTTAGCCAACTACACTCACCCACGTTTGAAACCAAGTTACAAGAGATCAAAGGTAGATTTGAAGATAATGTCAATAAGAAGGCTCCTTTAAGCTTGAGAGAGAATGTTGTGGACAGATCTCACTACACCAACAAAAGGCTCCCTAGCACTTCTCTACCAGAGCCTCACTTTTTGGGTAGGGAGAAGGAAGAAGCGGATATACTCAAATTACTAATAGGTGAAGTGGAAAATGTTGATAGCACACTAAGCATAGTCTCCATACTTGGGATGGGCGGTGTTGGAAAGATGGCCTTGGCTCAACGGTTGTATAACAACGGCAAAGTGAGTAATTGTTTCGAGAGGAGAGCATGGGTCTGTGTTTCAGATGTTTTTGATGTTCTTGACATAACAAAGACTATTTTGAGGTCGATCACCAAAGAGCCTTACAACGACAAAGATCTTGATAGGCTTCAAACACAGTTGAAGGACAATCTATCTAGAAAGAAGTTTCTTGTGGTCTTAGATGATGTTTGGAATGTGAAGTATGAAGAATGGACTTCCCTCCTAAAGCCATTTGAAGCAGGGGCCAAGGGAAGCAAGATCATCATCACAACGCATAACAATTCTATTGTTTGCATAAAAAGAGTTTCGTCATATTCTTTGAATGTGTTGTCTGAAGATAATTGTACCGGCATGTTAGCCTATCATGCCCTGAGAGCAAGAAATTTTGAGAGGCACCCAAATTTGGAAAGAGCAGGCAAGAGAATAGCTGGAAAATGTAAAGGTTTACCTTTGGCAGCAAAGATGTTGGGCGGTCTCCTACATAATAGAGAGAATCCCAAAGAATGGGAAGCTATCTTAAATAGCAAAACATGGGATAAAGCGATAGGAAAAGATGGTGAGGTTCTTCAAGCTTTGAAATTGAGTTATTTGCATCTTCCTTCTTGTTTGAAGAGATGTTTTGCGTATTGCACTATATTTCCAAAGGACTACGAATTTGAGAGGGACGAGCTGGCACTCTTGTGGATAGCAGAGGGCTTTTTACGTGAAGAAAAAGAAAAAGAGAGTATCTTGAGATTAGGACGTGATTGCTTTGATGAGTTAGTATCTAGATCCTTTTTTCAGCAATCCAATGTTAACACATCAAAGTTTTTGATGCATGATCTTTTGAATGATCTAGCAAAATCAATTACGAATACGACATGCTTTACCTCTGGGGACTCTCAAGTAGTGAGTACTAAAGAGAAAGCTCGTTATGCATCATTTGTCTCACAGTTTGTTACATCAAAAAGCTCGAGAGCATATTCTCAAATGAAGGTACTAAGAAGTTTAATGTTGCTAAATGTTCAATTTAGTCAACGAATTTTCATTTCCGGAAAGGTGTTGCACGACTTGCTAACAAACTTGAAGTACTTGTAGGTGCTATCATTATCTCATTGTGGCATCACAGAGCTACCGAATTGTGTCTGTGATTTAAAATATCTCTGACATCTCAATCTCTCATACACCGGAATCAAAAGGCTACCTGAGTCAATTGGTGCCTTGTGGAAATTACAAGTTTTGATCTTAAGAGGTTGTCGGTACCTTTCTGAGTTGCCTCTAGATATAGCAAATTTAGTCAACTTACAGTTTCTTGACATTAGAGATACAAAGAATCTGGAAGAGATGTCATTGAATATCGATAATTTGAGGAATCTTATTATCTTGTCCAAGTTTGTGGTAGGACCAGAGAGAGGATCACAATTAAATGAGTTAAAGAACTTGCCACATCTTCAAGGAGAGTTACTCATATCTGAATTGCAGATGGTGGAAGAATTTGGAGATGCGGCTAATGCTAATTTGTTTGGAAAGCAAGACCTTAGCAACTTATTCTTGCGTTGGAATGAAGGTTTTGGAAATTTCCGGAATACAGAACGCGAAGCACTTGTTCTTCACTCTCTGCGACCTCACACTAATCTTGAAAATCTCACAATTTCGTACTATGGTGGTGGAATATTCCCGCCATGGTTAAATGGTCCATCCTATTCTAAGATGGTGTCTTTGTGCTTGCTTGGTTGTCGTAATGTTAGATTGCTACCGTCCCTTGGACAACTCCCTTCACTTAGAGAATTATCTCTTAAAGATCTATGTGCAATACGTATGATCGGCTCTGAATTTTATGGAATTGAAAGCCCTTTTCCATCCTTAACAATTTTGAAGTTTGAAGGGATGTTGGCATGGAAAGATTGGTCTTATTATGTTGGAGGTCGAGAAGAAAAAGTACCATTCCCCTATATTCGGCATCTTGTTGTCCAAAGATGTCCAAAGTTGACGGGGACATTGCCTCATCGATTAGATCATCTCATAAAGCTAGAAGTTTGTTCATGCTTGCATTTGAATGACTCAACCAATAAGGTTCATCTTCCATCCCTTTGTGAGTTGTACATTGAGGATTGTAACAAGGAGATCTTAAAGTGGTTGGACGACCTAACTTCTTTAACCATTCTCAAAATTGAGAATCTTGCGGAGCTTGTTTGCTTTGATAATGGATTTATGAGCTACTTGGTTAAGCTAAAGGAGCTCCATATAAGTAGTTGCGACAAGCTAACATACCTATGGCAAAATGGAATTGAAATGCAAAATCTTTCTTGCCTCCAGAGTGTAGTCATTGGATGGTGTCCTCAATTCACATCTTTTATGGAGGGAGAAGGAGAGATTGAGCTACCGTGCAACCTTGAAAGGATAGACTTGGTGGGTTACAGGAGCTTAGAAAGGCTTCCGAGCAAGCTGCACACACTTAGAAGTTTGATTATTCGGTATTGTCCAAAAATCATGGGACTAACCATTCCTCCAAGCAATAACATGATGTCGTGGCTTGAATATCTGTATATTAGCGGTTGTGATTCTTGGACATCTTTTCCGTTTGCTAAGGATAGACTTGCTACTCTTAAGACACTTCGTATTATGAATTGTAAGGGAGTAGAGTCGCTAGCACAGATCAACGTAGTAGAATCGCTAGAATCTCTAGCTATTCACGATTGTATGAATTTGGGAAGCCTACCACAGTGCCTTTGCACGCTTGTCCATCTTATTCATTTGGAAATAAGTAATTGTCCAGCACTGGAGGACCTCCCTTCCTTTCCCCTCACCTTGTCAAGTCTTTCACTTTCTAGGTGTCTGAATATAAAGTCTATTGCAAGCTGTAACATTGATGGTTGTAACAATCTCACTTCTTTGGATATAAGAGAGTGTCCAGCATTGGAGATGGAGGACTTCCCTCCCCTTCCCATCACCCTAGTGCACCTTGAACTTTACTTTTGTCTGAAGATAAAGTCATTAGAGTGGCAACGTCTTACGTCCCTTCAGGAGCTAAGAATTAAGTGTTGTGAAAATATCGAATGCTTCCGTGAAGGAGGCTTGCCTTCAAATTTGCAGTTGTTTCATATTAGGGGGTGCAAGAATATGAAGCAGCCAGTGAGAAAATGGGGCTTGCCCATGCTCACTTCCCTTGAGAGACTGGGAATGGATGGAAGCAGCATGGGAGGGGAGGGAGACAAGGAGTGCTTTCCTTCGAAAGAATACAATGGGGATTCCTGGAGTCTTCTCTTTCCTTCCTCTCTTACCTCTCTTTCCATTTATAGTATGAGCAATGTGGAAAGACTATCAAGCGGTCTTTGCCACCATCTCTCCTCTCTCCGATCGTTAGAGATTTCTGATTGGCCGAAGTTGAGGGACTTGCCAGAGGATGGCCTCCCTCCCTCCCTCCCTCCGATCATTGTGGATATTTGGATGTGAGAATCTGAGAGATCGATGCTCAAAACCCACTGGCGACTATTGGCCCCTCATCCAAGAGATCCCGGACATCGACATTGATAACTGACCAATCTGGTGAATTGAAATCAGGTAATTTTATGGTTTTGATTGGGTCGATTTCCATTCTGCTTCCTCAACTCATGCGCGATACAAATTGATACTTTCCACGAAGAAGCTTCGCGTGAATTTCCGGAAATCTAAGAAATCCCTGACATCCGCATTGATTGGGTTCTCAGATCTGATGAAGTGAAATCGATCCACTTTTGCTGTCCTTTCGTCTTGAATGCATCAATTTTGTGTCTCTGTTCTTCAGTTCGACGCTTAATACGGAGTAATTTCTTCCGATGCGCGCAGATGTTTGCTTTTCGTGGAGTACCACTGAAATTCAGAGCTGAAAAAATGATAAATAGCTACTTGAATATCCAGCAAGAACTTCCTTTATTCTCCAATTGCACTAGCTTGCGAAAGTTGATGATGATGATGATAATGATATTCTTGTATGCCACAGCTGCATCCATGTCCATTACTGCCTTGGGCCAGCTTTTCTCTTTAGCCACTGCAATGCTCTTTTGAACAACAATTAATTCAGCCTCCTCTGTTTCTGTTTTGGCCTCAATCCCAACAATTTTTGTTCATATATGGATGCAAAGTTGGGGTACTTGCCAGAGGATGGCCTTCTCTCTCTCCCTTCAAGAGATCCCTTTCATCAGCATTGATAGCATTCAGATCCAATGAAGTAAAATTGATCATGCCCGAGCCATGATGATAGATTTGTCTTCGTTGACTTCTTTTTGTTCCTCAGGTAATGCTTCCAACTTATTTCATATTTCGCTTTCATTTGTTAACTGCCAGGATTAATTCTTTGATGTAAAGTAAGTTTTCTTGGGTTCGGCTAACTTTTTGGTTTTCAAGGCATAAATTTTGATTATGCTTCCTCAAATCAACGCGTAATACAATCTGATATTGGAATTCGAGCCCCTGGCTCACTTTTGAAAGCCAGAAAATGAAATTTATTTAGATTATTAATTAACGGGAATTGCGCTACTGTCTTCTCTTCTTGGTCAGCTCATCTCACATCGAGATTTGACATGTCTTACCCTCTGTGGCAGATTGTTTGCATTTGTTGATGATATCTTTTGCTTGTTCCAAGGACATGTAGAGAATGTAGCTCTTCTTAGGTAGCAATATGGATGGAACCAAACTGAAAATGAGGTCATGATTGTCATAGAAGCTTATAGAACTCTGAGGGATTGGAGGCCTTACCCTGCTGATCAAGTTGTGAGAGACATCAGCAGGAAGTTTGGTTTTGTGCTCTTCGACAACTCTTCTAAAACCCACTTTTCAGGCCTCTGTGAGTAATAATGATGTTCATTGGTTTTGTTATGGGATGTTGCTCTCAATCTCTCCCTCCATCTGCAATCTATATCTAATCCTTTCTGTTCTCTGAACCATGCAGGATGTTGATGGAAGTGTTGCTTTCTTTTGGGGAAGTGATTCTGGAGGCAATCTTGTTCTCTTGGATGATGTAGAAGTTGTGAAGATGGGCTGTGGGAAATCTTTTGCACCATTCCCTAAAGGTAATTATTTTTTTGGATTGTTGATTGCGGCTCCACTGGAGTTCGGTCCATGCATTGCAATGTGAAAAGTAAGGATGGATGAGCTATGCTGATATTAAGCAGAGTTCAGAGGAGAATGTTATGTTGTGGGGTAATATTATATTGGAAAAATTGGTTCTGAACCTAAATTTATAATTTATGGTTAAAATGGTGTTCTTTACCTGTATGCATGTTTCGATTTGTGCATTTTCACCTATAATGTTGCTCTTCCATTGGTTTTCAAGTGCCAAATCATTCACCATAAAACGTTACCTTCTTTTCCAACTCAGGATGCTGCTTCACCAGCTCTGGAGGTTTGAGGAGTTATGAGCACCCACCGAATGAGGTGAAGCCAGCTCCTCAATTTGATGCTTGATACAAACTGATTTTCCTCGTTCAGATTTTTCACAAACCAGCCGCTGAAGGTGAAAGATTGATATATGTAGGATGAAATCTTCACAAAGCTGCATCTTGCTATATTGATGACATATCTTGAACTCTTCTTGATGCCCAAAATCTGTGCTTATTTCTGCACTTGAGTGACCCACCAATTAAATTGTGAATCAAAATACACTATGCTTTGCGTGAGAATCACCAAAAAATCATAGCATTCTACAATCATTTTCCTCTGCATTTTCAGCATTTGTTGTATGTTCTCTTCCAACATCTTTCCTCTTGTGCCCTTAAGCTCATTCACTATGGTTGTTTTGCAGATACCACTGTCATATGTATTGGCAAAAGCTCTTGGAAGGATCACTTGCAAATGATGTTGACGTGGGGCTAATGCTGTCAATGTTAAGTGTCACTTTTTGCAATTTAATAATAGAAAAGAAGAAGCATTTAATTTAATTTGGTGGACTGAGATGTCCTAAATTTTCCTCTAGTGAATACGATCTAAATAAGAATAATCTTTTCTAAAAGCTAAAAGCAATTATTAGTTATGTGGATGCTGTGATATGATTACGAAGAAAAGGGATGCACTTCCTTTATTTATTTATTTATTTTTTCAATGGTTTCCTTTATCATTGAGAACCTTCTTTTTGTTGAGGATGATCCTTCGTAGTATTAACCAATCAATCTGGGATAAAATTATGGGGCACTTCATGGCTCCAACCTTTCAATGCCACACCAATTCATGACGGCATTGATATTCCATAAATCACCTTCTGCTTGGGTCTTGATCTCTGGTGGGTTAGGAACTATTATTAAAAGCTTGCAAGTAATTTTTGGCCAATTTACTCATGCTTGTTTGGTTGAGATTGAAATGATATGCTACCAGCTTCTGTGATTGTGTTGTCAATGTCATCACATTATATGTATTTCCACCTTCGTAGTTGGGCCGGTTATTTTTAAATGTGTCACACAATTTAATATTAAGGTATATTTGATACAACGCCTTTTCAATTTGAAGATAGACAAAGGTACTTCTATGACAATTCACATCGACGAATTCAATGTGATCATGTCTCGATTGAGTATAACGGATATTAAATATGCTGACGAGGTAAAAATTTTAATTTTAATTTTATATTCTCTACTTAAAAGTTAGAGTGCAATTGTGACTATGGTGAGCAGTTCATTTGATAAAAGAAGTAAAGTTTCAAAAAATCTGAGATTTGATTCTTAGTGAGTACTTTTGTAAAAGAGAATTGGGTAAATCTTTGGGCACTATCTTGAATATTGAATGCTAAGGGAGAAGTAATCAACAAGGTTGGAACTAGTACTATGGTAGATCGAAATCCAAAGAGAGAAGCAAATCAAGATTTTGTAGTGAAATAATTTGCTGGAATTGTGTAGAGAAAGGTCATATGAGACGAGATTGTAGAACCCCAAATTAGAAAATTTAGTATTGGAATCTAAATCATGATGAGGTCAAATCTTTGAATGCAACCCTTGAAAAGATACTTGACAATGATGCGTTAATTTTGAGCTATTTTTGCTTGAATTTTGAACTCGAATGCCTTTTTTTTTTTTTTTTTTTTTTTTGGTAAGGTAAGATTAGTATTGACTTTTAACCAAAAAGAACTTTATAGCAAAGTGATCTCGGCACCAACAAAACTTGCACTCTTGGTGACAAACAAGTCATGAAGAATGGAAGGGTGCCGAGAGTAAAAGGGGAAGGGGAGAAACCAAAACAATGGCAACCCTCAAACAAGCTTTACAAAGAAAGATTTGATAACCCCGAAGAGAAAATAGAGGGATCGAGTCCCCAACTTCTTTGAATCCTCCTATTCCTTAGCATGTCATCCACATTGCTGAACGTAATAGCCTTGTCCTTCACAACTTTGACGAGATGCTTTTACAGGGCAGGCACATATAGAACTTGGCTCCTGAAGAGGATGTTGTTCCTCATCTTCCAAATTAAATGACAAAGGGCCCCAAAGGCAAACCAAGCAATACAATGTGCGAATTCATTGCCGGGGAGTAAATTGATGGCCTATTGTAAATTTTCCATCCACGACCTATTTTGCCAAGAGATGTTGCATCTTACAACCCAAAACATAGCAAGACCAGTAGTAACACGGCAACCAAAAAATCGATGATCAACAGAATTTGGCCTTAAATTACCAAAAGCACAAGCACCACCAACAATCCTACCATAGAAAAGTAAGAGAACCTGAGTAGATAACCGGTTTCCAATGATGAGCTAGAGATGGAACCGGTACCTAGGGGAGATAGTTTTGTTCCATACGAAGGTGGACCACGGGACCGAGCTTTTCTTTGGACGAATGGCTTCCCAAGCGGAAGCAACTGAGAAGGACCCTAAGGAGTGTTCCAGCCAACAAAATCGATCTGGATGCTGCGTGAGTACAGGGATAGGATGCATCCACGAATCCAGGGTGGCCTTGGTGGCTTGGCCTTGCAAGGAAAAAAGATCCGCAACCGTAGCCTGCCTAGATAAAATCGAATGATAGATGTCACCGTGACGACCTGGACACTGGACAATGCGGAGGGACGGACTAAGATCGCCTTGGCAGTACGCGAGCAAGACTAAAGGCATTTCTCCTGTCCCACATCGCTTAGGGAGGGAGTCTTGGGAGCCTTTATAAGGCTTGGGTTCCTAAGTATGTGTGACGCGTTTTAAAGCCGTGAGGGAAAAGACCGTGGCTGGGATGGCGGTTCGTCCGTGCCAAGGCGGGTGACCCAAAGTGGACAATATCACACAGTGGGGGCCCGGGTCCTTACAAATGGTATCGAGCCGACTCCGCGGCGTGTGGGGCCACGGCGGGCGCTGTACCTTAAGGGGGAGAATGTGACGACCCGGACAGAGACAAGACGCGGAGGGACGGACTAAGATCTCCTTGGCGTGCGCGGGCAAGGCTAAGGGCATTTCTCCTGTCCCACATCGCTTAGGGAGGGAGTCTTGGGAGCCTTTATAAGGCTTGGGTTCCTAAGTATGTGTGACGCGTTTTAAAACCATGAGGGAAAAGACCGTGGCTGGGATGGCGGTTCGTCCATGCCAGGGCGGGTGACCCAAAGCGGACAATATCACACAGTGGGGGCCCGGGTCCTTACAAATGGTATCATAGTCGACTCCCGCAGCGTGTGGGGCCACGGGGCGCGTGCCTTAAGGGGGAGAATGTGACGACCTGCACCGGATTCGTTCGCGCCGGGCGTGTGACCCAAAGCGGACAATATCACACAGTGGGGGCCTGGGTCCTTACAAATGGTATCGAGCCGACTCCCGCGGCGTGTGGGGCCACAGCGAGGCGCCGTGCCTTAAGGGGGAGAATGTGACGATCCGAGACCGGGGGGCAAGACGGAGGGACGGAATAAGATCGCCTCGGCAAGTGCGCGGGCGAGGCTAAGGGCATTTCTCCCGTCCCACATCGCTTAGGGAGGGAGCCTTGGGAGCCTTTATAAGGCTTGGGTTCCTAAGTATGTGTGACGCGTTTTAAAACCGTGAGGGAAAAGACCGTGGCTGGGATGGCAGTTCGTCCGCGCCAGGGCGGGTGACCCAAAGCAGATAATATCACACGGTGAGGGCCTAGGTCCTTACAAATGGTATCAGAGCTGACTCCCGCAGCGTGTGGGGCCACAGCGAGGGCGCTGTGCCTTAAGGGGGGAGAATGTGACGACCCAGACCCGGGACAGTACGGAGGGACGGACTAAGATCGCCTCGGCGTGCGCGGGTGAGGCTAAGGGCATTTCTCCTGTCCCACATCGCTTAGGGAGGGAGCCTTGGGAGCCTTTATAAGGCTTGGGTTCCTAAGTATGTGTGACGCGTTTTAAAACCGTGAGGGAAAAGACTGTGGCTAGGATGGCAGTTCGTCCGCGCCAGGGCGGGTGACCCAAAGCGGATAATATCACACGGTGAGGGCCCAGGTCCTTACAAATGGTATCGAGCCGACTCCCGCAGCGTGTGGGGCCATAGCGAGGCGTTGTGCCTTAAGGGGGAGAATGTGACGACCTGCACCGGGACGACGGAGGGACGGACTAAGATCGCCTCGGCGTGCGCGGGCGAGGCTAAGGGCATTTCTCTGTCCCACATCGCTTAGGGAGGGAGCCTTGGGAGCCTTTATAAGGCTTGGGTTCCTAAGTATGTGTGACGTGTTTTAAAATCGTGAGGGAAAAGACCGTGGCTGGGATGGCGGTTCGTCCGCGCCAGGGCAGGTGACCCAAAGCGGACAATATCACATAGTGGGAGCCCAGGTCCTTACATCAGCATCCATGGAGAAATTGTTCAAGGATCCTCAAGGGTGCCAAGGATCAAACCAAAGGGACACCAAGCGACCATCGCCCACCCGCCAATTAAAAGCTTCGGAATTCCCTTCTAAGGTCAAGAATTTTCTTCCAAGCCCAGGAACAAAAAGGTTGGCTTTTTAACAACCCAAAATTCCTCTTTTTCAAGTAAATAGCATGTATCCACCTGCACCAAAGGGATTCTTGTTGAAGAAAAATCCCTTAAGTGTTTTGAAGCTAACAAAATTTCTTCATCAGTTAAGTCTAAAAAATCCAAGACTCGCCGCTTAAGTCTGAAGAGTTCTAGACCCAAGTGTTTTAAATCAAGATTTCCAAAACCAGGTGTTTCGGTCCTGTTCTCTAGACTTTATCAAAGTTTGAAATCTGTCGGACTCGCTTTTGCGAGTTTGCCCAAGCGACGCGGTTTAATCTTACGGTTTAGGAATTCAAAATTGCATAATATCTTCCTTAATTCATTCTAATTCATGGAAGATCTCTGGCTGAAACTAAGCTCGAAGATTTCTGGATTTATCTCGAATTAATCTGTTGAAGAACAAGCAAGATTTGGAAGGTTTCACTTTTGGAAACTCAAGATCCTAATTATATGGGCGAACAAGATTGACGAGCTATCTTCCACTTATATTTGACAACTTTAAGATCACCTTAATTGATTCATTCCAACGGGTAGATTGGATGAACTCTTTTGGAAAGTGCTAACGGTTATGAAGGCACGAAGGAGTATTTAAGGTGGAGTCGTTGTTGTTCGAGAAGAGTGTGCTGATAGAAAAATTCGAAGTCCGAACCTCTGAAACTCCTTGTTCTCAAAATCTCTTGAGCTTTAGTTGTGTACAAAGGAGAGATACATACAGTGAAGAATTACAAGAGTTGTAGCAAAGACTTTTTACTGAAGAAGTCTAGATTATAAGCTGTACGACTCTCATTTGCTACATAGTGAATACAGCCAATCTCGGGACCAATGAAGGTCAATAAACTGTTGAGAGGACTCTTCGAAAATTGGAATCACGTAAAGACTTCCATTAGAGAAACACAGAGGATCATGCCTCTTTCGGTAGATGAATTGGTTGGCACACTTCAATCATATGAAGTCGAGCAATTCGATGAGGACATTGACACCAAAGGTAAGAAATCAATCGCTTTAAAATCTAACGATGATTGTGATTTTACAAATTCAGAAGAAGACTTAGATGACGAAGAGTTAACACTTTTGATTAGAAAGTTCAGAAAATTAAATAGAAAAGGAAGAAGGTTCAATGGGAAGAGACAAAATAATCAAAGATTTCAAAATAATCAAATGAAGAAGATGATACCAATAAAGATGTTGTTTGCTTTGAATGTAAGAAAAAGTGACACGTCAAACCAAACTGTCCGTTATTGAAGGAAAAAAAAAAAGGAAAACCAGAAAAATTCAAGAAGGCACTCAAAGCTGAAACATGGAGCGACACAAAATGTGAAGAGAGTGATGAAGAGTATGCAAATATCTGTCTCATGGCGAAGTTAGACTCAAACTCAGATTCAGACTTAGACTCAAAATCAGATTTAGACTCAGACAGTGATGTCAAGGTTAAAAATTTAAAAATTCTTACTAAAGTGTCAAATTACATTGATGAACTTTGTCTTAGCCTTAAAGCTTTTCTTAAAAGGATTTCTAAACTGAAAAAATGAGAATTCCAAATTGAAACAACAAGAAAAGACTTTGGTTGAAAAAGTTGAAAATTTAGACAAATGTCTTGCTGTTTCAAAAGAAAATGAAACTGTTCTTTCAAAAGAAAATACCTGTTTGAAAGAAGATATTTTGAGAGTTACTAAAAAGTTCTCAATGGGATCCGAAAAGTTAGATGAAATTCTTTCAATTCAAAGACCATATTTTAATAAATCTGGTCTGTGAATGACATCGAAAACCATTCCCTTGATTGATTTTTCAAAGGTAAATGAAAGAATCAAAAATAGACCTACAAAGTCTTTTTACAAGAATCATTTTCAAAAGGTTTTTGTAAAACCCATTGGGAGAAGTGCTCTTAAATGCTCAAAATGTAATAGCCTAGACTCACCTGACGTCTATGTGATGCATTAGCTATATTAAATTGTTCTTTAATTAAAGATTCCAAAGAGAATTCCGCGATCACCTATTCACCCCCCTCTAGGTGGATTCACTAGCCAATATCAATTGGTATCAGAGCTTGGTTGCTTATTTATTGGAAGTGTTTATTATTTCTAAAGCAAAAGATCTATGGCTAGTGTTTTGGCTCCGGAGTTTAATTGAAGGGCAAAGCAATACCCAGACCACCCTACTTCGATGGAAAAGAGTACAACGTATGGAAAAACAAGATGAAAGCATTCCTAAGATCCAAAGATCCTATGGAATGGGATGTAGTGGAGAATGGAATTGCTCCTAAAGCTGCATCAATCACGAGAAAGAATTACCTGATGGAGTGGGAGTGACGCACACTGATATCTCAAAGAGACAAGCCCTTGATGCAAAGGCTATCTACTCTCTATATTGTGCATTATCTCCTACTGAATATAATAGAATTTCATCTTGTGAAACAGCCAAAGAAGTTTGGGATAGATTGCATGTCACCTATGAAGGAACAGATCGAGTCAAAGAAACCAAGATCAATATCCTTCTTGGTCAATATGAAGCCTTCAAAATGAAGCCAGGAGAATCCATCACGGATATGTTCAGTCGATTTATAAAAATTGTAAACGGCTTGGCATACCAAGAACAGCCAATCTCATGACCTATGAAGGTCAATAAACTGTTGAGAGGACTCTCCAAAAATTGGAATCACGTTAAGACATCCATAAGAGAAACACAAAGGATCATGCCTCTTTCAGTAGATGAATTGGTCGGCACACTTCAATCTTATGAAGTCGAGCAATTCAATGAGGAATTTGACACAAAAGGTAAGAAGTCAATTGTTTTAAAATCTAATGATGATTCTAATGCTACAGATTCAGAAGAAGACTTGGATGATGAGGAGTTGACACTTCTGATTAGAAAGTTCATAAAGTTAAATAGAAAAGGCAGAAGGTTCAATGGAAAGAAACAAAACAATCAGAGATTTCAAAAGAAATCAAATGAAGAAGAAGATACCAGCAAGGAGGTTGTTTGCTTTGAATGCAAGATGGGCTCTTCCCGGTTCGCTCGCCGTTACTAGGGGAATCCTTGTTAGTTTCTTTTCCTCCGCTTATTGATATGCTTAAACTCGCGGGTAGCCCCGCTTGACCTCGGGGTCGCGTTGGTAAGGAGCAGATTCGCGGAGCGTGCGCATGAGCGGCACGCGCGACATTGATCATTGGGGTCTAATCAACCACCGAATGTCGTGGTGCTGATCGCTCCGACGCTCGATTTTGGGCCAACCGGGACGTCGTCGTCGCGGGAGGCCATCGTACGCGCCCAAGTCCCGCCCGCCCGATTGAGAGGGCGAGGGGGATTAGGGGCAACGCCATGTGTGACACCCAGGCAAACGTGCCCTCGACCCGAAGGCTTCGAGCGCAACTTGCGTTCAAAGACTCGATGGTTCACGGGATTCTCGCAATTCACACCAAGTATCGCAGTTCGCTACGTTCTTCATCGATGCGAGAGCCGAGATATCCGTTGCCGAGAGTCGTTATGACTAATATGAGATTGCATGGCATCCCGCGCGCGCACCGTGTATGGGGCGGCGGGAGCATCGCACTCTTGTTCAAGTTCCTTGGCGCATTCCGCGCCGGGGTTGGTGTGCCGCCGAGCACAAGACCGAGCACCCTGAGGCGCCCAAGCCTATCCTCGACGTCGAGAGGGACGTTGGGCTGAGCCCGCCGTCCCGTTGAGTTTGTTACCGGTTCTCGGTCATTCTCACAGTGCGGGATTCGACAATGATCCTTCCGCGCAGTTCACCTACGGAAACCTTGTTACGACTTCTCCTTCCTCTAAATGATAAGGTTCGGTGGACTTCTCGCGACGTCATCGGCGGCGAACCGCCCACGTCGCCGCGATCCGAACACTTCACCGGACCATTCAATCGGTAGGAGCGACGGGCGGTGTGTACAAAGGGCAGGGACGTAGTCAACGCGAGCTGATGACTCGCGCTTACTAGGAATTCCTCGTTGAAGACCAACAATTGCAATGATCTATCCCCATCACGATGAAATTTCAAAGATTACCCAGGCCTGTCGGCCAAGGCTATAGACTCGTTGAATACATCAGTGTAGCGCGCGTGCGGCCCCCGGAACATCTAAGGGCATCACAGACCTGTTATTGCCTCAAACTTCCTTGGCCTAAACGGCCATAGTCCCTCTAAGAAGCTGGCCGTGGAGATGTACATCCACATAGCTAGTTAGCAGGCTGAGGTCTCGTTCGTTATCGGAATTAACCCGACAAATCGCTCCACCAACTAAGAACGGCCATGCACCACCACCCATAGAATCAAGAAAGAGCTCTCGCTCCGTCAATCCTTACTATGTCCGGACTCGGTAAGTTTCCCGTGTTGAGTCAAATTAAGCCGCGAGCTCCACTCCTGGTGGTGCCCTTCCGTCAATTCCTTTAAGTTTCAGCCTTGCGACCATACTCCCCCCGGAACCCAAAAACTTTGATTTCTCATAAGGTGCCGGCGGAGTCCTAAAAGCAACATCCGCCGATCCCTAGTCGGCATCGTTTATGGTTGAGACTAGGACGGTATCTGATCGTCTTCGAGCCCCCAACTTTCGTTCTTGATTAATGAAAACATCCTTGGCAAATGCTTTCGCAGTTGTTTTTTTTTTTTAAGAGGTAATAAATAAATAACGGGCAGAGCCAATATACAAGACCTGGCGCCAACAAAACTAACACTAACCCAGACAGGCCCAGGCAAGTGGAAGGGTGCCAGGCAAGAAGGAGCCGACAAGCCGGCCAAAGCTAAAAGCAAGAAGGCAAGGGAGGAGGAGCAGAGCCACGCAGGGCCTACTGCAGCCCTCCGCCACAGGCCGAGAAACGAAGCAAAGCAAGACCAACGGCAAAGCCGAAGGCAAGAACAGCCAAAGAGATACAAGGAGAGAAGATCATCTGTGGGTTGGCGGGGAGGAGGCTAGAATTGCTGGATCCAACCCCCAATTCCTCTCGTAATCTTCTATTTCTTGGAGTATTCTTGACGTTCTTGAAAGTGGAAGCTTTATCCTTCACCACTCTAATAAGGTGTTTTTTGATTGAGGCCGCTGAAACCGCTTGGTCTCTGAAGAGGCTGTCATTTCTGTACTTCCATATTAGGTGGCAAAGGGCACCAAAAGAGAAACGACCCATAGATTGGTAGAAGTCTTTCCCTGAGAGAAGAGTCATAGCCCAATGAAGGTTCTCATCCCAGGTCTTGTTCCGCCAAGGTAGATTACACTTCATCGCCCAGAAGAAAGCCACACTAGCAGTGATGGTACATCCAAAGAAAAGATGATCAATTGAATCTGGAATACTCCTGCAAAAGGGGCAAACCTCGTAGCCAATCCTGCCATAAGATATAAGTAGCGTCTGTGTGGGAAGACGCTTTTTTGTGATCAGCCACAGGTTAAATTGATATCTTGGAGTGATAACCTTGCTCCAGATGAAGGAGTACCACTCAACCCTGTCACTCCTCTTTCTGATAAGATTCCAGGCAGAAGAGATCGAGAAGAGACCATCGGGACTACCATCCCATGACAAACAATCCGGTAACTGGGAAAGCATAGGAATAGAAAAATTCCAAGAGGTGATCACTGACCTGAGGGTATGACCTTGAGGTGTGAACAATTCAGAGACAGAGGCCGTCAAAGGAAGACCAGAGCTTGAAATAAAATCATCAGTGCAATAGAGATTCGAGGCCTAACCTGGTGCCAATAATCATACCGAGAGAGGTGGTACAACCATCCCCAATCCGCCAACGGAAGTGTAGTCGAACTCCGAACGCAAGTGTAGGATCCTTTTCCACGCCCAGGAGCATGAAGCAGGAGTTTTCACCATCCAGAAGCTTTTCCTTTTCAGATAAGTTGAATGGATCCACTTGCACCATAAGGATTCCTTATCGGTGAAGAGAATCCAAATATGCTTAAGCATGGACGCTTTATTGCAATCTCTGAGACTTCTGATACCAAGTCCTCCTTCTTCCTTGGGAAGGCACACGACATCCCAGGAAACTTTAGCGCCACCTTTACCAAGGTTAGGGCCTTTCCAAAGGAACTGTCTGAGGATCTGTTCTATCCTATCTAATATAGCCACAGGAATTGTAAAAACTGAAGCCCAGTAAGCTTGGATCGCATGGAGAACTGACCTTATTAGCTGGACTCGCCAGCAAAGGATAGGAAACGATGCGTCCAAGAGTTAACTCTAGCTGTGATACGCTCCACTAAGGAAACACAGTCACCTTTTCCAAGCCTGGATGTGATGATAGGAACTCCTAGGTAGCGCACAGGCAGGGTACCTTCAGCAAAACCAAATAGATCCTTGATGTTGTTCCGCAACTCCATCGAGCCTCCAGAAATAAATAAGTCGCTTTTGCTGTTATTTGGAATCACCACCACTCAAGCCGAGAATAAATCCAACCCCTCTTTAAGAAGAGAAGCGGAGACCAAGTCTGCTCGACAGAAAAGAAAGACATCATCCGCAAAAAAGAGGTGAGATAATTTGGTCACCTTACATCTCCAGAAGAAGTTGAATCCTCGTTGGGCCGCCTTTGCACTTAAGATTCCGGAGAAGACCTCCATAACTAGAGATGCTTTCACGCAGTTGTTTTTTTTTTTTTTTTTTTTTGGTAAAGGTAAGATATATTGATGAAGGGAAAAGCCAAAACTGTACAAGAGACCGGCACCACAAACTTGCACTAGCCCTGATTAGAAATCAAAGCGAGTGAAAGAGAGCCGGCAGCAAATATTTTTTTTTTTTTTTTTTGGTAAAGGTAAGAAATATTGATGAAGGGAAAAGCCAAAAAAGGTAAGAAATATTGATGAAGGGAAAAGCCAAAACTGTACAAGAGACCGGCACCACAAACTTGCACTAGCCCTGATTAGAAATCAAAGCGAGTGAAAGAGAGCCGGCAGCAAAAACGCTAGCAAGAAAAGCAAGACGCCACACAGGGCAAGAACAAGAGGAAGAAGGCCACGCAGGGCCAACAGAACACCTCAAAAAACAGAGGCAACTAAGAACGGCACCTGACAACGCCTAAAAAAGAGGATCAACAAAGATAGAAGTATCTAAACCCCAATTTCGCTGAAGTCTTCTATTTCTAGGAGTGTCTTCAACATTCTTGAAAGTCAGGCTTTTATCCTTGACAGCTCTAATGAGATGCTTCTTCACCACAGCAGCTGAGATCGAGTGGCCTCTGAAGATAATATCATTCCTATACTTCCAAATAAGATAACAAAGAGCTCCAAAAGCAAACCTGCCAATACAATGGAAGAAATCCTTGCCAGAGAGGAACCTCATGGCCCAAAGGAGGTTTTCATCCCAAGATCTGTTTCGCCAAGGGAGGTTGCATTTCATAGCCCAGAAGAAAGCCATGCTAGCGGTAACAGAGCAATTGAAGAAAAGATGATCAATGGAATCAGGAGTACTCTTACAAAAGGGGCAAACCTCATAGCCAATCCTTCCGTAAGACATAAGGAGAGCCTGGGTAGGGAGGCGCTTCTTGGTAATGAGCCAGAGAACAAATTGGTGTCTCGGGATGATGTCTTTACTCCAAATAAAAGTAGACCAGGAGACTCTATTCACCTTCCTTCTAATAATCTCCCATGCAGAAGCAACCGAGAATTGACCATCTGGGCTGGGATTCCAAATAAAACTGTCTGAAGACGAAGATAACAGTGGTATAGGGAATCCCCATGAACCAATCAAGTTTTTAACCTCTATACCAGCAGGGGTAAAGAGATCCGCTAGGGTAGCATTGGTAGGTAACCCAGAATCTGCAATAATCAAATCAGGGCAAACAAGATCAAGGGGACCAACCTGATGCCAGTGATCGAACCAAAGGGAGATGGAGCAACCATTCCCAATACGCCAATGGAAGAACGCTCGAAAGTCAGTCCTAAGGCGAAGAATTCTTTTCCAGGCCCATGAGCAAAACACTGGGGCCTTAACAGCCCAAAAACTGGTGTTTTTGAGGAAGGTAGAGTGTATCCATTTACACCAAAGGGACTCCTTGTCCGTGAAGAGAATCCATATATGTTTGAGCATCGACGCCTTGTTGCAGTCCCTAAGTCGCCGAATTCCAAGACCACCTTCCTCTTTGGGAAGGCATACATCCTCCCAGGAGACTTTCGAACCACCCTTTCCAAGGTTTGGTCCCTTCCATAAGAATTGCCTGAGAATCTGTTCTATGCGATCCAGCACTGCAAGAGGGATGGTAAAAACAGAGGCCCAGTAAGCTTGGATGGAATGCAAGACTGACCTTATAAGTTGGATTCTGCCTGCAAAGGAAAGAAATCTGTGCGTCCAGGATTGGGTTCTGGCAAGAATGCGGTCTACCAGGGAGATACAGTCTGCTTTACCAAGTCTGGATGTAATAATAGGAACCCCCAGATAACGCACTGGAAGGGAGCCTTCTACAAACCCCAAGGTACTTATAATGTTGTTTCTTAGATCAGAAGACCCCCCAGCAATAAAAATCTCACTTTTCTGGCTGTTAGGATGTAAACCACTCCAAGCCGAGAATAGGTCAAGGCTCTCCTTGAGAAGGGCAACCGAGTTTAGGTCCGCACGGCAAAAGAGAAATACATCATCCGCAAAGAATAAGTGAGATAATCTTAAGGTCTTGCACCTCCAAAAGAATTTAAACCCAGTTTGGGCCGCCCGCAGGTTTAGGATGCCAGAAAAGACCTCCATAACCATATTAAAAAGATAAGGCGACATGGGGTCACCTTGTCGGAGTCCACGCCCGCTCGGGAAAAAACCATGCAAATCACCATTTAAGGATATGGAAAACATGGGAGTTCTGACACATACCATGATAAGATTGATGAAGTGCTGTGGAAATCTGAACGCCTGAAGCACCAATTCCAAGAAATTCCAGTCGACAGTGTCATAAGCCTTCTTGAAGTCCACCTTGATTGCACACTTAGGAGTGTAAGGTTGGAGGTGGAATCCTGCAAAGAGCTCCTGTGCTAGGAGAATATTGTCTCTAATGCGCCTCCCCTTGATAAAAGCATTCTGTTGCGGGCTAATGATCTTGTGAAGAGAAGCAGAGATGCGATTAGCTAGGAGTTTGGTGATGCACTTATAGATGGTATTGCAGCACGCAATCGGTCTATAGTCATTGACCGAGGTCGCATTAGGTACCTTTGGGATAAGGACCAAAATAGTATTATTTATTTCTCTAAGAAGCCTTCCAGAGATGAAAAAGTCTTGCACCGCTTCAATCACTAGAGGACCCACAAGCTCCCAGTTTCTCTTAAAGAACTCCACTCCAAAACCGTCCGGACCAGGAGCTTTATCTTTTGCTAAAGAGAACATGGTAATCTTGATTTCCTCCGCTGAGAAAGAACGAGAAATACTACTAATCTGATCCTCCCCCAGGGGGTTTCTTAAGACTTGCTGAATCTCAAGGAGGGAACAGCTTGTGGGATGAAGCCTTGCATGAAACAACTCCTTAAAGTGATCAACAAAGGTGTTGCTCACAAGCCCGGAGTCCGAAACAATATTGCCATCCCTATCCAGGACCGAAAGGATTCTGTTCTTCAAGTGTCTAGCAGTGACCGAATGGTGGAAATACTTGGTGTTCTTATCCCCACATTCAAGCCACTTGATTCTGGACTTCTGTTTGAAGAAAGATTCCTCCTGGTTCCTTAAGCCCACATAGGTAGCACGATGTTCTTTTTCCAAGTCCGCCAAGAAGACATTCGATGGATCAAGCTGGAGGTCCTGTTGAGCTAACCTGAATGCTTCCTTGGAGGTGGCAACCCTCTCTGAGATATTGGAGAAGGAGTTACTATTGAGCTGCTTCAATCTGATCTTGAGAGCCTTAAGCTTCTGAACCAGTTTAAACATTGGAACTCCAGTAACCGGATCATCCCAAACCTCTTCCACAAGATGCGAGAAAGAAGGGTGGTCCATCCAAAAGTTAAAAAATTTGAAAGGCTTTCTTCTTCGGATAGGTTCGGTTACCTTGATAACCATGGGTGAATGATCTGAAATGCCTGAAGTGAGAAAGGTGGCGCAGGAGTAAGAAAACCGAATACCCCAAGCTCCGTTGACTAACACCCGATCAATTTTCCTCGCTTTGCGGTTTGCTCCCGAAGAGGTTGACCAAGTAAAACGACATCCTGAGTATCTCAAGTCCTCCAATTCCGCACGAATTAAACAATGATTAAACTCGTCAAATAAGGGAATCCAAGCAGTGGAGCTCCCCAACCTATCAGAGGGATCCCTAATAGCATTAAAGTCACCAGCCACTATCCAGGCATAACCCTGCAAACAAGAACTCATCCTCACCAAGTCCGCCCAGAGAGGACGGCGATTAGCAAAGGTATGTTCCGCATAAATCATAGAGGCATAACAAGACAACCCAGAAGATATGATAGTCACCTTGCCGTGGATAGCTTGAGCATTTAAAGAGATCAACTCAAAATTAATCCGAGTCGGGTCCCACCCAAGCCAGATCCGCCCATTAGGAGAATAATCGTAATTGGCTATCCAGTTCCAGCCCAACAATAAACTATTGGAAAGAGAATGAAATAGATAATCCGGAACTTTGGTTTCCAACACACCCATCAGACACAGGTTGTTAGATCGAACCAAGTTCTTTACTTCGGATCTCCTCAGAGGATCCATCAGACCTCTTATATTCCAACACCCAAAATTCATAGACAACTAAGAAGGAAAAGAAAAACAGCGAAGCCTAAAGAGAGGAGGAGGGTTAGGCCTACCTCTATTTGTGAGACTTCTTGCGAGTCTTCTTCCCCTTTGCTCCAGGCTCCGGCTCAAAGGAAAGAAGTCTTTCTTGAATGGCTTTAACAGTCAATTCCATCTCTTTCTGACCACCAGAGGTAGCCGAAGAAGGAGATAGCAAATCCTCCTCATTCGCATCAAAGGAGGCCGCGACACACGAGTCCTCGTCCCGTTCAGGGCTGGTGGGGATGTCAACAAAAGAGGGGCGCCTTGCCGCAAGGGATTGCACCACTTTTGGAGGGGCACTAACCCCTCTCGGGCCCTTCTTAGGTCGAGGAGGCCGAAGCTGGCCAGAATCCAGAACCGGAGGCTGCTGTTGTATTCCAGCAAAAACCGCTTGAACCGAGTCTGCAACATTTCCAGCAGCAGCCGAGCGAGATGCAGGAGCCTTGGCCGAAGCTCCAAGACCAGATCGAGCATCATTCAAAGGCACCAGCTGCACCGGATCAGGGACATGCGCAGGCCTCGCCTTTGCGCTAGTATCAGCGGCAGGGGGAGAGGTAGCAGCCCTGGAAGACTCCCCCGCCACTGACTTCCTAGGCCTTGGAGGTGCTACTTCCAGAAAACAGCTTGGTGGATCAGCAACCTCAACAGGAGGAACCTGGATTTTCTTTTTTTTGTGAGTGACCACCGTCCACTGCTCAGGTTCCTTCAATACAACCGCAACAGAAGCTGGTGGCGACTTGGACCGAGCAATCTGAAGTTGGGGTGGAGCCTTCCGAACCTGAGGAGGCTCCGGCGCCGGATTAGGGGCCTGATGAGCCGGAGCCTGAGGAGCAGGAGCCTTCGGAGCAGGAGCCTTCCTAGGTTGATCAGCCTGACAGTTATGCCCAAATGTGCCGCAGACCAGGCACTCCGGGGGCAGCCACTCATACTCCACCATAACCGAGCGTCTAACTCCCTTTACAACGAACTCTGTCTCCTTACATCGAGGTTGGTTCACCTTTATTTCAACGCAGATTCTTGCGAAGGACGCTGATTTCAGCTGATCAGTTCTTTGATCCATGAATAAGGGCTTGCCGATTGTACTTGCAATGAGCCCCAATGAAGCATTCGTCCAGCAATCTAGAGGAACATCCCAAAGGCGAATCCAGACCGGCACATCAGTTTGCTTACCCCGTTTAAGGTCCATGAGGGGCTCCCATTGCCGAAGAATGAAAGGCACCCGAGCAACAGTGATTTGACCATCTTCAAGAATCCTCCGTCTGAAATTCGGGTCTGGGATGTGGAGGAAATAAAAGCCTTGACTATTGGTGACAATGTCCACCAGCTTGTTTCCCCAAAGAAATCTTAGAGATTGCTCAACCAAACCGTATGGTAGCTTCTTCTTGCCCACAAAAAAACCCACAAGACAGCTATGCCATTTGGGATCCACGGCCTCAAGAACTTCCTCTGGGAGGTAGGCCACCGGCTTGCCATTCTCAAACGTAGGGGGCGTGTAAATCAGCGAAGGGCCTTTGGTGGCGAGGCGAGCCACATTTGCCCAAGACCGAGGGCCATCCTTCGGCTGGGCCGGGTGAACCAGAGGCTGAGGTTGATTACCTCTTGAAGCAGATCGTCTTCTGTTTCTGCCTCTAGACCGACCCCTAGCTGCAGCAGGGGTAGCATTGCGATGAGGAAGGACAGGGCCGTCCCCCCTAGAAGGCCCAGCCGCCGGGGCCTGGGATCCCCCACTTCTGGGATCAACGGAAAGCTGTGGCATATTCTCAAACACCTAGTGGGCACCAGAACAGAACAGAGCAGAGGCCATAGCAGCTCCCAGGTCAAGCCGACACTAGAAGCACGCTGAGGAACGACTCCCACTCAGCCACCACAGAGTCTACCCCACCACCTAGGTAGCTCAAAAAGCCGACAGCTAATAGCAATGCAGAACAACGCCAGAAGGACCCAAGGAAAAAACACAAACACCTGGTGTGCACAGACTCAACTAGGCGCAAACAGGCCCGACGAATCTCCGTTCACAGCCACTCCAAAGACCCAGCCAACCAAACTTCGAATTCCTCCAACACCAGAAACCCAGCAACTCCACCAAACTAGATCGCAAAAACCCAGAACAGCAGGAATAGCACAGTCTCGAGCAACTGGGGAATAAACACAAACAGCTGGAGTGCGAAAGGTAAGGGGTGCAGATCCGATCCAGCCCAGATGACTCGAAGCAATCCTCTACTACCACAGTCCCTCCAACCGTCTCAGCCACCCAAAAGACAACCCAACAACCGCCGAAAAAAACTCCAATCCGAACCAGACAGCAGAAATCGCCCAAAAACAGCAGAATCAAATCCAAACTAAGCCGAAGTGGAGGAGAGAACCTGGAGCAAAGGAGGAAAGCCCACTGAGCTAGAGAGCAACGCCCCGCCCCCCAGGACGACCAGAAGCTTGGATAATCCACTGCTCAATCAATCTGCTTGTCGCGCCAGGCGGAGGAGTCGCACAGATCGGGGACACGAGGGAGCAGGTTCCAGTTCTTCCCAGGTCGTGATCTTTGGAGGGATGGACGAGTGACCTGGGGGAAAGAAATCTTCCAAGTCTCGGGCCAAACCAACCAGTGAAATGCCCAGGAGAAGAGGAACACCAGTAAAATCCAGCAGAATCTGGAAATCCGCCCAGTCCAGCTAGGGCGAGGGAGATCTCCGGATGTAGACGATCTTTTGAGAAATCCTTCGGTGGAAGTTTAGAGGGTGTAGAAAGGAACCATCCCTCCAAATTTCAACCAAATCCGATGGGTAAAACTCCGGGAATCAGCAGCTGAAGAATCAGCTGCACAGTAACTCGGGGTCAGCTCTAGAGAGCACTCCAGTGAACAGTACTCCGAGAATTTCGAAATGGCCAAACCCATGCTTTCGCAGTTGTTTTTTTTTTTTTTTTTTTGGTAAGAAGTAATAATATATTGATGAGGTTAGGCCAAAACTTTACAGGAAGTCGGCACCAAAACTTACACTAATCCGGACAACACGGGAAGTGGAAGGGTGCCGACCACAAAAAACCGTCGCCAACGCGACAACACAGAGAAACAACAAAGGCAAAGAAGAGAGACTGGAGAAGGCCACGCAGGGCCGACGACAAAACTCTCAAACAGCAAAAGAAAGCCCCAAAGAACAACAAACCCAGCCGGACGAACAGCAAGAGGTCACGGCAAAACAGGAGGAGGGGCAAAGATGGATGGATCCAAACCCCAACCCCGCTGAATTCTTCTATTCCTAGGGTTGTCATCAATATTCTTGAAAGTAAGAGCCTTGTCCCTGACAACCCTTATAAGATGCTTCTTGACAACTGCCGCAGCGACCGAATGACCTCTGAAGATGATATCATTCCTATACTTCCAGACAAGGTGGCATAGAGCCCCGAAAGAGAATCTGCCAATCGAGTGGTAGAAGTCTTTACCAGAGAGGAATCTGATCGCCCACTGGAGATTATCATCCCAAGTCCTATTACGCCAAGGGAGGTTGCACTTCATTGCCCAAAAGAAGGCCATGCTAGCGGTGACCGAGCACTGAAAGAAAAGATGATCAATGGAATCCGGAGTGCTCTTACAAAAAGGACAAACCTCAAACTCAATCCTGCCATAAGAAATAAGAAGGGACTGGGTAGGCAGGCGTTTCTTGGTTATAAGCCACAGAATAAACTGGTGTCTAGGGGTTATGGATTTGTTCCAAATAAAGGAATACCATGTAACCCTATTCATCTTCCTTCTAATCACCTCCCATGCAGCCGAAACTGAGAAGAGTCCGTCAGGGGCTGGATCCCAAGTAAAGCTGTCCGGAAGCGAGGAGAGGGGGGGAATGGGGATATCCCAAAAACCCAATAACCTTCTGAACTCTAAGCCATCCGGGGTGAAGAGGTCGGCCAAGGTGGCCTTATAAGATAAACCAGAATCCGAAATAAAGGACTCAGGACATAAGGAATCAAGAGGACCAACCTGGAGCCAATTGTCGAACCAAAGGGAAATAGAACGGCCATCTCCAACCCGCCATCTGAAGCTAAGCCGGAATTCCGTTCTTAAGCGAAGAAGCCTTTTCCAGGCCCAAGAGCAGCACGCGGGGGTCTTGGCAGCCCAGAAATTGCACCTCTTCAGAAAAGTAGAGTGAATCCATTTGCACCAGAGGGATTCCTTGTCAGTGAAAAGTATCCAGATGTGTTTGAGCATAGACGCCTTGTTGCAATCTCGAAGACGTCTAATGCCTAGGCCCCCTTCCTCCTTAGGGAGACACACATCTTCCCAAGATACTTTAGTACCGCCTTTACCAAGGCTCGGCCCCTTCCATAGGAATTGTCTGAGAATCTGTTCAATACGATCCAAAACCGCAAGGGGAATAGTAAAGACAGAGGCCCAATAAGCTTGGATAGCATGAAGAACTGACCTTATAAGCTGGATCCTCCCAGCAAAAGATAGAAAACGATGCGTCCAGGATTGAACTCTGGTCAAAATACGATCCACAAGGGATACACAATCCGCTTTGCCAAGTCTAGGATGAGATAATGGGGACTCCCAGATACCGCACCGGTAAAGTGCCTTCCATAAAGCCCCAGGCATTAATGATATTGCTCCTCAGCTCTGAAGAGCCTCCCGAAATGAATACCTCACTCTTACTGTTATTAGGCTTCAATCCACTCCAGTCGGAGAACAAATCAAGGCCTTCCTTAAGAAGAGAGACTGACTTCAAGTCCGCCCGGCAGAAGAGGAAGACATCGTCAGCGAAAAACAAGTGAGAAAGCTTAGTGGACTTACATCTCCAAAAGAATCTGAAGTCGGTATGAGCTGCACGGTTCTTCAGAATCCCCGAGAAAACCTCCATAACCATGGTAAAAAGATAGGGCGACATTGGATCTCCTTGGCGAAGACCACGGCCACTCGGGAAAAAACCATGTAAATCACCATTCAAAGAAATGGAAAACATAGGAGTGCGAACGCAAACCATGATAAGATTGATAAGGTGGGCCGGGATCTTAAAGGCATGGAGCACCACTTCTAAGAAGTCCCAATCAACCGTATCATAAGCTTTCTGGAAGTCCACCTTCACTGCACTTTTTGGAGTATAAGGATCCAGGTGAAAACCAGCAAAAAGTTCCTGGGCCAGGAGGATGTTATCCCTAATGCGCCTGCCTTTGATAAAGGCATTCTGGTAGGGGCTAATCGTCTTATCAAGAACCTCAGCAATGCGATTGGCTAGAACCTTGGTAATGCACTTATAGACCGTGTTACAGCAGGCAATCGGTCT
Organism: Eucalyptus erythrocorys; assembly: GCA_014182555.1. Taxonomy (NCBI): domain Eukaryota; kingdom Viridiplantae; phylum Streptophyta; class Magnoliopsida; order Myrtales; family Myrtaceae; genus Eucalyptus; species Eucalyptus erythrocorys. The sequence continues at coordinate 4,928,162 of CM024605.1, read as the reverse complement.
ATAGTCATTTACCGAGGTCGCATTGGGAATCTTGGGGATAAGGACCAGGATGGTGCTATTGATTTCTCTGAGAAGCCTACCAGTGACGAAGAAATCTCCCACCGCTTCAATCACCGACGGGCCCACCCGATCCCAATTCCTCAAAAAGAACTCCACTCCAAAGCCATCTGGACCAGGAGCTTTTCCTCTGGCAAGGGAGAAAAAGGTATCTCTAATCTCACCAGGGGAGAAGGGCCGGGAGAGGATACTAACCTGGTCTTCCCCAAGGGGGCATTGAATAACCTGCTGGATCTCAGACAGGGAGAAGGAAGATGGCTGCGATCTCGGCCTGAAGAGCTCCTCGAAATGAGAGATAAAGGTGCTACTTATACGGCCAGGATCATCCACCAAGTTCCCATTTCCATCAGAAACCGAAATGATTCTGTTCCTCAGATGCCTAGAGGTGACCGAGTGGTGAAAGTACGTGGTGTTCTTATCGCCGCACTCAAGCCATTTGATTCTAGACTTCTGTCTGAAGAAGGACTCCTCCTGGTTTCTTAACTCCACATAGGTGGCGCGACGATCTCTTTCTAAATCAGCCAAGAAAACATTAGCAGGATCGAGCTGAAGGTCAAGCTGAGCTAACCTGAAAGCTTCCCTGGAAATGGAGACCCTCTCGGAGATGTTAGAAAAAGAATCCCTGTTGAGAAGCTTGAGACGGGTCTTTAAGGCCTTCAACTTATGAACTAGAGTAAACATCGGAACTCCAGCAGCTGGGGCTCCCCAAACCTCCTCCAATAGGCCTTGGAAAGAGGGGTGATCCATCCAAAAATCAAAGAACTTAAAAGGCTTTTTCCTCCTAGCAGGCTCAGTGACTTTGACAATCATCGGTGTGTGGTCTGAGATACCCGGGGTAAGGAAAGAGGCGGCCGAATATGAGAATCGAACACACCAGGAAGCATTCACTAGAACCCGATCAATCTTCCTAGCTTTGCGAGAGGCTCCCAAGGAGGTTGACCAAGTGTAGTGAAGACCTGAGTACCTTAGATCCTCTAATTCTGCGCTGCGAATGCAAAGGTTGAACTCCTCGAACAAAGGAATCCAAGAAGGAGCACATCCAAACCTGTCAGAGGGTTCCCTAATGGCGTTGAAATCACCCGCCACCACCCAAGGAAAACCCTGCAAGCACGAGCTCATCCTAACCAAATCCGCCCAAAGAGAACGGCGAGTGGTAAAGGAATGCTCAGCATATATCATAGAAGCACAGCAAGATAAACCGGAGGAAAGAATCGTCACTTTGCCATGGATAGCTTGCACATTAGACGATATAAGCTCAAATTTAATAAGATCCGGGTTCCAGCCTACCCAAATCCGCCCTTTAGGGGAATAATCATAATTAGCAATCCAATTCCAACCCATCACCAAACCATTGGAAAGGGAGCGAAACAGATAATCCGGAACTTTAGTTTCTAACACACCCATTAAGCATAGGTTGTTAGACCGAACCAAATTCCTTACTTCCGACCTCCTTAGAGGGTCCATCAAGCCTCTTATATTCCAGCAACCGAAATTCATAATAATACTATAAAAGAAGGAAAAAACAGCAAGGCGGAGAGACAAATGGGAGGCAAAGCCTACCTCTGTTTCTGGGCCTTCTTACGCGCTTTCTTCCCCTTAGCTCCTGGGTCCGGTTCAAAGGAAAGAAGTCTATCTTGAATAGCTTTCACAATGAGATCAGTCTCCTTGTGCTGGTCGTCCGCGGCCGAAGAGGGGGACAGCAGGTCATCCTCCGAAGCGTCAAAAGAAGCCGCAACAACAGAATCCTCATCCCTGTCAGGACTGCCAGGGAGATCCTT